>CM051458.1:22650959-22710074 GCA_028274465.1 Plantago ovata
CTTCAACAGCTGCATCCTACCAACTCAATCTTTTCGCCCATTACCTCCATAGTTATTTTCTTGCCCTTAAGTTCTAGGCATGTGTTGGTAGTTGCCATGAATGGTCTCCCCAGTAGTACTATGTGCTCACGGACATGGCTCTTTCCCTCGTCCGCGGATTTCGTTACTACAAAATCAGCTGGGATTATCAATTTGTCCACTTTCACAAGGATGTCTTCTATTATCCCGACTGGCCTCTTCACACTTTGGTCCGCCATTTGGACCACCATATCAGTTGGTGTTAATTCTCCGAGTTCCAGGGCCTTGTATACCGAGTACGGCATTAAGTTAATGCTAGCTCCTAAGTCAAGCATTGCCTGCGTAGTTCGTCCATTCCCTAAGGCTATCTCGATGATGAAGCTGCCAGGATCCTTTTTCTTCATCGGCAATCCGGCAATCGAATTGACCGTTTCAACTCCATTCACTTCCTTTCCTGAAGTAATCCTTTTGTTCTTGATCTCACGAAAGAATTTCGTATAAGCTGGAATATTCTGAATCAACTCTAAGAGTGGCACATTGACCTCCACCTTTGACAGTCTTTGGAATAGTGGTGAATCTTGAATATCCTTCTTGACAGGTTTGATCCGACTCGGGTATGGCACATGTGGCTTCGGAGGCACATATGGATTGGAAGATTTGTGGAGTCCTCCTGGCATATTGGTTCCTTCCTCGGTTTCATCATCATCTATGTCTATCACAGATGGTCTTGGTTCATCATTCTTTCCTGGAACTTCTTGAGGTTCTTCTGGACTTCCTCCAACCTCTTGTTCTGTACTTGCCCCTCTATTATTGACCTCAGTAGATTCCGCTCGCTTAGGACGTACAAAGTTAGGAATTTTGGTCATCTTGCCTCCTCGGAGCAGTAGATTCACCTCTTCGTACTCATTCTTCTCGGTAGCTTCAGCTAGAGGCTGCTCGGGATCAGCTTCAGTTATCTCCTCGGCAGGACTAGGATTGTCCTATTCCTTGGGGTCGAGAGGTGATTCGCTCGTCACCTCGGGTGGTTTGCTCACTACTTCTGGTGGGGTATCCTCGACTTCATTACCACACCTTCCACACTTCAGTAGGCTAAGTTCCTTGATCAGTTGCTCAGTTACTTCGATCGCTTCAAAAGCCTTCCCGATGCGAAGATTGTTCTCAACCTGCCCTGCGTGTGCTACTTCGCAGACACTCTCAATGGCTTTGATTCCTGCGTAAAATGCAAGTTCCTCCTCTTCACTGAGGTCTTCGTCCTCAGAATAACTGTCGTATACCCCCTCAGTATCGTCTTGATTTGAGTATATGTTGGCGACTTCGTTCGACATGATTTTCTCGGATTGCGCAGATCCATTGGCGTACGTTTGAAAGACCTTCACTGCCTCTTCAACTGTACATTCTTCCAAACCTCCACATATCCCATCTATTTGAAGCCTAACTTCATCTCGTAGTCCTCCAACAAAAAACCAAATCAGCTCCCCATCGTCGAAACGGTGGTGGGGGCACTCACGTTTATACAGCTCAAAACGTTCATAGGTGTCACAGAACCGCTCGTATTCTCCTTGCTTAAAGTATTCGATCCAATTCCGTAGTGCAATCGTCTCATGGTAAGGCATGAAACGTGCCAAGAACTCTTCTACCACTTGGCTCCAGGTTTTCAGTGATCCTGGTGCTAACCTTGCTATCCATATCCTCGGTTCATATCCCAAAGCAAAAGGAAATAATTTCCTGCATAATTGATCCTCGGTGAATCCCCTTGCGGGAACTTTTGCTATCTCCTCTTCATAGGATCTGATGAAGCTTATTGGATTCATATCCTCTCCTTCTTCGAACCTCGGTATCCTTCTCACTATTGTGTTTGTTACTTCGTACCCCGATAACTCTTCTTCCAAGTATATAGCTGACCTCCTCCTGACTTGTGAGAATGTCGGTGTCAAGCGGGCTTTTAAGGTCGTCATACCTGGAAATCTGTATCAGGAGTAACTCAAAACTAAAAATTAGCCTCCTTAGAAATTTCGAAAATCGAGAAAATTTCTGGATTTCGAAGTCTACTAAAGCTAGGAATGGAGTATTAGAAACAGACTAGGAAAGGTGATTAGAAACAGACTAGGAAAGCAATACTAGAGAGAGATTAAAAAGGAAAACTAAATCTAATAGAATTAGGAATCTAAAGCTGTAAATAAAAACAAATTAAATAGAAAAAAGGAGTATAGTCCCCGGCAACGGCGCCAATTTGATGAACGTTGTCAAGGTCAATCAAATAAATTTGTTATTTAGCCAAAGGCAATCCACAACTACAACGAAAACCGTAGTGTAGTAGTAGAATGACTCGAGTGTCGTTCTCTCAGGACTATACTAGCTTTATCAAATTTAATTAAGAATATAAAACAGCAGATAGAAAGCAATAGGGGTTTTCAAGCAGATAATGGAGATTGGTGATAGTATGGTCCTTCTTAACATAATGGGTCGATAATCATGCATAAATTCCTCGGTCTTGCATAGAGATCTTTGAATCAATCTTGTGTCTTGTTGCAAGTATTAAGCACTACGAAGATAATTTGGTCTGACTAGTCAACAATGATTGTCCTAATGTGTTCCGTAATCATTCAACACTACGAAGATAATTGGTCTGATGGTCGACTGGTGTCCATGTGTGCATAATAATCAATACAACATACAAGAATTTTGGTTGCAACTGATCAACGAAATAAAGCAATGACACGGAGTATAATGCGCGATATAGCCATTAGCATGATTATCTTCCCTCGCTAAGAATTCACATACTACCACCAACGATAAATTTAGCTACTCATAATGTGCATGCAATCAATAGCAATCATAGAAGAAAACATATTGAAAGAATATAAAATAAGTAGATAAAAGTTGTAAGATACAAAGTTACCGAAGGTTGTCAATCTCCGGATGATTGCGATCCTACGCGCTCCAATCTGCTATGAAAAAGTATCCCCTAAGCTATGAAACTCCCAGGACAGGCCCCGGGAAGTTCCTACCTAAAACTATAGAGAGAGGTGAGAAAGTAGGCTTGGAAAGATCTGATTTTCGGAGAGAAAACTGAGCACTATATATAGGCCCGAAATCACTCCGGGGCGGTTCGCCCCCTGACTCCGGCGGTTCGCCCCCCAGTATTTCGCGGAATTTCCGTGTTTTTCGACGCGGATTTGGATTTCTTTATCTTTTCGGACTCGGTTTAAGACTTCTAGTAGCCTTCTAACCTCCAGATTCGGCCCCTAGACTCCAAATCCTATCCGGAAACCTTCAGATACTCCAAATAGGCTTACGGAACACCAATTCCTTGTAGACTTCAATATAATTGCCCCGAAATCTCCGAATTTCAACCAAAACCTGCAAAATAAAATCTAAAGGGAAACGTGACACTATTCTAATAAAATGTACTAAAATATAGCTAAATTAACATAGAGGATAGCTAAAATAGGTGAAAAAGACTCGAATGAAAGTGTAAAATACACATTCATCAAGAGGCAGTCAAGGGGCACCCCTAAGAGGGGTCGGGCACCCATGTCATTATGTTTTGGAACCAAGCTAGCGCTTCGGAACCTTCTAGCAACTGCGGACTGAAGATTGAATCCGTCGCGGCAAGACTGTCCCGGTGCCTTCCAGTTCACACGAACTTTGCAGTCCTTGCGATAGATTGCTGACGTAATAATGGTTTCTGTCCCTTCGGTGGTGCATGAATAGGCATAGGAGTCCTCACTCCAGGTGTACTCTAGCTCCTCCTCTTGGATAATCCACGACGTTGTTGTAAAACCCCTTTGCTCGAACGCACATCTAACGAGGTCACTCTTCTTGACATGGTTGTAATCGATCCCCCTCCAATACTTCATAGTAATCATACGGGAATGCTCATTTTCCTTGGCATGGTTCCTACAAACAACAATTAGTACCTTGTATGACACAAAACTGACTCATGCATATGCTAGTGTAAGAACGAAACACACAAGTGATAAAATCAACAATCAAGCTCCCCAAACCTTATATGTCTAGCCTAGCTTCCACAACATGCAACATACCAATGTAACTACTACATGCAATACATCACATTATGCTCTTGCTAGACAACCAATAGCCTAGATAACGAGGCTCAATTCATACCATAGAAGCGAAAAATTCTAACATCATAAATCTTCATACTCAACAATTAAGCATTTTATCATCAAATCCACCATCATTACATTAATAAACACAATCATATGCAAGAAATCAAAGATAAAGACATATTGCATAACAAGATATATCATCTAGTAGCAAAATTCCCAAATCAACAATTCAAGCATAATTGAGCATGTAATTGATAGTAAATAACACTTCTAATCAAACAAACAACCTACCCATGCATCAAATAAGCATAATTGAAGCTCAAATTAGAAAACCCCCAAATTCGAAAATTACGGTTCATAAGAAGATACCTCAGATCTGAAAATCTAATGCATTAGGACGAAATCTGTTCGGATGAAAAGATAGATCACGTAATAGGCTTCGATTGAAGCTAAAGAACACTAAATTTGGTCAAGAAATGAAGAAGTTATGATGTTTTGAATGTATTTTCACAATTTTCGGTTTTGGGGAGGAAGAATGATGAAGATATGAAGAAAACGAGGTGAAGAGGGGAGATCCGCGTTTTTCATCTACTGGGACCGTGGGGCGAGTCGCCCCGCATTCCACGATGTCGGGAGACGGTCCTTTCGTCCGAAAACGCGGTTTTTAATCCCCAAAACCAATTTTCTCATAAAACCACTCGAAAAATCTCACTCAAACATAAGCATATACGACACAGACATGAACAAATTCGCATACGAGAAGCAAATAGTTCAAGAATGAATGCATGCAATGAAGCGGTAAAGAAAGCGATAAAAATTCCGGGTTGCCTCCCGGATAGCATCATTACTTAAAGTCTTTGACTCGACTCCTGTCTGTGCCTATCTCTTCTTTCTGCGGGTACTAGACTTCCCCTTCATTGATCTCCTCTCCATGCCACGAACCTGTGAATAAGAAAGAACATAGGCTGCAAGACCACAATAGTGAGTAGTGTAAGAAATATCAGGTGGATCAGGTGGATTAGATATTGCTTGCAACACGTGTTGCTTGCCATCCACTTCAATAGTGCAAGTCCTTTGGTAGATGTCCATCAGGGAGCGTAGTTTAGTCAAGAATGTTCGCCCTAAGAGTATGACATCCCCCGTTCCAGGTGCAGACCCCGGCATAACTACAAAATTGGTGTATACAGAAGCTTCACAAATCTTGACCAATACATTTTTCACAACGCCTTCGGGTCTCATAAAGGATCCATCCGCCAGTTGCACAATAGCCCTATGCTCAGATAGTTTTCCAAGGCTACTCTTTTCAAACACATTCAAAGGGAGTATGTTTGAGTAGGATCCCGTGTCTAGTGTGGCACGGACATCTTCAAGCTCACCAATCCCTACCTTAACATCCAAACTTTTAGGGAGTGGCTCGGGATCCTCTTGCTCCTCATCGCTTCCGTCAGAACCAAGGTCCTTCTCTTCTTCCTTGCCTGTAGAAGTTCTTCCTTCTTGCAACACTCGCACTTAGCAACCTTCTTGATGGTGATTTCGTCAGGTAGATCACCAGCTAATGTAATAGAATTTGACTTCTCAGTGTTGCTAGGCAGTTTGTCTTGTTCCCTACTTGCTCCTCGGTCGATCAACTCTTGCATCTTTTGATGGGCAAGCCTAGTGCTCTCTTCCAACCTATCGAGCCTTGCCCTAGTCTTCTCGGAATCTTCTTCATAACGTTTGAGAAAACTTTGTGTGTGATCAACCATCTTTTGTAAGTTCTCCATCAGTTGAGCCGACTTCGACTTCGGTGGCTCTTTCGGAGCGGGGTTTTCGCAGTGATCATTACCATAGTTTAGCCTACTACGGTCTTGGTTAGGGCCATAAGTTTGGTTAGCCGGTGCATATCCTTGATTGTTTCGGAATCCTCTTCTCAAAAATCCACCTCGAGGATTCCTACTGTCTTGTCCGTAGCTAACTTCTTGAGTACCAAACTCCGTAGCAAAGGCTTCTACTTCGCCTCCTCGAGCCCAGTTGCCGTCGTCATACGCAAGCTCCGATCTACACATATGAGCCCCATGCCCATAGTTCTTGCATATTCGGCATACTTCGTTCGAAACTGTTGTTCCAGTGGCGCTATTGAGGACTTGCTTCAATTCGTTGGTAAAGCACTCGAATTGATCCCCATTCCCCCTATACATAGGGGCTTCTTGAGTCGGTGGAGCTTCAGGTCCACGTCTCCTAACCATCGCTCTTGGGTCCTTGAATTGCGAACCCTTAGCAAGCCTTTCAAAAATTGCCCAGACGGCTTCTGCGGTTTCCTCCCAAATATTGCCTCGGCATTGGAAATCCACCACTTGTTGGTTCTCGAAGGTTAGTCCATTGTAGAAGTGTTGGAGTAGGTCAGAAAGCTCAAAACCATGGTGAGGGCACTTGTTCGTGAGATCTTGGAACCTCTCAAACGCGGTGTAGATGGTCTCATCATAGTCCTGCTTGAATCCAGTGATTTGCGCCTTTAGCGCGGTAGTCAAGATGTGAGGGAAGTATTTTTCCATGAAAGCTGAAAAAACCTTCTCCCAAGTGTCCAGCGAGCCTGCTGGTAGAGAACTCAACCATGACTTGGCTCTGTCGCCAAGTCCCATAGCAAAAACCTTCATCCTCAACTCATCCGTTGTTATTTCAGCTCCGGGTCGTGGGAGTTAGTTGACGAAATCATCGATATCGTGCAAATACCCCATCACATCTTCCCTTGCTAAGCCATAGAACCTCGGAAGTTGTTGGAATGCGTGGTTCTTGATTTCCAGATCTCGAGTTGCAGACGAAAGAACAATCGCCGGTCCCCTCATATGATCCTTAGTGGGTTGAACCCATGCTTTCAGTGGTCTAGCTTCTGCCATTCCGTCGATTTCTTTGAAAAGACTGTGTAGAGATTCAGAGAAATCGATATCCTCTATTTCCTCTAGTGCACGCCTTTGAAGTAGTCGCCTTCTTTGGTGGTAGACTCTGTCGATCTCAGCAATTGAATCAGCAAGTGGTGTTCCTTCAGATCGTGTATGCGGCATACACTATCTGTAACAGACTAGGAAAGCAGTATCAGAGAGAGATTAAAAAGGAAAACTAAAACTAATTGAATTAGGAATCGAAAGCTGAAAATATAAACAAATTAAACAGAAAAAGGAGTATAGTCCCCGACAACGGCGCCAATTTGATGAACGCGGGTTTGTCAGGTCCCGGTTCAATCAAATATATTTGTTATTAAGCCAAAGGCAATCCACAACTACAACGAAAACCGTAGTGTAGCAGTAGAATGACCTCGAGTGTCGTTCTCTCAGGACTATAACTAGCTTTATCTATTTAACTAGAGAATATAAAAACAGCAGACGTAAAGCAAGGAGTTTTTCTAACAGATAATGGAAATTGGTGAGAGTATGATCCTTCAAAGCATAACGGGTCAATAATCATGCGTAAATTCCTCGGTCTTGCATGGAGATCTTTGATCAATCTGATGTCCTGTTGTAATTATTAAGCACTAAGAAGATAATGATACTGACAAGTCAATCACTATTGTCCTATTGTGTTCCGTAATCATTCAACACTACGAAGATATAGATGCGTATAGGTCGACGAGGGTCCAATTGTGCATAATAATTAATACAACATACGAGAATTTAGGCTGAGCCTGATCAACGAAATAAAGCATTAACACGGAGTATAATGCGCGATATAGACATTAGCATGATTATCTTCCCTTCGCTAAGAATTCACATACTACCACCAACGATAAGTTTAGCTACTCATAATAGGCATGCAATCAACAGAAATCATAGAAGAAAACATGTTGAAAGATATATAAAAATAGGTAGAATAAACTGTAAGATACAATGTTACCGAAGGTTGTCAATCTCCGAAGAATTGCGATCCTACAAGCTCCAAACTGCTACGAAAAAGTGTCTCCTAAGCTACGGACCCCCAGAACAGGCTTTGGGAAGTCCCTCCCTAAAACTACAGAGAAAGGTGAGAGAGAAGGTCTGGAAAAGTATGAATTTCGGAGAAAAACTGAGCAACTATATATAGGCCTCGAAATAGTGTGGGGCGATTCGCCCCACACACGGGGCGGTTCGCCCGGTGTGGGGCGATTCGCCCCACATCCCGGGCGGTTCGCCCGGGAGAAAATTTCGCGGAATTCCGCATTTTCGACGCGTTTTTGGATTTCTTCCCCTTTTCGGACTCGGTTTCTGACTTCTAGTGGCCTTCTAACCTCCAGATTCGACCCCTAGACTCCAAATCCTATCTGGAAACCTTCAGATACTCCAAATAGGCTTCTGGAACACCAATTCCTTGTCAACTTCAATATAATTGCAGCGAATTCCTCGTTTTTCAACCAAAACTGTAAAATAAAATCTAAAGGGAAACGTGACACTATTCTAATAAAATGCACTAAAATATAGCTAAATTAACATAGAGGATAGCTAAAATAGGTGAGAAAGACTCAAATGAAAGTGTAAAATACACATTCATCATAGACCACCCTCGTCCTGCCATTCAGGAAGTGGTGAATAGCTTAAGGCTTTGCTTGAGAGATGGGTAGAATAGGGGAGTGTTATCTTTTATAGGGAACCCTCCTTCGTTTGATGAGAGCCAGTATTGGTACGACCTCTTTCAGGAAAAGTCTTAACTTGGTGAACA
Organism: Plantago ovata; assembly: GCA_028274465.1. Classification (NCBI taxonomy): domain Eukaryota; kingdom Viridiplantae; phylum Streptophyta; class Magnoliopsida; order Lamiales; family Plantaginaceae; genus Plantago; species Plantago ovata. The sequence continues at coordinate 22,659,713 of CM051458.1, forward strand.
ACAGTAAGTCCTCAGTTTCATAGGCACGGGACAACCATTCGTATTTTAACATGTGTCATTACGTCGTCACTGATTAGGTCCAGGTAGAGAATGTTACGAGAGACTATCTTGTCTTGACATAAGTGCTTATGTGGATGTGTATGAGTCAATCGAGGCATTCTTCAACCTATATTCATGATATGATTCGTATGGTTTTTGTTCATACGTTTTTTTGATAGATTCAGTAGATTAGTTCATTTCATTTGGCATGAGACTCCATTTTTTGTGTTCCATTGTTTTTTGCATTAGAGTCTAGCTTAGTTGCTTGAGGACAAGCAAAGGTTCAGTTTGGGGAGTTTGATGAATGTGTATTTTACACTTTCATTCGAGTCTTTTTCACCTATTTTAGCTATCCTCTATGTTAATTTAGCTATATTTTAGTGCATTTTATTAGAATAGTGTCACGTTTCCCTTTAGTTTTTATTTTACAGGTTTTGGTTGAAAAACGAGGTTTTCCGGGCAATTATATTGAAGTAGACAAGGAATTGGTGTTCCAGAAGCCTAATTGGAGTATCTGAAAGATTCCGGATAGGATTTGAAGTCTAGGGGTCGAGTCTGAAGGCTAAAAGGTCACTAGAAGGCAGAAACCGAGTCCGAAAAGGGGAAGAAATCCAAACACGCGTCGAAAACACGTAAAGGGCCGAAAAACACTCCCGGGCGAGTTGCCCGGGACGTGGGGCGAATCGCCCCACACCAGACGAATCACCCGGTGTGTGGGGCCCTTCGCCCCACATAATTTGAATGCCTATATATATGAGCTCAGTTTTCTCCGTTTTTCATACTTTTCCAGACCTTTTCTCTCACCTTTCTGAGTAGTTTTTGGTAGGAATTTCCCAAAGCCTGTTCTGGGGGTTCTTAGCTTAGGAGGTACTTTTTCTTAGCAGTTTGGAGCTTGTAAGATTACGATTCTTCGGAGATTGACAACCTTCGGTAACATTGTATCTTACAGTCTTTCTATTTCTATTTATATATCTTTCATCATGTTTTCATTCATTCGTGGTATGATTTCTGTTGATTGCATGACAACTATGAGTAGCTAAACTTCTCATTGGTGATAGTATGTGATTTCTTAGCGAAGGGTTAATAATTATGCTAATGGCTATATCGCGCATTATACTCTGAGTTATTGCTTTATTTCTTTGATCTATCTAAATCTATATCTTCGTAGTGTTGAATAATTACGGAACACAACTGGACAATTCATTGATCAAAGATCTCCATGCAAGACCGAGGAATTTATGCATGATTATTAACCTGCTATGCTTTGAATGACCATACTATCACCAATCTCCATTATCTGTTAAGAAAAACCTTTGCTAAGTCGTCTGCTGTTTTATATTCTTAAGTTAGATTAGATAAAGCTAGTTATAGTCCTTAGAGATCGACACTCGAGGTTATTCTACTGCTACACTACAGTTTTCGTTGTAGTTGTGAATTGCCTTTGGCTAAATACAAATTTATTTGATTAGTTGGAACCCGACAATCCAACGTTCATCACAGCCGCTTCCCTATCTCGCAATGCTGTCCGCTCCTGTTTATACAGGGTTCCGACCAAGTTTCGAAAAAGATTATCTCTTTGGTAACTTGTCGTTATTTGGTACTTGTGCTTGAAAATTGCATGATTTTGTTTTAACCGTATTCGCTCATGCTTTTCTTTTAACTGTATTCGCTCTTCTTTACTAACTTGTTCGCTCTTTACTTTTTGCAGAGTACTGGTTTACTTGGATAATGAACGAGACACTAAAAGCCAAGGAAAGCTCACCGCAAGGCGCGACTAGCTGGGAAGAGCACCAAAGTGCTCGGTCAAATTACACTTAGCCATCCGAAGAATGCCGCAACTCTTCGGGACAAGATGAATGAGGAGGGAAATGCTCCTCCTGCGGACGATGTTGAGGCCGGGGTTGCGTGCTTGATCGATCATGGCAAGGGTCCAAAGAATCCCGAGAAGCAACCTGCTCAACCTGCTCCTGCTCGCAACGCCCCTGCGCAAAGGCCGGCGGCTCAAAAGAGGATCCTCGAGCTCGGTGGTCTGGTCCCTCAGTCGATCCCGCTAGGAAGAAGAGCAAATCAAAAGAGGTCGACCGGGATGCTGAGTTGAAAAGGATTATCCAGATGTCCGACCTTGACCGATCCCATGCTCTGAGTGTCTGCTCGCGCGAGGTATGAATCAAGTTCCCAATTTTCACTAAGTCCCCTTTGTTCTTTTTGCTTTCTCCATGTCATTTCTATTTTTTATTTTACACAGCCCGAGGACCTGACGATGGCATACGGCCATATAGCTGTTGATCGCTCTGGTGTCTCCAAGGTGATCGAGGATCTGGAGAAAAACTTGGCGGGCGAGCGGTCAAAAAATAAGGCCGCGGAGTTGGAGATGAAGAATTCGCTCGCCCGGTTTGATTTCTTGGAAAAGGAGCTCAAGAAGGAGAAGGCGCGAACAAGTGGGTACATGGGTGCTTACTCTACCTTGTCGATCGCCATGACTAAGTTCAAGGATCGCCTCTTGTCGCTTCTCCAGGGTACGAGAATGGAAGGAGCTCGGGCGTTTAAGGAGTCAGACTCCTACAAAATGGCTATGCAGGAGGCAAGGGATAGTGCTCGCGAGGACAGTTTCTTTGCTGCGGTCGATCAGATCAAGGCCATAAAGTTGCTTCTTGAGGATTTCGATGCTGATGAGACCGAGGAGCTAAAGCCACTTTTAAAGGGGGACTTCACTCCTTATGCTGAAGAGTCCGTGACGACTGAGATGCACCGGGCTTGCGAGTTCGGGGAGTTAGTGGCCGATCCTACTGTTCCTTATCCGAGCAAGGTTCCACTCCTTCCTTCTTGGATACCCAGTGTTTTGCGATTTGGGCTTATACTTCCCTTCGAGAAGTCTCCACTTCGGAATGCAGACTGGATTACCGTGAACGCTCCGGTACATGGTCGCCCCGCAGACTTCATCGAGCCCGAGCTTAAGACTTATGAGAATTCCATCAGTGAGGCGCGAGCTAAAGATGGGGCGGGAGATTAGCAGAGCGCCGAGGAGAAGCGGGGAGCGATGACCCCTCAAGGTGTGATGAATGTGTATTTTACACTTTCATTTGAGTCTTTTTCACCTATTTTAGCTATCCTCTATGTTAATTTAGCTATATTTTAGTGCATTTTATTAGAATAGTGTCACGTTTCCCTTTAGTTTTTATTTTACAGGTTTTGGTTGAAAAACGAGGTTTTCCGGGCAATTATATTGAAGTAGACAAGGAATTGGTGTTCCAGAAGCCTAATTGGAGTATCTGAAAGATTCCGGATAGGATTTGAAGTCTAGGGGTCGAGTCTGAAGGCTAAAAGGTCACTAGAAGGCAGAAACCGAGTCCGAAAAGGGGAAGAAATCCAAACACGCGTCGAAACGCGTAAAGGGCCGAAAAACACTCCCGGGCGAGTTGCCCGGGACGTGGGGCGAATCGCCCCACACCAGACGAATCACCCGGTGTGTGGGGCCCTTCGCCCCACATAATTTGAATGCCTATATATATGAGCTCAGTTTTCTCCGTTTTTCATACTTTTCCAGACCTTTTCTCTCACCTTTCTGAGTAGTTTTTGGTAGGAATTTCCCAAAGCCTGTTCTGGGGGTTCTTAGCTTAGGAGGTACTTTTTCTAAGCAGTTTGGAGCTTGTAAGATTACGATTCTTCGGAGATTGACAACCTTCGGTAACATTGTATCTTACAGTCTTTCTATTTCTATTTATATATCTTTCATCATGTTTTCATTCATTCGTGGTATGATTTCTGTTGATTGCATGACAACTATGAGTAGCTAAACTTCTCATTGGTGATAGAATGTGATTTCTTAGCGAAGGGTTAATAATTATGCTAATGGCTATATCGCGCATTATACTCTGAGTTATTGCTTTATTTCTTTGATCTATCTAAATCTATATCTTCGTAGTGTTGAATAATTACGGAACACAACTGGACAATTCATTGATCAAAGATCTCCATGCAAGACCGAGGAATTTATGCATGATTATTAACCTGCTATGCTTTGAATGACCATACTATCACCAATCTCCATTATCTGTTAAGAAAAACCTTTGCTAAGTCGTCTGCTGTTTTATATTCTTAAGTTAGATTAGATAAAGCTAGTTATAGTCCTTAGAGATCGACACTCGAGGTTATTCTACTGCTACACTACAGTTTTCGTTGTAGTTGTGAATTGCCTTTGGCTAAATACAAATTTATTTGATTAGTTGGAACCCGACAATCCAACGTTCATCACAGCCGCTCCCCTATCTCGCAATGCTGTCCGCTCCTGTTTATACAGGGTTCCGACCAAGTTTCGAAAAAGATTATCTCTTTGGTAACTTGTCGTTATTTGGTACTTGTGCTTGAAAATTGCATGCTTTTGTTTTAACCGTATTCGCTCATGCTTTTCTTTTAACTGTATTCGCTCTTCTTTACTAACTTGTTCGCTCTTTACTTTTTGCAGAGTACTGGTTTACTTGGATAATGAACGAGACACTAAAAGCCAAGGAAAGTTCACCGCAAGGCGCGACTAGCTGGGAAGAGCACCAAAGTGCTCGGTCAAATTACACTTAGCCATCCGAAGAATGCCGCAACTCTTCGGGACAAGATGAATGAGGAGGGAAATGCTCCTCCTGCGGACGATGTTGAGGCCGGGGTTGCGTGCTTGATCGATCATGGCAAGGGTCCAAAGAATCCCGAGAAGCAACCTGCTCAACCTGCTCCTGCTCGCAACGCCCCTGCGCAAAGGCCGGCGGCTCAAAAGAGGATCCTCGAGCTCGGTGGTCTGGTCCCTCAGTCGATCCCGCTAGGAAGAAGAGCAAATCAAAAGAGGTCGACCGGGATGCTGAGTTGAAAAGGATTATCCAGATGTCCGACCTTGACCGATCCCATGCTCTGAGTGTCTGCTCGCGCGAGGTATGAATCAAGTTCCCAATTTTCACTAAGTCCCCTTTGTTCTTTTTTCTTTCTCCATGTCATTTCTATTTTTTATTTTACACAGCCCGAGGACCTGACGATGGCATACGGCCATATAGCTGTTGATCGCTCTGGTGTCTCCAAGGTGATCGAGGATCTGGAGAAAAACTTGGCGGGCGAGCGGTCAAAAAATAAGGCCGCGGAGTTGGAGATGAAGAATTCGCTCGCCCGGTTTGATTTCTTGGAAAAGGAGCTCAAGAAGGAGAAGGCGCGAACAAGTGGGTACATGGGTGCTTACTCTACCTTGTCGATCGCCATGACTAAGTTCAAGGATCGCCTCTTGTCGCTTCTCCAGGGTACGAGAATGGAAGGAGCTCGGGCGTTTAAGGAGTCAGACTCCTACAAAATGGCTATGCAGGAGGCAAGGGATAGTGCTCGCGAGGACAGTTTCTTTGCTGCGGTCGATCAGATCAAGGCCATAAAGTTGCTTCTTGAGGATTTCGATGCTGATGAGACCGAGGAGCTAAAGCCACTTTTAAAGGGGGACTTCACTCCTTATGCTGAAGAGTCCGTGACGACTGAGATGCACCGGGCTTGCGAGTTCGGGGAGTTAGTGGCCGATCCTACTGTTCCTTATCCGAGCAAGGTTCCACTCCTTCCTTCTTGGATACCCAGTGTTTTGCGATTTGGGCTTATACTTCCCTTCGAGAAGTCTCCACTTCGGAATGCAGACTGGATTACCGTGAACGCTCCGGTACATGGTCGCCCCGCAGACTTCATCGAGCCCGAGCTTAAGACTTATGAGAAGTCCATCAGTGAGGCGCGAGCTAAAGATGGGGCGGGAGATTAGCAGAGCGCCGAGGAGAAGCGGGGAGCGACGACCCCTCAAGGTGTGATGAATGTGTATTTTACACTTTCATTTGAGTCTTTTTCACCTATTTTAGCTATCCTCTATGTTAATTTAGCTATATTTTAGTGCATTTTATTAGAATAGTGTCACGTTTCCCTTTAGATTTTATTTTACAGGTTTTGGTTGAAAAACGAGGATTTCCGGGCAATTATATTGAAGTTGACAAGGAATTGGTGTTCCAGAAGCCTATTTGGAGTATCTGAAGGTTTCCGGATAGGATTTGGAGTCTAGGGGTCGAATCTGGAGGTTAGAAGGCCACTAGAAGTCAGAAACTGAGTCCGAAAAGGGGAAAAAAAATCCAAAAACGTGGAATTCCGCGAAATTTAATCCCGGGCGAATCGCCCCACACTATTTCGAGGCCTATATATAGTTGCGCAGTTTTTCTCCCTAATTCTCTCTTAAAATGAGAATTGATCAAAGAAGAAAAGAAAAGAGTTAGAACGAATACAACCGTGTAGAAGAAACCCAAAAGATGAAGAAAGCTCTTAGCCACACCCCAACAACATCACGTTTCATCATTCAACTATATCAGATACTTCGGCCGCAGCAATATATAGATAAAACGCTGATTACATATTTTGCATGGCCTGACCCAGTTGGTATGTGTGCAGGCTAATTTTCTGGAGGTCACGGGTTCGAAGCCCATCATTAACAATCTTTTTCTTTTGGGCTTTTAACACTTGAACCTCATTCTAAATTGGTTCAAATGCACATTCTAACTTTAATTATTTAAATCCAATTTAATATAATTATTCTTTCTTCTTTTATTAATTAAATCTAATTTAATTAATTTACTTTTAAAAGTATAAATTAATCCATTGAATCCAATTCAACTTAATTAATTAGTTGTTACTATCAAATAGAATCATTCTCAATACTATTAAATTAAATATTTACCAATCCAATTGATATTTATTTAATATATAAATTAAGCTATAAATCTAATTTTAACTTAATTAATGATTTCCATCAAATGAAATGTCCTTGACAATAGTAAATCAAATGTTATCAATCCAATTGACATTTAATTTACCCTAATGCTTAATTGGGAGAATCATCACCTAGTTGTATATGACCCATAGGCCCTCACATATCATGCAATGATCAAATCAAGGTCTTAGTGAATATTTCTAGACAATCGTCACTAGACAATACTAATATGTAAGGAACGTTTGTTGAGGAGATACAAACTGCCTGTGATGTAGAGTACTTTGATGATACGGTCCTTTCATTCTCGAATACTCGAATGAATCTAGAATATGGATTAGTGTCTATTCCAATAACTCATCCATTGTCTCTCAATCTTCTTAGTCGATCTAGATGATTATGTCCAAACACCATTTTGACATATATCTTTGCAGTGGCCACTGACTAACGATCGCACTAAATATGAGATGTAGAGTATTTTCTCCTTGAATCTATTCGGAGGAATGAATCCTGATCTTGGTCCAATCACTCACACCATATGCTTCCTAATATACCCAACGCATGCCGTATCTACCCTACTTTAAGAGTGCAAGCGTTGCGCATGGTCAAGGTACATTATTCCACATATGATGTAGTATTGACCTCAAGTCTGAGGACTATTACATCACCCTACAATCCGATACTCCCATAGACACTTAAATAGAATTTACCAAATGGTTTCTCGGCTGGGCATGCCAACACTCTCCAAAGTGTCCATGTGTCCATCATGAATAACCAAGCTATTCGCAGTAGTGAGAACTACTACATCATCGAAGGATCTGATGCAACACATGCTAGTCTCTATCGCATCATTGATATCCCATATCTCAATGACCATCAACTAGTGGCTAATTTTAGGACTTAAGTTCTGACACGCAAGCTCCCACTAACTTGGTGATTATCTTTAGTCCTTGGGAACATCTTACAGAATAATTCAAACAACCAAATAATCTATTAAGTAAATGTAATGCCAATTGTATTTATGTATGCTTAAATAAATGTAACATAAATAAATACCAATAAGCTGAATGCGGTAAAGTACATATCGTCCTTAATGTTGGTTGTCTCTAGGACATATATACTTTCAAGCATGACATGCAAGTAGGTTGAAGAATGCCTCGATTGCGAATATACACATTCTCATGTGCACTTGGTTAAACAAAGGAGTCTCTCGTAACATCTTCTACCTGGACCTAGTCAGTGACGACACAATGATGCATGTTATCATACTACAATTGCCCCGTGCCTATGAAACCGAGGGCTTACTACTGTACACCAAGCGAGACTTTTCCTCAAGAGAGGGCGAACCAATACTGGCTCTCATCAAACGAAGGAGGGTTCCCTTAGAAGATAACACTCCCCTATTCTACCCAGACTCTCAAGAATGAGCCTCTTTCAACCACTTCCTGAATAGCAAGATGAGGGTGGTCAAGAACAGGCCTTGGACAAGGCGACACGAAACGAAAGATAGAATTTACAACTCGATAACTTCAATAACAAATATTTACATGACACTTGACACTTTACTAGACTGCTTTTGGCTTGCAACGACCCTTCTTTTGCTTTTGGGTCTTATTCTTTATTTTCTTTCTTCTTCTTTTTTTTTTTATTTTCTCTTTTTCTTTTCTCTTTTTTTCTTCTTTTCTTTTTCTCTTTCTCTTTTTTTTTTATATAGGGGCAAGCAGCAGTACTAAGTGTCAAAAACACCTCCCCAAACCTATTCGAAAGAATAGGCTTGAGCACAAAGACGAAAACGAAAAAGGAAAGACTCTTTACAAAGACACCTCCCCAAACCTATTCGAAAGAATAGGTTGGGACACAAAAACAAAAAGAAAAATAAAAAGGAAGCTTTACAACGACTCAAAGACGAAAGACAAGATCAACGAAGCAACCCCCTCCCCAAACCTATTCGATAGAATAGGTTTAATACAAGGAATCGCACACCTCACACTACCTCCTTCCTAGGCATTTGGCAATCTCTAATCGAGGTGAAGAACTTGTCGCCTCTTACGTACATAATTACACGGGCTACAACCATAGACTCTAACATGCATCATTTAATAAGGTCATCGTGAACCGCAGCAGAAGAAACACCATTCAAGGTGATGTCGAGACTACTAAGCTTAACTAGTGCACATGCGAATGTGACAAACCAAGCGAGACAAGCCTCAAACTACTTGCAACGTGATGCAACATATGATCAATGGTCATAAACACTTAGTCTACTCAATAAAAAAGATCAAAAGACTTGGCAATAAACTCCACACACAACAACGTGCAACAACTAATCTATGGATGATATGCATGCAAAAATTTGAAAAAACACGACAAATCACATGAACTTGAGTAAAATCAGGCATGTACGAACCACACAAGCATATAGTACTGAAAATCCAATACCCCCTCCCCAAACCTAAACTTTTGCTCGTCCTCGAGCAAAGAAAAGTTGAATGAAAAGAAAAACTGGATTGAAAGCACACTTCCCTGAGATAAAGATTCGTGTCCAATCTCCTATATATGAGTAGTACCTGAAAGGACTCAAGAAACAAGTGAAAACGGGTGCGCAAAGGTGAGAAGAATGTAAAAAACGAGAAAAATCTGGGTACAGGGTCCAGGCGGACCGCTTGGTAAGCGGGGCGCTTAGGAGGTTCCAAGCGCTCCGCTTGAATTTCCAGAAAGTTACAAAACTTTCTGGAATTTCAAGCGGACCGCTTGGCCCTTCCAAGCACTTCGCTTGGCCCTGTTTCCAGATTTTTGATGTTTTTTCCTATCTTAATCACCTAAGGCACCAAGACAAACACTAGACTAAACGAATCACGACAAAAGGCACACAGGCCACAACTACAAAAGCAAATAAAGAATGCAAGAAACTAATGAAATGAACTAAGATACAAAAGGTACCTCGACCAAGTCAACCTCCACTTCATGAGTCGACTCGAGAGGCTGTAGGTACGGCTTAACTCTCTGGCCATTGACCTTGAAGGTAGCTCCGGTTTTGTTATCCAAGAGTTCCACAGCACCATGGGTTGCTACTCGGACAATTTCAAATGGTCCGTCCCATCTAGAACGGAGTTTTCCAGGAAAAAGTCGCAACCGAGAGTTGAAGAGGAGTGCCTTTTGACCTGGGACTAAATCCTTGCGGATGATGCCTCTATCATGATATCTCTTTGCTCGTTCCTTGTATATCTTACCACTTTCGAAGGCTTTCAATCTTAGCTCATCTAGCTCGGTGAGTTGCAAAAGTCTTTCTTCACCGGCTTTCTCCATATCAAGGTTCAATTGCTTGATAGCCCAAAGTGCTCTATGCTCCAACTCCGCGGGTAGATGGCAAGCTTTCCCGTACACAAGCCGGTAGGGAGTGGTACCAATCACCGTTTTGAACGAAGTCCTATATGCCCATAGTGCATCTGGCAACTTGGTGGACCAATCCTTCCTCGAGGGTTTGACCACCCGCTCCAAGATTTTCTTGATTTGCCGATTGCTCACTTCCACTTGGCCAGATGTTTGAGGATGATATGGAGTAGCAACGAAATGTGTCACCCCGTACTTCTTCATGAGATTAGCGAAGACCTTGTTCACAAAGTGAGTTCCCCCATCGCTGATAATGGACCTCGGGGTCCCAAACCTATTGAAGATCACATCACGAAGAAAAGAGAGTACAACCTTGGCATCATTAGTCCGGGTGGGAACAGCCTCTACCCATTTGGTGACATAGTCGACCGCAACCAAGATATATTCGTACCCATTACTCTTAGGGAATGGTCCCATAAAGTCTATACCCCAAACATCAAAAGGCTCAACAACTAAGTTACCTTGCTGGGGCATCTCTTGTTGCTTGCCGATGTTGCCACTCCGTTGGCATGAGTCACATTGCGCCACAAATGAGCGCGCATCTTCAAACAAGCTGGGCCAAAAGAACCCGGATTGAAGCACCTTGCGAGCGGTTTTTTGGCCACTATAATGCCCTCCACATTCTAACTCATGGCAGAATCTCAGTATCGACAATTGCTCTTTCTCGGGTACACACCTCCGCAAGACTTCATCTCCTCCCTTGCGGAACAAGTACGGGTCATCCCATATGTAATGGCGACAATTCCTCACAAGTGAACGCCGTTCAGGTCCAGAGAGATGGGTTGGCATCACATTTGTGGCTAAGAAGTTAACGATATCGGCGTACCATGGTTCCAACTCTATGCGCATCAACTGATCATCGCGCAAATCATCTGGGACGGGTGTGTCATCTTGTGGAATGTTTGGCAATCGGGACAAGTGGTCCGCCACTAGATTTTCCTTGCCACTTTTATAAATTATCTCCACCTTGAACTCTTGGAGAAGAAGTACCCAACGCATCAAGCGTGGCTTGGTTTCACGCTTAGCAATCAAATGCTTGAGAGCTGCATGGTCAGTGTGAACAAAAACTTTGTACCCAGTAATATAGGACCTGAATTTACTTAGAGAAAATATAACCGCTAAGAATTCTTTCTCAGTGGTAGTATAATTAATCTGAGCAGCATCTAAGGTCTTACTACTATAGTAAATCACTCTGAAACGGTTATCAACCTTTTGACCAAGAACAACACCCATAGCATAGTCAGAAGCATCACACATAATTTCAAAAGGAATTTTCCAATCCAGAGAGACTACAATAGGGGCTGTTAAGAGTTTCTCCTTAAGTGTGTGGAAAGCGTCAAGACATTCTTGTGTAAATTCGAAGGGAACATCTTTAGCAAGCAAGTTACTCAAGCACTTAGCTATCTTAGAGAAATCTTTGATAAATCTCCTATGGAAGCCTACATGCCCAAGGAAGGATTGCAATTCACGCACACAAGTAGGTGGAGGTAACTTTTCAATGATTTCAAGTTTCCCTTTGTCTACCTCTATCCCTCTTTTAGAAATAGCATGTCCTAACACAATTCCCTCTTTAACCATATAGTGACTCTTTTGCCAACTAAGGTAAGATTACATTCAATACACCTCCTTATGACACGATCAAGTTTATCAAGACAATCATCAAATGAATCACCGTAAACGGAAAAATCATCCATAAATACCTCAACAAATTTATTCACCATGTCGGAGAAGACGGAGAGCATGCAACGTTGGAAAGTGGCCGGAGCATTGCACAATCCGAAGGGCATCCTACGGTATGCGAAAGTGCCGAAAGGACATGTGAAGGTAGTCTTCTCTTGGTCCTCGGGAGCTATAGGAATCTGGTAGAAACCTGACAAACCATCCAAGAAACAATAGAACTCTTGCCCAGCTAGGCGGTTAAGCATATCATCAATAAATGGTAAAGGAAAATGATCTTTCTTTGTGGCAGAATTCAATTTCCTATAATCGATGCACATACGCCACCCCGTTGTTTTCCTAACGGGTACTAATTACCCTTTATCATTTGCTTCGACCGAGATACCCGACTTCTTAGGGACTACATGGACGGGACTAACCCATTTTCTATCGGGAGCTGGGTAAATCATCTTAGCATCTAGGAGTTTAAGCACCTCTTTCTTTACAACTTCTTGCATAGCTGGGTTTAGCCTACGTTGTGGTTGCCTAACAGGTTTCGCATCTTCCTCTAAGGATATTTTGTGGGTACATGGCACCGGGCTTATACCCTTGATGTCACCTATTCTCCATCCTATGGCTCCGGTGTTTCTTTTCAACACCTCCACTAACTTAGCCTCTTCCTCCTTACCAAGCTTAGAAGATATGATCACAGGTTTAGACTCATTCTCTCCTAGGAAGACATATTTCAAATGGCTTGGTAATGGTTTAAGCTCAAGGGTTGGTTCACTAGGTGGAGGGGTCACTCCTTCCTCATCTATTCCTAGAGACTCTTCTACTTCTTCCCCTAGAGGAATTTCGGGTGCACTATCTAGGAGGGCTGTCATAGCTAACACTTCTTCGGTGACAAATCCCTATTCAAGGTTCATAGTAAGAGCGGCTTCTAAAGGGTCGCTAACTTGATGAGCAAAATAAGTATCACAAGAGACAGGTTCATAACAATCAACAAATTTAAGTTCTTCAATCATAGCTTCCTCAGAGCCAGGTTCACATACCTGTTTGTATTGCTCGATCTAAACTTTGTCTCCGAGTACCTCCATGGTGATCTTTTTTACTCGAAGCTCCAAACATGTGTTGGTGGTAGCCATGAAGGGTCTGCCCAAAAGCACAATATGCTCCTTTCTCGAACTTGTACCCTCGTCTGCTGTCTCCATCACCACAAAGTCGGTTGGCACGATGAGTCGATCGACCTTTACTAGGATATCCTCGACTATCCCAAGTGGGTGTTTCACACTTCGATCAGACATTTGAACGACCATGCTAGTGGGTTGGATTTTTCCCAACCCCAACGCCTTGTAGATGGAGTATGGCATTAGATTAATGCTAGCCCCCAAATCAAGCATTGCTTTTGTGGATCGGTCGTTTCCCATGGTGATACTAATTATGAAACTCCCGGGATCCTTTTGCTTCAAAGGTAACTCATGCACCGAGTTAACCATTTCAAGTTCAGCCACATCCCTTTTCTGGAAAATCTTCTTATTGCTCCTCACCTCTTTGAAAAATTTCGTGTAAGCGGGAATATTTTGAATCAATTTCAGAAGGGGAACGTTCACCTCTACTTTTGATAGGATCCCATATATAGGTGAGTCTCGGATGTCCTTCTTAGCTTCCTTTATCCTTCCGGGAAAGGGAAGATGGGGTTTAGGGGGCACATAAGGATTAGGCGACTTATGGAGTCCGCCCTCCTTTTGTTGTGCACCCCCTTCCTCATCTTCCTTATCCTTCTCAGTAACATGTTCAGGGGTTGGTGCGGCTTCTTCTACCACCTCCTTCTCCAAATGCTCATTATCATCACCTACATCACATGCATTATTAGATAAAGGTTTAACTTTTGAAGGATACATCAAAGAATATGGTTGTATCGACTCCTTGCCACTCTGCAAAAGTATGTTTGCCTCTTCAAACTCCTCCTCAATCCTGGAGCTTCCACAATGTTCTTCTTCGCTTTCCAGATCAGCCTCAAGTCCCTCAAGTGCCTCAATGAACTCCTCTTGACGATTAAGATTTCTCTCATTTTTGAAAAAATCAGAATTTTCCTCCCAGGTCCCAAGCGGACCGCTTGACAGAGCGAAAGCGGAGCGCTTGCCAAGGCATCATCCGCAAGGATTTAGTCCCAGGTCAAAAGGCACTCCTCTTCAACTCTCGGTTGCGAGTTTTTCCTGGAAAACTCCGTTCTAGATGGGACGGACCATTTGAAATTGTCCGAGTAGCACCCCATGGTGCTGTGGAACTCTTGGACAACAAAACCGGAGCTACCTTCAAGGTCAATGGCCAGAGAGTTAAGCCGTACCTAGAGCCTCTCGAGTCGACTCATGAAGTGGAAGTTGACTTGGTCGAGGTACCTATTGTATCTTAGTTCATTTCATTAGTTTCTTGCACTCTTTATTTGCTTTTGTAGTTGTGGCCTGTGTGCCTTTTGTCGTGATTAGTTTAGTCTAGTGTTTGTCTTGGTGTCTTAGGTGATTAAGATAGGAAAAAAACATCGGAAATCTGGAAACAGAGCCAAGCGAAGCGCCTGGCAAGCCCAAGCGGTCCGCTTGGAATTCCAGTAAGAACTTCATTCTTACTGGAATATCAAGCGGAGCGCCTGGAGCCTTCCAAGCGCTCCGCTTGACAAGCGAACCGCTTGGCTCCCGCCAAGCGGTCCGCCTGGACCCTGTACCCAGATTTTCCTTGTTTTTCCATTCTTCTCACCTTTGCGCACCCGTTTTCACTTGTTTCTTGAGTCCTTTCAGGTACTACTCATATATAGGAGATTGGACACGGACCTTTATCTCAGGGAAGTGTACTTTCAATCCAATTTTTCCTTTTCATTCAACTTTTCTTTGCTCGAGGACGAGCAAAAGTTTAGGTTTGGGGAGGGGGTATTGGATTTTCAGTACTATATGCTTGTGTAGTTCGTACATGCCTGATTTTACTCAAGTTCATGTGATTTGTCGTGTTTTTGTCGTGTTTTTTCAAATTTTTGCATGCATATCATCCATAGATTAGTTGTTGCACGTTGTTGTGTGTGGAGTTTATTGCCAAGTCTTTTGAACTTTTTATTGAGTAGACTAAGTGTTTATGACCATTGATCATATGTTGCATCACTTTGCAAGTAGTTTGAGGCTTGTCTCGCTTGGTTTGTCACATTCGCATGTGCACTACTTAAGCTTAGTAGTCTCGACATCACCTTGAATGGTGTTTCTTCTGCTGCGGTTCACGATGGCCTTATAAAATGATGCATGTTAGAGTCTATGGTTGTAACCCGTGTAATTATGTACGTAAGAGGCGACAAGTTCTTCACCTCGATTAGAGATTGCCAAATGCCTAGGAAGGAGGTAGTGTGAGGTGTGCGATTCCTTGTATTAAACCTATCCTATCGAATAGGTTTGGGGAGGGGGTTGCTTCGTTGATCTTGTCTTTCGTCTTTGAGTCGTTGTAAAGTTTCCTTTTTCTTTATCTTTTTGTTTTTGTGTCCCAACCTATTCTTTCGAATAGGTTTGGGGAGGTGTTTTTGACACTTAGTACTACTGCTTGCCCCTACAAAAAGAAAAAAAAAAAAAAAAAAAAAAAAAAAAGAGAAAGAGAAAAAGAAAAGAAGAAAAAAAAAGAGAAAAGAAAAGAGAAAATAAAAAATAAAAAAAAAAGAAGAAAGAAAATAAAGAATAAGACCCAAAAGCAAAAGAAGGGTCGTTGCAAGCCAAAAGCAGTCTAGTAAAGTGTCAAGTGTCATGTAAATATTTGTTATTGTGAAGTTATCGAGTTGTAAATTCTATCTTTCGTTTCGTGTCGCCTTTGTCCAAGGCCTGTTTTTGACCTCCCTCGTCTTGCTATTCAAGAAGTGGTTGAAGGGGACTCATTCGTTGAGAGTCTGGGTAGAATAGGAGAGTGTCTTCTCTTTCTAGGGAACCCTCCTTCGTTTGATGAGAGCCAGTATTGGTTCGCCCTCTCTTGAGGAAAAGTTTCGCTTGGTGAACAGTAGTAAGCCCTCGATTTCATAGGCACGGGGAAATTGTAGTATGATAACACGCATCATTGTGTCGTCACTGACCAGGTCCAGGTAGAAGATGTTACGAGAGACTCCTTTGTTTAACCAAGTGCACATGAGAATGTGTATATTCGCAATCGAGGCATTCTTCAACCTACTTACATGTCATGCTCATTTGGTTTTGTTCATAAGCATTTGGTAGATTCAATATATTAGTTCACTTTACTTGGCATGAGACTCCTTTTGTGTTGCATTTAGGATAGTTTGTTGCTTGAGGACAAGCAAAGGTTTAGTTTGGGGAGTTTGATGAACGTATTTTTGACGCGTTCATCTTGTCTTTTTTACCTTCTTTTGCTATCTTTAGCCTTGTTTTTTGGTTAGTTTTGTAGAATAGTGTCACGTTTATTGTTTTCTGCATTTTCAGGCACTTAGGTACGAAATGGCGTTTTTGGAGCTAAAAACGAGCCTTTTTGATAGAAAATGGCCCCGTTGAAGTTCCTTGATCTACGTGCCTTGTTCGTGAGTGTTTGAGAATCAATAAGCATCGAGAAGGATGAGTCCAAGGCACCCGAGGGCCGTACGAGGGCAAAAATATTGAGTTTGAAGACAAAAATCTGCCCAGGAGCCAAGCTAAGCGCCTGGAATAGTGAAGCGCTCCGCTTCATTTTCCAGGAGCTTTGGCACAGCAGCCAAGCGAAGCGCTTGGAGGGCCAGAGCGCTTCGCTTGCCAAGCGCTCCGCTTGGCAGCGGTTACGTTTTCGGATTTTCCTTCTTAGATCTGATCTTCAGTCATTTTTTGAATACTTTTTGAACGGTAGCTTCGTTTTGGAGAGCTCCTAAGCCCCAAAACTCAGAGAAAACTCAGATTACATTGTAATTTAGCTTGGGATTCGAGATTTTGATTGGAATTCATCCTTTGTAATCATCTACGGAGAGGTTTTCTTTGATTTCCACCGATTAGTGACAGCTTTGGTGGTAACTTGTATCACTCTCTTGTCTTTTAGTTTGATATGATGTATTTTGATTATTATTCATATGAATTGATGTCTATGTTGATGAATATGAGTAGCTAAATCCTTTGTGTTGGTGGTAGAATGTAGAATATGCATGCTATGGGTTATGTTTATGCTTACATGAGATTGTGATTTAATCTTGCTGCAAATTCCTTCATATGATTCTTAGTTGCCTATAAAATATATTCTATATTCGAATTGAGTATAGTGAAAAACTCTTTGTCAATGAAAGCTATATGATTGTATGTTAGAGATTTGCAGCATGCAAGATAAATGGTGTTAGTGACAAGCACCTCTAAAGTATTGATAGTGGTCTTTATAATGTGTGTCTTGAAAGTTACCTAGCCAAATGCCTAGGAAGGAGGTAGTGTGAGGTGTGCGATTCCTTGTATTAAACCTATTCTATCGAATAGTTTTGGGGAGGGGGTTGCTTCGTTGATCTTGTCTTTCGTCTTTGAGTCGTTGTAAAGTTTCCTTTTTCTTTTTCTTTTTGTTTTTGTGTCCCAACCTATTCTTTCGAATAGGTTTGGGGAGGTGTTTTTGACACTTAGTACTGCTGCTTGACCCTATAAAAAAAAAAAAAAAAAGAGAAAAAGGAAAGAAGAACAAAAAAAGAGAAAAGAAAAGAGAAAATAAAAAAAAAAAGAAGAAAGAAAATAAAGAATAAGACCCAAAAGCAAAAGAAGGGTCGTTGCAAGCCAAAAATAGTCTAGTAAAGTGTCAAGTGTCATGTAAATATTTGTTATTGTGAAGTTATCGAGTTGTAAATTCTATCTTTCGTTTCGTGTCGCCTTTGTCCAAGGCCTATTCTTGACCACCCTTGTCTTGCTATTCAAGAAGTGGTTGAAGGAGACTCATTCGTTGAGAGTCTGGGTAGAATAGGGGAGTGTCTTCTCTTTCTAGGGAACCCTCCTTCGTTTGATGAGAGCCAGTATTGGTTCGCCCTCTCTTGAGAAAAAGTCTCGCTTGGTGAACAATAGTAAGCCCTCGGTTTCATAGGCACGGGGCAATTGTAGTATGATAACATGCATCATTGTGTCGTCACTGACCAGGTCCAGGTAGAAGATGTTACGAGAGACTCCTTTGTTTAACCAAGTGCACATGAGAATGTGTATATTCGCAATCGAGGCATTCTTCAACCTACTTGCATGTCATGCTCATTTGGTTTTGTTCATAAGCATTTGGTAGATTCAATAGATTAGTTCACATTACTTGGCATGAGACTCCTTTTGTGTTGCATTTAGGATAGTTTGTTGCTTGAGGACAAGCAAAGGTTTGGTTTGGAGAGTTTGATGAACGTATTTTTGACGCGTTCATCTTGTCTTTTTTACCTTCTTTTGCTGCTGGAATTTCAAGCCCTCCGCTTGACTGTTCCAAGCGCTCAGCCTGGATTTCCAGTGGATTTTCTTCATGCATATGACACTCGGAACCCCTTTCTTCACTCATTTTCTCTTCTAGTAACTCGAGCATGACCTCAGATTCTCCTAGAACTTCATACACACACTCCATTCTAGTATCAAAATCCTCTTGGTATTTACCCGCTACTTCGAGCACATTTCCCCAAACCTTCATTAGAGTGGATAACACCTCCTCTTCCTCTTCGGTGAAGCACTCCTCTTCACCTTGAGCTTGCGAGTCTTCAGCCTCAAAGACATAATATGGAATATTTTCGCCCGAGCATGTCTTCACTTTATAATCGAAGTTGTCATCATAATAACTAATGGCAATAGGCTTGGGTGCTCGATACATCTCTGAGAAGTCAACCGGTGGCACAAGAGCATGGTTATGTGTCGCAACGAGCAATCTCCCAAAAACCTCTTTGATTTGGGATACGGTACAATTCTCCATACCGTCACATGCACCATCTATCACCAACTGCAAGGCTTCATCCAATCCCCGATAAAAACAAGTAATCAGTTCATATTCGCTCAACCGATGATGTGGCCATTCGCTCTTGTAGAGCTCAAATCTCTCTAGAGCATCGCAGAACCTTTCTCCCTTCCGCTGAGTGAATTCAATTATCTGCTTCTTGAGCTCTTCATTTTCCCTAGGCGAAAGGAACCGATCAAGAAAGGCGTCTACCACGTCTTGCCAACTCCTCAGTGATCCCCCAGGCAAAGATCTCAACCATTCCTTGGGTTTTCCAGTAAGAGCACATGGAAACAACCGACGCAAGAGCTGATCATCATTCAAATCACGTGGTGGTAACAACCCAACATCACGCCGGTATTCTACCACGAATCGTAATGCATTCTCGCAAGGCGAATCTCGGAAGGTAGCTATGCTCTGGAGAATTTCATCAGTGACCTCATATAACCTAGCCTCCGGTTCAAGATAAATCGCCGGCTCTTTCCTTATCGCCTCATACCGGACTTTGAAAGCTTCATTCAAGCAAACTTCTTCCATACCTGTCCAACAACAAAGCCTTCAACTAACTGTAAGTTTCCGTTAGTTACGCAACACTTCCACACAATTCAATCAAGAAAGAAATAAGGGGTGGGAAAGAGATGTTGGCTGAAAAAACCAAAGCAAAACACCAACCAAAGGAGTTAAGTCCCCGGCAGCGGCGCCAAATTGATGATGTCGTTTTTCACCAATTAAATTTGTTTAAAAAGCCTAAGAACACTTATCACTACACAAACTAGAGTGCAATGGCAAGTTGTCCCCGAGTGTCGTTCTGTCGGGACCTAACATGTCTTTGTTTGAGGTTTTTGCTAGTAATTTCAGACAACGAGTTCAAATGTTTGTGGAATTGCTTTCTTAGAACAAAGCAACGAGAAATCAGATTGTTGTAATCAAGTTTGGAAAACGGTTGGTGGTAGAAATCAAATACACATGTATGGGTTACGAATATGCTCACAAGTTCAGTGCGTAAAACCTTCGATCAAGTCTTCTAAGCAATTTGTCTAGGTAACTTTCAAGACACACATCATAAAAGACCACTATCAATACTTTAGAGGTGCTTGTCACTAACACCATTTATCTAGCATACTGCAAATCTCTAACATACAATCCTATAGCTTTCATTGACCAAGAGTTTGTCACTATACTCAATTCGAATATATTTTATAGGCAACTAAGAATCATATGAAGGAATTTGCAGCAAGATTGAATCACAATCTCATGTAAGCATAAACATAACCCATAGCATGCATATTCTACATTCTACCACCAACACAAAGGATTTAGCTACTCATATTCATCAACATAGACATCAATTCATATGAATAATAATCAGAATACATCATATCAAACTACAAGACAAGAGAGTGATACAAGTTACCACCAAAGCTGTCACTAATCGGTGGAAATCAAAGAAAACCTCTCCGTAGATGATTACAAAGGATGAATTCCAATCAAAATCTCGAATCCCAAGCTAAATTACAATGTAATCTGAGTTTTCTCTGAGTTTTGGGGCTTAGGAGCTCTCCAAAACGAAGCTACCGTTCAAAAAGTATTGAAAAAATGACTAAAGATCAAATCTAAGAAGGAAAATCCGAAAACGTAACCGCTGCCAAGCGGAGCGCTTGGCAAGCGAAGCGCTTTGGCCCTCCAAGCGCTTCGCTTGGCTGCTGTGCCAAAGCTCCTGGAAAATGAAGCCGAGAGCTTCACTATTTCAGGCGCTTAGCTTGGCTCCTAGGCAGATTTTTGTTTTCAAACTCAATCTTTTTGCCCTCGTACGGCCCTCGGGTGCCTTGGACTCATCCTTCTCGATGCTTATTGATGCTCAAACACTCACGAACAAGCCATGGAGATCAAGGAACTTCAACGGGGCCATTTTCTATCAAAAAGGCTCGTTTTTAGCTCCAAAAACGCCATTTCGTACCTAAGTGCCTGAAAATGCAGAAAACAATAAACGTGACACTATTCTACAAAAACTAACCAAAAAACAAGGCTAAAAGATAGCAAAAGAAGGTAAAAAAGATAAGATGAACGCGTCAAAAATACGTTCATCAAAATTTGCGAGATTTACTCCCGGGCGAATCGCCCGGGATGTGGGGCGAATCGCCCGGTGTGTGGGGCGAATCGCCCGGTTTGGGGAGTTTGATGAATGTGTATTTTACACTTTCATTCGAGTCTTTTTCACCTATTTTAGCTATCCTTTATGTTAATTTAGCTATATTTTAGTACATTTTATTAGAATAGTGTCACGTTTCCCTTTAGATTTTATTTTACAGGTTCTGGTTGAAATTCGAAGATTTCCGGGCAATTATATTAAAGTTGACAAGGAATTGGTGTTCCAGAAGCCTATTTGGAGTATCTGAAGGTTTCCGGGTAGGATTCGGAGTCTAGGGGCCGAATCTGGAGGTTAGAAGGCTACTAGAAGTCAGAAACCGAGTCCGAAAAGGGGAAGAAATCCAAAAACGCATCGAAAACGCGGAATTCCGCGAGAAAAACTTGGGGGCGAACCGCCGCGGAGCTGGGGCGAACCGCCCCGTGGAATTTCGGGGCCTATATATAGTTGCTCAGTTTTCTCCGAAAATCATATCTTTCCAGACCTACTTTCTCACCTCTCTCTATAGTTTTAGGTAGGAACTTCCCGGGGCCTGTCCTGGGAGTTCCGTAGCTTAGGGGATACTTTTTCATAGCAGTTTGGAGCTCGTAGGATCGCAATCATCCGGAGATTGACAACCTTCGGTAACTTTGTATCTTACAGTTTTATTCTACTTATTTTATTATATTCTTTAAACATGTTTTCTTCTATGATTTTTGTTGATTGCATGCCTATTATGAGTAGCTAAACTTATCGTTGGTGGTAGTATGTGAATTCTTAGCGAAGGGAAGATAATCATGCTAATTGCTATATCGCGCATTATACTCCGTGTCATTGCTTTATTTCGTTGTTCAGGCACAGCCTAAATTCTCATATGTTGTATTAATTATTATGCACAATTGGACACTTGTCGACCATCAGACCAATTATCTTCGTAGTGTTGAATAATTACGGAACACATTAGGAGAATAGTGATTGACTTGTCAGACCAATTTATCTTCGTAGTGCTTAATATTTGCAACAGGACACTAGATTGATTCAAAGATCTCTATGCAAGACCGAGGAATTTATGCATGATTATCGACCCGTTATGCTAAGAAGGACCATACTATCACCAATCTACATTATCTGCTAGAAACCCCTTTTGCTATCTGTCTGTTGTTTTATATTCTCTTGTTAAATAGATAAAGCTAGTTATAGTCCTGAGAGCACGACACTCGAGTCATTCTACTGCTACACTACGGTTTTCGTTGTAGTTGTGGATTGCCTTTGGCTAAATACAAATTTATTTGACTGAACCCGGAGCACGACATCCGCGCGTTCATCAAATTGGCGCCGTTGCCGGGGACTATACTCCTTTTTTCTATTTAATTTGTTTATATTTTCAGCTTTAGATTCCTAATTCTATTAGTTTTAGTTTTCCTTTTTAATCTCTCTCTGATACTGCTTTCCTAGTCTGTTTCTAATCATCTTCCTAGTCTGTTATAGATAGTGTATGCCGCATACACGTTCTGCAGGAACACCGCTTGCTGATTCAATTGCGGATATCGATATAGTCTACCACCAAAGAAGGCGACTACTTGGAAGGCGCGCATTAGAGGAAATAGAGGAAACCGATTTCTCTGAATCTCTACACATTCTTTTCAAGGAAATCGACGGAATGGCAGAAGCTAGACCACTGAAGGAATGGGTTCAACCCACCAAGGATCGTATGAGGGGACCGACGATTGTTCTTTCGTCTGCAACCCGAGATCTAGGAGATCAAGAACCATGCATTCCAACACTTCCGAGGTTATATGGCTTATCGAGGGAAGATGTAATGGGGTACTTGCACGATATCAATGATTTCGTCAACCAACTCCCACGACCCGGAGCTGACATAACAACGGACGAGTTGAGGATGAAGGTTTTTGCTATGGGACTTGGCGACTGATGAATGTGTATTTTACACTTTCATTCGAGTCTTTTTCACCTAATTTAGCTATCCTCTATGTTAATTTAGCTATATTTTAGTACATTTTATTAGAATAGTGTCACGTTTCCCTTTAGATTTTATTTTACAGGTTTTGGTTGAAATTCGGAGATTTACGGACAATTATATTGAAGTCTACAAGGAATTGGTGTTCCAGAAGCATATTTGGAGTATCTGAAGGTTTCCGGATAGGATTTGGAGTCTAGGGGCCGAATCTGGAGGTTAGAAGGCCATTAGAAGTCTGAAACCGAGTCCAAAAAGGTGAAGAAATCCAAATCCGCGTCGAAAAACACGGAAATTCTGCGAAATACTGGGGGGCGAACCGCCCCGTGTCTCGGGCGAACCGCCCCAGAGATATTTCGGGCCTATATATAGTTGCGAGTTTTCTCTCCGAAAATCATATCTTTCCAAGCCTACTTTCTCACCTCTCTCTATAGTTTTAGGTAGGAACTTCCCGGGGCCTGTCCTGGGAGTTTCATAGCTTAGGGGATAGTTTTTCATAGCAGATTGAAGCGCGTAGGATCGCAATCATCCGGAGATTGACAACCTTCGGTAACTTTGTATCTTACAACTTTTATCTACTTATTTTATATATTCTTTTAATATGTTTTCTTCTATGATTGCTATTGATTGCATGCACATTATGAGTAGCTAAATTTATCGTTGGTGGTAGTATGTGAATTCTTAGCGAGGGAAGATAATCATGCTAATGGCTATATCGCGCATTATACTCCGTGTCATTGCTTTATTTCGTTGA
This sequence comes from Plantago ovata, assembly GCA_028274465.1. Lineage (NCBI taxonomy): Eukaryota > Viridiplantae > Streptophyta > Magnoliopsida > Lamiales > Plantaginaceae > Plantago > Plantago ovata. The sequence continues at coordinate 22,683,312 of CM051458.1, forward strand.
TGAGTTGAACACCAAAATTCTCGTATGTTGTATTGATCATTATGCACACTAGGACACTTGTCGGCTAATCAGACTTAATTATCTTCGTAGTGTTGAATGATTACGGAACACAATAGGACGTTAGTTGTTGACAGGTTAGACCCATATTATCTTCGTAGTGCACAATACTTACAACAGGACCCAAGATTCATTCAAAGATCTTTATGCAAGACCGAGGAATTTATGCATGATTATCGACCCATTATGTTAAGAAGGACCATACTATCACCAACCTCCATTATCTGCTTGAAAACCCCCTATTGCTTTTTATTTGCTATTTTATACTTTCTAGTTAAATAGATAAAGCTAGTTATAGTCCTGAGAGAACGACACTCGAGTCATTCTGCTACTACACTACGGTTTTCGTTGTAGTTGTGGATTGCCTTTGGCTAATTACAAATTTATTTGACTGAACCTTGACAACGTTCATCAAATTGGCGCCGTTGCCGGGGATATACTCCTTTTTTCTATTTAATTTGTTTATATTTACAGCTTTAGATTCCTAATTCTCCTAGTTTTAGTTTTCCTTTTCAATCTCTCTCTGATACTGCTTTCCTAGTCTGTTTCTAATTTCCCTTTCCTAGCCTTAGTAGTATTCGATATCTAGATTTATTCTCGATTTTTCAAAATTTCTAACGAGGCTAATTTTTAGTTTTGAGTTACTCTTACTACAGACATACATGTATGATGTCCATGCCGCTCGCATGACACCCCAATTCTCGCATGTGAGGAGAGGATCTTCCATATACCTGGAAGACGAGTTAAGGAGGTATGAGGTGACGGAGTCCATGGTGAGGTACTTACCGAGGTACGAAGATGGAGTAGGGATGGACCCATGGAGTTTCATTCGATCCTATGAGGAGGAAATAGAAAGAATTCCAGCAGAAGGGTTTACTAAGGACCAATTATGCAGGAAACTATTTTCTTTTGCTCTTGGGTATGAGGCGAAACGTTGGATTGCAAGGTTTGAACCAGGATCGCTGAAAACTTGGGGCCATGTAGTACAGGAGTTCTTGGCGCGGTTCATGCCTTATCATGAGACAATTGCCTTACGTGATAGGATCCAATATTTCGAGCAAGGAGAGTATGAGCAGTTTTGTGACGCCTACGAACGTTTTGAGATGTATAAACGTGAGTGCCCCCATCACCGTTTCGAAGATGGGGAGTTGATTTGGTGCTTCGTTGGTGGACTTCGTGAAGAGGAACGACTTAGAGTGGATCAGTTGAGCGGCGGTCTGGGAGAATGTACGATCGACGAGGCAGAAGAAGTCCTCCGTAAGTACGCCAGAGGTTCAACACAATCCGATGAGGTCATACCAATTCACATCACCGCAAAGGAAGTAGATCGAGGTGAAGCAGGAAGCTCATCCGAGGAGTATTTTGAAACCGAAGAAATCAGTGAGGAAGATGCACATGCCGAGCAAGTTGAAGATGACCTTCGTATAGCAAAAGTTGTTGAAGAAGTTGAAGTAACTGAGCATCTTACGGAAGAATTCAGCTTGTTGAATTGTGCTGAAGTAGAAGAGGTTCGAGAACTTGAAGAGGAGAAAGGATTGGAAGGCGACACCCCCCTGGAGGTGGGGGGCGAGTCGCCCAGCATGGGGGGAGAACCGCCTCCCATGACCAGTGAGCTGGACCACCCCAACTCCCCTGTTTCTTTACTCCTAGACATTCGCATCAACCCAAAACCACTTCCTTCCGTTACTACTGAGGTTCTTAAGTACAAAGAGGTGAATCTACTCCTCGAGGTGGAAAGCTTGACAAGCAAGATACATAGGAGCCACCACTAAACAAGCACCTCGATGAAGTCAAAGTGAATGTCCTCCTATTGATGAAGTCCTTATTGGATATGCCTGCAAAGCAAACCAGTCCATTCACCATGGTGAGATCTTTGAGGCTTCCTAGGTCTCTTTGCTACATCGGACCAAGAGAATGACGGCCACCGTGGGGAGGTACTCTTGAGTCCATTCTTGAATACTCAGCCGACCGAGGCCAAATCGTTCGGTAACATCTAGTATCACTTTTTATTTACTCATTCTCTTTTGCTAGGGACTAGCTTAAGTTTCATGAGGGGGATGGGATGTGAACCATGATGTTAAGTATTGTTTGGCTTTGTGATGTTGAGTAGGATAGTCTTGTTTTTTTTTTTAATTGCATTTGCACGTTTACCGCTTTCCTAGGATAGTTTTGCATGTTTTATATGGAGTTTATTGCCGAATTCTTTGAACTTCTTTATTGGGTAGATGAACTAGCTATGCCATTAATCGTATGCTTCATCTCTATGAATTTGTTTGAGGTTTTTCTCGCTTGGCTTGTCACATTTATGTATTGCACTTAGTTGGGCTAGGTAGTCTCGACATCACTTAGTGGTGTTTTCTCTACTGCGGTTCACGAAGGCCTTTATAATAGGATGATGCATGTTAGGGTCTTAGGGTTGTTTTCCCGAGTAATTATGTACCTAAGAGGCAACAAGTCTTCACCATGCTTTGAGATTGCTAAATGCCTAGGAAGGAGGTAGTGTGAGGTTGTGTGATCCTTGTTTATAACCTATTCTTCCGAATAGGTTTGGGGAGGGGGTTACACCATCATAGACTTGTTTCTGTTTTCATTCTTCGTATCGTTAGTTTATTTTTCCTTTTTCGTGAATTTTGTACTCTAACCTATTCTTTCGAATAGGTTTGGGGAAGTCGTGTGAGTCTATTTGTTTCTCTCTTTGTTATGCTACTGCTGGCTAGAAAAAAATATCGAAAAAAAAGAAGGAAAAATTCCAGAAAAAAAAAGAAAAAGAAAAAAGAATCTGGAAACAAAAAGAAAAAAGAGAAGACCCCTAAAAAGCAAAGAAGGGTCCAAAAAATAAAGCCAAATAGCAGTTTAGCAAAGTTTGAGTCTTTTTCATTTTTCGTATTGATCGAAATGGTGTTTTTTTTTTTTTTTTTTTTTTTTTTTTTTTTTTTATCTTTTTCGTCTTAAGTGTCATCTGTTCTAGACCACCCTCGTCCTGCCATTCAGGAAGTGGTGAATAGCTTAAGACTTTACTTAAGAGATGGGTAGAATAGGGGAGTGTTATCTTTTATAGGGAATCCTCCTTCGTTTGATGAGAGCCAGTACTGGTTCGACCTCTTTTGAGGAAAAGTCTTAACATGGTGGAACAGCAATAAGTCCTCAGTTTCATAGGCATGGGGCAACCATTCGTATCTTAGCATGCATCATTACGTCGTCACTGACTAGGTCCAGGTAGAGAATGTTACGAGAGACTATCTTGTCTTGACATAAGTGCTTATGTGGATGTGTTTAAGTCAATCCAGGTATTCTTCAACCTATATTCATGCTTTGATTTATATGGTTTTTGTTCATATGTTATTTGGTAGATTCAGTAATTTAGTTCGTTTTATTTAGCTTGAAACTCCATTTTTGTGTCTTGCATGTTTTTGTATTAGAGTCTAGCTTAGTTGCTTGAGGACAAGCAAAGGTTCGGTTTGGGGAGTTTGATGAATGTGTATTTTACACTTTCATTCGAGTCTTTTCACCTAATTTATCTATCCTCTATGTTAATTTAGCTATATTTTAGTATATTTTATTAGAATAGTGTCACGTTTCCCTTTAGATTTTATTTACAGGTTTTGGTTGAAATTCGGAGATTTACGGGCAATTATATTGAAGTCTACAAGGAATTGGTGTTCCAGGAGTATATTTGGAGTATCTGAAGGTTTCCGGATAGGATTTGGAGTCTAGGGGCCGAATCTGGAGGTTAGAAGGCCATTAGAAGTCTGAAACCGAGTCCGAAAGGTGAAGAAATCCAAATCCGCGTCGAAAAACGCAGGAAATTCCGCGAAATACTGGGGGCCGAACCGCCCCGTGTCTCGGGCGAACCGCCCCAGAGATATTTCGGGCCTATATATAGTTGCGAGTTTTCTCTCCGAAAATCATATCTTTCCAAGCCTACTTTCTCACCTCTCTCTATAGTTTTAGGTAGGAACTTCCCGGGGCCTGTCCTGGGAGTTCCATAGCATTAGGGGATAGTTTTTCATAGCAGATTGGAGCGCGTAGGATCGCAATCATCCGGAGATTGACAACCTTCGGTAACTTTGTATCTTACAACTTTTATCTACTTATTTTATATATTCTTTCAATATGTTTTCTTCTATGATTGCTATTGATTGCATGCACATTATGAGTAGCTAAATTTATCGTTGGTGGTAGTATGTGAATTCTTAGCGAGGGAAGATAATCATGCTAATGGCTATATCGCGCATTATACTCCGTGTCATTGCTTTATTTCGTTGATGAGTTGAACACCAAAATTCTCGTATGTTGTATTGATCATTATGCACACTAGGACACTTGTCGGCTAATCAGACTTAATTATCTTCGTAGTGTTGAATGATTACGGAACACAATAGGACGTTAGTTGTTGACAGGTTAGACCCATATTATCTTCGTAGTGCACAATACTTACAACAGGACCCAAGATTCATTCAAAGATCTCTATGCAAGACCGAGGAATTTATGCATGATTATCGACCCATTATGTTAAGAAGGACCATACTATCACCAACCTCCATTATCTGCTTGAAAACCCCCTATTGCTTTTTATTTGCTGTTTTATATTTTCTAGTTAAATAGATAAAGCTAGTTATAGTCCTGAGAGAACGACACTCGAGTCATTCTGCTACTACACTACGGTTTTCGTTGTAGTTGTGGATTGCCTTTGGCTAATTACAAATTTATTTGACTGAACCCTGACAATGTTCATCAGCGACAGAGCAAGTCATGGCTGAGTTCTCTACCAGCCGGCTCGCTGGATACTTGGGAGAAGGTTTTTTCAGCTTTCATGGAGAAATACTTCCCCCACACCTTGACTACCGCGCTAAAGGCGCAGATCACTGGATTCAAGCAGGACTATGATGAGACCATCTACACCGCGTTTGAGAGATTCCAAGATCTCACGAACTAGTGCCCTCACCATGGTTTTGAACTTTCCGACCTACTCCAACACTTCTACAATGGACTAACCTTCGAGAACCAACAAGTGGTGGATTTCCAATGCCGAGGCAATATTTGGGAGGAAACCGCAGAAGCCGTCTGGGCTGTTTTTGAAAGGCTTGCTAAGGGTTTGCAGTTCAAGGACCCAAGAGCAATGGTTAGGAGACGTGGACCTGAAGCTCCACCGACTCAAGAAGCCCCTATGTATAGGGAGAATGGGGATCAATTCGAGTGTCCACTTTCAGCCAACCGAGGCCAAACCGTTCGTTAACATCTAGTATCACTTCTTATTACTCATTCTCTTTTGCTAGGGGCTAGCTTAACAATCGTAGGGGGGATGGGATGTGAACCGTGATGTTAAGTATTGTTTGGCTTTATGTTGATTAGTATCTTGTTCTTTGTTTTCATTTGCATCTGCACGTTTACTGCTTTCTTAGATTTTTTAGGTTGCACTCACTGCATTTCACTACATTCATCCTAGGATAGTCTTGCAAGTTTTATATGGAGTTTATTGCCGAATTTTTTAAACTATTTTTATTGGGAAGATCAACTAACTATGCCATTAATCGTATGCTTCATCTCTATGAATTTGTTTGAGGTTTTTCTCGCATGGCTTGTCACATTTATGTATTGCACTTAGTTAAGCTTGGTAGTCTCGACATCACTTAGTGGTGTTTTCTCTACTGCGGTTCACGAAGGCCTTTATAATAGGATGATGCATGTTAGGGTCTTATGGTTGTTTCCCGAGTAATTATGTACCTAAGAGGCAACAAGTCTTCACCATGCTTTGAGATTGCTAAATGCCTAGGAAGGAGGTAGTGTGAGGTTGTGTGATCCTTTGTTTAAAACCTATTCTTCCGAATAGGTTTGGGGAGGGGGTTACACCATCATAGACTTGTTTCTGTTTTTCATTTTTCGTATCGTGAGTTTATTTTTCCTTTTCCGTGAATTTTGTACTCCAACCTATTCTTTCGAATAGGTTTGGGGAAGTTGTGTGAGTCATTTTGTTTCTCTTTTTGTTATGCTACTGCCGGCTAGAAAAATCGAAAAAAAAGAAAGAAAAATTCCAGAAAAAAAAGAGAAAAAGAAAAAAAAGAAAAAGGAATCTGGAAAGAAAAAAAAAGAAAAAAAGAAAAGACCCCAAAAAAGTAAAAAAGGGTCCAAAAAAAAGAAAGCCAAATAGCAGTTTAGCAAAGTGTTGAGTCTTTTCCATTTTTGTAATGTTCGTAATCGTGTTTTTTATCTTTTATCTTTTTTGTCTTGAGTGTCATCTGTTCTAGACCACCCTCGTCCTGCCATTCAGGAAGTGGTGAATAGCTTAAAACTTTACTTGAGAGATGGGTAGAATAGGGAGTGTTATCTTTTGTAGGGAACCCTCCTTCGTTTGATGAGAGTCAGTACTGGTTCGACCTCTTTTGAGGAAAAGTCTTAACATGGTGGAACAACAGTAAGTCCTCAGTTTCATAGGCACGGGGCAACCATTCGTATCTTAGCATGCTTCATTACGTCGTCACTGACTAGGTCCAGGTAGAGAATGTTACGAGAGACTATCTTGTCTTGACATAAGTGCTTATGTGGATGTGTATAAGTCAATCGAGGTATTCTTCAACCTATATTCATGCTTTGATTTATATGGTTTTTGTTCATACGTTTTTTGGTAGATTCAGTAGATTAGTTCATTTTATTTGGCATGAAACTCCATTTTGTGTCTTGCATGTTTTTTATATTAGAGTCTAGCTTAGTTGCTTGAGGACAAGCAAAGGTTCGGTTTGGGGAGTTTGATGAATGTGTATTTTACACTTTCATTCGAGTCTTTTTCACCTATTTTAGCTATCCTCTATATTAATTTAGCTATATTTTAGTACATTTTATTAGAATAGTGTCACGTTTCCCTTTAGATTTTATTTTATAGGTTTTGGTTGAAATTCGAAGATTTCCGGGCAATTATATTAAAGTTGACAAGGAATTGGTGTTCCAGAAGCCTATTTGGAGTATCTGAAGGTTTCCGGATAGGATTTGGAGTCTAGGGGCCGAATCTGGAGGTTAGAAGGCTACTAGAAGTCAGAAACCGAGTCCGAAAACGGGAAGAAATCCAAAAACGCGTCGAAAACGCGGAATTCCGCGAGAAAAACTCGGGGGTGAACCGCCGGGAGCTGGGGCGAACCGCCCCGTGGTATTTCGGGGCCTATATATAGTTGCTCAGTTTTCTCCGAAAATCATATCTTTCCAGACCTACTTTCTCACCTCTCTCTATAGTTTTAGGTAGGAACTTCCCAGGGCCTGTCCTGTGAGTTCCGTAGCTTAGGGGATACTTTTTCATAGCAGTTTGGAGCTCGTAGGATCGCAATCATCCGGAGATTGACAACCTTCGGTAACTTTGTATCTTACAGTTTTATTCTACTTATTTTATTATATTCTTTCAACATGCTTTCTTCTATGATTTCTGTTGATTGCATGCATGCCTATTATGAGTAGCTAAACTTATCGTTGGTGGTAGTATGTGAATTCTTAGCGAAGGGAAGATAGTCATGCTAATGGCTATATCGCGCATTATACTCTGTGTCATTGCTTTATTTCGTTGATCAGGCACAACCTAAATTCTCGTATGTTGTATTAATTATTATGCACAATTGGACACTTGTCGACCATCAGACCAATTATCTTCGTAGTGTTGAATAATTACGGAACACATTAGGACAATAGTGATTGACTTGTCATACCAATTTATCTTCGTAGTGCTTAATATTTGCAACAGGACACTAGATTGATTCAAAGATCTCTATGCAAGACCGAGGAATTTATGCATGATTATCGACCCGTTATGCTAAGAAGGACCATACTATCACCAATCTCCATTATCTGCTAGAAACCCCTTTTGCTATCTGTCTGTTGTTTTATATTCTCTTGTTAAATAGATAAAGCTAGTTATAGTCCTGAGAGAACGACACTCGAGTCATTCTACTGCTACACTATGGTTTTCGTTGTAGTTGTGAATTGCCTTTAGCTAAATACCAATTTATTTGACTGAACCCGGAGCACGACATCCGCGCGTTCATCACCCCACACAATTCGAACACCTATATATAGTTGCTCAATTTTCTCCATTTTTCATACTTTTCCAGACCTTCTCTCTCACCTTTCTCTGTAGTTTTAGGTAGGAACTTCCCAGAGCCTGTTCTGGGGGTTCGTAGCTTAGGAGACACTTTTTCATAGCAGTTTGGAGATTGTAAGATCGCGATTCTTCGGAGACTGACAACCTTCGGTAACATTGTATCTTACAGTTTTTCTACTTATTTTTATATATCTTTCAACATGTTTTCCTCTATGATTTCTGTTGCATGCATGACAACAATGAGTAGCTAAACTTATCGTTGGTGGTAGTATGTGAATTCTTAGCGAAGGGTTGATAATTATGCTAATGGCTATATCGCGCATTATACTCCGTGTTATTGTTTTATTTATTTGATCTATCAAAATCTATATCTTCGTATTGTTGATTAATTATTGCACACAATTGGACAATTCATTGACCTATCGAAATCTATATCTTCGTAGTGTTGAATAATTACGGAACACAATTGGACAATTATTTGGTCTTCGACCTATCAAAATATATATCGTCGTAGTGTTTGATAATTACAATAGGACAGCTCATAGATCAAAGATCTCCATGCAAAACCGAGGAATTTACGCATGATTATTAACCCGTTACGCTTTGAAGGACCATACTATCACCAATCTCCATTATCTGTTAGAAAAACCTTTGCTATACCGTCTGCTGTTTTTATATTCTTTAATTAAATTTGATAAAGCTAGTTATAGTCCTTAGAGATCGACACTCGAGGTTATTCTACTGCTCCACTACGGTTTTCGTTATAGTTGTGAATTGTCTTTGGCTAAATAAAAAATTTATTTGACTGCTTGGACCACGACATCCACGCGTTCGTCAGCATCCTACTCGCGTGCATCCTCAGTAGTATCTGGAAGGAAAGAATTTTGAAAACAAAGAGAGTGTGAGATAAAGGATCTCATTGAGGTTCTAAGTTAACAAACAGAAAGTAAACAGTTTTTTGAAATCAAAATCCTTTTCAGCAGATAATATAACAAACAGAACAGATAAGTCGAAGTCCGTTGGTGCAGCCCGCCTTATTGCTCCTACTCCCAATAGCCCTTATAGCTCCCTCCAGAGGGTATACAACTCCGGACAGAAACAGAAACCCCCGTGTACTTTGGGGAAACAGAACCTACGACCCTAATAGACCTCAGCGACTTCTGCCTCGCGCCTAAAAGGGATTAGACTAGGCAATAACCAAGCAAACCCGATAGTCCTCTACTACCCAAGTCTACCTAGTTACGACCTAATCGACCGGTCACACAGAAATAGACAGAACAGATACAGATACAGAACAAACAGATACGAATAATCGAATAATCGAACATCGAGAAGTGTTCCTGCAGAAAACTTAATCCAGAACAGAGTAGCAACAAACAAAGAAAGTAAATAACCATACTTAGGGCTTAGTTACTTTTACGCGGAAGAATACGGTATAACAGAATATATAGGAATAGATACAGATTGTCACATAGCCTTCCAGTTTTTCGCAAATAGATAAGTTTTGGGGTGAACACTCACCTTGAAGTAGATTGACTTAGCACGGATTAGAAAAGCATCTACGGAACAACGGACAGCACGAACCCTAAAAAAAAACTCCAAGTTACTACCTTAAGTAGGAACGGAAGACAAAACGATAAAGAAGATAATAGGAGAAAAAGGTGGGAAAGGTGGGGTCCAAGTTACTACCTTAAGTAGGGACGGAAGACAAAACGATAAAGAAGATAATAGGAGAAAAAGGTGGGAAAGGTGGGGTTCGAACTCAGGACCTCTAATTTAAATTCTAACTCACAAACCAACTAGGCTACAAAGACTAATTGTAACTTACTGTCAAAACAAAAAGTATTTAAACATGAACAACTTTTAGAAAGGACCTTTAACCTCAGTTTGAATTTAAATAAGTAACTCTCAGTACTAGGATTGAAACAGAATAACCTTTTCATAAAACAGAACCAGCTTATAATACAGGTAACATATTGTTCAGAAGTGAAATTACTATTTTGCCCTTCAGGTAAATTTACAAACCCCCCCCCCCCCCTTTAAGCTTCATAAAATCAAACAAGTCTCAGGGTTTTAACTCATTCAAACAGTCCACTAAAATTACAAAGTTCACAGTCAGGTTCTCTTCCAGTCAACTAAGGTCAACCCAAAATTTACAAACAGGTCCTTACAGTTTTAAAAAAACCAAAATGACCCCAACATAAAATAAACAAAACCATCAAGTCCAACCAAACCAAAACAGAGCTCAGGTCAGTCTCGAACGGACCGGAACGAAGGCGATCGGAACCGGGGCGGGCGCGGCTGATGGCGGCGGCGAGATCGGGACGGGGCGAAGGGCGTAGCACGGACGGTGGCGGCGGGTACGGGCGGCGACAGCAGCTTCAATTTCTTTCTCTCTTTCTCTTCTCTATCTTTCTCTCTCTCTCTCTTTCCTTATTTTTCAGATGGGGGCGTGAAGAATGAAGAATGAAGAAGGGGTAAGGGTTAGGGTTAGGGTTAAGTAAATGGGCCGGTCAAAGGGTCAGAAGACTGGGCCACAGAAATGGGCCAAAAGGAGTCAGAAATAATCAGTCTTTCCAGCTCGGTCCAAACGTAACGAGACGAATTAGTTTTACGCGAATTAACTAAAACTCTCACGCGAGAAGTGAATTAAATAATTACCGAATAAAATAAATTACTCCAATAATTAATTAATTAAATTAAATAATTAAATATTAAAATAATAAATAAATAATTAAAAAAAGACGGGGTGTTACAGGTACCTGGTGGAGCGACCTGACCATGCTTTTCGTCTTGCACCCTTAGGTTGTCGGCTGTGATCTCTCTTTGGTTCCGAGTGTCTCCACCCGCGGGCCCTCCAGCTATCGTGAGAGTGTGAATACTCCCATTTACTGGTCGGTTCTCATAATTGTTGAAGTTGTGAATATCATCATAGCCATGATTTCCTTGGGGGCCTTGGTGATCGCTCCTCACTTGAGGTGGAGGAGGAAGGATCGCTAATGGTTCTTCCTTCAGGATGTAGTTGACTAGCTGTCAATTCCGTATCATCCTTTCGATCTCGTTCTTAAGCTCGACACACTCATCAGCAGTGTGCCCCTTTCCTTTGTGAAATTGACAAATTTCTCGGAGATTTTGTTCTTTCGATTCTCTTGAATCGGAGTTGGCCATGAAATATCAAGCTTCCTCAAGACTATATAGTTCAAGATGTCGGATCTTGGCCTATTCAAGTCTGTGTAGTTGCTATACCTCCTCGGAGTTGATCTCCTTGGAGGGGATCTCTTGTCTCTAAACTCATTTCTTGAAGGGCCTTCCTTGATTAGTGCATGCTTTTGATCTCTCCTCTGTTTTCATGGATTTTGTGTCCGAGGAGGGTATTCCTTCTCCTTTTCTTTTTCCTTCCCTTTTTCCTTGGGAGAATTGGTCTTTACTGTGACTATTTTTCGGAATTCCTCGGCCTCGAGGAAATATTTGCAAACTTTCGCTAGTTGAGCTTCATTCTCTACACACGATGCTGAGAGCACTTCTTGGAACTTGACGTTGATAGTGTTACCGTACAAGTATTCATTCCTCTCATTGATCGAGTGATCCTCAACTTGGAGGGCTGCTTCATGAAAGCGATTGATGAAGTCCCTCAGTTCTTCATTGTTCTTTTGAACAATTTCGGCTAAGTATCTCACTCTTCTCTTGGTGTTCATGACCTTCTCGAACCGCTTAGAGAATTCTTTGCAAAGATCTCTATAGGACTTGATCGAGCGCTGAGGAAGGCGCGACCACCATTTCAGGGCTTCTCCTGAGAGGTTAGCCGGGAAGAGTAGTGCTTTAGTCTTTGAATCATGACCATATGCATCCATTTTGGTACCAAATCTCACCAAGTAGTCCTTTGGACAACTTGTTCCATCATAGCTTTCAAAAGTAGGGAAGCCTCTCTCGATTTCTGCTTGATGGCTCCTTATTTCATCGCACAATGGGCTTGGATCTTTGTCTTGCTCTTTTCTTACACGGTTCCTCGTAGGGTTTCTATCTGAACATCGAGTGCGACTTTCTTTGCATTGAGTTCCTCTAGAGTGAGCCTCCTCCCCGTGGTCGGGTCGGCCAGGGGGTTACCTCAGCTATTGTTCGCGCGGGTGATTCTCTCCTGTCCTTTCCTCTCGGGATCCGGTAACATTAGTGAAAGCACCTTACGCTATATTTTGATCTCTTTCAACATTGATATTTCTAGGAGCCCTTGGTGCTGCTACCCTTCCTCCTCCTCGGCCATTTAAAGGGGTACGACCCTTTGGGCGAGGAGGATTTCTGGGTGCTGCATTAGCAATCCGATTGCTTCTTCAGGGAGGTATCTTGTGTAACTTCTCAAGGAGAGTGTCTCTGCTCGACCAGTAGGGCTAGGAATGACCTTTCGATCACTTACCCACAGACGACGCCAAATGTTGAATGGTAATTCGTTCACTGTTCTAATTCGTCGTAAGTCTTCTTGAAAGGGTAACACTTCAGTTTCCACTCAAAGGATGTTCCTTTGAGTATAAGTATAAAGCCCTTCGGTACCTGAAACCCACTAAGAGAGGGGGGCGGTTAGTGTCTATTACCCGGTCTGTCGTATATCAGACCGGAGTGTCGACTTTACGAGTAGGGAGTTGTAGGATTCCCTAGTGAGAGAAATACTGAGTGTAGGTGAGTCTTGATTGCTTACCCGGTGGGTAATGAATGAGGCCTCCTTATATACTCAGAGTATTTTATTGTCACATTGTGTAGGATCGTGACAAGTGTCCGTCTGAGATTAAATTCTTCTTTGGCCCAAGCCCATTAAGGAGGTCCATGGGCTTTGACCCAAGCATCTGACCTAGGGTTTGAAGGGCATTCTAGGCATTTCGAGACTTGATGGATCTTTCTGGAAGGTGGGCCGCCTAGTGACCGACCGGTTGTGGTTGACCTAGGTGCTCGAGCTTTCCTCGTGATCCATTGCTCGAGTAGGACCTTGCCTAGTTATCTTTTGAGGGTATTTCCTTGACGTAAGGTCCTCGATCGACCACCAAGGGTGGTCGCTCCCTAGAGATGGTTCCCAGTCGCCTTGTCAGCTTATCCTTTGTGAGCTTTCTTGTAGGGAGACCTCATAATCCTGGTCGAGCCACCCTCCGGTGACGTACTTGGAAGGGTGGTCAAGCCCTTTGAGGGACAGTCTTTTAGGACTCTATCGCGCTCTTAAGACGCTCCAGTTCGTAAATGCGGGCTGGACATATTTCCACACTAACAGCTCGTTTCTTAATAAAATTTATTTTGCCGCTTTAAAAAAAAAAAAAGTAAATGGTTCAGTGATACAGTCCTTCACATTACATCGACTTACCAACTACTTTGACTGATTTGGAATTTGAATCTTACATGACTTTGAACATTCAACAACAAGTGAGAAAATAATACTATATGCTACCCCGCATGAACTCAATAATGAATTTGTATTAGTACTTGCTGTAAATAAATTAAACGCTAGGAACAGCTAGCAAAATGCATCTATATATACCGGCATAACCATTTTACAAAATGATTATAAAAAGATACAATAAAATTAGATTTCATATATACTCCTCTGAAAGTTTTACAACCTTGAGGTAGCTAGCGTTTCGCTAGTTAATTGTTTCATTAATGGTGAAGAAGAAGGTCGACAAACACAAACTGCAGGGTGTGGAAATCATAGTTGGTTAAAATTGTTTCCTAATTGCAAGATTAGAAACTTAACTAATACTGTTTCAGATCATACTGCATTGTTAGTTGACACTAACCCTAGTGATAATCATACATCACGTTCTTTTAAATATGAAAATATTTGGGATGAAAGAGGGGTGTTCCAGCCTATTTTTCAGACTTTTTGGAATGAAGAAGAAAAGAAAGAAAGTTTCTCTTTCTCCACAGGATTACAAAACCTGGCTAAAGAAAGCTTTAACTAGGCCACTCACTTCACTAAGTAAGATAAATGCCGAGTTAAAGCAGAAGAAAAAGAGCTACACAATGTAGCTTTGAAATTACATACTAACCCTACAGTGTTTGGTCCCTTGGAAACTGAGATAAGAGGAAAAATTAATCTTTTCCAAAAAGAAAAATCTCATTTCTGGGGCCAAAGAGCTAAAGGGAACTGGTTGAAACATGGTGATGCAAACAGCAAATTCTTCCATGCTTATGCATCTGACCAAAAAAGAAGACACTACGTCCACGGAATAAAGGATCAGACGGGGGTCTGGACTTTTGAAAATAAGCAAATACTCCAGACTTTCTATGACTTTTTCAAAAACCAAGCACAAGCTCAGAGCACTGATGCTTTTGCTTCAAAATGTTTCTATACCTAGGCTCACAACTGAGGATAATATATCTTTAGTTGCTCCGGCAACTGAAGAAGAAGTCCTCCTAGCTATGAAGTCTATTCGCCATGATAAGGCTCCAGGCCCTGATGGACTTAATAGTAAATTATTCAGCTCAAACTGGAATACTATTAAATCCCTGGTCATGGAGTATGTGAATAAGTTTTTCCAGACCGCATATATTGACCCGGAGTTAAACAAAAGCACCATTGTTTTAATTCCCAAAAAGAGCAATGCTCAACACCCTCCTGATTTCAGACCAATTAGCCTTTGTAATGTAAGCTACAAAATTCTGACCAAAATACTTGTGAACAGACTCAGACCCGTTCCTCCAAAAAATTATATCACCGTACCAAAATGCTTTTGTCCCACAAAGGAACATTAGTGATAGTGTCATGATAGTCCATGAAATCCTACATACTATAAGAAAAAATTGAAAAACCTGCAAACAGTATTCCTTTGCTCTAAAACTTGACATTGAAAAGGCCTATGATAGGTTAGAGTGGAGCTTTATGAAGCTTGCACTACAATAATTTAATTTTCATGATCACTTTATCAATCTGATCATGTCCTGCATACAAACTTGCTCTTTCCAAGTGAGAGTAAATAACAGTCTCTCTGAGACATGGAAACCTACAAGGGGCATAAGACAAGGGGATCCCATCTCTCCCTACATCTTTATTATTTGTCAAGAACTTTTTGTTCACTTGCTCCTGGAATAGGCTGATCAGGGGTTGTTTAATCCACTGAAGCCATCTCAAAATGGACCTCATATACCTGTACTTTGCTTTACTGATGACTGCTTAGTATTTGGTAAGGCAAATAAAAGATCAGTGAGGACTATTGATGAATGCCTTGAGCAATACGCCCTTGCTTCTGGTCAAAATGTGTGTTGGAACAAAAGTAGAATAATTTTCTCACACAACACACCAGTCAATATCAAGCAACATATAACTAATAGATTAGGTGTAATCCCCAATAAAAGGTTTGATAAATATTTGGGATTACCCTTTCTACTAGGGAGGAAAAAAAAGGATCTTTTTGATCAAGTAATAAATAGGGTTATGGAAAAAATTAATAGCTGGTATGCCAAGTTTCTTTCGTATGCGGGGAAAGTCACTTTAATACAAGCTGTGACTAATGCCATCCCTTCTTATTGCATGTCAATTGCAACTTTTCCCTTAACATGTGCGGAAAAAATAGAAGAAATAAATAGGAATTTCCTATGGAATTCTAAGAAAAATGACAAAACGAAAGGAAAATTAAAATGGAAATCTGTGTGTAAACCAAAGGAAATAGGAGAACTCGGTATTAGGAATTTATTTGTCCTTAATAAAGCTTACTCTCTTAAACATCTATGGATACTTTTGACTGATCAAAATTTTCTTTGGAGTAAGGTTTATAAGGAAAAATACTTTCCCAATATTGATGTTCTCCAGGCTTCTGCAGAGCCGCATCACAGCTGGTTTTGGAGAAATATAATAAAACTCAAAAATGTTTTTGAAAATGGCATGTGCAAGAGCATAGGAGATGGAAACCAAACATCTTTCTGGTTTGATACATGGATAAAAGACAAAAGATTGCATGAGTATGTTAATTTAGTTGAAGATCCTTCGCTGACGGTTCAACAACTAATTAACAATAACTCATGGAACATTGAGGAAATAAAGAAAAATTGTGCCACAGGAAATTTTGGGTGTCCCAATACCAAGGACTACAAGAAAAGATCTTGTGACTTGGCACTACAAGGAAAACTGACTTTAGCGACGGATGTCATCCGTCGCAATATGTTAGCGTCAGTCGCTAAAGGCGATTAGCGACGGATTGTCCGTCGCTAAATAGGACGTCGCGAAAAGTGGCGTCGCTAAAATAAAAAGCGACGGTTAAACCCAAACCCAACCGTCGCAAAATAATAGTGACGGATAAACGTATCCGTCTCCCTAGTGGTCGTTGACCATTATGGAGACGGAACAAATTATTCGTCGCTATTATTTTGCGACCGATGGGTTTAACCGTCGCTAAATGGATGGGACACGTGTCCTTCCCTGGCCAAGTGATCAGGGCGACGGATAGAGTCATCCGTCGCTATATTTTATATATATATATTTATTTATTTTTTTAATTTCTGTTATTGTTTTAAAATTATGTTTGTTATTCGGGTTAAAATTGAATGCGCCAGAGATTTATGTACGATGATTGACGGTACGAAACTATAAATTTCATTCAACAAACCAAAATTGTACGTACAGAAATACTAAAATGTACGAACATAAACATAAAAAACGAGCATCTCAAAATGTACGGATATGCAATCCTACAATGTATGAACATAAACTAAAAATACTAAAACTACTAGCTACTCCTCTGCTTCTGCGTTCTCCACCCCACCCAAAGCTCCAGCATGGTAGTGCGGCTGGATGAGGGGAGGGTCCCGGTTCCAGTACGCTTCCCATAGCGGCCGAGAAGTCGTGTCAATTCATAGGGGCCATTTTCCCTCCTTGCTCCAGTCAGTTTTGACTCTCATCATCGTATGCATGTGGATGCTAGATCCTCGGACCAGGAACGCATTCCACAACTCCTCCATATGAGCAGGAGGCATATAGTAGTAGTTCTGCAATATATATTCAATGTACATAAGTGAAATGAAACACAATTTACCTAAATGTTACACTTAATTAGTGAGCGCCGCCTACTCAATAACCTAAGGTTGCGGTCTAACATAATCATGGGCACCGCCTACCCAACATCATGAATGCGGACGTAAAGTTATTAAATACAAATAAAGTACCTTCAATTCCTCGAAAAACTGCTCCTTTGCGGACATAGGAAGCGTACTCCACCTTTCACCCCCACTCCTTGGCTCTGGAAGCGTATGAAATCTTCTACGGATGATGTTACCCAACTTTCTATTAACTTCAGGCGGGTGAAACCTGTAACACATATTAAAAAAATAATTATGGATACCCACAACTATATATAAAAACAATTAAATACAAACTTTAAGTACAAAACTTACATGGAACCCTGCCCAACAGACAAGACAGGCAGCCCATTGTCGCCGCCCTGGGGAAGTGCTTGACCATCGTCTCCGCCCTGGGGTTGTGGTTGACCATCGACGTTCATTGTCTTGATTGTTAGTTAACTTATTGTCAGTTAATAAGTTGTCACTTAATAAGTACAGGCGAGAACTCAGAAAGCAAGGAAAGTTTGTAATGTTTACTCTATGGATACCAGGAAATAAAGTCCATTTATTATTAGGTCACGCGATGATCATATTATTAGTTTGGTCCTATGGTGTGTTCACTTAAATACAATCAGTTCGCTTAAATGTCATTAAGGCTTACCAATGGGTGCAAACCAATAAAACGCTTACTGATCGACAGTAAACGTATAGTATTAGTTATCATCCAATGTAAGACTAATCCAACACTTCCAAACTAATATATGTATATCATCATCACACTTTATAAAATGATTAAATATTAACCAAAATCGTAAAAGTCTACTTCTAGAATAGATTGATAGATTACATCTATTTCAATCTACTTTAATAAACCAAAAATTACTCAAAATAAATATAAATAATTAAATTAACTAATTAACATAATTAACCAGATTTATTTAACTGAATTAATCTATATTATACTAATTACAGTTAATATAATCAATTAACATCCTCTCATTCATTAAAACAAATTTATAAAATTAAATAAGAAATCGAAAAAGTGGAAGAACAAACTGATTATTGCTATACAACATATATAATCTAACAATTTACAACTAGAAAAATCATAATTAAGCAAAAAAATTCAAAAGTCCCAAAAATTAGGGTTAGGGTTCTAACCTTTTATTTGGACAGAGGTTGAATCGGAGAGGTACCAATTACACCCAAAGGGAGAAATTAAGAAATGAAATTGAAATTGAGAAGTAAGAGAATGAGAGGAAGAAACTTACTGTTGGGCAGAGATCGAGAGGATGGAGATGCTACGGTGGAAGGTGGTTTCTGCTCCAGTAGTGGCGGTCGACGGTGGTGGCTCCGGTGGTGGGATGGAGATGCTAGGGTTTAAGGGAAGAAGACGATCGGTGTTTTAGTCGAAAAACTTAGCGACGGATGATTCATCCGTCTCTACATCCAGAATTAATTTTTTTTTCCTTTTTTCATTCAGCAGTCAACGGAATATAGCGACGGATGGACTGATCTGTCTCCAGAGTACAGACGGATAAAGCTTATCCGTCACTATTTAATAGGCGGATTCGATCTCTTAACTCACGAATTGAGCTTAGAGCGCAATTCGTCCTCATCCGTCGCTACATGTAGCGATCCGTCGCTAAATAGAGACGGATCGCATCCGTATCTACTTATCCGTCGCTACATGCCTGATTTCTTGTAGTGTGGGGAAAATCAAAGGATGGAAAATTCTCTATCAAATCTGCATACAATTATATGATAGAGAATGAGAACCCATCCGTAGAATGGCCTTGGAAAAAAGTGTGAAAATTACAAGTTCTACCGAGAATCAAATTCTTCATAGGTTAATCTTGCAAGACAGGTTACCAACTGGTAGTAGATTCTATAAATATAGCCTTGCTTCTTCACCTCTTTGTGGTGCTTGTCATTCAGGGAAAGAGGAAACTGTTGATCACCTTTTCTTGCATTGCGCGGCCTATGAAGATGTTAGAAAATGGATTCTCCCACCTGATGGGGAACCAAGGAAATACACTTTCTCTGATATTATATTTCAATTGTCCTCAAAGTCGGAGAAACAGATAAATGCTATCTGCTTCTTTTGTATTGTTTGGAAGACAAGGAATCATATGATTTTTAGTAATACACCGATAAACTTATACCAAGTTAACTTACAGTTAACAAACTTGATAAAAGAGATGAAATCAAGCAGAGAAACGAAAGAAAAAGGTGTGAAGGTCCCAAGAACACAAAATTGGTATCCTTCACAACCTGATTTTGTTTGTTTAAATATTGATGTGTCTTGTTTCACTGAAAAAAGAACAGCAGGGGTTGGATGTGTTTTACGAAATCATCAAGGAAGTTTCATACGGGCCAGTGCTACATTTCTTGGAAATGTGGATAGCACTACAACAAAATTCTATGATTTAAAATTAGGCCTTGAATTATGTACACCGTTGGATATTAAAAAGTTGATCATACAAACTGATTCTCAAGTGTTAATATCTTGTTTAAACAGACAGGAATCAGCTTCAATGGCGCAACAAACTTTGATGGAAGATGTGCGTCAACTATGCAAACAACTAGATGAAGTGCAAATCAAGTTTGTTTATAGAGAAGCAAATGGAGTGGCGGATCAAATTGCCAGAGAAGCAAGAAAAAGAACTTTTGGAAAGCCAAGACGTAGTAGTACTAATTTTCATTTTGTTTGGGATGAATGCCCTGTGTGGCTGAAAAATACTGTTTATTTGATGTTAGACATATGACTCGCCATGTAACCTAATTTTATTTATCGAAGTAATTCCATTTCTAAAAAAAAAACACAAACCGCAACAATGCGGCTAGTACTAAACAGAGGTGGCCTTGTTGTCTTTTGTGGATTTGTGGAATAGGAGGTAAAATTTAATGCTTAGATTTTATCATATACATGCACCAGTTACTCTTCTTTCTTTCTTTCTTCCTTTATGCAACTAGTACATACCCGTGGCGATGCCACGGTATGATATAATTATTATCTTATATTTATTAAAGAAAAGATTATTCAAAGATAATCGTAAAAAAATGTTTAAAGTAAAGTAAAGTATTATAATGAAGTAATTCGAGGCAAAAGTAGAAAATTCATAATCAATGTATAGCAAAGGAAATAAAAAGGAGCATTCATCGCAACTTCCAAAGGACTTCTTTGTACACTACATTAGTGGTAGTGTCGGTGGGTTTACCATCTTGATCAAGTATTAGAACCTTCAACCCTTTCTTGCTAGTAACTCTAGAGAACGCAACATAGAGCTGACCATGGCTGAAAACTAGATTAGGAAGATAGAGGCCAACATTACCCAAAGATTGTCCTTGACTCTTGTTGATAGACATTGCGTAGCAGATAGCAATAGGAAACTGTCGGCGCTGGAATCGTATTGGAAACTTGGTGTGGTCAGAAGGTGTAAGAACCATCCGCGGTATGTAAACTCTATTGCCGGCATACTTCCCATGAATTACTTTCGCCTGTATAATCTTTTCACCAAGATCCGTCACCACCAACCGAGTTCCATTACAAAGGTCAGCCGCCGGGTCGATGTTACGCAAGAGCATAACGGGGCAACCAACCTTCAATCAGATCAAGTGGTTCGGAAGCCCAAAAGTTCTGATTGTATTTAGAAATTCAACCGAATAAACATCCTCTCGATTGACAACATCATCCTCATCCGGGCATATATTATCAGAACTCATATACTCAACTGCATCACCCGGCAACAACTCCATGACGTAGTTATTAATCTGTTCTACTACCTCATTTGTCAGCGCCAGTATAGCCCTATCCTGAAAATAAGCTCCATCTCCAACATGATCCAAAAGAGATGGATATGTAGATTTCGCCATTGCGGCTATAGGATCATCCGGAGCTTCAAGAATGAGTATATCCTTTGGCAATTTGAAATCAACCTCACCATCGTTATCGCCCCCTTCCACACCATCTCCGACACGCAACAACCAATCAGCAAACTCCTTTATATTAGAAACTTCCTCAGCTGAACTTCCAGACTACAACAATAAACATAAACACTAAGAAACTAAATACAACAAAACACAAATGATAATGAAGTACAAATTATATACTAACCTGCAATCGCATGTTCTTCGTGAGATTCAACACCTTGCAATATCTCCATATACGGTTAGAAGAACATAGTGTTGCATGGACAATATCATGCCTGCTACCCTCGGGTACAACGAGCAAAATCTGACGGAAATCACCACCAAACACAATAACCTTTCCACCAAACGGTTTAGCGTTCGTCAAACCATCCGGACCTCTAATAACATCCCTCAAACTCCTATCAAGAGCCTCAAAACAAAACTTATTTGTCATGGGAGCTTCATCCCATATGATCAACTTGCAGCGTTTTATCAACGCGGTCAACTCGCTGGTCGGAGTTATTCGGCTGCACATGGTCGTCTCATCAACCTCTATAGGTATACTAAATCTAGAATGCGCAGTACGGCCCCGAGGAAGGAGAAGAGAGGTAATGCCACTCGAAGCAACTGGAAGGACAATATCACCTCGACCACCAATAGCTGACCATAATGTTCTCCAGAGGAACGTCTTGCCCGTACCACCATAACCATAGACGAAAAACACACCACCTATTTCTGATTCAATAGCATCCATGATCATTTGATAATTATTATTCTGTTCGTCCGTCAAACACGGATACAACTTGGCAAGCTCAGCTTGCAATTCATGCAAATCATATGTCATCTCTTCGGAAATTAACTTGTTCAATCCATCACCAACGACAACATTATCCGGAAGTTTCATACCTTCGTATTGATCCAAACTGCACCCATTCTTCTTCAGGATGTCCTGAATTGCAGAAAGAGCAAGTTGTGTCCGTTCTTCTTCACTCAGTTGCAAATCTACATTATACGACGTGTTAATAATAATAAAAAAAACATCAAGTAAAACCGATAAAATATCTCACACCACATACGTACCTGGATTGTTAAACTGATTCCGCATACGTATGATTATATCATCCGATAAATACATCCAAGTGTTCTCCAAAACATGCTTTGGTCTAGACATAGTATTAGACATAAGAAGCATGGAAAACAACTGACGAAGGTAGTAACCCCCACCCCAAAAGAATGCCTCCTTAATGCCATCAATATACTCAGCATCATCATCAAGCAGCCCTAGTGCGTAGCAAGCGTCACGGTACGTTTCATAGACAACACCATTCACCGTTCTTAAATCTTCAAAGCAGGTAGCACCCCTTATGTGATTCAGCATTATCCTGAGATGGTATAAAGCACCAGTACCAGGGGGAACATGATAAATCCTACCAATCTTCCTCCTTGATTGCTGTCTATCCTTCCACCTGCGCTCAGGAACACTGTACACGTAATGCTGTGGAAACTCCGCATACAAATACTTTCGGGCCTCAGGGTGTTTTTTATTGAAATCCATCCAAGCAAGGAATTTTGAATGTGCAACAGTTTGTTTCTCTTTCAAATCCGGAATGTAGTCACCGTCTTTGAAACACATTGTCTGCTCACCTTCCAAGTGGAATGGCAAACGCTCTACGGGAGGATCTCGATAGTGAATGGGATATCCCAACAAACGCCATACTGCATCGCAAGCAGATATATAACAACAATCCACATAATCTTTGCACCACATCTTCTCGACAAATGTAACATCACTTCTACTCGTGACTTGTCCAATAACATCTGTATGATATAGGAAGGGAGGAGGTGAGGAGCTCATAAACAAAGTATAATATTGATTGATTAAAATGATGTGATAGAATGCAAGAGTGTACAAATTAGAAGTTCATGAGCTAAACGACCAAAAGAATACGGTACATATACATTTGAAAATATTGGAGCACCACAGCATACACATAATATTTAAAAAGAATATTGAACATGCAAATCAATAAGTATAAATTTTCGAAATGACATATACATATGTAATTTTTACTACTAAACAAATTAAGATATGGCTAAGTAGAACATCTCACCAACATAAAACTGTGGATCAGAATCGTTGATGTCACGATAAGCAACCAAATTGATACTGTTAGTCAGAATGCTGAGATCCGGCCTACACTGGGTAACTTCAGCACCATAACACATCACGAGTCTTGCCCCGTGATTGACCCTCCCCTTCTGATACTTTGGTGGAGTATTTTCCTCCACATCAAACTTGCTGATTCTATATGTTTCTCCCTCCTTAAGCCTTTTGGTTAAAAACTTCAACATTCCCTTCGAAGACGTGCCTTGAATCAATGTGCCATATATGATTAAAACAAACCACAAATTAGTGTTGTTACTACAAACGACATAACATAATAAAGGAACGCATAATAATAATCACCTCAACCCCGAGTGGGTTCTTGTTTGTATCCAACGAATTCCAAAGCTTGATAACCTTAACGGTGACGGTGAAAATCTCGACACCCTGCATGTCCTTACAAATATCCTTAAGAGCAATTGGATTCATCTTTTTCTCTTATTTTGTTTGTTCGACTGATAACAAAATCGTATGCTTAAGATTTTTCATTAGAGTCTGAGATGCAAGCGCATATAGATAGTGAGTTTTTTGGGATATATATCGTTTTGGCATATATTTAAACGTTTCTCTTGGAATATATATCGTTCCTTTTTTGCACATATTGGTTTTGGCATATATATCGTTTCCGTATATAAGTTGGCACGACTATGAAGTCTAAAAAATGCAAAAGACTAATTGAATTGATTATGCAGAATTTGAAGCAATCAAAAGAATATTTAGGAAGATACTAACCGAGGATTCAGTCACCACAAAATCCTTTAAAATTCGAGTGTTTTAAATACAGAAAGAAAATCGAATCAATACCATAATTTGTGTCAAGCGTGTAGTTCAACACATTGATTTATTAAAACAATTATTAAAGATGGAAGGTCTACGCCCTATGCGTATTCCACAAATTTGAAAAATTCGACTTCGAGTATTGAACGTAAATTCATATTAAATCAAGTACCAGTATTAAATGTTATTAACAATAAACGATTAAAAAGCTGTGGCCGAGTGGAAT
Source organism: Plantago ovata (assembly GCA_028274465.1). NCBI lineage: Eukaryota > Viridiplantae > Streptophyta > Magnoliopsida > Lamiales > Plantaginaceae > Plantago > Plantago ovata. The sequence goes on from CM051458.1 coordinate 22,707,552, forward strand.
GTAGTGAGTTTCATCATCCTCACCACCCGGTTTCAATTCCCCCCGGCCACAACTTTTAGTTATGGATTTTTGTTTTATCATACGGTGGATTCTAAATCGATATTTTGTTAAATTCTCAACAAATAGACAACTTATTTAAATATATATAGCAATTGTCAAGAAATATAATTCATTTCTAATGAAAAAAAGTATTGAACGTAACAGTGAGTCAATAATCTACCTGTCTAAGAGCACATTTGTTACAAAACCATGCACACTTGACTCACATAAACTAACATTTTCTAGAACTAAAGTATAAAATTTGGTACATACCAAAGTAACGATGAAACGTGCTGCTGACACTAAACATGCCAGCAAATTGTAAAAATCATACAACATAAATAACCATGTGAAGTAGAATAGTTCTAGAAGTTTAGTCATGCAAAAAAAGGTGTAAACATGAATAATGAATAATCATAAATAAAATAAAATTGATATATTATACATCCACGTCTTCATCCAACGTGGTATTTCACACGTCTACGTCTTTATTGAGAAATACTTAATGAATCAAAATAATTGTAAATAAACTTGAATAATTCAAAAAAATCAAACATGAATAGTGAAAATTCTAATTAAATGAGATATATCATACGTCTACGTCTTCATCCAACAACGGAAGACTAATAACGGCCATGAAATAACTCGACTTAGTATATATATATATATGTTAGTCTATCCTCTAGAAGTGGAAGAAAATGATCATATTTGAAAAATCCGACTTCGATTATTCAACTTAAAGGCACATTAAATAAAGTACCAGTACCAAATATTATCAATAATGAACGATTAAAAAGCTGTGGCCGAGTGGAATGTAGTGAGTTTAATCATCCGCTCTCGCCACGACATTTTTTTTTTAATTAAATGATTTATTCGATTAATCACTGACTTAATAATTAATTTTCTAGAGTAATTGTTACCGAAAAAAACTTAATTGTTAATATCACCAAATTAAAAGCATAAAATATTAATGTTAGGAATCTTGTAATTTTGATGAGCAATTAACCATGCTAAATTAATAACAGTCCAGTAACTAGTACTTTTAAGGTCCATAGGATTTTAGAATTTTAAGGACATTGTAAAAGAGGAACGTTTGCTGATGACTTAGTTAGGTTTTAGATAAGTTATTTCTTTTGTGTATGACGTATTTTATTTTCTGAGAAGAAAATAATTTATTGACACTTTAGCGTATGATGTATTTTATTTTCTGAAAAGAAAATATCTTATTGATGCTTAGCTTTAATGAATCTTATTTTCTGAAAAGAAAATGACCTATTGAAGCATTTGCTGAAGATATATTTTGTTTATTACAAACAAATTATTGAAGCAAATAATAAACCGGTCAGAATCTTGAAGACTTTTGAAGATCTGAAGACTTGAAGACTTGAAGACTTGAAGATTGCTGAAGACTGGTAAAGGCACGTGTTGCTCAGAAAGTGGAATTTTCAGCAACAGCATTGCATAAGTGAAAATCTGAAAGACAGAGTAGGTTGTGCTTGCTGAAACTGAGAATGAACACTTGCTGATGAACATATGTGACCTCTTGCTGAATGTACGTGAAATTGCGCTCCAATGTTACTGTTTGAATTCTATTCAAATATGCATTTAATGCAAAGCTTACACGCGAAGGACATGAAGACTAGAAGACAAACAAAGTTGCTGCTGAAAGTACAAAAGCAAGATAGTGACATGTTAAGGAACAAAAGCCTTAGGATTTGAAATTCAAACGGCTCCTTACTTGCACTATAAATAGAGGTCATCCGGAAAAGAGTTGAAGTGTGTCAACAACGTGATCAAACTCTCACTTGTGCTTAAAAACTCACAAACCTTCAAACACTCTTACTGCCATTGATCCGTTCCAAGACTTAAAGCTTGAAAAAGCTACTTGTGAAGAAGTAGAACAAACTCAGCTAAGAAATTAGTTAAGTGTTCTTTCTTTCGAACAAGAACAAGTCTTGACACCAGAAACAATCAAACTTGTTTACTGCAAAGTATTCCAAGTTGTGTTTCTTAGATTACTTGTTGTAACTGAATAAGTTATAATTAAGTTATCTCACCCCAAAACTCTCTAACTGAAAATACACCCTTTCAGGCGTGATATTCAGGGGGAACTTAATCGAGCAAGTTTTGCTGATTAAAAGTACCAAGTTTGGTGGAGAACAAGGTTGAGTTCTCTAGTTTAGGTTGGAGACAAAGCAAGTGTGCTTTGGTTCTGTTGAATCGCTTTAGATAGGAAGATTTTAAGGAACCTCAATCATATCTTAGTGGATTCAGTCCTAGAAAGGACAAAGTATGGATTAGTTGAGAGATTACGCCACTCTCAGATACCAATATAAAAGCGTTTGGTGGATTTACTTACGTGGCATTTAGCTTTCAAGCAAATTATATCTTTTGTACACAGTCACTCACTTCACTTGCTGAATCCCAGTTATACTTGGTCGGTGGGAAGGAAGAGGCACTGATTGTTTCAAAGAACTTCCGCTC
>CM051458.1:22710174-22773590 GCA_028274465.1 Plantago ovata
TTGCTGAAAGAGCACTTATTGTTTCAAAGACTTCCGCTCTCTGATTTTAAGTATCAGCCAACCAAGCTACTGGAAAGTAACTTACGCTTGCTGAGAAAGTTAAGTATCAGCAACCTCATTACTGAAAAGTAATAAGTACTTGCTGAGAAAGTTTTTAAACGACAAAAGTTTGAAAAGACTATTCACCCCCCCCCCCCTCTAGTCTTTTCTTGTTGTTTAAAGGGACCAACAATTAAGTCAAACACCAATACTTGATGTTGTCAACAATGAACTATTGAAAAGCTGTGGCCGAGTGGAATGTGGTGATGTTTATGGTATATGCCACTCGGGTTCAATTCCCTCTGGCCATAGCTTTTGCGATTTTTTTTTCCAATTAAATGATTTATTATATAACTGATTTAATAATTAATAATCTAGAGTAATTATTACGGAAAAAAACTTAATTGTTACTAAATAAAATTAAAAGCATAAAATATTAAATCGAACACCAATACTTGATGTTGTCATCAATGAACGATTGAACAGTTGTGGCCGAGTGGAATGTGGTGATGTTCATGGTATATGTCACCCGGGTTCAATTCCCTCTGGCCACAACTTTTTTTTTCCAATGAAATGATTTATTCGATTATATGACTGATTTAATAATTAATAATCTAGAGTAATTATTACGGAAAAAAACTTAATTGTTACAAATGGAAATTAAAAGCATAAAATATTAAACCGAACACCAATACTTGATGTTGTCAACAATGAATGATTGAAAAGTTGTGGCTGAGTGGAATGTGGTGATGTTCATGGTATATGCAACCCGGGTTCAATTCCTTCCGGCCACATCTTTTGCGATTTTAAATTTTTCAGTTAAATGATTTATTCGATTAATCACTGATTTAATAATTAATAATCTAGAGTAATTATTACGGAAAACAACTTAATTGTTACTAAATAAAATTAAAAGCATAAAATAAATTAAAGAAACGGTGTAAACATAAAAAATGAATAAGTATAAATAATTAAAATTGATATATCATATATCTACTTCTTCATCCAACATGAATAAATCAACGTGGTAGATAAATACGTCTACATCTTTATTGAGAAATACTTAACAAATAAAAAAATTGTACCACGGCTAACTTGGTCATAAAATTTCTTTTTAATATCTTCCAGTGTTTTATCCCAGATCGAATCCACCATAATGTACGATAGAACTTCGAAGTGTTGATTAATAATTTCGAATTTTAACCATTGGCCAACAATGTTAAAGTCATATAATTAATATCAAATTTATGTGAATGGGCACAAAGCCGGTAAATTACATTCAAACTAAAAAGATACATTGAATATTGAATAATCAGACGAACAACCGTAGCTACATATCTAATTATCAACAAAACACCTATAGCAAAAATCACCATCAACAAAAACTAACTCTGGAATAGAATGAATACAAAAAAGCTTAGGAATACAAAATTTAGTAATGAACACGCCATCATTGTACGAAAATATGGTTAGAGTTACTCCTAGCGTACGTAGCAGAATTTCAAAATTTTCTTAACATACATGTTAATTGATTATGCATATGTCGTATATATATAAACACGTCAATTAGAAGACTAATCTTACTTCCAAAGCAGCTTCCAAGTCTTCGTAATATTCCGGTGTATCTTCTCCTTTGTCGAAGTCGAAGATATCTACAATACTCTGTATATCTGCAAGACAATAAAAGTTAGTTTCCAGCTCCTAGAACCTCAACCTTGGTATCCACGGATGAACAGCCTATCGGAAGAATGCTAGGATATTCTTTGTGTGACAAAGAAGACGGGGCGGCGATTTCTCCGGTGAGGTGGCGCGCGCGGGTGGCTAAGAGGAGGGGAGAGCTTTTTATTTTCTCTAAGAAAATTGGGTAGTATAACTGTGAAAGTCTATGTTTGAAACTGTGTGTAAGTCTGTGTCCAAAGCTCTCTAATAGTCTACTATATATAGTAGCCTATAGAAGCCTAAAGCATAAGCAATTAGACTTCGTAAAGGAATAAGAATCTAATTCTTATCGCACAAGGAAACCAATATCAAGTCTAGATTCATTCCCAATCAAATTAAAACTCAATCAGGAAAATCTAACTTATCCCTTGGACTTCTAATAAAGGAAGGAGTCGAACTCCTTCCCCTATCTACCATGCGCGCGCGCGCTTCCTAGGGACAGTAGGTGGGTCCCAATTTTGGGACCCACTTATAGTTCCGAGGCAATTCAAACTCCAAGTAAATTTTGCCCAAGTGCATATGTTAATTCTAAATTAACATATCCTTTTTAATTGTATTTATATAAAATACAATTAATTAGACAATTCAATTAATAATTCCAAATCATTAATTGAGCCACCAATTATTATAATTACTTCCAAATCAATTATAATCCATCAATCACAATTAATTCCAAATTAATTGCGATTCCATCTTCAAGGATATTCTGATAGGCTGAATCACCACATAGTGTGACCTATTGGGCCTCATCGTATTAAGCAAGTCCTAGACTAGGCAACATGGAATTCCTAGACGGTTCCATTTGCAATATTAATACGTGAGGACGTTTGAGAGGTTTCTCAAAGCTAACCCTTTCGTTGCGAAGCCTGTTGCGCTCAACGCGGCGATGGTAACGTCCCTTCATCTGACTTGCTCGAATGTATCTAGGATCGATGAAGTGTCTATCCCAATAATACATCCATGGGCGTCTCAGGGAGTTGCTTGGTTAGGATATATTTATGACCATCATAATATATCATTTGCACTGGCCAGTGACTTTACCAACACAACTATGCAGACTATGAGCAGTGCTCTCCTGTGCTACACTTGAGAGATGAATCCTTCACAGAATCACTTATCACCCCCATTTGTACGTAGCCATAATCCTGGATCGTGTCTTAGGTCAGCTGCTTATTCAGAGCTGACATCGACGGGTCCACCAAGGATATGGGACAACAAATGTGATGATAGAGTCCTGTAAGTACAAAGGACGAATGACATCACTTCGACAACTTACCGGTTCCCATAGACACTTCGGTGTAGAGTATACATCGATGGGAGTGTCCGGCGGGTACTTCCATTGTTCGATAAAGCTTCTTCGAACAACTATGCGCAGTTATGGGAACGTTTCTCGATTGTCCAACAATTTGTTCCGTGACCGTGGGATCGGCTCACACTTTCTCCAAAAAGTATAACCTCCACGTATACTAGTCTTGTCTGGTTCATTCATACCCCCACATCCGAGATGAACCTCGACTAGGGAGAGTTTGGGATAGATGATAACTCACATAGCTCCCACTATCTGTGTGATCGGTCATCTATCCGAGGGGACATGTTTAATATCAATACAGACAGTAATAGAGATATGACATGCTGCAGCCTGGTGTAATATAAATATGAAAGAGATACTCAATAGTAAAAATGCAACAAACATATATTATATTACGTTGACCTGTGTAATAGTACATATATGCCCTCTATAAGGGCACCATGCCCTTAGTAAGGACTGTCTCTAGGACATATACACTATCAATCTCCGACTTGGACTAGAGCCAGTCACCTTTATGCCTAATGCCCAGATTAGCATAATGTCTTAAGTGGACTTCCACTGATAAGACCTTGGTGAAAGGATCTGCCACGTTGTCCGTGGTAGAGACACGTTCTATACTAACTTCTCCTCTATCTATAATCTCACGTATAACGTGATATTTTCTAAGTACATCTTTGTTCTTGTTTGTAGATCTAGGCTCCCTAGCTTGAGCGACGACGCCCGTATTGTCACAATAAATCGTTATTGGACTGGGAGCAGGAACAACCCTCAATTCGTTCAAGAACTCTGAAATACAGACAGCTTCTTTCGATGCTTCTGATGCAGCAATGTACTCGGCTTTTGTGGATGAGTCAGCAACCGTGGCTTGCTTAGAACTCTTCCAACAGACTGCTCCTCCGTTCAATTTGAATACGTATCCTGTCTGTGACTTAAAGTCATCAGGATTTGATTCAAATCCAGCGTCGACATACCCAGACATCTTTAATTCTGGTTCTCCACCAAACACCAAGAACATCTCTTTAGTCCGTCTAAGGTACTTAAGAATGTTCTTCACAGCAGTCCAGTGAGGTACTCCTGGATTCTGTTGGTGTCAACAAGTGACACTAAGCGCATATGCCACATCGGGCCTTGTGCAATTCATTGCATACATTATAGACCCTACTGCCGAAGCATAGGGCACACGACTCATTGCATTTCTTTCTTCATCGGTTTTAGGACCATCCTTAACTGATAAGATAATCCCATGCCTAGCTGGGAGAAAGCCTATCTTTGAGTCGTCCATCTTATAACGCTTCAGTATTTTATCGATGTAGGTGGACTGTGTCATTCCTAACATCCTCTTGGATCTATCTCTAAAGATCTTGATCCCTAGGATGTAGTTCGCTTCACCCAAGTCCTTCATCGAGAAGGTACTTGATAACCAAACTTTAGTCTCTTCTAGCATATAGACATTGTTTCCCATTATCAAAATGTCATCTACATAAATGATCATGAAAACAACTCCTTTGTCGTTGTGTCTTGCATAGACACAGGGATCTTCCTTGCTTCTGATGAAGTCAAACGATTTGACACCTTCATCAAAGCGGATATTCCAGCTCCTTGACGCTTGCTTTAGCCCATAGATGGATCTTTGTAATTTGCATACAGCAGTTGGCCTGGTTTTAATAATAAAACCTTCCGGCTGTACCATATAGACCTCTTCCTCAAGGTTGCCATTGAGGAAGGCTGTCTTTACATCCATCTGCCAGATTTCATAATCATAGTAGGCATCTATCGCAAGTAGAATTCGAATGGACTTCAATTTTGCTACCGGTGAAAAGGTTTCATCGTAATCGATGCCATACCTTTGCGTGTAGCCTTTCGCCACAAACCTAGCTTTGTGCGTTTGTACCTTGCCATCGGCATCTGTCTTTCGTTTAAAGACCCATTTGTACCCAATTGGTCTAACCCCTTGGGGCAAGTCTACCAAGTTCCAAACTTGGTTCTAGTACATTGAATCCATTTCTAATTCCATGGCCTCTTGCCATTTGTCTGAGTCAATATCAATTATTGCCTCTTTGTAGGTCTCGGGATCTTCCCGATCTGATAAACCGACATCAAGTTCACTGATGTCTTCTATCACAAGGCTTTGCTTCTGAGGTCCTCTTAGGATCCTCTTCGACCTACGGAGCTCGACTTGTTCTGGTGCTTTTCTTTTCTGGCTTCGTGTAACACGAACATTATCAGTGGGTACTGATGCAGCCGGTCGCTGGGCGCGACCCTGTTCCCTTGCGGGAGGCTGCTCTTGCGCAACTTGTTGCACTGGTTGGTTGACAACGGGTTCTATTGGTGTGGTTTCAACTGTTGATCTAATCACAGGACTCACACTGACTATGACATGCCTAGCAAGTGTCATATCATCACCCTTGTCTGCTTCGAAAGCTCCCACTGAACTTGAGTCCAAATCAGAAGATTTACAGACCTCATGTTCGCGCGTGTCAAAGTCTTGAATTTCTTCAAGTTCTATCATGTCATCTAATCTCTCTTCTTCGAGGTATTCAGCTTCTAAAAACTTCACGTTTCTAGATACGATCACCTTGTGATCTTCAGCATGATAGAATTCATAGCCTCTCGTCTGACGAGGATAGCCTATGAAATATACTTTGACACCCTTGGCATCTAACTTATCAGTGAGCATCAGTTGACTATCGCAAGACAGTCACAAGGTCTAAGATAGCCCAGTGAGGGCTTCTTTCCCTTCCATAACTCATAAGGAGTTTTCTCCACTGATTTAGATGGTACACGGTTCAGAATGTAGATTGCAGTTTGTAGTGCATATCCCCACAGATACTTTGGAATAGTCGAGAATCCAATCATTGATATTACCATGTCTAACAGGGTTCGATTATTCCTCTCAGACACACCATTTAACTGTGGTTTTCCAGGAGGAGTCCATTGCGATTGAATTCCATTTCCCTTCAAGTAATCGATAAATTCTTCACTAAGGTATTCACCTCCTCGATCTGATCGAAGAGTGACTATCCTTAGGTTCAATTCATTCTCGACTTCATTCCTAAACTTCTTGAATTTCCCAAAGGTCTCGGATTTATTCTTCATAAGATAAATATATCCATACCTTGAGAAATCGTCAGTAAAGGTAACGAAGTCAGGATAACCTCCACGCGCATGGACTTTTAACGGTCCATATACATCGGTATGTATGAGCTCTAAGCAGCGAGTGGCACGAACACCTTGTCCAACAAAAGGTTTGTTCGTCATCTTACCCTTAACACAAGATTCACATGTACCATATGATTCAAAATCAAATGGTTCTAAGTAGTCCAACTTCCTTAGTCTTTGAATCCGTGTTTCATTGATATGGCCTAGCCGACAATGCCATAGATAAGATGGATTATTCTTCTTACTTGAAGACGGTTGTTTGTTATGTATTTGAAATAAAGGTAGACTACTTTGCAAAATATATAAACCATTCACCAAGCGAGCCTTTCCATAATACTGATCATTTAATGAAAAATAACAAGTATTATTCGCAAATCGAAAGGAAAAACCCATATTGTCTAACAATGGAATGGAAATAATATTTCTGACAATGGATGGAACAAAATAAACATTATCAAGTTCTAAACATTGTCCCGAAGGTAAATCTATCTTGCTGCTTCCAACGCGTTTGGCTTCAACTGGATTGCCGTTCCCAACATGCAAGTCGATTTCACCTTGCTTGACTAGCCTGTGATCAATTAGCCCCTGCACATTATTACAAATGTGTGAGCCACAGGCTGTATCTAATACCCAACCATTGGAGTCAAAAGTAGTCATGTTCATTTCAATAACAAACATACCTGAGCCAGAAGCCGATGACTTCTTAGCTTGATCTGCCCTAAGCTTAGGGCAATCTTTCTTCCAGTGGCCCTTGAGCTTGCACTAGAGACAAATCTCGATCCTAAGTCGAAATTCAGCCATCCTATGATAGCGCCCATTCTTGCCACCTCTCTTCCTTTGGGTCTACGATTGACCCTTGGGAATCTGTTGGCAATGGGTCTCTCAGCAATCAACTCTGTTGTTATCCCAACATTGGGATTGTGAATAGATTGCAACAATCTTTGCACGATCAAGATAATGGAAGCCTTAGCTTCTAGCTCTAAGCCATATCCAACAAGTTGTAAGAGAAAGTCAACCAACGACTTAACTTGTTCAGGCGACAGCTCTTCTGTCCCAAGCCTTTTGATAAGCATGATCTTGATAGCTTCGAACCCTTCACACATCTTTGGAGCATCCAAGAATGAGGAGAGATATTTCACAATCTCATATGGTTCCTTGTCTCGACATGGTCCAACCATATTGTCAGACATAGCATTCAGCAACAAGTTCTTTACAAACTCGACCCTTTCCACTTCCAATTCATAATAGCAATCATAGGTTGCCGTAGTGAATTCAGTGGGAGGTGGAGGGATAGGTTCGTCCAAGACGTACTCAACCTCATTGTACCATAGCACCTTTCGTACCTCATGGATCCAATCCACGTAGTTTGGTCCTGTTAGCTTTTGCAACTCAAAGTTGGCAACAAGCTCGGAGGACGGTATAGCCATTTCTAATATCCTAAGGAGAAATAATATAGAACGAAAATAATAAATCAACTATTGAAATATTATTTCTTTATACACAATCAACATAACTAAACAACAAGGTCCTTTAGCTGTTTAGCTCCCACTATTTTCACATATGCTTGCCCCCACAACAAACATACGGGTAATGTCCAACAAGTTACCGTAGTGGCCAAGATCCAAATCCATACTATGCTATACTCCAACGGGGGCTGGTCGCATAACATAATATGACCGGTAGGACTATCCAATATCCAATTGCGTCACGCAACTCTTGGTTGTTAAATCTAATTTAACCCGATGCCCTACACACTGTACCTATCGAGGTCGCTAGATACAATATGCAGTAAGTCATAACCATAGGCTTACTCTAATCTGACGATCACTGCGAGTCTGTAAGACGAGGTCGCCAATACAAGAAAACGCAATGAAAGTTCAGAATTAAAGCACCCTATGGAAAGCATCTCAGAAATATATACATATATATATATATCTGTACTTATATTGGTTGGGGCTTGTAGCTTGAGGGTTGTTATCAGTCATCTACAAACAAATAAGGGCGCCGCCTACCCATCATGCATCAACGGTCTACACGTAATGGATGCCGCCTATCCATTCTAGTTCTAAACGCGGTCAAGCACATAATGGGTGCCGCCTACCCATACATAAATACGCGATCCGACATATAAGAGGGCGCCGCCTACCCTAGAATGCATAGCGGTCGAACGGAATGTAAAGTACATGGTATTTAAACATGCATTGTCAAACAATAGCATATAGAGCATATGAAACAAGTAGTAGCCTACGTGGATGACAATGACTTCATAATTTCATTATGAAAATTATAATCCCATACTTATAATCTCTATGAAATAATTGAAAATTTGGACTAGATTGAATAATCGAAAATTCTATTGACCAAGTAGCAATTTTCGAAAACCCGAAAGACTTAATTGTAATTTTAAAAACCCTGGAGGTGTTAAATCTAAAATTCAAAAGTAGAAGGACTAGTTTATAATAAACAATAAATTGATAAATTACAAATAAGCCCTTTAACTTTATACTAATTAAATTTAACCCCTCTAGTTTAAAACAATTACAATTCAATCATATTTATATTCCAAATATAAAATTCAATCCTCAAAACTTTCAAAAATTCAATTGGGTCCGCAGGCCCTGGGTGCCCGCGGCACACGGGCGCCCGAGCACCTGGGGCGCAGGCGGCCGGCCGCCGCATGCAGTCGCGCAGGCGGTCCGGTCCAAATATATACATATATTTAAATTTTTTTTTTTTGAAAAATATAAATTCTAAATTTATATAAAAACAAAACTTTTGAAAATCGAATTTATCATAGAATCAATTGCATCCACATATCTATAAAATCATACAATATATATATACGTATATACGTAATCAATTAACCTGGCTCTGATACCACTGTAAGAAAATATGGTCAGAGTTACCCCTAGGGTACGCAGCGGAATTTCAAAATTTTCTTAACATACAGGTTAATTGATTATGCATATGTCGTATATATATAAACACGTCAATTAGCAGACTAACCTTACTTCCAAAGCAGCTTCCAAGTCTTCGTAATATTCCGGTGTATCTTCTCCTTCGTCGAAGTCGAAGATATCTACAATACTCTGTATATCTGCAAGACAATAAGAGTTAGTTTCCAGCTCCTAGAACCTCAACCTTGGTATCCACGGATGAACAGCCTATCGGAAGAATGCAAGGATATTCTTTGTGTGACCAAGAAGACGGGGCGGCGATTCCTCCGGTGAGGTGGCGCGCGCGGGTGGCTAAGAGGAGGGGAGAGCTTTTTATTTTCTCTAAGAAAACTGGGTAGTATAACTGTGAAAGTCTATGTCTGAAACTGTGTGTAAGTCTGTGTCCAAAGCTCTCTAATAGTCTACTATATATAGTAGCCTATAGAAGCCTAAAGCATAAGCAATTAGACTTCGTAAAGGAATAAGAATCTAATTCTTATCGCACAAGGAAACCAATATCAAGTCTAGATTCATTCCCAATCAAATCAAAACTCAATCAGGAAAATCTAACTTATCCCTTGGACTTCTAATAGAGGAAGGAGTCGAACTCCTTCCCCTATCTACCATGCGCGCGCGCGCTTCCTAGGGACAGTAGGTGGGTCCGAATTTTGGGACCCACTTATAGTTCTGAGGCAATTCAAACTCCAAGTAGATTTTGCCCAAGTGCATATGTTAATTCTAAATTAACATATCCTTTCTAATCAAACCTCCATTATATTTCCAAAATATAATCTTTAATTGTATTTATATAAGATACAATTAATTAGCCAATTCAATTAATAATTCCAAATCATTAATTGAGCCACCAATTATTATAATTAACTCCAAATCAATTATAATCCATCAATCACAACTAATTCCAAATTAATTGCGATTCTATCTTCAAGGATATTCTGATAGGCTGAATCACCACATAGTGTGACCTATAGGGCCTCATCGTATTAAGCAAGTCCTAGACTAGGCAACATGGAATTCCTAGACGGTTCCATTTGCAATATTAATACGTGAGGACGTTTGAGAGGTTTCTCAAAGCTAACCCTTTCGTTGCGAAGTCTGTTGCGCTCAACGCGGCGATGGTAACGTCCCTTCATCTGACTTGCTCGAATGTATCTAGGATCGATGAAGTGTCTATCCCAATAATACATCCATGGGCGTCTCAGAGAGTTGCTTGGTTAGGATATACTTATGACCATCATAATATATCATTTGCACTGGCCAGTGACTTTACCAACACAACTATGCAGACTATGAGCAGTGCTCTCCCGTGCTACACTTGAGAGATGAATCCTTCACAGAATCACTTATCACCCCCATTTGTACGTAGCCATAATCCTGGATCGTGTCTTAGGTCAGCTGCTTATTCAGAGCTGACATCGACGGGTCCACCAAGGATATGGGGCAACAAATGTGATGATAAAGTCCTGTAAGTACAAAGGACGAATGGCATCACTTCGACAACTTACCGGTTCCCATAGACACTTCGATGTAGAGTATACATCGATGGGAGTGTCCGGTGGGTACTTCCATTGTTCGGTAAAGCTTATTCGAACAACTATGCGCAGTTATGGGAACGTTTCTCGATTGTCCAACAATCTGTTCCGTGACCGTGGGATCGGCTCACACTTGCTCCAACAAGTATAACCTCCACGCATACTAGTCTTGTCTGGTTCATTCATACCCCCACATCCGAGATGAATCTCGACTAGGGAGAGTTTGGGATAGATGATAACTCACATAGATCCCACTATCTGTGTGATCGGTCATCTATCCGAGGGGACATGTTTAATATCAATACAGACAGTAATAGAGATATGACATGTTGCAGCCTGGTGTAATATAAATATGAAAGAGATACTCAATAGTAAAAATGCAACAAACATATATTATATTACGTTGACCTGTGTAATAGTACATATATGCCCTCTATAAGGGCACCATGCCCTTAGTAAGGACTGTCTCTAGGACATATACACTATCAATCATATAATTTGCAAACTCCTTCCAGCACTGTTTCTTTACATTTCTTCAAATACAACAACCATCAAGGCATCGAAGCAATCTTGCCACACAGTAAGAATCCATCTTCTCTAATATCTTTGTTGTTATTCAACATTTTATAGATACATGTCGCGTAATCGGACATTGGATGATTCACTTCTATTAAAATGTCTAGCAAAGGTTGTACTCGATGGAAGGTCTTGTACTCGAAAACATCAACCTTAAAAGAAAAATATCATTAGCGAATGTATAATAGAATACGGATTGAATAAGAAGAAAAATATACAGGACTGACTACGAATTGTTAGTGATAATTGCAAGATCAAAGCTTTCGTAAAAGCATCCAACATCAAAAACAATTTAATCAAGAAAATTAGACTAATCAATGAGTGAACAATTTCATCAGAATACAAAAACAGTGATAAAAACTAACCCAATTAGCATCGAGCTTCATCTGTTCAGTAATGCCGTTCGACGCATCATCCCGGAAAAGAAAAGACAAATCTGAAGACATTCGAACAAAAATAAAATATCATTAGCGAATGTATAATAAAATAAGGATTGAATAAGAATAAAAAAATACATACAATTCAATTATATTAAATAAAACTTACAATTAGCATCGCGAGATAGAAATGTATTCTGACGAATCTTCTTGATTAGTGATAATTGCAAGATCAAAGCTTTCGTAAAAGCATTCAACGTCAAAAATAATTTAATCAAGAAGATTAGACTAATCAATGAGTGAACAATTTAATCAGAATACAACAACAATGATAAAAACTAACCCAATTAGCATCGAGCTTCCTTTGGTCAGTAATGTCGTTCAATTCATCATCCCGGAAAAAACAAAGAAAAATCTGCAGTCATAAGAATAAAAATTCCATATCATTAGCGAATGTTTAATAGAATACGGATTGAATAAGAATAAAAAAATACATACAATTCAATGATATTACAGAAATCAGGACTGAATACGAATTGATTAGTGATAATTGCAAGATCAAATTCTTATCGAATTCGACAGATTTCAAAAGACAAAAACTAAAAATTGATAGAGAGGATACAGAATGAGGTTAGCTATATATAATCGTTTTTTAGGGTTTAGAAGATCCTTAATTCATGCAATGATTTTTGCTCCGTTTGAATTTTAAATTACTTACCACATTATGTAAGCAAAAAATCCAAACATTCCATATATTTCGATTTCCAGCATTGATCAGGCGTGCATGGAAACAAAGGAAAGACAATTAAAGTTAAGACTTACCAAAATAACTTAAAGATATCGTTACGAAAAAAAATATTAAATCGAACACCAATACTTGATGTTGTAAACAATGAATGATTGAAAAGCTGTGACCGAGTGGAATGTGGTGAAGTTCATGGTATATTCCACCCGGGTTCAAATCTCGCTGGCCACAGTTTTTTTTTTTCAAGTTCAATGATTTATTCGATTAATCTCTGATTTAATAATTAATAATCTAGAGTAATTATTACGGAAAAAAACTTAATTGTTACTAAATAAAATTAAAAACATAAAATATTAAATCGAACACCAATACTTGATGTTGTGATCAATGAACAATGAAAAGTTGTGGCCGAGTGGAATTTTGGTGATGTTCATGGTATATGCCACTCGGGTTCAAATCCCTTTGGCCACAATGTTTTTTTTTTCCAATTAAATGATTTATTCGATTATATGACTGATTTAATAATTAATAATATATAGTAATTATTAGGGAAAAAAACTCAATTGTTACTAAATAAAATTAAAAGCATAAAATATTAAATCGAACACCAATACTTGATGTTGTTAATAATGAATGATTTAGAAGTTGTGGCCGAGTGGAATGTGGTGATGTTCATGGTATATTCCACTCGGGTTCAATTCCCTTTGGCCAAAACTTTTGCGATTTTTTTTTTTTTAATTTATTATTTCCATGAATTTGCAAAAAAAGATTATTCTTAAAATAAAAAACACAAATAATTATATCACTGATTTATTAAATATCATTTTTCAATAATTAAAATTAATTGTGAATGAATAAACTAAAAAAAAATTAAACTGATTTTCATAAAATTGTGAATTTAATTTTAACTCCAGAATATATTTTATCCAGATTTTAATTAACATTTTTATTCACCGTTTAAATAAAAAATATTTATTATTAATTTTAAAATTCATTTTGCCAAAAATTTAATTGACACCATAATTCAACATTTAATTAATAAACGATTTATTTTTAAAATCCGAAATTTGTTTTGTTGTATAATTAAATTAACATATTATTTTTTAATTCCAAAATTTTATTTCAGATTTTTTAATTTATATATGGTTGGATGTTTTTTATAAGAGGAAGAAGAATTAAAATTACTAAAATTAGATGAATGAAAACTTACCAAAACAAATGAAATTGAATCTTTTCGATGAGTTCAAAATTTTTGCCACATAATGTGAAAGCTCTTGAGAATAAAATTGAGCTCGCCTAGACCCCTACCTTTCATGTATATATAGATTTGATTTCCATTTATAATATGATTATTAACTAGTAGTAGCATTTTGCTAATTTAAAAGCTTGCACCACCTTTGGCAAGATAACGTCTCCGGCTTTTATATTTCACTAGTTATAAACATTTATTATTGATAATAAATCGACTGTCTTTAATCATGTACAAAGTCATTGGGATTCAGGTACTGTATATAGCACATCAAATGTTAACCAATTATGATGATATTCAATTTCTGTTTATATAATTCGGCAAAAACTCTTAGACGGAGTAACAGTGTTGGGAGGAAATTTCTAGTTCCCTATGCGGCAACCGTTGTTAACGACCCTGGTGCAGCATCGAAGTATTTGGTTGTGGCAGATAGTGTAGACACATAAATTTTGTGTCTAATAAAATTACTAAATTAAATTTTCTATGTATAATTGGAATTTTACTAAATTAAATTCTAATTATTATAGATTTTTTAGTTGATTTTAAAATGTCTATTTCTGGCCTATCAAATTGTGCCATGTGGAAAATGTGAATAAATCATATTATTTCACATAAAATAATGATGTGAAATAGAAGTTGCAGTTCCACCAATAGGATTGCGCCATGTCATCAAATTGATGCAGTTATTAATTAGTTGCTAGAAGAAAATACAGATAAAATCAAATCTGTATCAACCAATCAGAATTGATCCTTCTTTTTTTCCTCACCTATATAAGGAGCTCATTCTCCACCAAAAATCACAATTCAGAATTCACAATTCAGAATTCAGAAGCCAGAGCTCAAACAGAAGTGAAGAATTCCACAGCAATCCAAGAAGATCAAAGGCATCTTTCAAGCAAGAACAACTCCAGTTCTCAAGAAGTCAAAGCCAGCTCCAAGAACAAGTCGCGAAGACACTTGCAGCAGCAACGGAAGATCGAACTCTAACGCAAAAGCTCGTGGAGGCACTCGCTCGAAGATCGAAGCAACGTACGTCCCAAATTCAAGATCAAGTCTCTACGGCCCTTGAAGACGTGCTCGTTCGCGAAGATCAAACTCAAGACCCGGCGTTCAATTCAAGATGAAGCGCGAAGCCCTTGAACTAACGTTTCCAAGCGAATTCAAGTCAAGACCGGTCAAGTTCAGGATAAAGCTGCGAAGGCCCTTGAACTGACGCTCTCAAGACAATAGTTCGCGTAGATTTTCCAAGTCGTTGACTAGAATCAGAGATTTTCTCTAGAGATTGTAACCCCAAATTTACTCAAGATCAATAAATTCAATTTGTGCAATTTTATTTGTTACAAATTTGTGGCACACCCGGTGGGACAATCTCTACCTCTCATCTCTTCCCTTCAAGAAGCATCACACTTCTACAGCAATCATCATGGTGAAAACAACTTCAATAGAAGAGCAAGTTGCTAACTTAACAAGTAGCATGTTATCGCTCATGAAAATCTATGAAGATCGAGATGCCAAGTTGGACATGCTTTTAAGCAAAGGTGGCGATAGTGGCACAAGTGAAGCAATTGAGAAGAATCATCGAGGATATGAAGAATGTTCTGAACTTCTTATTGCACAGTTGAAGAGTTCCAAGTCCACTGCTAACAATTCACAAAAGCCTACGGATGTTCGGATCCCAGCCAGTGAAGTGGGGGAATTCATCATCCAAACCATCAAAGAGAACATTGACAAGAAAGCTTCATCGACGAGCTATGCCAAGCCATACACGCGAAGAATTGAAGCTTTGCAAATGCCACATGGTTATCAACCTCCAAAATTTCAGCAATTCAACGGTGATGGCAACCCAAGGCAACACATAGCTCATTTTGTTGAAATATGCGACAGTGCTGGAACTCATGGTGATCAACTTGTAAAATAATTCGTTCGCTCGCTCAAGGACAATGCGTTCAATTGGTACACGGGCTTGGGGGCAAACTCCATTGATAGTTGGGAACAGCTGCAAAATGAGTTTCTCAACCGCTTCTACAGCACCCGAAGAACAGTCAACATGTTCGAACTCACAAGTACAAAGCAATATGAAGAGGAGCATGTTATTGACTACATAAATCGATGGAGGAACCTGAGCCTCAACTGCAAAGACCAAATCTCTGAAACCACGGCTATTGAAATGTGCATCCAAGGAATGAACTGGAGCCTTTCTTACATTCTTCAAGGCATCAAGCCAAAATCATTTGAAGAACTTGCAACCCGTGCGCATGGAATTGAGATAAGCATGGATTCTAATCAAATACATGAAGATAGCTATGAAAGCGAAGATGAAGACCACGTTGATGCTGAAAGCGAAAGTCAAAGTCATGAAGGAAGCGATAGCCAAAGCCAAAGTCATGACGATGATGAAAGTAATACCGAAAGTCAAGACCATGATGATGAAGATGAGGAATCATCTTATTCCATCTCTGCAAGCTTGCTCCCGGATATGAGCCTAAACTATCTACCACATCCAAATGAAGTCTATGAAAGCTTGCTCCCAGATATGAGCTTAAACTGTCTACAACCTTCAACTTAAATCTTGTCAAATATGCTCCTCGACACGAGCATAAACTGTCACCATTTCTCCTTGATACGAGAATAAACTGTCTGTACTTCTCCTTGATATGAGAAATAAAATGTCTGCATCGCTCCTCGATACGAGCATAAACTGTCATCGCTGCTCCTCAACACGAGCATAAAATGTTACGAAGTTCAAGTGCACTTCTCCTTGATACAAGCATAAACTATCTCCAAGTCGAAATCAAAGCTCCTTGACACGAGCGCAAACTGTCTCCAAGTCGAATTCAAAGCTCCTTGACACGAGCAAAAAAAAATGTCTACAAGTCCGAATCAAAACTCCTTGACACAAGCAAAACTGTCTACAAGTCGAAGGCAAAGCTCCTTGACACGAGTGCAAAATTGTCTACAAGCCGACGTCAAAGCTCCTTGACACGAGCAAAACTGTTTACAAGTCGAAGTCAAAGCTCCTTGACACGAGTGCAAAACTGTCTACAAGCCGACGTCAAAGCTCCTTGATACGAGCAAAAAACTGTCTACAAGTCGAAGCCAAAGCTCCTTGACACGAGCAAAAAGTTTCAACATATCTTCAATCCGACGCTCCTTTACGCACGAACATAAACTGCATGTGACTCCTTGCCCACATGTGTATAAAGTGTGAATGGCATCCTTGAACTACTTCTTGACTTGATTCCCCATGTGGGATACGTAGGCAGCTTTAAAGATGATTTGGAGCTCAGCCTTGTACTTAAAAAAAAAAAAATCTTCAAGAGATATGTCTTCCATGGCTCTGAGGTTGCGTCTATTGGTTAAGTTTCCTCCACGGAACCAAGACAAAAGTCTCTAGGTTCGATACCTCCAATGCTTCGTGGGTCCGTTTCCTCCATGGAACCAAGACTAACGTCTATAGGTTCGGTACCTCCAAGGCTCAAAGGGTCGTCTATTGGTGCATCTCCTCCATAGAACCGAGACAATGTCAATTGGTTCGTTTTCACCATGGTCTCCTCCGTTAATTTTGTTTCTGCCTGAAACGAGTCACATAAATAAAACGAAAGAGAAAGCGTAAAAAGTTACCTCAGTAGGTTAAGCTTTTTGAATGGATGGTGATTTTTACTCGAGTATTGAAGTTGGAAAAGGTAAAGCACAGTTCTGCAAAGGAAGAAACACAAGGGGAAAAAAAAAAAGAAAAAAAGAAAAAAGTTGAAAGTCAGTCGAGACTTGTCAAACAGAGGGATAAAAAAAAGGAAATGGTCATATTAGAGAATATCCCCAAGTCAGCTCCAAGCCTCCATAGCTTCCACCATTGCTCCAAACCTTCGTGCTTCTTCATCCGTCAAGTCGTCAAGGACTTCCATCGACAAATACGGTGCCGCAAGGTTGCCTCTGTAACAATTTCGGCCCCAGCTTTAGATGCTGTCTCCTCCACGAACTACAATATCCTGCTGCTATGAACCATGGCCACCAGTGCATGCGCGGATCTCTTCCTCAACCGGGTCTGTTCGTCTTGTTCCTCCATCACGCTTGGTTTATCTTCCGCCATTCACGACCTCATCGACTCTCAAGCGCGGAGCTCAAGAGTAAATAAACTGATGGAGAAATACCCTTTTATATAGGTGTATAAGTTCGACAATTTCGAGTTCTATTTGTAGTCTAAGCCCAAAATTCAGGCTCAATTTCAGCGAGAGTTGGAATCGCAATTGAATTCGAAGTTGGAATAAAGTTAAATGCTCGAGAATCAGTTAGTCCATATTATTTCGGGTTGATTAATTTTAGAGTTTAATTGGAACAAGGGTGTTGAAGTCTAGTGCCCTGTTTCGGAATTCGAATGAGACTCGGTAAAGTTGCAGAATTCTAATTAAAGAAGATGACATGAGCTATCATTAGATGGAAAAGGTCTACATAGACCAATGCTAATACTGACAAAGAAAGACTAATGAGCCGGGAAGGCAAAGGAAAGGTGAACGTACATGTACAAATCATGTGCTTAGGCCCAACAAGCATAAATCGAAGGGGCGTAGAAACCAAATCGGTTCGACCAGGAAAAAGTCATCGCAACTTACTTGCTCAAGCACGCATCTCATCGGTGTCATTCGCAAATAAGTCGCGAGGGGGCATTTGTAGACACATAAATTTTGTGTCTAATAAAATTACTAAATTAAATTTTCTATGTATAATTGGAATTTTACTAAATTAAATTCTAATTATTATAGATTTTTTAGTTGATTTTAAAATGTCTATTTCTGGCCTATCAAATTGTGCGATGTGGAAATTGTGGAATAAATCATATTATTTCACATAAAATAATGATGTGAAACAGAAGTTGCAGTTCCACCAATAGGATTGCGCCATGTCATCAAATTGATGCAGTTATTAATTAGTTGCTAGAAGAAAATACAGATAAAATCAAATCTGTATCAACCAATCAGAATTGATCCTTCTTTTTTTCCTCACCTATATAAGGATCTCATTCTCCACCAAAAATCACAATTCAGAATTCACAATTCACAATTCAGAAGCCAGGAGCTCAAACAGAAGTGAAGAATTCCACAGCAATCCAAGAAGATCAAAGGCATCTTTCAAGCAAGAACAACTCCAGTTCTCAAGAAGTCAAAGCCAGCTCCAAGAACAAGTCGCGAAGACACTTGCAGCAGCAACGGAAGATCGAACTCCAACGCAAAAGCTCGTGGAGGCACTCGCTCGAAGATCGAAGCAACGTACGTCCCAAATTCAAGATCAAGTCTCTACGGCCCTTGAAGACGTGCTCGTTCGCGAAGATCAAACTCAAGACCCGGCGTTCAATTCAAGATGAAGCGCGAAGCCCTTGAACTAACGTTTCCAAGCGAATTCAAGTCAAGACCGGTCAAGTTCAGGATAAAGCTGCGAAGGCCCTTGAACTGACGCTCTCAAGACAATAGTTCGCGTAGATTTTCCAAGTCGTTGACTAGAATCAGAGATTTTCTCTAGAGATTGTAACCCCAAATTTACTCAAGATCAATAAATTCAATTTGTGCAATTTTATTTGTTACAGATAGTTGTATAAATCGTAGAATAATATGTAATAGTTAAAAGAAATTAATAAATAACTAACTAATTGGTGTATGCTTCTCATGTGATTGCACATGTAAATTGTAGTATGCATTTACTCAACTTTCTCGAGTTTTGGCTTATTCCTGGCTTTCTAGCTGCTATTAGAACAAACATAAAAACTAGAGTGTAAACAAGAAACTGAAACACACAGTTGTTAACATGTAACCAGAATCACTGAAGCAAGGTTCCAATTAAGTTTCTTACAAAAATCAGCATATGTCGCTCTTACAAACAACGAACAAAGAGACATCTGAATCTGCTAACCGACGCAGCTACTAAAACTCTTCTTCAACTGCTCAACAAGTTCATTCATTTGTACATTATGTTTATCAGACACAGAAAACTCTTCTTCAACTGCTCCCCGTTCTTCAGTAAAAGCTTTACTAGATAGAGGTAAAAGTAGGGATTACGAACTTACAATAGATAATTGACCAGATACTAAAGGATTTTGGCACACTTCTCATCATCAGTGAACTCCCAATCGATTTTCGAACATTTCTTTTCATAAATATTAAAGGACATGAGAAAATTATTCCCAGGTACTTAACACACTATTCCTCCATCTGGAAGTTTTGCAACTGGACTGAAACTAAACGACTTCATCTCGGGAGGAAGCCAGCTTCTCCTTATGACAATGGCAGTCCAAGACTCTGGAACAACATATTCTTTCATTACCCATATAATAATGGTCGACTTGTTCGAGAAATCAACCAGACATAGCTGATCATCAAAATTCCCCAATACCAGATGCCTTCTTCCATCACCAACACCAGGAGGGACATCAAATTTGGCATGTTCTTCTTCACCGAGCTCGAAGGTAGATATTGATATGTAGTCTACATCATAATGGATCCAATTAAACGCGCTCGTACAAAAGACAATGTCATCTGAATCCTCATAAAACATCCAAAAAAAATTACTTCTCCACTAGCTTGTCATCAACGCCAATGGTAAGAATAACAAGGCAAATCTAAGTGCACTCCTAACACCTTAAAGTTATTGGTGGAAGGATCGAAACCAAAATTGTACGTAAAGTTCGGATACTTATCCACCACCATATGGCCAGGAAGCTGAATGCACTCTCCTGTAATGGGATTACTAAGGTATAAACTATGGTAGTAAGAGTTAGCTTACTGATAAGGAAATGTAACGACCCGACCAATCCGGCCGGCCTGGTTACTCCTGGACGGACCCACCCAAGTCCCCACAGTATGATATTGTCCGCTTTGGGCCTGAGCCCGCACGTATTTGCTTTTGGAATCACCCAAAAGGCCTCATACCATGTGAGAGTGGTGGTCTAACATATATACCATTTATTCCAATCACTCTTAAGCGATGTGGGATGCGGGGCATTACAAACTACCCCCCTTAAAGCCTCGACGTCCTCGTTGAGCGCCTTAAGTGGTGGGTGTGACAAACTGACAATAACCTTTACCAACTGTCCACCCGGTGCGGGCTTTGGGTTGATCTAGGCTCTGATACCATTTGTAACAACCCGACCAATCCGGCCAACGTGGTTACTCCTGGACGGACCCACACACGTCCCCACAGTATGATATTGTCCGCTCTGGGCCTGAGCCCGCACGGATTTGCTTTTGGAATCACCCAAAAGGCCTCATACCATGTGAGAGTGGTGGTCTAACATATATACCCTTTATTCCAATCACTCTTAAGCGATGTGGGATGCGGGGCATTACAGGAAAACACAAGCAAACAAAGCCATTGCTGTTGGAATATTCGCACTTATCAGGATAGTAACTGTATGGAAAGGAAACTGGAACAGAGAGTATATATGTAAGTAATGCTGCAGAATGACGGGATAGCCCGAGTTCTCGGAGATAATATTTGCCCTGCACTCGTGCTCACAGTACAACAAATATATCCCCAAGATAAGACTGCGGGAGAATTAGTAAGTAGCACACCAAACTAATTCGAACTGGTTTTTCTCAATATCGAAGAACAAATTATATGTAGTAGTAGAGGAGAAGAGAGCAGATGAATGAGCGAGTTTTGCTACAGCAGGAGGATCTTATTTCTAGTAGCGAAGTGGTGTTAATAAACAGACATGACTGCTGAAAGAAAGCTTCTCGAAAAGCTTTATGTCTTTTCATTTAATGAACACATCATTTCGGAAAGGAAGCTATTCATTCAATGAACACATCATTTCAGAAAAGAAAGTTGTTCATTCAAGCTTTTTCAGAAAGGACACAACTTTTTGGAAAGGAAAATTTTGTCCAGAATTTTTCACACCTTTTTGGAAAAGAAAATTCTGTCCAGAATTTTTCCTACAGTCCGATCCAACAAGCTTTTCTTATTGGGCCAAAAATAAAGTTAGTATTTTGTCCAAAAAGAATATATACACCACTTACTAGCCTTGCCATGCCATTCCCTTCTTTTTGACTGATAATTAGCCACTGTGGGCTAATAGTTATATGAGATTCATTATATAGATAACATTCACTTGGAGTAGACAGGAGTAAAGTTATTCATTATATAATTCTTAGCATGACTGAATCTGTTACTCTTAATGACTACTATATGTTTCATTTTATTGTGTTGCTTCACTTGTTTTTTCATCTATTACTATTTAGTATTTAGAACCGCTAAAAAGTTGCATTCACTCATATTTGCTTGATAACTTTGCCATGTACTGCAACTTCCAATCTGGAAATATAATTGCTTATTGATGCTTAACGTCCTAGATACATTACAAAAACATGTAAGTTGGCATGTTCCTTTGCCTGCTCACTAGTTACCGGGTATTGATTTGCTGAGTAATTTATAGACAGGGAAGGCTTTTGATGGAAGTTATTTACATGTTAGCCTATGGTTCTGCAGAGGCCTCTTTGAGATTATTGTGGAAAGTTGGTCTTCTTGATATACTTCTGCCCATTCAAGTAAAAAATTATAAACAATAATTCAGTAATTTCATTATGTAGAATCAGGCGGTTCATTTCTCTGGTCATCATGGAAATAAAGGAGAATTTTTTATTTTTTATTTTTCAGGCAACCTATTTTGTCCACCGTGGCTTTTCAAGGCGTGACAAGCGATCTAACATGCTTTTGGTAAGTGCTGAAGTTTTTTTTATGGTCAATGGAATTTTTTTACATACTCATTGGAGATTGTTGTTTCTATTGTTCTTGTACCCCATTTTGACACACATACTTCAGTAAAATTCATGCTTGCAATGCATGTTCATAAGATTTCACTAAAACTGAGCACTTGATGAGTTTAATATTTATGATATATTATTGCTGATTTGCAGTCGTTACTTTCCAATCTTGATAAACATCTTGCACCAGACAGACCATGCCATAGTAGCTTATGGTAAGATTCTACCAGGAGTTTTATATTTGTGGGTCAATCTGTAAATTCAATTTGTGTGAGTTTGGTTAAAGGACAATATTATCAGAAGGCTGTGTTTTTCAGGGTTGCCATCTTAGCGTTTCATAAAGCACTATCAGAAAGACCTAAAGATCCTGTAGTGGTCGCGACTTATTGCCTTGCCATTCACAATCGTTTGGCGGACAAGTTGATTCTCTACTGGTCTTCTTCAGTTAATTTCATTTTCTGTTGACTAGGTGAGGGTGATGGTTGATTCAATTTTTTGCAGATTAGGTTAGGTCGATAGCTAATTCCATTTATGTTGATTAGGTTAGGTTTGTTCTTCATTTATCAATTTCTTCTCTACTTTGCTCCCTTCAACTGGTTTTTAGGATGCATTGAGGTAGCTGGTATCTGTTTGCATTTCGTTTCGGAAGGAAATTGTCTGATCGTGTGTGTTGGCGTGTTGGTGAACATTTTGATGGTTTACTTAATGTGAGTTTGTTTTCTTGCAAATGGAAAGATGAATTTAAGGCACTAGAGGATGAGGTGTGTAGTCATTTTTTGTTTTTTGGTTTGGTTGAATGTTGTCTTGCAGCATGACAGTTTTGTATCGCTTTGCTGAATTTAAGTTTTTATGACGTCTCCTGTCATCCTGTGCAGTATATAGAGGCATACCAAACTGGGAAGGGGCGTGTGATAATCCATTGCAATTCAAAATGCATTCTGTTGTTTCCTTGAAACATATAAATTTTCTCTATCATATTTTGACTTGAAACATATAGCCATTCATAGTAACTTGGCCTCTATATGAGTAAATAGAAAATAAGTGAAGGAACAGGTAAAATCGTCTACCAACAGGTCAAGAGTGGTACTTTCTTTAATTTTTTTCTTTTTCGGAAGCAGTTGTGTTGGTTTGCGATTTTACTCATTAGATATTAGTTTACACATACGCGTGATGCACTTCTTACAGAAACTGGTCTACTTACAAATAGTCGTCGGTGTTAGCAGCATAAAATGGAACTTGCGGCATGGACATCAGTTGTTGACAGAGTCTACATATTTGGCAAAGATTTTTGCTTAACGTTTCATGGTATATTCGGAACTTCTCTACCACTACAGTAGTCTTTGCATTTTTACATACATATAGTAGTCTTTGCATTTTTCCAGTAGTCTATTATATACATACATGACATACTACATGTTTAGTCTAGTCTATGGGTGATAATAGGTGACTAGACTAAACATGTAGTATGTCATGTACAACATGTATATAATAGACTAAACTTTAGTCTATTATATAAATGTTGTACATGACATACTACAGTAGTCGTTGCATGTTTCTAGATGGTTGATAGTTGATGGGTGTTTTATAATGGTATGATTCTTGCGAGACGAAGCGAGTTCGATTCTCGCAACACCCCCTTAACCATCACCCTTAACCATCATGTAATTTATCATGCCAACTTCCATCTTCATATGTGAATTGATTGCATTATTTGATTCGATGATATATGAAATAGCTAGTTGAATGACCTGTGCATTTTGTTTTTCCTGTGTAGATATTTTGAGACGCCTAGAAGAGTCACTATAGGTAGTACTAGTGACGCTTCAGAGGAGCATGTGAGTTGCTTAATGGAGACCCTGAAAAGGGTGACTGTAGGTAGTTATGTAGACCCTTATCTGGAGACGCTTAAAAGGGTCACAATAGGTCATGGACCTATTACCACCCCACCTATGAGACCCTTCCCAAAAGCGTCACTATAGGTAAAAGCGTCACTATAGACCCCTATTGTGACGCTTTTTGAGGTCTCTAAAGCCAATTTTTTTTGTAGTGTGTACCTTCTGGGTGGCTGCTGATGATGAGCCAACCAATACACAACTCCAGACATGATGAACGTGTATTTTACACTTTCATTCGAGTCTTTTTCACCAATTTAGCTATCCTCTAGGTTAATTTAGCTTATATTTTAGTGCATTTTATTATAATAGTGTCACGTTTCCCTTTTCTTTGCATTTTTCAGGTTTTAGGTGAAAAACGTGTTTTTATGGGCAATATTGATGAAGAGGACGAGGTTTTGGTGTTTCGAGAACATTCATGGTGTATCTAGAAGGTTCTGGATGAGATTTGAGGCCTAGGGGATGAGTTTCAAGGCTTAAAGGTCACTAGAAGGCAAAATTCGAGTCCGAAAAGGAAAAGAAGACTAAAATCTCGCTGAAGTTGATCTGGATGTCCCAGGCGAATCGCTTGGGACGTGGGGCGAATCGCCCCGTACTAGGCGAATCGCCCGGCACCTGGGGCGGTTCGCCCCGTGCGATTCCGAACATTATATATAGTTGCCTGTTTTTCTACGTTTTTCATACCTTTTCACATTATTTTGAGAGACAAATACTCCAGATCCTGTTCTGGGAATTCTTAGCATAGGAGACTCTTTTTCTTATCAATTTGGAGGATTAAGCATAGCAATTGGACCTCGTTGTTTATCAATTCTTGTTTGTGAGTTAGCAATTCTTCGGAGATTGACGCCCTTCGTTGGTAACTTGTATCTCACGATTTTTCTACTTTTATTTATTTCTTTCAACATGTTTTCATTCAATCTTGCTTTGATTCTTGTTGATTGCAATTTATCTATGAGTAGCTAAATCTATCGTTGGTGATAGTATGTGATTTCTTAGCTAGGGTTCTTAATTATGCATGAGTGGCTGTAATGCGATTTAGACTTAACTTATTGCTTTATTTCTTTGATCTATCTAAGCCCTCTATCTTCGTAGTGTTGAATTGAACGGAACACATTGGACAATTCATGATCTTAGATTTCTATGCAAACGTTCAAGTACTTCATGCATGTTTATAAACCTGATGCTTTGAATGATCATACTATCGCTAACTTCCATTATTATTGATAAGAAAATTTGTGCTAAGTCGTTTGTTGAGTTTATAGTTTAAGTTAAATTAGATAAAGCTAGTTATAGTCCTTAGAGATTGACACTCGAGGTTATTTTACTTCTACACTACGTACCTTGGTTTTCGTTGTAGTTGTGAATTGCCTTTGGCTAAAAACAAATTTATTTGATTAATTGAGTCTGACAATCTCGTTCATCAAATTGGCGCCGTTGCCGGGGACTATACTCCTTTTTTCTGTTTAGCTTATTTATATTTTCAGCATTCAATTCCTAGTTATAGTAGTTTAGTTAATTTGATCTCTCTTGATACTCTTTTCTTTGCTTGTTACAAATAGTGTATGCGAAGTACACGATCTAGAGGAACACCGCTTGCTGAACCAATCGCTGAAATTGACAGAGTCTACCACCAAAGAAGGAGACTACTTCGACGACGTGAACTAGAGGAAATAGAGGATACCGATTTCTCTGAATCTCTACACAGTCTTTTTGAAGAAATCGTCGTAATGGCAGAAGCTAGACCACTGAAATCATGGGTTCAACCCACCAAGAATCGTATGAGGGGACCGTCGATTGTTCTTTCGTCTGCAACTCGGGATCTGGAAATAAAAAAACCACATGTTCCATCAACTTCCGAGGTTCTATGGCTTGGCTAGGGAAGACGTGAAGGGGTACTTGCATGATATCGATGACTTGGTCAACCAACTTCCACGACCCGGAGCTGAAATAACAGCGGATGAGTTGAGAATGAAGGTTTTTGCTATGGGGCTTGGCGACAAGGCCAAGGTATGGTTGAGTTCTCTACCGGCGGGTTCGCTTGACACTTGGGCATAGGTTTTTTCAGCATTCTTGGAGAAATACTTTCCTCACACATTGACTACCGCGCTTAAGGCGCAAATCACTAGATTCAAACAAGACTATGATGAGACCATCTACACCGCGTTTGACAGGTTCCAAGACCTCATGAACAAGTGCCCTCACCATGATTTTGAGCTTTCGGATCTTGTCCAACACTACTACAATGGACTAACCTTTGAGAAACAACAAGTGGTGGATTTCCAATGCCGTGGCAATATTTGGGAGGAAACTGCGGAAGCCGTTTCGGCGGTTTTCGAAAGACTTGCTAAGGGTTCGCAATTGGATCGAAGAGCAATGGTTAGGAGACGTGGACCTGAAGCTCCACATACTCAAGAGGCCCCTATGTATGGGGGGAATGGTGATCGATTCGAGTGCTTTACCAATGAGTTGAAACAAGTCCTCAAGAGCTCCGTTGGAACATCTGTGTCGAATGAAGTTTGTCGAATATGCAAGAACTATGGGCATGGAGCTCATATGTGTAGATCGGAGCTTGCATATGATGGTGGCAATTGGGTTCAAGGAAGCGAAGATGAAGCTTTTGCTACGGAATTTGGTATTCAAGAAGCTAGCTATGGACAAGATGGTAGGAATCCTCGAGGTGGATTTTTGAGAAGAGGGTTCCGAAACAGTCAAGGATATGCACCGGCTAGCCAAACTTATGGCCCTAACCAAGATCGTAGTAAGCTTAGCTATGGTAATGATCACTGCGAAAATCCCACTCCCAAGGAGCAGTCGAAGTCGAAGACGACTCTACTCATGGAAAACTTGCAGAAAATGGTTGATCACACCCAAGGTTTTCTTAAGCGTTATGAAGACGATTCTGAGAAGACTAGGGCGAGGTCGGATCGTTTGGAAGAGAGCACTAGGCTTGCCCATCAAAAGATGCAAGAGTTGATTGACCGTGGAGCGAGTAGGGGTTATGGGAAGTTGCCTAGCAACACTGAGAAGTCGATGTTGGTGAACTTGAAGATGTTCGTGCTACACTAGATACGGGATCTTACTCTAATGTGTTCCCAATAAATGTGTTTGAGAAGAGTGTCCTTGGGAAACTATCTGAGCATAAGGCTATTGTGCAATTGGCGGATGGATCCTTTGTGAGACCCGAAGGCGTTGTGAAGAACTTATTGGTTAAGATTGATGAAGCTTCTGTGTACACCAACTTTGTAGTTATGTCGGCGTCTACACCTAGGATGGGGGATGTTGTTCTGTTGGGGCGAACGTTCTTGACTAAGCTACGCTCCGTGATAGACATCTAACAAAGAACTTGCACCATTGAGGTGGATGGCAAGCAACATGTGTTGCGAGCCATATCTGATCCAAATATTCACTTCAATGCTTCTCACATAATTAACTACTTTGGTCTTGCTGTCTATGTTCATTCTCATTCACAGGTTCGTGGCATGTGGAAAAGATCCATGAAGGGGAAGTCTAGTACCCTCAAAAAGAAGAACTAAGAGCAAGTAGAAGTCGAGTCAAAGACTATAAACAATGGCGCTATCCGGGAGGCAACCCGGAGTTTTTATCGCTTTATTGCATTGCATGCATTCATACATAGAACAATTTGCTTTTTTTTTATGTGAATTTGTTCGTTTATGTGATGTTTTGTGCTTATGTTTATGTTTGAGTGAATATTTTCAAGTGTTTTTTTTAGGAGAATGGTTTTCAGGGATAAAAACTGAACTTTTTTCGAACAATTTCGTCTCCCACGTCTTTAGGTGGGGGCCGAATCGCCCCACGTCGCCAGAGAGCTTCAGGCTCTCTGGCAGTGGGGGGCGATTCGCCCCACACCGCCAGAGAGCCGCTCTCTGGCGATGGGGGGCGAATCGCCCCACACATGGGGCGAATCGCCCCCCGTCTTCAGACATGAAGAAAAACGGGATTTCTTCCAAAATTCTTCATTCTTCCATCTTCTTCCACTCTCTTACTCCAAAATACCCAAAAACTCAAAAATTCTTCAATCTTACATAAAACCTTAAACTCTCCATCAAATTTTGTGTTCTTTAGCTTCAATCGAAGCCCATTACATGCTCTTTCATTCTATCCGAACAAATTTCATCCTAGTTCATTCATTCTTCGGATCTGAGGTAACTTCACATGAACCCTAATTTTTCAAATTTGGGGTTTTTTTGATTTATACTTCAATTGAGCTTATATGATGTATGGGTTGATTGTTTGTATGATTAGAAGCGTTATTCACTATCAATTGCATGTTCAATTATGCTTGGTTTGTTGGTTTGAGAATTTTTCCTACTAAATGTCTATGTCTTAAGGTGAATTGTTTCTTTTCCTTTCATTCCATGTCTATGGGTGTGCTTATTGATATGATAATGGTAGACATGTTGGTAGAACACTTGATTGATGGGGTTTGAGACTTTTTGGTGAAATTTTTTAGTACTATGGTTTGAATGCACTACAAGAAATCAGCCATTTAGCGACGGATGGGTAGATACGGATGCGATCCGTCTCTATTTAGGGACGGATCGCTACTTTTAGCGACGGATGAGGATGAACTGCGCTCTAAGCTCAGTTCGTGCCTCTGGAGACCCAATCCGGCTCAAGTTTAGCGACGGATAAGGTCTATCCGTCTCTATAGGTGAGACGAATGACATCATCCGTCGCTAAACTCGTTGACCATACTGGTTAATTTAATAAGGAAAAATGAAAATAAAATAAAATAAATACTGAGCGACGGATAGGTTATCCGTCGCTACGAAGTTATATACAGACGCGATTCTTCCTCTTCTTCCCCATTTCGATTTATAAAATCCCTAACCCACCACCACAATCGGCTCACCTCCGCTCACCACCACCACTCCTCATCGATCGACCACCACAATCGGCTCACCACCACCACTCCTTCATCGGCGTGCCACCACGACTACTCACCATCGCCACTCCTCTTCGACGTGCCACCACCAACATCACTCCGCGGCGACCTTCTCATCCCCTTCTTCTTCTTTGCTACCGTACCACCACCGCACTGTCGTCCTGCCGGAGTTCATCCCTCCCTTTCTCATCTTCATTTGATATAGGTTAGTAACCCTAAATTCAATTCTTGGGTTGGGTTCTCTTGTTCATGCCATTTTGTAGCATTTTAATTTAGGGTATTTGTTTAATTGAGGATAAATTTTAGATTAATTTAGATAAATTTAGATAAATGGTACTATTGGATACTGGATATTGGATATTTGTTTTATTTAGATAAATTTGTTTAATTTAAATAAATGTTAGAAAATTGAGGATGAAGTAAATGTTAGAAAATTGATAATGGTACTGGATTTATTTTGAGAATGATATGCTCTGAACCATGACTTGATTGCATAATTTTTAGTTAATTTTTAATTAATTCTTTTAATTTTGCATATTTAAATTAATAGCTTGATTTGGGGATGTTTTAGGCTGCAAAATGCTCCATTAGTAGTAGTGTAAATTTAGGCTTATGGAACTATCGAGGATAAATGTTAGATTTTGAGCTGTAAGGCTTAAGATTTTGTTTTTACTTGTGCTATGTTGAAAATAGTAGTAGAATTGGTAGTACTGGTTTACATTAAAATGATGGATTAAATTAGATTAATTAGATCAACTTTTGTATTAAATTAGATTTTTAAATGTAGGCTATGTATCCTTGCATTTTTTGGTCTTTCACATATGCATTTTGCAGCTTCATTTGGATCTGTAAATCATAAGTTTACAGCATAAAGTCCAGTGTCGTTTCTTATCAGTGTATACTCAAAGTCCATTTATTGTTTCTTACGGTTGTTCTTAAACGTGCAGATCATGTCGAGGCCAAAGAAACCGAGGAAGCTGTTGGCGGGCAACAGCCGTAGCTACGCCCAGCCAGACTCGCCATTCCGCACCCCTAGTAGTCAGCCGGAGTCGGGGGGACCTCGACGACTCATGTCAGTGAGACCCTCTCCCCTGGCCCCCGTTCGAGCAGCAGTGCAGGGTCTACTGGCCCAGACGTGTTTGCTAACCTGCCAGATGATGGGTACAGGGGGAGGTGTACAGGGCGGGTGAGCGGGTGAATGGCAAGCTCGTCGTCTGGCCCATACCTGGACATGTGTAAGTTATTTAGTTGGATTAATTTGTGTGTTTGGTATTGTATGTTTTATTTAGTTGGATTAATTTGTATGTTTGGTATTGTATGTTTTATTTAGTTGGATTAATTTGTGTATGTTATTGCAACAAGATGATGCCGAGGGAGGCTGCAAAGTTCATCAGCAAGAAATCCACGAAGAAAGTGGATCTCCCACCACTTGGAGCCCAGTGGCATACTTTCACTCCGGAGCGGAAGGCGGAGATTTGGAATGCTCTGGAGGTTAGTAATCTTTCTTCTTCTCTTATGGTTTAATATTTCTTTACTTGGGTGATATGTTAGTCACCGTGTGTTAGTTGAAATAGGACAATGTGCAATTGTTTGGGTGATATGTTAGTCGCCGTGTGTTAGTTGAAATAGGACAATGTGCAATTGTTTGGGTGATATGTTAGTCCCCGTGTGTTAGTTGAAAATAGGACAATGTGTAATTGTTTGGGTGATATGTTAGTCACCGTGTCATATATATGTTAGTCTGAATTTTGTATACTTTCTGAAATGTAGGAGAAGTTCTTCCTCCCCAACAAGTTCAAGTCGGATCTGTGGTATGCCTTCGAACATGAAGGCTCTGAAGCCTTTCGGAAGAAGGTCGCCAAGATCAAGGCATCGGGGAAGAAGCCGGGGTGGATTGGGGAGGAGGAGTGGCCCCTGTGGAAGCAGTATTGGGCGGAGAACCTTCAAGCCCAGAAGTTGTCGGACCAGAACAGAGAGAACCGGACCCATAATCCACCGGATGGGACAGGCTCGGTGAAGCATCGGCTGAGTTCGAAATCCCAGTTGGCGCGCCACATGGACGCGGTAAGTCACGTACTTTGTTATAGTTTCTTTTTCTTTCTTAAGTCTTATTTCAATTCAATCATTACTTTATTAATTTATATATATATTTGATGAAGATATCGGACGGGAGGGAGCAGACCATGTGGGATCACTTCTGTGAGGCTCACGGGGAGCTGGATAAGGATGGCAAGATGACCTTCCAGTCTGATAGGGCCAAAACAATCGCGGTATGTTTTATATTTTTTCGATTCCTGAGCTTCTTGTTGAATATTTGATTCTTCGATCAATAACGTACTAATTAAATCGTTAATTGTTTGTTTGAATTTTCAGGCGGAGTTCCTGGCCAGGACTGAGAACCTTGATCTCACGGTCGAGGAGGAGAACGCCATCTATCTCGAGATCGTGAATCTCGATGATAAGGGGCGTGTCTTCGGCATGGGTAACCTCTCGCAGGCGATAGCGGAGACGGTGAACCAGGGTGGCTCCTCCTCCAGCTCCTCCAAGCGCCGAAGGGGACAAGCCGATGTGCCTCCCGAGTTCCTCCAGGAGAAGGAGCAGCTGAAGGCGACTGTCCAGGAGCATGCCCAGGAGGCTGCTCGGTTGCGGGCAGAGCAGACGAGGATGAGGCATGGATTCAAGAGATCCATCAAGTGGATCGTGGCGCAGTATGCCCCCCCGGTGGAGCGCCACCTCCCAACTTCTTCATGTTCGATGATGCCGATGCCCCCCCTAATGCCCCCCAGATGCCGATGCCCCCCCTAATTCCCCCCCAGGATCTCAGCAGTAGTACTCTTTTTTTATTTTTCGAACAATTTTTTTCTATTTCGAACAATTTTTTTTCATGTTCCTTTGCTTAGGACAATTAGTAATTTCATTATATTAATGCTTAGAACAAATTTTTTTTTATATAATGTTTAGTTACGAAAATGTTTACATATTTGCGGTGTACAACTAGAAAAAAAATTAAAATAAAATAAATACATAAACAAATAAAAAAAAAATTCCAGACCAATTAGCGACGGATTAAACCATCCGTCGCCAACTCTCGTCTGTCCAGCACCTGACACGTGTTCCGAAAAATGGCGTCGCTAATGAAATTTGCGACGGATGGTTTAATCCGTCGCTGTTTTTAGCGACGGATGAGACGATCTGTCGCAAACTTCATCGTTAACCAAAGTTGAGACGGATTAGTGATCCATCCCAGCAATATAGCGACGGATAATTTCATCCGTCGCTATATTGTAGGGATGGATCACTAATCCGTCTCAGCTTTGGTTAACGATGAAGTTTGCGACAGATCGTCTCATCCGTCGCTAAAAACAGCGACGGATTAAACCATCCGTCGCAAATTTCATTAGCGACGCCACTTTTCGCGACGTCCTATTTAGCAACGGGCTTTCCGTCGCTAATGGCATTTAGCGACGGATCGCTTACATATAGCGACGGATGGTATCCGTCGCTAAATCCTGTTTTTCTTGTAATGATGAATCTTATGATTTGAGGTTATTAGTTATCTAGCATAAAGCTTGTTGACATATGTTACATATTATGATATGTTGATACGTTGCATTATGGTAACTAGATTAGACTTGGTGTTTTGAAGATTAGGCGTTATGATGAAGTTACTCGTTTATTTGACTCTTGCATTTGCATATGCATGAAGCTTTTTGCTGTACAAGGTAACAATGGATGTTTGTAGGTATCATGCCACAAAGAGAGAGGAGCGCTTTCGTTTGGATACAATGAGGTATTGGAGGTGGTTCGATTCCAACCATGTCGAAGGGTTTGACAAGGACGTTCTCCATGAGTTCTATGTTGGGTATACTAATCTTCAAGAGAAGTATAGTGATCTCGTTAGAGGTGTGATCGAGCCATGGACTTTTGCATCAACTTCGCGCTTTATCCATATGGTGGAATGAGAATTCACGGGGAGTGACCATTCTTATGTCTATTCACGTACCACTAAAGGGATTGGAAGCAATATCACGGCAGAAATCTGCCACGGGGAATGCAAGGTTCAAGAGACTAGGAACCAATCGGGGCGGCCTCATCACAACAGATTTAGTCTTGAGTCGACAGTGGTGATGAAGTTCCGTATCGCTAACTTGATTCCAAAACATAATGACACGAACACCCAGCCCTTCTTTGTGGTGCTCCTCGACTGCTTATTGAGGGAGCACCATATAGACATCGGGAGCATCATCCATGAAGGATATGGGCGACATTGGACAAAGAAGAAGATAACCTCTGAGTTTCCGAGTTTCATCACAGCTTACTGTAAGTTCCATGGGGTAGAGGACATTGGTGATGGAGACTCTAATAGCACGGCTCTTTCCCCTTCAACAATTCACGGGCTATTAGAGAGATACCGAAAGGAAAACCCCATAGCTGCAGCGGCTAATCTTGACGCTTCTCTTCGACAACGCAATTCTTCTAATGATGATGATGGTAACAATGAAGACAATAGGGACAATGAGGATACCATGAATACTGATGGAGGAGTTGGCCCTATTCGATCTGTTAGTAGAACCACCACCACCACCACGGGCTCCGATGATCACCAACAAGGGCCCTCGAGCAATCTCAATACCTTACATCATGTGCACTCAGCCGACCGAGGCCAAACCACTCGGTAACATCTAGTATCACTTCTTATTTCCTCATTCTCTTATTGCTACGGACTAGCTTTAGTTTCATGAGGGGGGATGGGATTTAAGTGAACTATTGTTGTTAGTTTGGAGCTTGGCATTGGTATTTTGAGTATAGTACCTTGTATTTTGTTGAAATTCGTTTGCATTAGCATTTGCACGTTTATCGCTTTCCTAGTAATTTAGTTGCATACACTAAATTCATTCTAGTCTAGTCTTGCATGTTTTATGTGGAGTTTATTGCCAAATTTTTTGAAGCTTTTTATTTGGTAGATTAACTAGTTATGACCTTTGACCATGCATTTCATCTCTATGAATATGTTTGAGGTTTTTCTCGCTTGGCTTGTCACATTTATATATGCAATTAGTTAAGCTTGGTAGTCACGACATCACTTAGTGGTGTTTTCTCTACTGCGGTTCACGAAGGCCTTTATAATAGGATGATGCATGTTAGAGTCTTGTGGTTGTTTTCCCGTGTAATTATGTACCTAAGAGGCAACAAGTCTTCACCTTGCTTTGAGATTGCTAAATGCCTAGGAAGGAGGTAGTGTGAGATTGTGTGATCCTTTGTTTGAAACCTATTCTAACGACTAGGTTTTGGGAGGGGGTTATACCATTATGATGACTTGTTTTTCGATTTTGAGTGTTGTGAGTTTGTTTTCCTTTTTCGTAAAGTTTGTGCTCCAACCTATTCTTTCGAATAGGTTTGGGGAGGTCGTTTGTGAGTCGTTGTAATTTTTTTTCGTTGTGCTACTGCTGGCTATATACAAAAAAAAAAAAAAAAAAAAAAAAAAATCGAAAAAAGAAGAGAAAAAGTTCCAGGAAAAAGAAAAGATCTGGAAAAAAAAAAAAGAGAAAAAAGACCCCAAAAAAGCAAAGAAGGGTCCAAAGAAAGCCAAAAAGCAGTTTAGCAAAGTGTTTGTCTCGTTTTTCAATTCTTGTAATGTTCGTAATCGAGTTGTAATTTTTTGTTTTTTGATTGTTTGAGTGTCATCTGTTCTAGACCACCCTCGTCCTGCCATTCAGGAAGTGGTGATTAGTTTATGACTTTGCTTGAGAGATGGGTAGAATAGGGGAGTGTGAACTTTTAGGAAACCCTCCTTCTTTTGATGAGAGTCAGTATTGGTTCAACCTCTTTGAGGAAAAGTCTTAACTTGGTGAACAGCAGTAAGTCCTCAGTCTCATAGGCACGGGACAACCATTCGTAATTTAACATCTTTCATTACGTCGTCACTGACTAGGTCCAGGTAGAGAATGTTACGAGAGACTATCTTGTTTAACGTAATGCTTATGTGAATGTGTATGAGTCAATCGAGGTATTCTTCAACCAATATCCATGTTATGATTTGTATGGTCATTGTTCATAAGTTTTTGATAGACTCAATAGATTAGTTCATTTCATTTGGCATGAGACTCCATTTTGTGTGTTGCATTGATTTTTTGCATTAGAGTCTAGCTTAGTTGCTTGAGGACAAGCAAAGGTTCGGATTGGGGAGTTTGATGAACGTGTATTTTACACTTTCATTCGAGTCTTTTTAACCAATTAAGCTATCCTCTAGGTTAATTTAGCTTATATTTTAGTGCATTTTATTAGAATAGTGTCACGTTTCCCTTTTCTTTGCATTTTTCAGGTTTTAGGTGCAAAACGTATTTTTATGGGCAATATTGATGAAGAGGACGAGGTTTTGATGTTTCGAGGACATTCGTGGTGTATCTAGAAGGTTCCGGATGAGATTTGAGGCCTAGGGGATGAGTTTCAAGGCTTAAAGATCACTAGAAGGCAAAATCCGAGTCCGAAAAGGAAAATAAGACTAAAATCTCGCTGAAGTTGATCTGGATGTCCCAGGCGAATCGCCTGGGACGTGGGGCGAATCGCCCGGCACCTGGGGCAGTTCAACATTATATATAGTTGCCTGTTTTTCTACGTTTTTCATACCTTTTCACATTATTTTGAGAGACAAATTCTCCAGAGGCTGTTCTGGAATTCTTAGCATATGAGACTCTTTTTCTTATCAATTTGGAGGATTAAGCATAGCAATTTGACCTCGTTGTTTATCAAGTCTTGCTTGTGAGTTAGCAATTCTTCGGAGATTGATGCCCTTCGTTGGTAACTTGTATCTCACGATTTTTCTACTTTTATTTATTTCTTTCAACATGTTTTCATTCAATCTTGCTTTGATTATTGTTGATTGCAATTTATCTATGAGTAGCTAAATCTATCGTTGGTGATAGTATGTGATTTCTTAGCTAGGGTTCTTAATTATGCATGAGTGGCTGTAACGCGATTTAGACTTGACTTATTGCTTTATTTCTTTGATCTATCTAAGCCCTCTATCTTCGTAGTGTTGAATTGAACGGAACACATTGGACAATTCATGATCTTAGATTTCTATGCAAACGTTCAAGTACTTCATGCATGTTTATAAACCTGATGCTTTAAATGATCATACTATCGCTAACTTCCATTATTATTGATAAGAAAATCTGTGCTAAGTCGTTTGTTGAGTTTATAGTTTAAGTTAAATTAGCTAGTTATAGTCCTTAGAGATCGACACTCGAGGTTATTACTTCTACACTACGTACCTTGATTTTCGTTGTAGTTGTGAATTGTCTTTGGCTAAAACAAATTTATTTGATTAATTGAGTTTGACAATCTCGTTCATCCAGACACACAAACATTGTTATTATAATTATCATGACCAAACCAATCAGCACCCAGGTAAGGAGCACAAGGCACCATAGTCGAGCGTATGCTAGTCCATGATTCCGTTTTATGTGTGTAAACAAAAGCCTATGTGCGGTGATGATCAATACGTTCCCAATCATAATACAAAATCTTCACCACCTTAAAATCAACACTTACTGGATCGAACCCAAATCCATAAACCGTCTTTACTAGGTCAGAACTAGAAGTTGGTTGGACGCACTTAGGAAGTTGTATCAACTTCGCAATTATAGGGTTCCATAAATACAGACACTGGTAAGGTCCTGTTTTGTACTGACGATCAGAAAAGCAGATAAGTCCTTGAGCTGAACCCTCCACCTTGAACGAGAAGTAAGAAACACTAGGTTGGAGTGGAACTAGCACTTATGATGCCTAAACTAATGATACTAGCATTTAGTTGTTGAAACTAGCATTTGTGTTGCTGAAATTAATGAAACTAGCATTTCTGTTGCTCAAGTTAAATTTTTTTTTTGTTGCTGAAACTAGCCCTTATGATGCTGAAACTAACAAAAATAGCATTTTTGTTGTTGAAACTAATGAAATTAACATTTTATGATGTTGAAACTAGCATTAATAGTTAGTTTCAACTAGTTTCAGCTAGTTTATGAAACTAGTTTTTGTTTGAAACTAGTTTCTGAAATTAGTTTTTTGTCTGAAACTAGCTTCTGAAACTAACTTTTATGTATTGAAACTAATCTAAAACTATATTTTTCAGTTAAAATAATGATTATATTTTTGTAATTATAGTTTTCATATTTTTTTAATTTATTTAGTTTAGTATAAATAATATTTAGAGTTCATTTAATCATTTTATGAAATTAACAACTAATTTTAAAGGTTAATTTCAGAAAAAATTAAAATTAACAGTTAATTTCAACTTGTTTCAGTCATTTTCAGCTAGTTTCAGCCATTTTTAGCTAGTTTCAGCTAGTTTTGGGCTAGCTTCAGTGGCTGAAATTAGCTTCCGAATGTCAAATTTGCTATTAAATCCAGTTGAGCGAGATTTTGAGGTCCATTTGTGCTGGCGGATTTCAAAAATTCATATTAAATCCGCTTTAGTGAGATTTTGAGGTCCGAAAGCTTAGCAAGTAGCGACAATTTTGTATATGTTGTTTGAAGTTGGCTTTTCATGCAATTAATTGTTATTTTTTGCCCTCTTGCCCTCATATGTATTTAACCCATAAAATAAATATTTTTTAAATATTTGTATTATATATAATGAAAATGACTTAACTAATTAGTGAAACACGATTCTTATTTCACAATTAGTGAAACTCGATTCTTAACTAATTAGTGAAACTCGATTTTGGGTTGGGACTTAGAGCATTTCTTAGGCTCGAAAGTTTGGAATAAAATTTTTTAGCGGTTTAAAAAAAAAAAGTTATGACAAATTTGTCTTAGTTCGGGAATTGATTAGTCAAACTCAATTCCTCTCACAGCGTGAATTATGTACTAATCTCCATGTCACTTGGATTTTACTTGTATTAGAAAACACTAGAAAAATTTATACTAGATCACCCAACCCTTTCAGGATTAGAATTCAAAAAACAAGATTTTTTTTATATATTACTAAATAATGAGATCTCGTCTTGGCTGCAATGTACGTATACTCTTAGCGGCTTCCTTCCTTTTCGCTAATGGCGTTGAATTTGAAGTGTACTTCGGTAGAAATTTCAGAAGCCTATTTCTGTCCACGACAACATGTAGGAATATAGGGTCGTTTTGCTCTAAGCATACGCAGTGGAATTTTAAAAATTTTACGACCTATCTTGATAACAGGTATTTAACATGTGATACGTAAAGGAGATTATCTTACAAATTAAGCAATTCCAAATCCTCGTCTGTTTGTTCAGCAAATTCCAGTTGCTGCTCCTCGATCTCCTCCTCAGCAAACTCTTTGTCGTAGGTTTCGTAATCCTATTCAGTGAGCTCCAAATCTTCAAGCTCCTCGCCTAGCAAGTCCCAATCCGTACTCTCCAACTTGAAATCCTTGACCTCGGTATCCACAGAGTTTCGTCTACCGTAGAGTGCTAGAAAACTCTTTCAAACAGATTGGGATATGTATATGTATATAAATGTGAAGTGTACTGTATTTTGTCTGTAACGACCCGACCAATCCGGCTGGCGTGGTTACTCCTGGACGGACCCACACACGTCTCAATAGTATGATATTGTCCGCTTTGGACCTGAGCCCGCACGTATTTCCTTTTGGAATCACCCAAAAGGCCTCATACCATGTGAGAGTGGTGGTCTAACATATATACTCTTTATTCCACTCACTCTTAAGCGATGTGGGATGCAGGGTATTACAAACTACCCCCCTTAAAGCCTCGACGTCCTCGTCGAGCGCCTTAAGTGGTGGGGGTGACAGACTAACAATAACCTTTACCAATCGTCCACCCGGTGCGGGCTTTGAGTTGATCTAGGCTCCGTGGCGCTCTCCGGGGTGATATGCTGGCCCCACAGACCAACACGAGTTCTAATCCGCGCACTTTGTCCTCACTCGTGAGCGCACTGGGAACTTCCCAGTGGGTCACCCATCCTAGAATTGCTCTAGAGCAAGCACGCTTAACTCTGAAGTTCTTCTAGGTGAATTCCCGAAAATAAAGGTGCACCTTGTTGATATTAGTAGCGTTCTCACCCGCTTTAAGCCTCTGAAATGTGGGGCGTTACATTGTCACTTTCAGAAAGAGACAAAATAGATGATGTGTAGTGTTTTGTTCTTTTGCTTGTAGAGAGAAAAGAGAAGAAGAATTTGCATGTAAAAGTCACGTATCTTTTCTTCATCTATTCTCTCTATTTTATACAAGACAAAAGATTCCCAGACACATTAAATGCAAGTGGGGTAGTTTGTCAAGAGAGAGAGCAAGAGAGTAGGGTCACGGTGGGGACCAAGTCCCCACCCATTTAAAAACTGCACGCGCCCAGGCAAAACCAACCGGGCGCGTGCATTGCACACGCCCGAGATCCAATCTTGCTGGGCCTATTGGCCCAGCTTTTCCCTTTCTTTCTTGACACTCATTCGGCCCAATTGTATTTGATGTCCAAATCAAATTTGGTCCAATTACTACACTTGCTTTTAATTGTCCAAATCTAATTTGACCCAATTAAATTATTCACATCTTATAATAAATAATATTAATCTAATCAATATTTATTTATTTAATAATAAATAGTATTAATCTAATTAATATCTATTTATTCATAATCCCGATTTGGTAGAGTACTAATCATGTATTGTGACCCGTAGGGCCTTATATATTAATCATAATCAAATTAAGTCCATGGTGAAACTCCTAGACGGTTTACCGGGCAACATTAATATATAAGGACATTTGTAAGGATATACAAATTACCTTTAGTGTAAGGTTAATATAGTCCCTTCATTCTTAAATACTCGAATAAGTCTAGAACTTGATATCGTGTCTATTCCAATAACTTATTCATTTCTTTCTCACTCTTGTTAGTTGATCTTCGATCATATTCAAACACCATTTTGAATATATGGTAATGCATTGGCCAATGACTAACGATCAACCTAACTATGAGATGTAAAGTATTCTCTCCAACGTCTATTGTGAGGAATGAATTCTATCTTGGCTCAACTACTACTCCCATGCGCTTCGCAATATATCTAACGCATGTCGTATCTACCCCAAGTGGAGTGCAAGCATTGGTCATGGTCAAGATATATTATTCCACACATGTAGTCAGTATTGACCTCAAGTCAAAGGACTGTTAATTACCTTACACACTGATACTTCCATAGACACATTAATAGAATTAATCAAACGGTTTCTCGGTGGGTCAGTCAACACCCTCTAAGGTGTACTGATGAACGCGGGTTTGTCGGGTCCCGGTTCAGTCAAATATATTTGTTATTTAGCCAAAGGCAATCCATAACTACAACGAAAACCGTAGTGTAGCAGTAGAATGACCTCGAGTGTCGTTCTCTCAGGACTATAACTAGCTTTATCTATTTAACTAGAGAATATAAAAACAGCAGACGTAAAAGCAAGGAGTTTTTCTAACAGATAATGGAGATTGGTGATAGTATGATCCTTCAAAGCATAACGGGTCAACACTTTGCTAAACTGCTATTTGGCTTTCTTTTTGGACCCTTCTTTGCTTTTTGGGGTCTTTTCTTTTTTTCTTTTTTTCTTTCCAGATTCTTTTTTTTCTTTTTCTTTTTCTCTTTTTTTATGGAATTTTTCTTTCTTTCTTTTTTTTCGATTTTTTCTAGCCAGCAATAGCATAACAAAAAGAGAAACAAAATGACTCACACGACTTCCCCAAACCTATTCGAAAGAATAGGTTGGAGTACAAAATTTACGGAACAGGAAAAAAAAACTCACGATACGGAAATGAAAAAAACGAAAACAAGTCTAATGATGGTGTAACCCCCTCCCCAAACCTATTCGGAAGAATAGGTTACAAACAAAGGATCACACAATCTCACACTACCTCCTTCCTAGGCATTTAGCAATCTCAAAGCATGGTGAATACTTGTTGCCTCTTAGGTACATAATTACTCGGGAAAACAACCATAAGACCCTAACATGCATCATCCTATTATAAAGGCCTTCGTGAACCGCAGTAGAGAAAACACCACTAAGTGATGTCGAGACTACCAAGCTTAACTAAGTGCAATACATAAATGTGACAAGCCAAGCGAGAAAAACCTTAAACAAATTCATAGAGATGAAGCATACGATTAGTGGCATAGTTAGTTGATCTACCCAATAAAAAAGTTCAAAAAATTCGGCAATAAACTCCATATAAAACATGCAAGACTATCCTAGGATGAATGTAGTGAATGCAACCTAAAAAATCTAAGAAAGCAGTAAACGTGCAAATGCAAATGCAGACGAATAAAACATGCGAGGTACTATACTCAGCCTACCAATTCCAAGCTCCAAACTAACAACATTAGATCACTTAAATCTCATCCCCCCTCATGAAATTAACGCTAGTCCCTAGCAGTAAGAAAATGAGGAAATAAGATGTGATACTAGATGTTACCGCATGGTTTGGCCTCGGTCGGCTAAGTATGCTGCTTGTGAGTTATTTGGACTGCTCTGGGAGCTTTATAGGGTGTCA
Organism: Plantago ovata; assembly: GCA_028274465.1. NCBI lineage: Eukaryota > Viridiplantae > Streptophyta > Magnoliopsida > Lamiales > Plantaginaceae > Plantago > Plantago ovata. The sequence continues at coordinate 22,751,895 of CM051458.1, forward strand.
TCAGGTCTTCTGGTAGGCGTGGTAGTTTCAATTATAGGCCGGATAGGAACAACTCCCCCATTAGTATCATCATTGCCCGTATGGCCTTCATTGTCACTACTGTCACGCACATCCTCACTGGTAGAGTTGCAGTGTCGAGTAGAATCCTCAAGATTAGCCGCCGCTGTTATGGAATTCTCCATCCTGAAGCCCTCCAATAGGATGTGAACCGTTGAAGGGGAAAGAGCAGTGGTATCAGGACCTCCCCCTCCAGCATTTTACACCCCGAGGTGGCTACAGTAAGCTGCTCGGATACTCAAAAGTCTTCTACCATCTTTTCCAATGTCGACCACATCCTCTACTGTTGATCCGACCGATGTCTATATGATGCTCCCTTTAGAGGCAGTCAAGGGGTACCCCTAAGAGGGGCCGGGTACCCATGTCATTGTGTTTTGGAACCAAGCTAGCGCTTCGGAACCTTCTAGCAACTGCGGACTCAAGATTGAATCCGTCGCGGCAAGACTGTCCCGGTGCCTTCCAGTTCACACGAACTTTGCAGCCCTTGCGATGGATTGCTGACGTAATAATGGTTTATGTCCCTTCGGTGGTGCATGAATAGGCATAGGAGTCCTCACTCCAGGTGTACTCTAGCTCCTCCTCTTGGATAATCCACGACGTTGTTGCAAAACCCCTTTGCTCGAACGCACATCTAATGAGGTCACTCTTCTTGACATGGTTGTAATCGATCCCCGTCCAATATTTCATAGTAATCATACGGGAATGCTCCCTTCCCATGGCATGGCTCATGCAAACAACAGTTAGTACCTCACATGACACAAAACTGACTCATGCATATGCTAGTGTAAGAACGAAACACACAAGTGATAAAACCAACAATCGATCTCCGCAACCCTTATATGTCTAGCCTAGCTTCCACAACATGCAACATACCAATGTATCTACTACATGCAATACATCACATTATGCTCTTGCTAGACAACCAATATCCTAGATAACTAGGCTCAATTCATACCATATTAGCGAAAAATTTTATCATCATAAATCCTCATACTCAACAATTAAGCATTCTATCATCAAATCCACCAACATTACACCAATAAACACAATCATAAGCTGAAATCAAAGATAAAGACATATTGCATAACAAGATATACCATCTAGTAGCAAAATTCCCAAATCAACAATCCAAGCATAATTGAGCATGCAATTGATAGTAAATAACACTTTCTAATCACACAAACAACATACCCATGCATCAAATAAGCATAATTTGAAGCTCAAGATAGAAAACCCCCAAATTCGAAAATTAGGGTTCATAAGATGATACCTCAGATCTGAAAATCTAATGCATTAGGACGAAATCTGTTCGGATGAAAAGATAGATCATGTAATAGGCTTCGATTTAAGCTAAAGAACAATAAATTTGGTCAAGAAATGAAGAAGTTATGAAGATTTGAATGTAAAATCGCGATTTTCGATTTTTGGGGAGGAGGAATGATGAGGACATGAAGAAAATGAGGTAAAGAGGAAGAATCCACGTTTTTGACTTACTGGAGCCGTGGGGCGATTCGCCCCTGGTGCAGGGAGAGTCGCCCCACACGGGGCGATTCGCCCCGTATTGGGGGCGATTCGCCCCCCACTCCCCGATGTGGGGAGACGGTCTTTTCGTCCGAAAATGCAGTTTTTAATCCCCAAAACCAATTTTCTCATAAAACCACTCGAAAAATCTCACTCAAACATAAGCATATACGACACAGACATGAAAAAATTCGCATACGAGAAGCAAATAGTTCAAGAATGAATGCACGCAGAAATGCAATAAAGAAAGCGATAAAAACTCCGGGTTGCCTCCCGGATAGCGTCATTGTTTAAAGTCTTTGACTCGACTCCTGTCTGCGCCTATCTCTTCTTTTTGCGGGTACTAGGCTTCCCCTTCATTGATCTCCTCTCCATGCCATGAACCTGTGAATAAGAAAGAATATAGGCTGCAAGACCACAGTAGTGAGTAGTGAAAGAAATATCAGGCGGATCAGGTGGATCAGATATGGCTTGCAATACGTGTTGCTTGCCATCCACTTCAATAGTGCAAGTTCTTTGGTAGATGTCCATCAGGGAGCGTAGCTTAGTCAAGAACGTTCGCCCTAAGAGTATGAAATCCCCCGTTTCAGGTGCAGACGGCGGCATAACTACAAAATTTGTGTATACAGAAGCTTCACCAATCTTGACCAACACATTTTTCACAACGCCTTCGGGTCTCATAAAGGATCCATCCGCCAGTTGCACAATAGCCCTATGCTCAGATTGTTTTCCAAGGCTACTCTTTTCAAACACATTCAGAGGAAGTATGTTCGAGTAGGATCCCGTGTCTAGTGTGTCACGGACATCTTCAAGCTCACCAATCCCTACTTTAACATCGAAACTTTTAGGGAGTGGCTCGGGATCCTCTTGCTCCTCATCACTTCTGTCAGAACCAAGGTCCTTCTCTTCTTCCTTAGCTTGTAGAAGTTCTTCCTTCTTGCAACACTCGCACTTAGAAACCTTCTTGATGGTGATTTCGTCAGGTAGATCACCAGCTAATGTAATGGCATTCGACTTCTCAGTGTTGCTAGGCAGCTTGCCTTGCTCCCTACTTGCTCCTCGATCGATCAACTATTGCATCCTTTGATGGGCAAGCCTAGTGCTCTCTTCCAATCTATCAAGCCTTGCCCTAGTCTTCTCAGAATCTTCTTCGTAACGTTTGAGAAAACTTTGGGTGTGATCAACCATTTTTTGCAAGTTCTCCATCAGTTGAGCCGTCTTTGACTTCGGTGGCTCTTTCGGAGCGGGGTTTTCGCAGTGATCATTACCATAGTTTAGCCTACTACGGTCTTGGTTAGGGCCATAAGTTTGGTTAGCCGGTGCATATCCTTGATTGTTTCGGAATCCTCTTCTCCAAAATCCTCCTCGAGGATTCCTACCGTCTTGTCCGTAGCTAACTTCTTGAGTACCAAACTCCGTAGCAAAGGCTTCTTCTTCGCCTCCTCGAGCCCAGTTGCCATCATCATACGCAAGCTCCGATCTAGACATATGAGCTCCATGTCCATAGTTCTAGCATATTCGGCATACTTTGTTTGAAACAGTTGTTCCAGTGGCGCTCTTGAGGACTTGCTTCAATTCGTTGGTAACGCACTCGAATTGATCCCCATTCCCCTATACATAGGGGCTTCTTGAGTCGGTGGAGCTTTAGGTCCACGTCTCCTAACCATTGCTCTTGGGTCCTTGAACTGCGAACCCTTAGCAAGCCTTTCGAAAACTGCCCAGACGGCTTCTGCGGTTTCCTCCCAAATATTGCCTCGGCATTGGAAATCCACCACTTGCTGGTTCTCGAAGGTTAGTCTATTGTAGAAGTGTTGGACTAGGTCAGAAAGCTCAAAACCATGGTGAGGGCACTTGTTCGTGAGATCTTGGAACCTCTCAAATGCGGTGTAGATGGTCTCATCATAGTCTTGCTTGAATCCAGTGATTTGCACCTTTAGCGCGGTAGTCAAGGTGTGAGGGAAGTATTTTTCCATGAAAGCTGAAAAAACCTTCTCCCAAGTGTCCAGCGAGCCTGCTGGTAGAGAACTCAACCATGACTTGGCTCTGTCGCCAAGTCCCATAGCAAAAACCTTCATTCTTAACTCATCCGTTGTTATTTCCGCTTCGGGTCGTGGGAGTTGGTTGACGAAATCATCGATATCGTGCAAGTACCCCATCACATCTTCCCTTGATAAGCCATAGAACCTCGGAAGTTGTTGGAATGCGTGGTTCTTGATTTCCAGATCTCGAGTTGCAGACGAAAGAACAATCGCCGGTCCCCTCATACGATCCTTGGTGGGTTGAACCCATGCTTTCAGTGGTCTAGCTTCTGCCATTCCGTCGATTTCCTTGCAAAGACTGTGTAGAGATTCAGAGAAATCGGTATCCTCTATTTCCTCTAGTGCACGCCTTTGAAGTAGTCGCCTTCTTTGGTGGTAGACTCTATCGATCTCAGCAATTGAATCAGCAAGCGGTGTTCCTGCAGATCGTGTATGCGGCATACACTATCTGTGACAGACTAGGAAAGCAGTATCAAAGAGAGATTAAAAAGGAAAACTAAAACTAATAGAATTAGGAATCGAAAGCTGAAAATATAAACAAATTAAACAGAAAAAAGGAGTATAGTCCCCGTCAACGGCGCCAATTTGATGAACGCGGGTTTGTCGGGTCCCGGTTCAGTCAAATATATTTGTTATTTAGCCAAAGGCAATCCACAACTACAACGAAAACCGTAGTGTAGCAGTAGAATGACCTCGAGTGTCGTTCTCTCAGGACTATAACTAGCTTTATTTATTTAACTAGAGAATATAAAAACAGCAGACGTAAAAGCAAGGAGTTTTTCTAACAGATAATGGAGATTGGTGATAGTATGATCCTTCAAAGCATAACGGGTCGATAATCATGCATAAATTCCTCGGTCTTGCATGGAGATCTTTGATCAATCCGATGTCCTGTTGAAATTATTAAGCACTACGAAGATAAAGATACCGACAAGTCAATCACTATTGTCCTATTGTGTTCCGTAATTATTCAACACTACGAAGATATAGATGCGTGTAGGTCGACGAGGGTCCAATTGTGCATAATAATTAATACAACATACGAGAATTTTGAGCTTAAGCCTGATCAACGAAATAAAGCAATGACACGGAGTATAATGCGCGATATAGCCATTAGCATGATTATCTTCCCTTCGCTAAGAATTCACATACTACCACCAACGATAAGTTTAGCTACTCATAATAGGCATGCAATCAACAGAAATCATAGAAGAAAACATGTTGAAAGATATATAAAAATAAGTAGAATAAACTGTAAGATACAATGTTACCGAAGGTTGTCAATCTCCGAAGAATTGCGATCCTACGAGCTCCAAACTTCTATGAAAAAGTGTCTCCTAAGCTACGGACCCCCAGAACAGGCTCTGGGAAGTCCCTCCCTAAAACTACAGAGAAAGGTGAGAGAGAAGGCTTGGAAAAGTATGAATTTCGGAGAAAATCTGAGCAACTATATATAGGCCTCGAATAAGTGTGGGGCGGTTCGCCCCACACACCGGGCGGTTCGCCCCACATCTGGGGCGGTTCGCCCCAGAGAAAATCTCGCGGAATTCCGCATTTTCGACGCGTTTTTGGATTTCTTCCCCTTTTCGGACTCGGTTTCTGACTTCTAGTGGCCTTCTAACCTCCAGATTCGGCCCCTAGACTCCAAATCCTATCCGGAAACCTTCAGATACTCCAAATAGGATTCTGGAACACCAATTCCTTGTCAACTTCAATATAATTGTCTGGAAATCCTCGATTTTCAACCAAAACCTGTAAAATAAAATCTAAAGGGAAACGTGACACTATTCTAATAAAATGCAATAAAATATAGCTAAATTAACATAGAGAATAGCTAAAATAGGTGAAAAAGACTCAAATGAAAGTGTAAAATACACATTCATCATGTACCATGCATCCATCATGAATGACCAAGTCATGTAGTTGTGAGAGTCACTACATTCCTCTAAGAATATGATGCAGATCGCATGCCAATCTTTAACGTGCGTCATTGATATCCCAAATCTCAATGACCTCAATTGGGACTATTTTAGGACTTATGTTCTGTCATCCAAGTTCTAACACACTTGGTAATAACATATAGTCCATGGGAACATCTTATAGAATTATCTTAAACCAACCAAATAAATAATCCAAAGATGTAGAGCCAATTAATATGCAATATAAATAATAATAAACTGATTATGATCTGAGTACATATCATCTTGCAAATGGTTGTCTCTAGGACATACATACTTTCAATCTCCCACTTGGCCTAGAGCCAATCACCCATTTGTCTAACACCTATGTTCTCGTAATGTCTAACATGTTTCTCCGAGCTCAAGGCTTTGGTGAATGGGTCAGCCACATTTGATAGTGTATATGTCCTAGAGACAGTCCTTATTAAGGGCATGGAGCCCTTATAGAGGGCATATATGTACTATTACACAGGTCAACGTAATATAATATATGTTTGTTGTTTTACTATTGAGTATCGCTTTCATATTTATTTTACACCAGGCATGCAGCATGTCATATCTCTATTTCTGTCTATATTGATATTAAACATGTCCCCTCGGATAGATGACCGATCACACAGATAGTGGGAGCTGTGTGAGTTATGATCTATCCCAAACTCTCCCTAGTCGAGGTTCATCTCGGATGTAGGGGTCTGAATGAACCAGATGAGACTAGTATGCGTGGAGGTTATACTTGTTGGAGCAAGTGTGAGCCGATCCCACGGCCACGGAACGGATTGTTGGACAATCGAGAAACGTTCCCATAACTGTGCATAGTTGTTCAAAGAATGATTATCGAACAATGGAAGTACCCACCGGACACTCCCATCGATGTATACTCTACACCGAAGTGTCTATGGGAACCGGTAAGTTGTCGAAGTGATGTCAGTCGTCCTTTGGACTTACAGGACTTTATCATCACATTTGTTGCCCCATATCCTTGGTGGACCCGTCGATGTCAGCTCTGAATAAGCAGTTGACCTAAGACACGATCCAGGATTATGGCTACATACAAATGGGGATGATAAGTGTTTTTGTGAAGAATTCATCTCTCATGTGTAGCACAGGAGAGTACTGCTCATAGTCTTCATAGTTGTGTTGGTAAAGTCACTGGCCAGTGCATTGATATATTATGATGGTCATAAGTATATCCTAGTAACCAAGCAACTCCCTGAGACACCCATGGATGTATTATTGGGATAGACACATCATCGATCCTAGATGCATTCGAGTCAGTGAGATGAAGGGACATTACCATCGCCGCGTTGAGCGCAACAGACTTCGCAACGAAAGGGTTTTCTTTGAGAAACCTCTCAAACGTCCTCATGTATTAATATTGCAAATGGAACCGTCGTAGGAATTCCATTTTGCCTAGTCTAGGACTTTCTTAATACAATGAGCCCTATGGGTCACACTATGTGGTGATTCAGCTTATCAGAATATCCTTGAAGATGGAATCGCAATTAATTTGGAATTAATTGTGATTGATGGATTATAATTGATTTAGAATTAATTATAATATTGAGTGGCTCAATTAATGATTTGAAATTATTAATTGAATTGGCTAATTAATTGTATTTTATGTAAATACAATTAAAGATTATATTTTGGAAATATAATAGATGTTTGATTTGAAAGGATATGTTAATTTAGAATTAACATATGCACAAGGACAAAATCTACTTGGAGTTAGAATTGCCTTAGAACTATAAGTGGGTCCCAAAATCGGGACCCACCTATTACCCCTGGGAGAGTACGCGTGCGCGTAGATGGGAAAGGGGAAGGAGTTCGACTCCTTCCTCTATTAGAAGTCCAAGGGATAAGTTAGATTTTCCTGATTGGGTTTTAATTTGATTGGGAATGAATCTAGACTTGATATTTATTTCCTAGTGCGATAAGAATTAGATTCTTATTCCTTTACGAAGTCTAATTGCTTATGCTTTAGGCTTCTATTGACTACTATGTATAGTAGACTATTAGAGAGTTTTTGACATAGAGATTCACACAGTTGAATATCCAGTTTTCTTAGAGAAAATAAAAGCTCTCCCCTTCTCTATAAGCCACATGCGCGCGCCACCTTGCCGGAGGAATCGCCGCCCCGTCTTCTTGGTCACACAAAGAATATCCTATCATTCTTCCGATAGGCTGTTCATCCGTGGATACAAAGGTTGAGGTTCTAGGAGCTGGAAACTAACTCTTATTGTCTTGCAGATAATCAGAGTATTGCAGATATCTTCGACTTCGACGAAGGAGAAGATACACCGGATTATTACGAAGGCTTGGAAGCTGCTTTGGAAGTAAGGTTAGTCTTCTAATTGACGGGTTTACATATATACCACATATACATAATCAATTAACCTGTATGTTAAGAAAATTATTTTTGAAATTCCGCTGCGTACCCTAGGGGTAACTCTGACCGTATTTTCTTACAGTGGTATCAGAGCGAGGTTAATTGATTATGTATACACGTATATATATTGCATGATTTTGTAGTTATGTGGATGCAATTGATTCTATGATTAATTCGATTTTCAAAAGTTTTGCCCGCGGCTCAGGCGCCAACGCGGGCGCCCGCGGCTGCAGTCACGGTAGGGGACGGGACTAGTCCCATATTTTAATATGTATATATTTTTCCGGGTTGGACCCAAAATCGAATTTTGAAAATTTTGATGATTGAATTTTATATTTGGAATATAAATATGATTTAATTGTAATTGTTTTTAACTAGAGGGGTTAAATTTAATTAGTATAAAGCTAAAGGGCTTATTTGTAATTTATCAATTTATTGTTTATTGCAAATTAGTCATTCTACTTTTGAATTTTAGATTTAACACCTCCAAGGTTTCAAAAATTACAATTAAATCCTTCGGGTTTTCGAAAATTGCTACTTGGTCAATAGAATTTTCTATTTTTCAATCTAGTACAAATTTTCAATTATTTCATAGAGATTATAAGTATGGGATTATGATTTTCATAATGAAATTATGAAGTCATTAGGCATCCACATAGGCTACTACTTGTTTTGTTTGCTCGATATGCTATTGTTTGACAATGCATGTTTAAATACCAAGTATTTTACTTTCCGTTCGACCGCTATGCATGCGAGGGTAGGCGGCGCCCTCCTATATGTCGGACCGCATATTTTATGTATGGGTAGGCGGCACCCATTATGTGCTTGACCGCGTTTAGAACTAGAATGGATAGGCGGCATCCATTACGTGTAGACCGCTCATGCATGATGGGTAGGCGGCGCCCTTGTTTGTTTGTAGATGACTGATAACAACCCTCAAGCGACAAGCCCCAACCAATATAAGTACAGAAATATATATATGTATGTATTTCTTAGATGCTTTCCATAGGGTGATTTAATTCTGAACTTTCATTGCGTTTTCTTGTATTGGCGACCTCGTCTTACAGACTCGCAGTGATCGTCAGATTAGAGTAAGCCTATGGTTATGAATTACTGCATATTGTATCTAGCGACCTCGATAGGTACAGTATGTAGGGCATCGGGTTAAATTAGATTTAACAACCAAGAGTTGCGTGACGCAATTGGATAGTCCTACCGGTCATATTATGCTATGCGACCAGCCCCGTTTGGAGTATAGCATAGTATGGATTTGGATCTTGGCCACTACGGTAACTTGTTGGACATTACCCGTATGTTTGTTTTGGAGGCAAGCATATGTGAAAATAGTGAGAGCTAAACAGCTAAAGGACCTTATTGTTTAGTTATGTTGACTGTGTATTTAGAAATAATATTTAAATAGTTGATTTATTATTTTCGTTCTATATTATTTCTCCTTAGGATATTAGAAAAGGCGAGCATCTCTCTCCGTGCTGTCTTAGAGAAGCAAATTTTGACCGGACCAAACTTCCTAGATTGGATCAGGAATATACGTTTGGTGCTGAGGTACGAAAAGATTGAGTACGTCTTGGACGAGGTCATTCTCGTGTGCCCCGAAAATCAGACTGCCGATCAGGTTGCTGCTTGGAATCAAGCTAACAAGGCAAAGTCTGATAAGCATCTTGAGGATGCTAGATCCGCGCAGTGTATTAAGCTGGCGCCAATGAGCAATGAGCTGCAGAGGCAACATGAAAGCATGTTGCCATATGAGATGTTGAAGCATCTTGAGTCGCTCTTTAAGACGACAGCTAGAAGTGTTGAATTTGATTTGATCAAAGAGATACACAGATGCAAGCTCAATGAAGGACGGAACATGTCTGAGCATGTTATCAAAATGATTGGTCTCTTTGAAAAGCTTGCCGATGGCGGCGTTAAGCTAGAGAACAAGATCATGGTGATCTTTGTCCTTCAATCATTGTCGAGTTCGTATTCGCAGTTCATCATTAACCACGATGAATGCGAAGGACGTAACACTGCCCGAGCTCCATAATCTGCTGAAGACATATGATCAAACTCTTCCTAAGAAGGAAAAGTCGATCATGTATGTTGGGCAACCGTCTAACCCAAACCCTAGAAACAAAGGTGCTAAGGGTAAGGGAAAGTCAGGAGCCAAGGCTAACACTTCGAGTGATAAGCCTAAGCGTCTGAACCAGAAAAGGAAGTTCAAGAGAAGCGGAACGGTACACAGAGATGAATGCCTTTCTGTAAGCAGAAAAGGACATTGGAAGAAAGATTGCCCTTAGCTAAGGGCAGATCAAGCTGAGAAGCCACCGGATTCTAGCTCAGGTATGTTTGTTATTGAAATGAACATGACTACTTTTGACTCCAATGGTTGGGTATTAGATACAGCTTGTGGCTCACACATTTGTAATAATGTGCAGGGGCTAATTGATCACAGACTAGTCAAGCAAGGTGAAATCGACTTGCATGTTGGGAACGACAATCCAGTTGAAGCCAAACGCGTTGGACGCAACAAGATAGATTTACCTTCGGGACAATGTTTAGAACTTGATAATGTTTATTTTGTTCCATCCATTGTCAGAAATATTATTTCCATTCCATTGTTAGACAATATGGGTTTTTTCTTTCGATTTGCGAATAATACTTGTTATTTTTCATTAAATGATCAGTATTATGGAAAAGCTCGCTTAGTGAATGGTTTATATATTTTGCAAAGTAGTCTACCTTTATTTCAAATACATAACAAACAACCGTCTTCAAGTAGGAAGAATAATCCATCTTATCTATGGCATTGTCGGCTAGGTCATATCAATGAAACACGGATTCAAAGACTAAGGAAGTTGGACTACTTAGAACCATTTGATTTTGAATCATATGGTACATGCGAATCATGTGTTAAGGGTAAGATGACAAACAAACCTTTTGTTGGACAAGGTGTTCGTGCCACTCGCTGCTTAGAGCTCATACATACCGATGTATGTGGACCTTTTAAAGTCCATGCGCGTGGGATAACTACTTCGTTACCTTTACGGACGATTTCTCAAGGTATGGATATATTTATCTTATGAAGAATAAATCTGAGACCTTTGGGAAATTCAAGGAGTTTAGGAATGAGGTCGAGAATGAATTGAACCTAAGGATAGTCACTCTTCGATCAGATCGAGGAGGTGAATACCTTAGTGAAGAATTTATCGACTACTTGAAGGAAAATGGAATTCAATCGCAATGGACTCCTCTTGGAACACCACAGTTAAATGGTGTGTCTGAGAGGAGGAATCGAACCCTGTTAGACATGGTAAAATCACTGATTGGATTCTCGACTCTTCCAAAATATTTGTGGGGATATGCACTATAAACTGCAATCTACATTCTGAACCGTGTACCATCTAAATCAGTGGAGAAAACTCCTTATGAGTTATGGAAGGGAAAGAAGCCCTCACTGGGCTATCTTAGACCTTGGGGCTGTCCTACGATAGTCAAACTGATGCTCACTGATAAGTTAGATGCCAAGGGTGTCAAAGTATATTTCATAGGCTATCCTCGTCAGGCGAGAGGCTATGAATTCTATCATGCTGAAGATCACAAGGTGATCGTATCTAGAAACATCAAGTTTTTAGAAGCTGAATACCTCGAAGAAGAGAGGTTAGATGATATGATAGAACTTGAAGAAATTCAAGACTTTGACACGCGCGAACATGAGTTCTCTAAATCTTTTGATTTGGACTCAAGTTCAGTGGGAGCTTTCGAAGCAGACAAGGGTAATGATATGACACTTGCTAGGCATGTCATAGTCAGTGGGAGTCCTGTGATTAGATCAACAGTTGAAACCACACCAATAGAACCCGTTGTCAACCAACATGTGCAACAAGTTGCACAAGAGCAGCCTCCCGCAAGGGAACAGGGTCGCGGGGCGCGACCAGCTGCATCAGTACCTGATGAACGCGCGGATGTCGTGCTCCGGGTTCAATCAAATAAATTTGTAATTAGCCAAAGGCAATCCACAACTACAACGAAAACCGTAGTGTAGCAGTAGAATGACTCGAGTGTCGTTCTCTCAGGACTATAACTAGCTTTATCAAATCTAATTTAGAATATAAAAACAGCAAACAGATAGCAAAGGGGTTTCTAGAAGATAATGGAGATTGGTGATAGTATGGTCCTTCTTAGCATAACGGGTCGATAATCATGCATAAATTCATCGGTCTTGCATAGAGATCTTTGAATCAATCTAGTGTCCTGTTGCAAATATTAAGCACTACGAAGATAATTTGGTCTGACAAGTCAATCACTATTGTCCTAATGTGTTCCGTAATTATTCAACACTACGAAGATAATTGGTCTGATGGTCGACAAGTGTCCAATTGTGCATAATAATTAATACAACATAAGAGAATTTAGGCTGTGCCTGATCAACGAAATAAAGCAATGACACGGAGTATAATGCGCGATATAGCCATTAGCATGATTATCTTCCCTTCGCTAAGAATTCTCATACTACCACCAACGATAAGTTTAGCTACTCATAATAGGCATGCAATCAACAGAAATCATAGAAGAAAACATGTTGAAAGAATATAATAAAATAAGTAGAATAAAACTGTAAGATACAAAGTTACCGAAGGTTGTCAATCTCCGGATGATTGCGATCCTACGAGCTCCAAACTGCTATGAAAAAGTATCCCCTAAGCTACGGAACTCCCAGGACAGGCCCCGGGAAGTTCCTACCTAAAACTATAGAGAGAGGTGAGAAAGTAGGTCTGGAAAGATATGATTTTCGGAGAAAACTGAGCAACTATATATAGGCCCTGAAATACCACGGGGCGGTTCGCCCTCGAGTTTTTCTCGCGGAATTCCGCGTTTTCGACGCGTTTTTGGATTTCTTCCCCTTTTCGGACTCGGTTTCTGACTTCTAGTAGCCTTCTAACCTCCAGATTCGGCCCCTAGACTCCAAATCCTATCCGGAAACCTTCAGATACTCCAAATAGGCTTCTGGAACACCAATTCCTTGTCAACTTTAACATAATTGCCCGGAAATCTTCGAATTTCAACCAAAACCTGTAAAATAAAATCTAAAGGGAAACGTGACACTATTCTAATAAAATGTACTAAAATATAGCTAAATTAACATAGAGGATAGCTAAAATAGGTGAAAAAGACTCGAATGAAAGTGTAAAATACACATTCATCAGTACCCACTGATAATGTTCGTGTTACACGAAGCCAGAAAAGAAAAGCACCAGAACCAGTCGAGCTCCGTAGGTCGAAGAGGATCCTAAAAGGACCTCAGAAGCAAAGCCTTATGATAGAAGACATCAGTGAACTTGATGTCGGCTTATCAGATCGGGAAGATCCCGAGACCTACAAAGAGGCAATAATTGATATTGACTCAGACAAATGGCAAGAGGCCATGGAATTGGAAATGGACTCCATCTACCAGAACCAAGTTTGGAACTTGGTAGACTTGCCCCAAGGGGTTCGACCTATTGGGTGCAAATGGGTCTTTAAATGAAAGAAAGATGCCGATGGCAAGGTAAAAACGCACAAAGCTAGGCTTGTGACGAAAGGCTACACGCAAAGGTATGGCATCGATTACGATGAAACCTTTTCACCGGTAGCGAAACTGAAGTCCATTCGAATTCTACTTGCGATAGCTGCCTACTATGGTTATGAGATCTGGCAGATGGATGTAAAGACTGCCTTCCTCAATGGCAACCTTGAGGAAGAGGTCTATATGGTACAACCGGAAGGTTTTATTAGTAAAACCAGGCCAACTGCTGTATGCAAATTACAAAGATCCATCTATAGGCTAAAGCAAGCGTCTAGGAGCTGGAATATCCGCTTTGATGAAGCTGTCAAATCGTTTGACTTCATCAGAAGCAAGGAAGATCCCTGTGTCTACGCTAGGCACAGCGACAAGGGAGTCATTTTCATGATCATCTATGTTGATGACATTTTGATCATGGGAAACAATGTCTCTATGCTAGAAGAGACTAAAGTTTGGTTATCAAGTACCTTCTCGATGAAGGACTTGGGTGAAGCGAACTACATCCTAGGGATCAAGATCTTTAGAGATAGATCCAAGAGGATGTTGGGAATGACGCAGTCCACCTAAATCGACAAAATACTGAAGCGTTATAAGATGGATGACTCAAAGAGAGGCTTTCTCCCAGCTAGGCATGGGATTGTCTTATCAGTTAAGGATGGTCCTAAAACTGATGAAGAAAGAAATGCAATGAGTCTTGTGCCCTATGCTTCGACAGTAGGGTCTATAATGTATGCAATGAATTGCACAAGACCCGATGTGGCATATGCGCTTAGTGTCACCTGTTGACACCAACAGAATCCAGGAGTACCTCACTGGACTGCTGTAAAGAACATTCTTAAGTACCTTCGACGGACTAAAGAGATGTTCTTGGTGTTTGGTGGAGAACCAGAATTAAAGATGTCTGGGTATGTCGACGCTGGATTTGAATCAGATCCTGATGAATTTAAGTCACAGACAGGATACGTATTCAAATTGAACGGAGGAGTTGTCTGTTGGAAGAGTTCTAAGCAATCCACGATTGCTGACTCATCCACAGAAGCCGAGTACATTGCTGCATCAGAAGCTTCGAAGGAAGCTGTCTGGATTTCAGAGTTCTTGAAGAAATTGAGGGTTGTTCCTGCTCCCAGTCCAATAACGATTTATTGTGACAATACGGGCGCCGTCGCTCAAGCTAGGGAGCCTAGATCTACAAACAAGAACAAACATGTAATTAGAAAATATCACGTTATACGTGAGATTATTGATAGAGGAGAAGTTAGTATAGAACGTGTCTCTACCACGGACAACGTGGCAGATCCTTTCACCAAGGTCTTATCAGTGGAAGTCCACTTAAGACATTATGCTAATCTGGGAATTAGGCATAAAGGTGACTGGCTCTAGTCCAAGTGGGAGATTGATAGTGTATATGTCCTAGAGACAGTTCTTATTAAGGGCATGGAGCCCTTATAGAGGGCATATATGTACTATTACACAGGTCAACGTAATATAATATATGTTTGTTGTTTTACTATTGAGTATCGCTTTCATATTTATATTACACCAGGCATGCAACATGTCATATCTCTATTTCTGTCTGTATTGATATTAAACATGTCCCCTCGGATAAATGACCGATCACACAGATAGTGGAAGCTGTGTGAGTTATCATCTAAGAGGAGGGGAGAGCTTTTTATTTTCTCTAAGAAAACTGGGTAGAATAACTGTGAAAGTCTATGTCTGAAACTGTATATGTCTCTATCTCAAAAGCTCTCTAATAGTCCACCATATATAGTAGTCTATAGAAGTCTAAAGCATAAGCAATTAGACTTCGTAAAGGAATAAGAATCTAATTCTTATCGCACAAGGAAACCAATATCAAGTCTAGATTCATTCCCAATCAAATCAAAACTCAATCAGGAAAATCTAACTTATCCCTTGGACTTCTAATAGAGGAAGGAGTCGAACTCCTTCCCCTACTCAGCCACGCGCGCGCGCTCTGTCCTACGGGAGGTGGGTCCCAATTTTGGGACCCACTTATATTTCTAAGGCAATTCAAACTCCAAGTAGATTTTGCCCAAGTGCATATGTTAATTCTAAATTAACATATCCTTTCAAATCAAACCTCCATTATATTTCCAAAATATAATCTTTAATTGTATTTACATAAAATACAATTAATTAGCCAATTCAATTAATAATTCCAAATCATTAATTGAGCCACCAATTATTATAATTAATTCCAAATCAGTTATAATCCATCAATCACAATTAATTCCAAATTAATTGCGATTCCATCTTCAAGGATATTCTGATAGACTGAATCACCACATAGTGTGACCCATAGGGCCTCACCGTATTAAGCAAGTCCTATACTAGGCAACATGGAATTCCTAGACGGTTCCATTTGCAATATTAATACGTGAGGACGTTTGAGAGGTTTCTCAAAGATAACCCTTTCGTTGCGAAGCTTGTTGCGCTCAACGCGGCGATGGTAACGTCCCTTCATCTGACTTGCTCGAATGTATCTAGGATCGATGAAGTGTCTATCCCAATAATACATCCACGGGCGTCTGAGGGAGTTGCTTGGTTAAGATATACTTACGACCATCATAATATATCATTTGCACTGGCCAGTGACTTTACCAACACAACTATGCAGACTATGAGCAGTGCTCTCCTGTGCTACACTTGAGAGATGAATCCTTCACAGAATCACTTATCACCCCCATTTGTATTTAGCCATAATCCTGGATCGTGTCTTAGGTCAGCTGCTTATTCAGAGCTGACATCGACGGGTCCACCAAGGATATGGGGCAACAAATGTGATGATAAAGTCCTGTAAGTACAAAGGACGAATGGCATCACTTCGTCAACTCACCAGTTCCCATAGACACTTCGGTGTAGAGTATACATCGATGGGAGTGTCCGGTGGGTACTTCCATTGTTCGATAAAGCTTCTTCGAACAACTATGCGCAGTTATGGGAACATTTCTCGATTGTCCAACAATCCGTTCCGTGGCCGTGGGATCGGCTCACACTTGCTCCAACAAGTATAACCTCCACGCATACTAGTCTTGTCTGGTTCATTCAGACCCCCGCATCCGAGATGAACCTCGACTAGGGAGAGTTTGGGATAGATGATAACTCACATAGCTCCCACTATCTATGTGATCGGTCATCTATCCGAGGGGACATGTTTAATATCAATACAGACAGTAATAAAGATATGACATGCTGCAGCCTGGTGTAATATAAATATGAAAGCGATACTCAATAGTAAAATGCAACAAACATATATTATATTACGTTGACCTGTGTAATAGTACATATATGCCCTCTATACTAACTTCTCTCTATCTATAATCTCACGTATAACGTGATATTTTCTAAGTACATGTTCGTTCTTGTTTGTAGATCTAGACTCCTTAGCTTGAGCGACGGCGCCCGTATTGTCCCAATAAATCGTTATTGGACTAGGAGTAGGAACAACCCTCAATTCCTTCAAGAACTCTGAAATCCAGACAGCTTCTTTCGAAGCTTCTGATTCAGTAATGTACTCGGCTTCTGTGGACGAGTCAGCAATCGTGGCTTGCTTAGAACTCTTCCAACAGATTGCTCCTCCGTTCAATTTGAATACGTATCCTGTCTGTGACTTAAAGTCATCAGGATCTGATTCAAATCCAGCGTCGACATACCCAGACATCTTTAATTCTGGTTCTCCACCAAACACCAAGAACATCTCTTTAGTCTGTCTAAGGTACTTAAGAATGTTCTTCACAGCAGTCCAGTGAGGTACTCCTGGATTCTGTTGGTGTCGACAAGTGACACTAAGCGCATATGCCACATCGGGCCTTGTGCAATTCATTGCATACATTATTGACCCTACTGCCGAAGCATAGGGCACACTACTCATTGCGTTTCTTTCTTCATCAGTTTTAGGACCATCCTTAACTGATAAGACAATCCCATGCCTAGCTGGGAGAAAGCCTCTCTTTGAGTCGTCCATCTTATAACGCTTCATTATTTTGTCGATGTAGGTGGACTGTGTCATTCCTAACATCCTCTTGGATCTATCTCTAAAGATCTTGATCCCTAGGATGTAGTTCGCTTCACCCAAGTCCTTCATCGAGAAGGTACTTGATAACCAAACTTTAGTCTCTTATAGCATAGAGACATTGTTTCCGATGATCAAAATGTCATCTACATAAATGATCATGAAAACAACTCCTTTGTCGCTGTGTCTCGCGTAGACACATGGATCTTCCTTTCTTCTGATGAAGTCAAACGATTTGACAGCTTCATCAAAGCGGATATTCCAGCTCCTTGACGCTTGCTTTAGCCCATAGATGGATCTTTGTAATTAGCATACAGCAGTTGGCCTGGTTTTACTAATAAAACCTTCCGGCTGTACCATATAGACCTCTTCCTCAAGGTTGCCATTGAGGAAGGCTGTCTTTACATCCATCTGCCAGATTTCATAATCATAGTAGGAAGCTATCGCAAGTAGAATTCGAATGGACTTCAATTTTGCTACCGGTGAAAAGGTTTCATCATAATCGATGCCATACCTTTGCGTGTAGCCTTTCGCCACAAGCCTAGCTTTGTGCATTTGTACCTTGCCATCGGCATCTGTCTTTCGTTTAAAGACCCATTTGCACCCAATTGGTCTAACCCCTTGGGGCAAGTCTACCAAGTTTCAAACTTGGTTCTGGTACATTGAATCCATTTCTAATTCCATGGCCTCTTGCCATTTGTCTGAGTCAATATCAATTATTGTCTCTTTGTAGGTCTCGGGATCTTCCCGATCTGATAAACCGACATCAAGTTCACTGATGTCTTCTATCATAAGGCTTTGCTTCTGAGGTCCTCTTAGGATCCTCTTCGACCTACGGAGCTCGACTTGTTCTGGTGCTTTTCTTTTCTTGCTTCGTGTAACACGAACATTATCAGTGGGTACTGATGCAGCTGGTCGCTGGGCGCGACCTTGTTCCCTTGCGGGAGGCTGCTCTTGTGCAACTTGTTGCACAAGTTGGTTGACAACGGGTTCTATTGGTGTGGTTTCAACTGTTGATCTAATCACAGGACTCCCACTGACTATGACATGCCTAACAAGTGTCATATCATCACCCTTGTCTGCTTCGAAAGCTCCCACTCAACTTGAGTCCAAATCAGAAGATTTAGAGAGCTCATGTTCGCGCGTGTCAAAGTCTTGAATTTCTTCAAGTTCTATCATGTCATCTAACCTCTCTTTTTCGAGGTATTTTGCTTCTAAAAACTTAACGTTTCTAGATACTATCACCTAGTGATCTTCAGCATGATAGAATTCATAGCCTCTCGTCTAACGAGGATAGCCTATGAAATATACTTTGACACCCTTGTCATCTAACTTATCAGTGAGCATCAGTTGACTATCGCAAGACAGTCACAAGGTCTAAGATAGCCCAGTGAGGGCTTCTTTCCTTCCATAACTCATAAGGAGTTTTCTCCACTGATTAGATGGTACACGGTTCAGAATGTGGATTGCAGTTTGTAGTGCATATTCCCATAGATGTTTTGGAAGAGTCGAGAATCCAATCATTGATCTCACCATGTCTAACAGGGTTCGATTCCTTCTCTCAGACACACCATTTAACTGTGGTGTTCCAGGAGGAGTCCATTGCGATTGAATTCCATTTTTCTTCAAGTAGTCGATCAATTCTTCACTAAGGTACTCACCTCCTCGATCCAATCGAAGAGTGACTATCCTTAGGTTTAATTCATTCTCGACCTCATTCCTAAACTCCTTGAATTCCCAAAGGTTTCGGATTTATTCGTCATAAGATAAATATATCCATACCTTGAGAAATCATCAGTAAAGGTAACGAAGTAAGGATAACCCCCACGCGCATAGATTTTAAAAGGTCCACGTACATCGTCATGTATGAGCTCTAAGCAGCGAGTGGCACGAACACCTTGTCCAACAAAAGGTTTGTTCGTCATCTTACCCTTAACACATGATTCGTATGTACCATATGATTCAAAATCAAATGGTTCTAAGTAGTCCAACTTCCTTAGTCTTTGAATCCGTGTTTCATTGATATGACCTAGCCGACAATGCCATAGATAAGATGGATTATTCTTCCGACTTGAAGACGGTTGTTTGTTATGTATTTGAAATAAAAGTAGACTACTTTGCAAAATATATAAACCATTCACCAAGCGAGCTTTTCCATAATACTGATTATTTAATGAAAAATAACAAGTATTATTCGCAAATTGAAAGGAAAAACCCATACTGTCTAACAATGGAATGAAAATAATATTTCTAGCGATGGATGGAACAAAATAAACATTATCAAGTTCTAAACATTGTCCTGAAGGTAAATCTATCTTGCTGCGTCCAACGCGTTTGGCTTCAACTGGATTGCCGTTCCCAACATGCAAGTCGATTTCAACTCGCTTGACTAGCCTGTGATCAATTAGCCCCTGCACATTATTGCAAATGTGCGAGCCACAGGTTGTATCTAATACCCAACCATTGGAGTCAAAAGTAGTCATGTTCATTTCAATAACAAACATACCTAAGCTAGAAGCCAGCGGCTTCTTAACTTGATCTGCCCTTAGCTTAGGGCAATCTCTCTTCCAATGCCCTTTCTGCTTACAGAAAAGACATTCATCTGTGTGTACCGTTCCTCTCCTCTTGAACTTCCTTTTCTGGTTCAGACGCTTAGGCTTATCACTCGAAGTGTTAGCCTTGGCTCCCGACTTTCCCTTACCCTTAGCACCTTTGTTTCTCGGGTTTCGGTTAGACGGTTGCCCAACAAACATGATCGACTTTTCCTTCTTAGGAAGAGTTTGATCATATGTCTTCAGCAGATTATGGAGTTCGGGCAGTGTTACGTCCTTCGCATTCATGGTGGTTAACGATGAACTGCGAATACGAACTCGGCAATGATTGAAGGACAAAGATCACCATGATCTTATTCTCATCTTGAGAACATGTTCAGACATGTTCCCTCCTTCATTGAGCTTGCATCTGTGTATCTCTTTGATCAAATCAAATTCAACACTTCTAGCTGTCGTCTTAAAGACCGACTCAAGATGCTTCAGCATCTCATGCGGAAACATGCTTTCATGTTGCCTCTGCAGCTCATTGCTCATTGCCGCCAGCATAATAGACTGCGCGGATCTAGCATCCTCACGATGCTTATCAGACTTTGCCTTGTTGGCTTGATTCCAAATCAGCAACTTGATAGGCAGTCTGATTCTCGGGACACACGGGATTAGCCTCGTCCTAGACGTACTCCATCCTTTCGTACCTCAGCACCAAACATATATTCCTGATCCAATCTAGGAAGTTTGGTCCGGTTAAAATTTGCTTCTCTAAGACAGCACGGAGCGAGATTCTCGCCATTTCGGTTTCCAGGAGAAATAATATAGAACGAAAATAATAAATCAACTATTGAAATATTATTTCTAAATACACAGTCAACATAACTAAACAACAAGGTCATTTAGCTGTTTAGCTCCCACTATTTTCACATATGCTTGCCCCCACAACAAACATACGGTAATGTCCAACAAGTTACCATAGTGGCCAAGATCCAAATCCATACTATGCCATACTCCAACGGGGGCTGGTCGCATAGCATAATATGACCGGTAGGACTAGTAAAACTATCCAATTGCGTCACACGACTCTTGGTTGTTAAATCTAATTTAACCCGATGCCCTACATATTGTACCTATCGAGGTCGCTAGATACAATATGCAGTAAGTCATAACCATAGGCTTACTCTAATCCGACGATTACGGGCGAGTCTTGTAGACGAGGTGCCAATACAAGAAAACGCAATGAAAGTTCAGAATTAAAGCACCTATTGGAAGCATCTCAGAACGCATAATATATATGGATAGTCATATATAATTATGTACGTCTAGTGGTGGGGGCTGGTAGCTTGAGGGTGGTGAGGCCGGTCATCTACAAAACATAAGGCGGCCGCCTACCCATCATGCATGAACGGTCTACACGTATGGAGCCGCTATCCATTCTAGTTCTAACACCGGTCAAGCACAGAATGTGTGCCGCCTACCCATACATAAATAGGCGGGCCGACAGGAAGGAGGGCGCCGCCGACCCCTCGCATGCGAGCGGTCGACCGGATCTGGGAAAAGCATGGTATTAAACATGCATTGTCAAACAATAGCAGA
>CM051458.1:22773690-22797462 GCA_028274465.1 Plantago ovata
TTCGTACCTGCGGACTGAACATATTTCACACACTACAGTATGTTGATTAATTTATGCACACAATTGGACAATCGTCTTGACCTATCGATTCTATATTCTTCGTAGTGTTGAATCAATTAGGAAGACAATGGCAATAGTGTTTGATTATCAGAATCTATTTCGTAGTGTTTGATAATTACAACAGGACAATTTATTGATCAAAGATCGCCATGCAAAACCGAGGAATTTACGCATGATTATCAACCCGTTATGCTTTGAAGGACCATACTATCACCAATCTCCATTATCTGTTAGAAAAACCTTTGCTATACCGTCTGCTGTTTTTATATTCTTTAATTGAATTAGATAAAGCTAGTTATAGTCCTTAGAGATCGACACTCGAGGTTATTCTACTGCTACACTACGGTTTTCGTTGTAGTTGTGAATTGCCTTTGGCTAAATAACAAATTTATTTGACTGATCCGGACCCGACAAATCCGTGTTCGTCAAATTGGCGCCATTGTCGGGGAATATACTCCATTTTTCTGTTTAATTTGCTTATATTTTCAACATTCAATTCCTAATTCTAGTAGTTTTAGTTTTCCTTTTTAATCTCTCTGTGATACTGCTTTCCTAGTATGTTACAGATAGTGTATGCCACATACACGATCTAGGAGAACACCGCTTGCTGATTCAATTGCTGAGATCGACAGAGTCTACCACCAAAGAAGGCGACTACTTCAAAGGTGTGCACTAGAGGAAATAGAGGATACCAATTTCTCTGAATCTCTACACAGTCTTTTCAAGGAAATCGACGGAATGGCAGAAGCTAGACCACTGAAAGCATGGGTTCAACACTCCAAGGATCGTATGAGGGGGCCGGCGATTGTTCTTTCATCTGCAACTCGAGATCTGGAAATCAAGAACCACGCATTCCAACAACTTCCGAGGTTCTATGTCTTAGCAAGGGAAGATGTGATGGGGTACTTGCACGATATCAATGATTTCGTCAACCAACTCCCACGACCCGGAGATGAAATAACAACGAATGAGTTGCGGATGAAGGTTTTTGCTATGGGACTTGGCGACAGAGCCAAGTCATGGTTGAGTTCTCTACCATCAGGTTCGCTGAACACTTGGGAGAAGGGTTTTTCAGCTTTCATGGAAAAATACTTCCCTCACACCTTGACTACCGCGCTAAAGGCGCAAATCACTAGATTCAAGCAGGACTATGATGAGACCATCTACACCGCGTTTGAGAGGTTCCAAGATCTCACGAACAAGTGCCCTTACCATGGTTTTGAGCTTTCTGACCTAATCCAACACTTCTACAATGGACTAACCTTCGAGAACCAACAAGTGGTGGATTTCCAATGCCGAGGCATTATTTGGGAGGAAACCGCAGAAGCCGTCTGGGCAGTTTTTCGAAAGGCTTGCTAAGGGTTCGCAGTTCAAGGACCCAAGGGCAATGGTTAGGAGACGTGGACCTGAAGCTCCACCGACTCAAGAAGCCCCTATGTATAGGGGGAATGGGGACCAATTCGAGTGCTTGACCAACGAATTGAAGCAAGTCCTCAAGAGCGCTACTGGAACAACTGTTTCAAACGAAGTTTGCCGAATATGCAAGAACTATGGGCATGGGGCTCATATGTGTAGATCGGAGCTTGCGTATGATGATGGCAACTGGGCTCGAGGAGGCGAAGAAGAAGCCTTTGCTACGGAGTTTGGTACTCAAGAAGCTAGCTACGGACAAGACGGTAGGAATCCTCGAGGTGGATTCTGGAGAAGAGGGTTCCGAAACAATCAAGGATATGCACCAGCTAGCCAAACTTATGGCCCCAACCAAGACCGTAGTAGGCTTAACTATGGTAATGACCACTGCGAAAACCCCGCTCCGAAAGATCAACCGAAGTCGAAATCGGCTCAACTAATGGAGAACTTGAAAAGATGGTTGATCACATCCAAAGTTTCCTCAAACGTTATGAAGAAGATTCCGAGAAAACTAGGACAAGGCTTGATAGGTTGGAAGAGAGCACTAGGCTTGCCCATCAAAAGATGCAAGAGTTGATCGACCGAGGAGCAAGTAGGGAACAAGGCAAACTGCCTAGCAACACTGAGAAGTCGAATTCCATTACATTGGCTGGTGATCTACCTGTCGAAATCACCATCAAGAAAGTTGCTAAGTGCGAGTGTTGCAAGAAGGAAGAACCTCCACAGGCTAAGGAAGAAGAGAAGTACCTTGGTTCTGACGAGAGTGAAGAGGAGCAAGAGGATCCCGAGCCACTCCCTAAAAGTTTCGATGTTAAGGTCGGGATTGGTGATCTTGAAGATGTCCGTGCCCCACTAGACACGGGATCCTACTGTAACGTACTCCCTTTGAATGTGTTTGAGAAGAGTAGCCTTGGAAAACTATCTGAGCATAGGGCTATTATGCAACTGGCGAATGGATCCTTTGTGAGACCCGAAGGCGTTGTGAAAAATGTGTTGGTCAAGATTGGTGAAGCTTCTGTATACACCAATTTTGTAGTTATGTCGGCGTCTACACCTAGGACGGGGGATGTCATTCTCTTGGGGAGAACGTTCTTGACTAAGCTACGCTCCGTGATGGACATCTACCAAAGAACTTGCACTATTGAAGTGGATGGCAAGCGACATGTGTTGCAAGCCATATCTGATCCACCTGATCCGCCTGATACTTCTCACACTACTCACTACTGTGGTCTTGCAGCCTATGTTCTTTCTTATTCACAGGTTCGTGGCATGAGGAGGAGATCAATGAAGGGGAAGTCTAGTACCCTCAAGAAGAAGAGCTAGGCGCAGACAGGAGTCGAGTCAAAGACTTTAAACAATGGCGCTATCCGGGAGGCAACCCGGAGTTTTTATCGCTTTCTTTACCGCTTTCCTGCATGCATTCATTCTTGAACAACTTGCTTCTCATATGTGAATTTGTTCATCTCTGTGTCGTATGTGCTCATGTTATGTTTGAGTGAGATTTTTCGAGTGGTTTTATAAGAAAAATGGTTTCGGGGATTAAAAACCGCGTTTCTGTCGGAAAGGATCGTCTCCCCACATCAGGGAGCGGGGGGCGAATCGCCCCCCACGTATGGGGCGACTCGCCCCACGGTCCCAGAAGATCAAAAACGCGGGTCTCCCCCTTTTCTCCCCATTTTTTCATATTTTCACCATTCTTCCTCCCCAAAATACGAAACTTGCGAAAATAACTTCAAATCTTCATAACTTCTTCATTTCTTCACCAAATTTAGTGTTCTATAGCTTCAATCGAAGCCTATTACATGATCTATCTTTTCATCCGAACAGATTTTACCCTAGTGCATTAGTTTTTTAGATCAGAGGTATCTTCTTATGAACCCTAATTTTTCAAATTTGGGGGTTTTCTAATTTTAGCTTCAATTATGCTTATATGATGCATGGGTAGGTTGTTTGTGTGATTAGAAGCATTATTTACTATCAATTGCATGCTTAATTATGCTTGGATTGTTGATTTGGGAATTTTGCTACTAGATGATATATCTTGTTATGCAATATATCTTTTTCTTTGATTCCTTGCATATGATTATGTTTATTGATGTAATGATGATGGATTTGATGGTAGAATGCATAATTATTGAGTATGAGGATTTATGCAGATAGAATTTTTCACTTCTATGGTATGAATTGAACCTTGTTATCTAGGTTATTGGTTGTCTAGCAAGAGCAAAATGTGATGTATTGCATGTAGAAGTTACATTGGTATGTTGCATGTTGAAGAAGCTAGGCTAAACATTAATGATTTGGGGAGTTCGATTGTTGATTTTATCACTTGTTTGTTTCATTCTTACACTAGCATATGCATGAGTCAGTTTTGTGTCATACGAGGTACTAACTGTTGCTTGTAGGAACCATGCCAAGGGAGGGGAGCATTCCCGTATGATTACTATGAAGTATTGGAGGGGGATTGATTACAACCATGTCAAGGAGAGTGATCTCGTTAGAGGTGCGTTCGAGCCACGGGCTCTTGCAACAACGTCGCGGATTACCCAAGAGGAGGAGCTAGAGTACACCTGGAGTAAGGACTCCTATGCCTATCCATGCACCACCGAAGGGACAGAAACAATTATTACGTCAGCAATCTATCACAAGGACTGCAAAGTCCGAGTGAATAGGAAGTCACCGGGACCATCTCACTGCGACGGATTCAATCTTGAATTGACAGTTGCTAGAAGGTTCCGAAGCGCTAGCTTGGTTCCAAAACATAATGACATGGGTTCCCAACCCCTCTTAGGGGTACCCCTTGACTGCCTATAAACGGAAGAAGGTTCCGAAGCGCTAGCTTGGTTCCAAAACATAATGACATGGGTTCCCAACCCCTCTTAGGGGTACCCCTTGACTGCCTCTAAACGGAGCATCATATAGACATCGGTCGAATCAACCGTAGAGAATGTGGTCGACATTGGAAAAAATGGTAGAAGATTTCTGAGTATCCGAGCAGCTTACTGTAACCTCCTCGGGCTGTAAATCGTTGGAGAGGGAGGCTCTGATACCACTGCTCTTTCCCCTTCAACAGTTCACAACCTATTGGAGGGCTACAAGATGGAGGATTCCATAACAGCGGCGGTTAGTCTTGAGGATTCTATTCAGCACTGCAACTCTACTAGTGAGGATGTACGTGACAGTAGTGACAATGAAGGCCATACGGACAATAATGATACAGATTGAGGAGTTGTTCCTATCCAGCCTATAACTGGAACTACCGCACCTACCAGAAGACCTGATGACACCCTATGAGGCTCCCAGAGCAGTTCCAATAACTCATAAGCAGCACACTCAGCTGACCGAGGCCAAACCATGCGGTAACATCTAGTATCACATCTTATTTCCTCATTTTCTTACTGCTAGGGACTAGCGTTAATTTCATGAGGGGGGATGGGATTTAAGTGAACTAGTGTTGTTAGTTTGGAGCTTGACATTGGTAGGCTGAGTATAGTACCTTGCATGATTTATCCGTCTGCATTTGCATTTGCACGTTTACCGCTTTCTTAGTTTTTAGGTTGCATTCACTACATTCATCCTAGGATAGTCTTGCATGTTTTATATGGAGTTTATTGCCGAATTTTTTGAACTTTTCATTGGGTAATTAACTAACTATGCCATTAATCATATGCTTCATCTCTATGAATTTGTTTGAGGTTTTTATCGCTTGGCTTGTCACACTTATGTATTGCACTTAGTTAAGCTTGGTAGTCTCGACATCACTTAGTGGTGTTTTCTCTACGGCGGTTCACGAAGGCCTTTATAATAGGATGATGCATGTTAAGGTCTTATGGTTATTTTCCCGAGTAATTATGTACCTAAGAGGCAACAAGTCTTCACCATGCTTTGAGATTGCTAAATGCCTAGGAAGGAGGTAGTGTGAGGTTGTGTGATCCTTTGTTTATAACCTATTCTTTCGAATAGGTTTGGGGAGGGGGTTACACCATCATTAGACTTGTTTTTCGTTTTTCATTTCCGTGTTGTGAGTTTATTTTTTCTTTCTCGTAAATTTTGTACTCCAACCTATTCTTTCGAATAGGTTTGGGGAAGTCGTTTGTCATTTTTGTTTCACTTTTCGTTATGCTACTGCTGGCTTAAAAAAAATAGAAAAAAAAAGAAAAAAATTCCAGGAAAAAAGAAAAAAAAGGGAAAAAAAGGAACTGGAAAGAAAAAAAAAAAGAAAAAAAAAAGAAAAGACCCCAAAAGAGCAAAGAAGGGTCCAAAAAGAAAGCCAAATAGCAGTTTAGCAAAGTGTTTTGTCTCATTTTCCAATTCTTGTAATGTTCGTAATCGTGTAATTTCTATTTTTTGTCTTTTGTTTTTGAGTGTCATCTGTTCTAGACCACCCTCGTCCTGCCATTCAGGAAGTGGTGAATAGCTTAAGGCTTTGCTTGAGAGATGGATAGAATAGGGGAGTGTTATCTTTTATAGGGAACCCTCCTTCGTTTGATGAGAGCCAGTATTGGTTCGACCTCTTTAGAGGAAAAGTCTTAACTTGGTGAACAACAGTAAGTCCTCAGTTTCATAGGCACGGGACAACCATTCGTATCTTAACATGTTTCATTACGTCGTCACTAACTAGGTCCAGGTAGAGAATGTTACGAGAGACTATCTTGTCTTGACATAAGTGCTTATGTGGATGTGTATGAGTCAATCGAGGCATTCTTCAACCTATATTCATGTTTTGATTTATATGGTTTTTGTTCATATGTTATTTGATAGATTCAGTAGATTAGTTTATTTTATTTGGCATGAGACTCCATTTTATGTGTTGCATTGTTTTTTGCATTAGAGTCTAGCTTAGTTGCTTGAGGACAAGCAAAGGTTCAGTTTGGATTGTTTGATGAATGTGTATTTTACACTTTCATTTGAGTCTTTTTCACCTATTTTAGCTATCCTCTGTGTTAATTTAGCTATATTTTAGTGCATTTTATTAGAATAGTGTCAAGTTTCCCTTTAGTTTTTATTTTACAGGTTTTGGTTGAAAAACGAGGTTTTCCGGGCAATTATATTGAAGTTGACAAGGAATTGGTGTTCCAGAAGCCTATTTGGAGTATCTGAAGGTTTCCGGATAGGATTTGGAGTCTAGGGTTCGAATCTGGAGGTTAGAAGGCCACTAGAAGTCAGAAACCGAGTCCGAAAAGGGGAAGAAATCCAAAAATGCGTCGAAAACGCGTAAATCCGCGAAAAATACTCCCGGGCGAATCGCCCGGGATGTGGGGCGAATCGCCCCACACCAGGCGAGTCGCCCGGTGTGTGGGGCGAATCGCCCCACACAATTCGAACACTATATATAGTTGATCAGTTTTTCTCCATTTTTCATACTTTTCCAGACCTTCTCTCTCACCTTTCTCTGTAGTTTTATGTAGGAACTTCCCAGAGCCTGTTCTGGGGGTTCATAGCTTAGGAGATAGTTTTTCATGGCATTTTGGAGCTTGTAAGATCGCGATTCTTCGGAGACTGACAACCTTCGGTAACATTGTATCTTACAGTTTTTCTACTTATTTTTATATATCTTTCAACATGTTTTCTTCTATGATTTCTGTTGATTGCATGACAACTATGAGTAGCTAAACTTCTCGTTGGTGGTAGTATGTGAATTCTTAGCGAAGGGTTGATAATTATGCTAATGGCTATATCGCGCATTATACTCCGTGTTATTGCTTTATTTCTTTTATCTTTCAGAATCTCTATCTTCGTATTGTTGATTAATTATTGCACACAATTGGACAATAGTCTTTGACCTATCAGAATCTATATCTTCGTAGTGTTGAATAATTATGGAACACAATTGGACAATAGTGTTTGACTTATCAGAATCTATATCTTCGTAGTGTTTGATAATTACAACAGGACAATTCATTGATCAAAGATCTTCATGCAAAACCGAGGAATTCACGCATGATTATCAACCCGTTATGCTTTGAAGGACCATACTATCACCAATCTCCATTATCTGTTAGAAAAACCTTTGCTATACCGTCTGCTGTTTTTATATTCTTTAATTGAATTAGATAAAGCTAGTTATAGTCCTTAGAGATCGACACTCGAGGTTATTCTACTGCTACACTACGGTTTTCGTTGTAGTTGTGAATTGCCTTTGGCTAAATAACAAATTTATTTGACTGATCCGGACCCGACAAATCCGCGTTCGTCACACATATTTAGCAACAAGGCCCTTCTCTTCTTCCTTGGTCAGTGGAGGTTCTTTCTTCTTGCAACATTCAAATTTAGCAACCTTCTTGATGGTGATTTCAACAGGTAGATCACCCACCAAGGTAATGGACATCGACTTCTCAGTGTTGCTAGGCAGCTTGCCTTGCTCCCTACTTGCTCCTCGGTCGATCAACTCTTGCATCTTTTGATGGGAAAGCCTAGTGCTCTCTTCCAATCGATCAAGCCTTGCCCTAGTCATCTCAGAATCTTCTTCATAACGTTTGAAAAAACTTGGGTGTGATCAACCATCTTTTGCAAGTTCTCCATCAGTTGAGCCGATTTTGACTTCGGTTGCTCTTTCGGAGCGGGGTTTTCGCAGTGGTCATTACCATAGTTAAGCCTACAACGGTCTTGGTTAGGGCCGTAAGTTTGGCTAGCCGGTGTATATCCTTGATTGCTTCGAAACCCTTTTCTCCAAAATCTACCTCGAGGATTCCTACCATCTTGTCCGTAGCTAGCTTCTTGAGTACCAAACTCCGTAGCAAAGGCTTCCTCTTCCCCTCCCTGAACCCAGTTTCCATCATCATATGCAAGCTCCGATCTACACATATGAGCCCCATGCCCATAGTTCTTGCATATTCGGCAAACTTCGTTCGAAACAGTTGTTCCAGTGGCGCTCTTGAGGACTTGTTTCAATTCGTTGGTAAAGCACTCGAATTGATCCCCATTCCCCCTATACATAGGGGCTTCTTGAGTAGGTGGAGCTTCAGGTCCACGTCTCCTAACCATTGTCCTTGGGTCCTTGAACTGCGAACCTTAGCAAGCCTTTCGAAAACTGCCCAGACAGCTTCCGCGGTTTCCTCCCAAATATTGCCACGGCATTGGAAGTCCACCACTTGTTGGCTCTCGAATGTTAGCCCATTGTAGAAGTGTTGGACTAAATCCGAAACCTCAAAACCATGGTGAGGGCACTTGTTCATGAGGTCTTGGAACCTCTCAAACGCGGTGTAGATGGTCTCATCATAGTCCTGTTTGAATCCAGTGATTTGCGCCTTAAGTGCGGTAGTCAAGGTGTGAGGGAAGTATTTTTCCATGAAAGCTGAAAAAACCTTCTCCCAAGTGTCCAGCGAGCCTGCTGGTACAGAACTCAACCATGACTTGGCTCTATCGCCAAGCCCCATAGCAAAAACCTTCATCCTCAACTCATCCGTTGTTATTTCAGCTCCGGGTCGTGGGAGTTGGTTGACGAAATCATCGATATCGTGCAAGTACCCCATCACATCTTCCCTTGCTAAGACATAGAACCTCGGAAGTTGTTGGAATGCGTGGTTCTTGATTTCCAGATCTCGAGTTGCAGACGAAAGAACAATCGCCGGTCCCCTCATACGATCCTTGGAGGGTTGAACCCATGCTTTCAGTGGTCTAGCTTCTGCCATTCCGTCGATTTCCTTGAAAAGACTGTGTAGAGAGTCAGAGAAATCGGTTATCCTCTATTTCCTCTAGTTCACGCCTTTGAAGTAGTCGTCTTCTTTGGTGGTAGACCCTGTCGATCTCAGCAATTGAATCAGCAAGCGATGTTCCTCTAGATCGTGTATGTGGCATACACTATCTGTGACAAACTAGGAAAGGAGTATCAGAGAGATTAAATAGGAAAACTAAAATCTACTAGAACTAGGAATTGAATGCTGAAAATATAAACAAGTTAAACAGGAAAAAGGAGTATAGAACCCGACAACGGTACCAATTTGATGAACGGTTGGATTGTCGAGTTCCAATTAATCAAATAAATTTGTATTTAGCCAAAGGCAATTCACGACTACAACGAAAACCGTAGTGTAGCAGTAGAATAACCTCGAGTGTCGATCTCTAAGGACTATAACTAGCTTTATCTAATCTAACTTAAGAATATAAAACAGCAGACGTCTTAGCAAAGGTTTTTCTTAACAGATAATGGAGATTGGTGATAGTATGGTCATTCAAAGCATAACAGGTTAATAATCATGTATAAATTCCTCGGTTTTGCATGGAGATCTTTGATCAATGAATTGTCCAGTTGTGTTCCGTAATTATTCAACACTACGAAGATATAGATTTAGATAGATCAAAGAAATAAAGCAATAACTCAGAGTATAATGCGCGATATAGCCATTAGCATAATTATTAACCCTTCGCTACGAAATCACATACTATCACCAACGAGAAGTTTAGCTACTCATAGTTGTCATGCAATCAACAGAAATCATACCACGAATGAATGAAAACATGATGAAAGATATATAAATATGAATAGAAAAACTGTAAGATACAATGTTACCGAAGGTTGTCGATCTCCGAAGAATCGCGATCTTACAAGCTCCAAACTGCTAAGAAGAAGTATCTCCTAAGCTAAGAACCCCAGAACAGGCTCTGGGAAATTCCTACCTAAAACTACTGAGAAAGGTGAGAGAAAAGGTCTGGAAAAGTATGAAAAACGGCGAAAATTGAGCTCATATATATAGGTGTTCGAATTGTGTGGGGCGAAGGGCCCCACACACCGGACGATTCGCCTGGTGTGGGGCGATTCGCCCCACGTCCCGGGCGACTCGCCCGGGAGTAAATTTCGGCCTTTTACGCGTTTTCGACGCGTTTTTGGAATTCTTCCCCTTTTCGGACTCGGTTTCTGCCTTCTAGTGACCTTTTAGCCTTCAGACTCGACCCCTAGACTTTAAATCCTATCCGGAATGTTTCAGATACTCCAATTAGGCTTCTGGAACACCAATTCCTTGTCTACTTCAATATAATTGCCCGGAAAACCTCATTTTTCAACCAAAACCTGTAAAAAATAAAAACTAAAGGGAAACGTGACACTATTCTAATAAAATGCACTATAATATAGTTAAATTAACATAGAGGATAGCTAAAATAGGTGAAAAAGACTCGAATGAAAGTGTAAAATACACATTCATCACTAATTAATTGTATTTTATGTAAATACAATTAAAGATTGTATTTTGGAAATATAATAGATGTTTGATTTGAAAGGATATGTTAATTTAGAATTAACATATGCACATGGCAAAATCTACTTAGAGTTTGAATTGCCTTAGAACTATAAGTGGGTCCCAAAATCGGGACCCACCTATTACCCTGGGTGAGCGCGCGCGCGCGTAGATGGGATAGGGGAAGGAGTTCGACTCCTTCCTCTATTAGAAGTCCAAGGGATAAGTTAGATTTTCCTGATTGAGTTTTAATTTGATTGGGAATGAATCTAGACTTGATATTGGTTTCCTAGTGCGATAAGAATTAGATTCTTATTCCTTTACGAAGTCTAATTGCTTATGCTTTAGGCTTCTATTGACTACTATATATAGTAGACTATTAGAGAGTTTTTGACATAGAGATTCACACAGTTGAATACCCAGTTTTCTTAGAGAAAATAAAAGCTCTCCCCTCCTCTATAAGCCACACGCGCGCGCCACCTTGCCGAAGGAATCGCCGCCCCGTCTTCTTGGTCACACAAAGAATATCCTAGCATTCTTCTGATAGGATGTTCATCCGTGGATACCAAGGTTGAGGTTCTAGGAGCTGGAAACTAACTCTTATTGTCTTGCAAATAATTGATGAATGTGTATTTTACACTTTCATTTGAGCCTTTTTCACCTATTTTAGCTATCCTCTATGTTAATTTAGCTGTATTTTAGTGCATTTTATTAGAATAGTGTCACGTTTCCCTTTAGTTTTTATTTTATAAGTTTTGGTTGAAAAACGAGGTTTTCCGGGCAATTATATTGAAGTGGACAAGGAATTGGTGTTCCAGAAGCTTATTTGGAGTATCTGAAAGATTCCGAATAGGATTTGAAGTCTAGGGGTCGAATCTGGAGGCTAGAAGGTCACTAGAAGTCACAAACCGAGTCCGAAAAGGGGAAGAAATCCAAAAACGCGTCGAAAACTGCGTATCTGGCCGAAATTTACTCCTGGGCGAATTGTCCGGGATGTGGGGCGAATCGCCCCACACCAGGCGAATCGCCCGGTGTGTGGGGCCCTTCGCCCCACACAATTCGAAGCCTATATATAGTTGCTCAGTTTTTCTCCGTTTTTCATACTTTTCCAGACTTTTTCTCTCACCTTTCTCTGTAGTTTTAGGTAGGAATTCCCCAGAGCCTGTTCTGGGGGTTCATAACTTAGGAGATACTTTTTCTTAGCAGTTTGGAGCTTGTAAGATCGCGATTCTTCGGAGATTGACAACCTTCGGTAACATTGTATCTTACAGTTTTTCTACTTATTTTTATATATCTTTCATCATGTTTTCATTCATTCGTGGTATGATTTCTGTTGATTGCATGACAACTATGAGTAGCTAAACTTCTCGTTGGTGATAGTATGTGATTTCTTAGCGAAGGGTTGATAATTATGCTAATGGCTATATCGCGCATTATACTCTGAGTTATTGCTTTATTTCTTTGATCTATCTAAATCTCTATCTTCGTATTGTTGAATAATTATTGAACACAATTGGACAATTCATTGATCTTTTGATCTATCTAAATCTATATCTTCGTAGTGTTGAATAATTACAACTGGACAATTCATTGATCAAAGATCTCCATGCAAGACCGAGGAATTTATGCATGATTATTAATCCGTTATGCTTTGAATGACCATACTATCACCAATCCCCATTATCTGTTAAGAAAAACCTTTGCTAAGTCGTCTGTTGTTTTATATTCTCAAGTTAGATTAGATAAAGCTAGTTATAATCCTTAGAGATCGACACTCGAGGTTATTCTACTGCTACACTACGGTTTTCGTTGTAGTTGTGAATTGCCTTTGGCTAAATACAAATTTATTTGATTAATTGGGACCCGACAATCCTACGTTCATCAAATTGGCGCCGCTGCCGGGGACTATACTCTTTTTTCTGTTTAATTTGTTTATATTTTCAGCATTCAATTCCTAGTTCTAGTAGTTTTTAGTTTTCCTATTTTCTCTCTGACACTGCTTTCCTAGTTTGTTACAGATAGTGTATGCCACATACACGATCTAAAGGAACACCGCTTGCTGATTCAATTGTTGAGATCGATAGAGTCTACCACCAAAGAAGGCGACTACTTCAAAGGCGTGAATTAGTGGAAATAAAGGATACCGATTTCTCTGAATCTCTACACAGTCTTTTCAAGGAAATCGACGGAATGGAAGAAGCTAGACCACTGAAAGCATGGGTTCAACCCTCCAAGGATCGTATGAGGGGACCAGCAATTGTTCATTCGTCTGCAACTCGAGATCTGGAAATCAAGAACCACGCATTCCAATAACTTCCGAGGTTCTATGGCTTAGCAAGGGAAGATGTGATGGGGTACTTGCACGATATCGATGATTTCGTCAACCAACTCCCACGACCCGGAGCTGAAATAACAACGGATGAGTTGAGGATGAAGGTTTTTGCTATGGGGCTTGGCGACAGAGCCAAGTCATGGTTGAGTTCTCTACCAGCAGGCTCGCTGGACACTTGGGAGAAGGTTTTTTCAGCTTTCATGGAAAAATACTTCCCTCACACCTTGACTACCGCGCTAAAGGCGCAAATCACTGGATTCAAACAGGACTATGATGAGACCGTCTACACCGCGTTTGAGAGGTTCCAAGATCTCACGAACAAGTGCCCTCACCATGGTTTTGAGCTTTCTGACCTAGTCCAACACTTCTACAATAGACTAACCTTCGAGAACCAACAAGTGGTGGATTCCAATGCCGTGGCAATATTTGGGAGGAAACCGCAGAAGCCGTCTGGGCAGTTTTCGAAAGGCTTGCTAAGGGTTCGCAGTTCAAGGACCCAAGGGCAATGGTTAGGAGACGTGGACCTGAAGCTCCACCTACTCAAGAAGCCCCTATGTATAGGGGGAGTGGGGATCAATTCGAGTGCTTTACCAACAAATTGAAGCAAGTCCTCAAGAGCGCCACTGGAACAGCTGTTTCGAACGAAGTTTGCCGAATATGCAAGAACTATGGGCATGGAGCTCATATGTATAAATCGGAGCTCGCATATGATGATGGCAATTGGGTTCAAGGAGGCGAAGAGGAAGCCTTTGTTACGGAGTTTGGTACTCAAGAAGCTAGCTACGGACAAGATGGTAGGAATCCTCGAGGTGGATTTTGGAGAAGAGGGTTCCGAAACAATCAAGGATATGCACCGGCTAGCCAAACTTATGGCCCTAACCAAGACCGTAGTAGGCTTAAATATGGTAATGAACACTGCGAAAACCCCGCTCTGAAAGAGCAACCGAAGTCGAAGTCGGCTCAACTGATGGAGAACTTGCAAAAGATGGTTGATCACACCCAAAGTTTTAACAAACGTTATGAAGAAGATTCTGAGAAGACTAGGGCGAGACTTAATCGATTGGAAGAGAGCACTAGGCTTTCCCAACAAAAGATGCAAGAGTTGATCGACCGAGGAGCAAGTAGGGAGCAAGGCTAGCTGCCTAGCAACACTGAGAAGTCGATGTCCATTACCTTGGTGGGTGATCTACCTGTTGAAATCACCATCAAGAAGGTTGCTAAGTGCGAGTGTTGCAAGGGGGAAGTGCCCCCAAAGGCTAAGGAAGAAGAGAAGGATCTTGGTTCTGACGAGAGTGAAGAGGAGCAAGAGGATCCCGAGCCACTCCCTCAAAGTTTCGATGTTAAGGTCGGGATTGGTGAGCTTGAAGATGTCCATGCCACACTAGACACAGGATCCTACTCTAATGTGCTCCCTATGAATGTGTTTGAGAAGAGTAGCCTTGGAAAACTATCTGAGCATAAGGCTATTGTGCAATTGGCGGATGGATCCTTTGTGAGACCCGAGGGCGTTGTGAAGAATGTATTGGTCAAGATTGGTGAAGCTTCTGTATACACCAATTTTGTAGTTATGTCGTCGTCTACACCTGGGACGGGGGATGTCGTTCTGTTGGGGCGAACGTTCTTGACTAAGCTACGCTCCGTGATAGACATCTACCGAAGGACTTGCACTATTGAGGTGGATGGCAAGCGACATGTGTTGCGAGCCATATCTGATCCACCTGATACTTCTCACACTATTAACTACTGTGGTCTTGCTGCCTATGTTCATTCTTATTCACAGGTTCGTGGCATGAGGAGAAGATCCATGAAGGGGAAGTCTAGTACCCTCAAGAAGAAGAGCTAGGCGCAGACAGGAGTCGAGTCAAAGACTTTAAACAATGGCGCTATCCGGGAGGCAACCCGGAGTTTTTATCACTTTTTTACCGCTTTATTGCATGCATTCATTCTTGAACAATTTGCTTTTCATAACTGAATTTGTTCGTCTCTGTGTCGTATGTGCTTATGTTATGTTTGAGTGAGATTTTTCGAGTGGTTTTATGAGAAAAATAGTTTTCGGGGACTTAAAACCGTGTTTTTTCGGAGGATTTCGTCTCCCCGCATCATGAGGTGGTGGGCGAATCGCCCTGCACGGGGCGACTCACCCCACGACCTCTGCAGGGTCAAAAACGCGGAATTCTCCCTTTTCAGCTCATTTTCTTCATCCTCTCCACTTCTTTCTCCCCAAAATCCGAAAAAAGTTTAAATATTTCAATCTTTCATAACTTCTTCATTATTGCATCAAATTGTGTGTTCTTTAGCTTCAATCGAAGCCCGTTACGTGCTCTTTCTTTTCATCTGAACAAATTTCACCCTAGTGCATTCGTTTTCCAGATCTGAGGTATCTTCTTATGAACTCTAATTTTTCACATTTGGGGGTTTTCTAATTTGAGCTTCAATTAGGCTTATATGATGTATGGGTAGGTTGTTTGTGTGATTAGAAGCATTATTTATTATCAATTGCATGCTCAATTATGCTTGAATTGTTGATTTGGGAATTTCGCTACTAGATGTTTTTATCTTGTTATGCAATGTATCTTTTTCTTTGATTCCTTGCATTTGATTGTGTTTACTGATGTAATAATGATGGATGTGATGGTAGAATACATAATTGTTGGATATGAGGATTTATGATGCTAGAAGTTTCGCTACTATGGTATGAATTGAGCCTTATTTTTTAGGGTATTGGTTGTCTAGCAAGAAGCATAATGTGATGTATTGCATGTAGTAGTTACATTGGTATGTTGCATGTTGAAGAAGCCAGGCTAGACATTAAGGATTAGGAGAGTTCGATTGTTGATTTTATCACTTGTGTGTTTCGTTCTTACATTAGTATATGCATAAGTCTGTTTTGTGTCATACGAGGTACTAACTGTTGTTTGTCGGAACCATGCCAAGGGAGAGGAGCACTCCCGTATGATTACTATGAAGTATTGGAGGGGGATCGATTACAACCATGTCAAGAAGAGTGGTCTCGTTAGAGGTGCGTTTGAGCCACGGGCTCTTGCAACAACGTCGCGGATTATCCAAGAGGAGGAGCTAGAGTACACCTGGAGTAAGGACTCCTATGCCTATTCATGCACCACCGAAGGGACAGAAACAATTATTACGTCAGCGATCTATCACAAGGAATGCAAAGTTCGAGTGAATAGGAAGGCAACGGGACGATCTCGCCGCGACGGATTCAATTTTGAGTCGACAGTGGCTAGAAGGTTCCGAAGCGCTAGCTTGGTTCCAAAACATAATGACATGGGTGCCCAGCCCCTCTTAGGGGTGCCCCTTGACTGCCTCTAAAGGGAGCATCATATAGACATCGGTGGCATCAACCGTAGAGAATGTGGTCGACATTGGAAAAGATGGTAGAAGACTTCTGAGTATCCGAGCAGCTTACTGTAACCTCCTCGGGGTGTAAAACGTTGGAGAGGGAGGCTCTGATACCACTGCTCTTTCCCCTTCAACAGTTCACAACCTATTGGAGGGCAGGATGGAGGATTCCATAACAACGGCGGCTAATCTTGAGGATTCTATTCGACGATGCAACTCTACTGGTGACGATGGTGATGACAGTAGTGACAATGAAGACCATACCGACAATAATGATACAGATGGATGAGTTGTTCCTATCCGGCCTATAAATGGAACTACCGCACCTACCAGAAGACCTGATGATCACCTATAAGGCTCCTAGAGCAGTCCCAATAACTCACAAGCAGCATACTTAGCCGACCGAGGCCAAACCATGCGGTAACATCTAGTATCACATCTTATTTCCTCATTTTCTTACTGCTAGGGACTAGCGTTAATTTCATGAGGGGGGATGGGATTTAAGTGATCTAGTGTTGTTAGTTTGGAGCTTGCCATTGATGGTTTAGAGCTTGACATTGGTAGGCTGAGTATAGTACCTTGCATGTTTTATTTGTTTGCATTTGCATTAGCACGTTTACTGCTTTTTTAATTTTTTAGGTTGCATACACTACATTCATCCTAGGATAGTCTTGCATGTTTTATATGGAGTTTATTGCCTAATTTTTTGAACTTTTTTATTGGGTAGATCAAGTAACTATGCCATTAATCATATGCTTCATCTCTATGAATTTGTTTGAGGTTTTTTTCGCTTGGCTTGTCACATTTACGTATTGCACTTAGTTAAGCTTGGTAGTCTCGACATCACTTAGTGGTGTTTTCTCTACTGCGGTTCACGAAGGCCTTTATAATAGGATGATGCATGTTAGGATCTTATGGTTGTTTTCCCGAGTAATTATGTACCTAAGAGGCAACAAGTCTTCACCATGCTTTGAGATTGCTAAATGCCTAGGAAGAGGTTGTGTGATCCTTTATTTGCAACCTATTCTTTCGAATAGGTTGGGGAGGGGGTTACACCATCATTAGACTAGTTTTCGTTTTTCATTTCTGTGTTGTGAGTTTTTTTTCTTTCTCGTAAATTTTGTACTCCAACCTATTCTTTCGAATAGGTTTGGGGAAGTCGTTTGTGAGTCATTTTATTTCTTTTTCGTTGTGCTACTGCTGGCTAAAAAATCGAAAAAAAAAAAAGAAACGAAAATTCCAGAAAAAAAGAAAAAAAACTGGAAAAGAAAAAAAAAGAAAAAAAGAAAAAGACCCCAAAAAGCAAAGAAGGGACCAAAAAAAAAGCCAAATAGCAGTTTAGCAAAGTGTTGTGTCTCATTTTCCAATTCTTGTAATGTTCGTAATCGTTTTGTAATTTTCTATTTTTTGTTTTTGATTTTGAGAGTCATCTGTTCTAGACCACCCTCATCATGCCATTCAGGAAGTGGTGAATAGCTTAAGGCTTTGCTTGAGAGATGGGTAGAATAGGGGAGTGTTATCTTTTATAGGGAACCCTCCTTCGTTTGATGAGAGCCAGTACTGGTTCGACCTCTTTGAGGAAAAGTCTTAACTTGGTGAACAGCAGTAAGTCCTCAGTTTCATAGGCACGGAACAACCATTCGTATCTTAACATGTTTCATTACGTCGTCACTGACTAGGTCCAGGTAGAGAATGTTACGAGAGACTATATCTTGTCTTAACATAAGTGCTTATGTGGATGTGTATGAGTCAATCGAGGCATACTTTAACCTATATTCATGTTTTGATTTATACGGTTTTTGTTCATATGTTTTTTGATAGATTCAGTAGATTAGTTCATTTTATTTGGCATGAGACTCCATTTTGTGTGTTGCATTGTTTTTGCATTAGAGTCTAGCTTAGTTGCTTGAGGACAAGCAAAGGTTCGGTTTGGGGAGTTAGATGAATGTGTATTTTACACTTTCATTTGAGTATTTTTCACCTATTTTAGCTATCCTCTATGTTAATTTAGCTATATTTTAGTGCATTTTATTAGAATAGTGTCACGTTTCCCTTTAGTTTTATTTTACAGGTTTTGGTTGAAAAACGAGGTTTTCCGGGCAATTATATTGCAGTGGCCAAGGAATTGGTGTTCCAGAAGCTTATTTGGAGTATCTGAAAGATTCCGGATAGGATTTGAAGTCTAGGGGTCGAATCTGGAGGCTAGAAGGTCACTAGAAGTCAGAAACTGAGTCCGAAAAGGGGAAGAAATCCAAAAACGCGTCGAAAACACGTATCTGGCCGAAATTTACTCCCGGGCGAATCGCCCGGGATGTGGGGCGAATCGCCCCACACCAGGCGAAACGCCAGGTGTGTGGGGCCCTTCGCTCCACACAATTCGAAGCCTATATATAGTTGCTTAGTTTTTCTCCGTTTTTCATACTTTTCCAGACCTTTTATCTCACCTTTCTCTGTAGTTTTAGGTAGGAATTCCCCAGAGCCTGTTCTGGGGGTTCATAGCTTAGGAGATACTTTTTCTTAGCAGTTTGGAGCTTGTAAGATCGCGATTCTTCGGAGATTGACAACCTTCGGTAACATTGTATCTTACAGTTTTTCTACTTATTTTTATATATCTTTCATCATGTTTTCATTCATTCGTGGTATGATTTCTGTTGATTGCATGACAACTATGAGTAGCTAAACTTCCCGTTGGTGATAGTATGTGATTTCTTAGCGAAGGGTTGATTACTATGCTAATGGCTATATCGCGCATTATACTCTGAGTTATTGCTTTATTTCTTTGATCTATCTAAATCTCTATCTTCGTATTGTTGAATAATTATTGAACACAATTGGACAATTCATTGATCTTTTGATCTATCTAAATCTATATCTTCGTAGTGTTGAATAATTACAACTGGACAATTCATTGATCAAAGATCTCCATGCAAGACCGAGGAATTTATGCATGATTATTAATCCGTTATGCTTTGAATGACCATACTATCACCAATCTCTATTATCTGTTAAGAAAAACCTTTGCTAAGTCGTCTGCTGTTTTATATTCTCAAGTTAGATTAGATAAAGCTAGTTATAGTCCTTAGAGATCGACACTCGAGGTTATTCTATTGCTACACTACGGTTTTCGTTGTAGTTGTGAATTGCCTTTGGCTAAATACAAATTTATTTGATTAATTGGGACATGACAATCCTACGTTCATCAATAATCAGAGTATTGCAGATATCTTCGACTTCGACGAAGGAGAAGATACACCGGATTATTACGAAGACTTGGAAGCTGCTTTGGAAGTAAGGTTAGTCTTCTAATTGACGTGTTTACATATATACGACATATACATAATCAATTAACCTGTATGTTAAGAATTTTTTTGAAATTCCACTGCGTACCTTAGGGGTAACTCTGACCGTATTTTCTTACAGTGGTATCAGAGTGAGGTTAATTGATTACCTATATACGTATATATATTGCATGATTTTGTAGTTATGTGGATGCAATTGATTCATATTTTAATATATATATATATTTTTCCGGGTCGGACCCAAAATCGAATTTTGAAAATTTTGAGGATTGAATTTTATATTTGGAATATAAATATGATTTAATTGTAATTGTTTTTAACTAGAGGGGTTAAATTTAATTAGTATAAAGTTAAAGGGCTTATTTGTAATTTATCAATTTATTGTTTATTGCAAATTAGTCCTTCTACTTTTGAATTTTAGATTTAACACCTCCAAGGTTTCAAAAATTACAATTAAGTCCTTCAGGTTTTCGAAAATTGCTACTTGGTCATAGAATTTTCAATTTTTCAATCTAGTCCAAATTTTCAATTATTTCATAGAGATTATAAGTATGGGATTATAATTTTCATAATGAAATTATAATTCATTTGGCATCCACATAGGCTACTACTTGTTTTGTTTGCTCGATATGCTATTGTTTGACAATGCATGTTTAAATACAAAGTATTTTACTTTCCGTTCGACCGCTATGCGTGCGAGGGTAGGCGGCGCCCTCTTATATGTCGGACCGCATATTTTATGTATGGGTAGGCGGCACCCATTATGTGCTTGACCGCGTTTAGAACTAGAATGGATAGGCGGCATCCATTACGTGTAGACCGCTCATGCATGATGGGTAAGCAGCGCCCTTGTTTGTTTGTAGATGACTGATAACAACCCTCAAGCGACAAGCCCCAACCAATATAAGTACAGAAATATATATATATATATATATATATATATATATATATATATGTATGTATTTCTGAGATGCTTTCCATAGGGTGCTTTAATTCTGAACTTTCATTGCGTTTTCTTGTATTGGCGACCTCGTCTTACAGACTCGCAGTGATCGTCATATTAGAGTAAGCCTATGGTTATGACTTACTGCATATTATATCTAGCGACCTCGATAGGTACAGTATGTAGGGCATCGGGTTAAATTAGATTAACAACCAAGAGTTGCGTGACGCAATTGGATAGTCCTACCGGTCATATTATGCTATGCGACCAGCCCCCGTTGGAGTATAGCATAGTATGGATTTGGATCTTGGCCACTACGGTAACTTGTTGGACATTACCCGTATGTTTGTTTTGGGGGCAAGCATATGTGGAAATAGTGGGAGCTAAACAGCTAAAGGACCTTGTTGTTTAGTTATGTTGACTGTGTATTTAGAAATAATATTTCAATAGTTGATTTATTATTTTCGCTCTATATTATTTCTCCTTAGGATATTAGAAAAGGTGAGCATCTCGCTCCGTGCTGTCTTAGAGAAGCAAATTTTGACCGGACCAAACTTCCTAGATTGGATCAGGAATATACGTTTGGTGTTGAGGTACGAAAAGATTGAGTACATCTTGGACGAGGTCATTCCCGTGTGCCCCGAAAATCAGACTGTCGATCAGGTTGCTGCTTGGAATCAAGCCAACAAGGCAAAGTCTGATAAGCATCTTGAGGATGCTAGATCCGCGCAGTGTATTATGCTGGCGGCAATGAGCAATGAGCTGCGGAGGCAACATGAAAGCATGTTGCCATATTAGATGCTGAAGCATCTTGAGTCGCTCTTTAAGACGACAGCTAGAAGTGTTGAATTTGATTTGATGAAAGAGAAACACAGATGCAAGCTCAATGAAGGAGGGAACATGTCTGAGCATGTTCTCAAAATGATTGGTCTCTTTGAAAAGCTTGCTGATGCCGGCGTTAAGCTAGAGAACAAGATCATGGTGATCTTTGTCCTTCAATCATTGTCGAGTTCGTATTCGCAGTTCATCATTAACCACGATGAATGCGAAGGACGTAACACCGCCCGAGCTCTATAATCTGCTGAAGACATATGATCAAACTCTTCCTAAGAAGGAAAAGTCGATCATGTATGTTGGGCAACCGTCTAACCCAAACCCGAGAAACAAAGGTGCTAAGGGTAAGGGAAAGTCGGGAGCCAAGGCTAACACTTCGAGTGATAAGCCTAAGCGTCTGAACCAGAAAAGGAAGTTCAAGAGAAGCGGCACGGTACACACAGATGAATGTCTTTCTGTAAGCAGAAAAGGACATTGGAACAAAGATTGCCCTTAGCTAAGGGCAGATCAAGATGAGAAGCCACCAGCTTCTAGCTCAGGTATGTTTGTTATTGAAATGAACATGACTACTTTTGACTCCAATGGTTGGGTATTAGATACAGCCTCTGGCTCACACATTTGTAATAATGTGCAGGGGCTAATTGATCACAGGCTAGTCAAGCAAGGTGAAATCGACTTGCATGTTGGGAATGGCAATCCAGTTGAAGCCAAACGCGTTGGACGCAGCAAGATAGATTTACCTTCGGGACAATGTTTAGAA
The DNA here is from genome assembly GCA_028274465.1 of Plantago ovata. Taxonomy (NCBI): domain Eukaryota; kingdom Viridiplantae; phylum Streptophyta; class Magnoliopsida; order Lamiales; family Plantaginaceae; genus Plantago; species Plantago ovata. The sequence continues at coordinate 22,795,862 of CM051458.1, forward strand.
CTTGATAATGTTTATTTTGTTCCATCCATTGTCAGAAATATTATTTCCATTCCATTGTTAGACAATATGGGTTTTTCCTTTCGATTTGCGAATAATACTTGTTATTTTTCATTAAATGATCAGTATTATGGAAAACCTCGCTTAGTGAATGGTTTATATATTTTGCAAAGTAGTCTACCTTTTTTTCAAATACATAACAAACAACCGTCTTCAAGTAGGAAGAATAATCCATCTTATCTATGGCATTGTCGGCTAGGCCATATCAATGAAACACGGATTCAAAGACTAAGGAAGTTGGACTACTTAGAACCATTAGATTTTGAATCATATGGTACATGCGAATCATGTGTTAATGGTAAGATGACGAACAAAACTTTTGTTGGACAAGGTGTTCCTGCCACTCGCTGCTTAGAGCTCATACATACCGATGTATGTGGACCTTTTAAAGTCTATGTGCGTGGGGGTTATCCTTACTTCGTTACCTTTACAGACGATTTCTCAAGGTATGGATATATTTATCTTATGAAGAATAAATCCGAGACCTTTGGGAAATTCAAGGAGTTTAGGAATGAGGTCGAGAATGAATTGAACCTAAGGATAGTCACTCTTCGATCAGTCGAGGAGGTTGAATACCTTAGTGAAGAATTTTATCGACTACTTGAAGGAAAATGGAATTCAATCGCAATGGACTCCTCCTGGAACACCACAGTTAAATGGTGTGTTGAGAGGAGGAATCGACCCTGTTAGACATGGAAATCACTGATTGAATTCTCGACTCTTCCAAATATATGTGGGGATATGCACTACAAACTGCAATCTCCATTCTGAACCGTGTACCATCTAAACAGTGGAGAAAACTCCTTATGAGTTATGGAGGGAAAGAAGCCATCACTGGGCTATCTTAGACCTTGGGGTTGTCCTGCGATAGTCAAACTGATGCGCACTGATAAGTTAGATGCGAAGGGTGTCAAGTATATTTCATAGGCTATCCTCGTCAGACGAGAGACTATGAATTCTATCATGCTGAAGATCACAAGGTGATCGTATCTAGAACATCAAGTTTTTAGAAGTTGAATACCTCGAAGAAGAGAGATTAGATGACATGATAGAACTTGAAGAAATCAAGACTTTGACACGCGCGAACATGAGTTCTCTAAATCTTCTGATTTGGACTCAAGTTCAGTGGGAGCTTTCGAAGTAGACAAGGGTAATGTATGACATTGGAGGCATGTCATAGTCAGTGGGACTCCTGTGATTAGATCAAAAGTTGAAACCACACCAATAAAACCCGTTGTCAACCACCTGTGCAACAAGTTGCACTAGAGCAGCCTCCCGCAAGGGAACAGGGCGCGGGGCGCGACCAGCTGACATCAGTACCCACTGATAATGTTGTTTACACAAAGCCAGAGAAGAAAAGCACCAGAACCAGTCGAGCTCCGTAGGTCGAAAAGAGGATCCTAAAGGACCTCAGAAGCAAAGCCTTATGATAGAAGACATCATTCGTGAACTTGAATGTCGGCTTATCAGATCGGGAAGATCCAGAGGACCTCAAAAGGCAATTTTGATATTGACTCAGACAATGGCAAGAGGTCCATGGAATT
>CM051458.1:22797562-22831953 GCA_028274465.1 Plantago ovata
TAAATTTAAGTAGTATAAAGTTAAAGGGCTTATTTGTAATTTATCAATTTAGTGTTTGTAAAAATTTTTCCGATCTACGACTTTTGAATTTAGATTTAACACCTCCACGATTTTTAAAATCATTAAGTCCTTCGGGTTTTTCGAAATTGCTACTTGGTCAATAGGATTTCGATTATTCAATTCTAGTCCAAATTTTTTCAATTATTCATAGAGATTATAAGTATGGGATGATAATTTTCATAATGAAATTATGAAGTCATTTGTCTCCACATAGGGCTACTACTTGTTTCATATGCCTCTATAGCTATTGTTTGACAATGCATGTTTAAATACCATGTTTTTGCATTCCGTTCGACCGCTAGCATGCGAGGGTAGGCGGCGCCCTCTTATATGTCGACCGCATATTTATGTATGGTAGCGGCACCCATTATGTGCTTGACCGCGTTTAGAACTAGAATGGATAGGCGGCATCCATTAACGTTAGACCGTTCCTGCATGATGGGTAGGCGGCGCCCTTATTTGTTTGTAGATGACTGATAACAACCCTCAAGCTACAAGCCCCAACCAATATAAGTACAGAAATATATATATATATGTATGTATTTCTGAGATGTTTTCCATAGGGTGCTTTAATTCTGAACTTTCATTGCGTTTCTTGTATTGGCGACCTCGTCTTACAGACTCGCAGTATTCGTCAGATTAGAGTAAGCCTATGGTTATGACTTACTGCATATTGTATCTAGCGACCTCGATAGGTACAATATGTAGGGCATCGGGTTAAATTAGATTTTTTTTTTTTTGAACACTGGTAAAAAGATTACATTCGTTCAGTCAATAGCGCAAGGCAATGTGCGACTAATAGAACCTTCAAATACATCGTTTACAAGGCATCGTCACAAGCAAGCAAGCGTTATGAGACTGTTCCTGAACAGGAGACTCAGAACTGAGACCTTTAATTTGCCACAAACATGGAAAACATAAAAGCGTCAAGAGGCTTTAAAGTTTCAGCCCTCGTTAACAAAGTTAATAGAAAGTCTGACATATCAACTGCAACAAAGTGATCAGATGGTGGACATGCAGTCCCTGTTCAGGTCATCAACAAGAAGTGAACCAATTGTGTCCTTGAGCATCATATGGTCCCTGTTAGTGTCCTGAGGAATATAATAACTTGAACCAAGCAACAAATCTGGCCTGTGAAAGATCATGTGGTTTTGCATCTCGGCATAGTTGTGATGGTGGATCGAGCCCAGGCTGCTTTCATATTGAACTTTCCGTCCTTTTGTGTGCTGGACTCTTTGTGGCTCGTCCGTTGAATTGCCACCAACAGGATTACTGTCACCAAATATTGATATTGATTGACATAAAGGAGAAACAGTTTTACCATATGTTTCCCATTCCACTTTATAGGGATCTTGAGATGAGTTATCAACTACCACATTTTGAGCACTTGAAATCTGTGGCCCTGAATTGGTATCAGGGTTCTTCAGAGATTGTGCTTGGTGCAATATTGCATCCAATAGGCCACTGTTTTTAGGAGAAAAATTATGGGAACGGATATTTTCAGTTTTAGGGGTTTGGATTAAAGTATCAACAGACTCAAGAGGAGGCAACGGGGAAGAGGGTGACGCACACCAACGACCTGTTTGATTTTGGAGTGAAGGGAGCTCCGGCTGCTTCGGAGCCCAAGCAGGCTCTGAAGAAGAACCAAGAGTTGTGTGACGCAATTGGATAGTTCTACTAGTCCTACCGGTCATATTATGTTATGCGACCAGCCCCCGTTGGAGTATAACATAGTATGGATTTGGATCTTGGCCACTACGATAACTTGTTGGACATTACCCGTATGTTTGTTGTGGGGGCAAGCATATGTGAAAATAGTGGGAGCTAAACAGCTAAAGGACCTTGTTGTTTAGTTATGTTGACTGTGTATTTAGAAAGAATATTTCAATAGTTGATTTATTATTTTCGTTCTATATTATTTCTCCTTAGGATATTAGATATGGCGAGTATCTCGCTCCGTGCTGTCTTGGGGAAGCAAATTTTAACCGGACCAAACTTCCTAGATTGGATCAGGAATATACTTTTGGTGCTGAGGTACGAAAAGATTGAGTACGTGTTGGACGAAGTCATTCCCGTGTGCCCCAAAAATCAGACTGCCGATCAGGTTGCTGCTTGGAATCAAGCCAACAAGGCAAGGTCTGATAAGCATCTTGAGGATGCAAGATCCGCGCAATGTATTATGCTGGCGGCAATGAGCAATGAGCTGCAGAGGCAACATGAAAGCATGTTCCCGTATGAGATGTTAAAGCATCTTGAGTCGCTCTTTAAGACGACAACTAGAAGTGCTGAATTTGATTTGATCAAAGACATACACAGATGCAAACTCAGTGAAGGAGGGAACATGTCTGAGCATGTTCTCAAAATGATTGGTCTCTTTGAAAAGCTTGCCGATGCCGGCGTTAAGCTAGAGAACAAGATCATGGTGATCTTTGTCCTTCAATCATTGCCGAGTTCGTATTCGCAGTTCATCATTAATTACACGATGAATGCGAAGGACGTAACACTGCCTGAACTTCATAATCTGCTGAAGACATATGATCAAACTCTTCCTAAGAAGGAAAAGTCGATCATGCTTGTTGGGCAACCGTCTAACCCAAACCCGAAAAGCAAAGGTGCTAAGGGTAAGGGAAAGTCGGGAGCCAAGGCTAACACTTCGAGTGATAAGCCTAAGCGTCCGAACCAGAAAAGGAAGTTCAAGAGAAGCGGAACGGTACGCACAGATGAATGTGTTTTCTGTAAGAAGAAAGGACATTGGAAGAAAGATTGCCCTAAGCTTAGGGCAGATCAAGCTAAGAAGTCATCGGCTTCTGGCTCAGGTATGTTTGTTATTGAAATGAACTTGACTATTTTTGACTCCAATGGTTGGGTATTAGATACAGCATGTGGCTCACACATTTGTAATAATGTGCAGGGGCTAATTGATCACAGGGTAGTCAAGTAAGGTGAAATCGACTTGCATGTTGGGAACGACAATCCAGTTGAAGCCAAACGCGTTGGACGCAGCAAGATAGATTTACCTTCGGGACAATGTTTAGAACTTGATAATGTTTATTTTGTTCCATCCATTGTCAGAAATATTATTTCCATTCCATTGTTAGACAATATGGGTTTTTCCTTTCGATTTGCGAATAATACTTGTTATTTTTCATTAAATGATCAGTAGGAAAAGCTCGCTTGGTGAATGGTTTATATATTTTCCAAAGTAGTCTACCTTTATTTCAAATACATAACAAACAACCGTCTTCAAGTAAGAAGAATAATCCATCTTATCTATGGCATTGTCGGCTAGGCCATCTCAATGAAACACGGATTCAAAGACTAAGGAAGTTGGACTACTTAGAACCATTTGATTTTGAATCATATGGTACATGTGAATCTTGTGTTAAGGGTAAGATGACGAACAAACCTTTTGTTGGACAAGGTGTTCGTGCCACTCGCTGCTTAGAGTTCATACATACCGATGTATGTGGACCGTTTAAAGTCCATGCGCGTGGGGGTTATCCTTACTTCGTTACCTTTACTGACGATTTCTCAAGGTATGGATATATTTATCTCATGAAGAATAAATCCGAGACCTTTGGGAAATTCAAGGAGTTTAGGAATCAAGTCGAGAATGAATTGAACATAAGGATAGTCACTCTTCGATCAGATCGGGGAGGTGAATACCTTAGCGAAGAATTTATCGATTACTTGAAGGAAAATGGAATTCAATCGCAATGGACTCCTCCTGGAACACCACAGTTAAATGGTGTGTCTGAGAGGAGGAATCGAACCCTGTTAGACATGGTAAGATCAATGATTGGATTCTCGACTCTTCCAAAGTATCTGTGGGGATATGCACTACAAACTGCAACCTACATTCTGAACCGTGTACCATCTAAATCAGTGGAGAAAACTCCTTATGAGTTATGGAAGGGAAAGAAGCCTTCACTAGGCTATCTTAGACCTTGGGGTTGTCCTGCGATAGTCAAGCTGATGCTCACTGATAAGTTAGATGCCAAGGGTGTCAAAGTATATTTCATAGGCTATCCTCGTCAGACGAGAGGCTATGAATTCTATCATGCTGAAGATCACAAGGTGATCGTATCTAGAAACGAGAAGTTTTTAGAAGCTGAATACCTCGAAGAAGAGAGGTTAGATGATATGATAGAACGTGAAGAAATTCAAGACTTTGACACGCGCGAACATGAGGTCTCTAAATCTTCTGATTTGGACTCAAGTTCAGTGGGAGCTTTCGAAGCAGACAAGGGTGATGATATGACACTTGCTAGGCATGTCATAGTCAGTGGGAGTCCTGTGATTAGATCAACAGTTGAAACCACACCAATAGAACCCGTTGTCAACCAACCTGTGCAACAAGTTGCACAAGAGCAGCCTCCTGCAAGGGAACAGGGGCGCGCCCAGCGACCAGCTGCATCAGTACCCACTGATAATGTTCGTGTTACACGAAGCCAAAAAAGAAAAGCACCAGAACAAGTCGAGCTCCGTAGGTCGCAGAGGATCCTAAGAGGACCTTAGAAGCAAAGTCTTATGATAGAAGATATCAGTCAACTTGATGTCGTTTATCAGATCGGGAAGATCCCGAGACCTACAAAGAGGCAATAATTGATATTGACTCAGACAAATGGCAAGAGGCCATGGAATTAGAAATGGATTCAATGTACCAGAACCAAGTTTGGAACTTGGTAGACTTGCCCCAAGGGGTTAGACCAATTGGGTGCAAATGGGTCTTTAAACGAAAGACAGATGCCGATGGCAAGGTACAAACACACAAAGCTAGGCTTGTGGCGAAAGGCTACACGCAAAGGTATGGCATCGATTACGATGAAACCTTTTCACCGGTAGCAAAATTGAAGTCCATTCGAATTCTACTTGCGATAGCTGCCTACTATGATTATGAAATCTGGCAGATGGATGTAAAGACAGCCTTCCTCAGTGGCAACCTTGAGGAAGAGGTCTATATGGTACAGCCGGAAGGTTTTATTAGTAAAACCAGGCCAACTGCTGTATGCAAATTACAAAGATCCATCTATGGGCTAAAGCAAGCGTCAAGGAGCTGGAATATCCGCTTTGATGAAGCTGTCAAATCGTTTGACTTCATCAGAAGCACGGAAGATCCCTGTGTCTACGCGAGACACAGTGACAAAGGAGTTGTTTTCATGATCATTTATGTAGATGACATTTTGATCATGGGAAACAATGTCTCTATGCTAGAAGAGACTAAAGTTTGGTTATCATGTACCTTCTCGATGAAGGACTTGGGTGAAGCGAACTACATCCTAGGGATCAAGATCTTTAGAGATAGATCCAAGAGGATGTTAGGAATGACACAGTCCACCTACATCGACAAAATACTGAAGCGTTATAAGATGGACGACTCAAAGAGAGGCTTTCTCTCAGCTAGGCATGGGATTATCTTATCAGTTAAAGATGGTCCTAAAACTGATGAAGAAAGAAATGCAATGAGTCGTGTGCCCTATGCTTTGGCAGTAGGGTCAATAATGTATGCAATGAATTGCACAAGGCCCGATGTGGCATATGCGCTTAGTGTCACTTGTCGACAGCAACAGAATCCAGGAGTACCTCACTGGACTGCTGTGAAGAACATTCTTAAGTACCTTAGACGAACTAAAGAGATGTTCTTGGTGTTTGGTGGAGAACCAGAATTAAAGATGTCTGGGTATGTCGACGCTGGATTTGAATCAGATCCTGATGACTTTAAGTCATAGACAGGATACGTATTCAAATTGAACGGAGGAGCAGTCTGTTGGAAGAGTTCTAAGCAAGCCACGGTTGCTGACTCATCCACAGAAGCCGAGTACATTGCTGCATCAGAAGCATCGAAAGAGGCTGTCTGGATTTCAGAGTTCTTGAAGGAATTGAGGGTTGTTCCTGCTCCCACTCCAATAACGATTATTGTGACAATACGGACGCCGTCGCTCAAGCTAGGGAGCCTAGATCTACAAACAAGAACAAACATGTACTTAGAAAATATCACGTTATACGTGAGATTATAGATAGAGGAGAAGTTAGTATAGAACGTGTCTCTACCACGGACAACGTGGCAGATCCTTTCACCAAGGTCTTATCAGTGGAAGTCCACTTAAGACATTATGCTAATCTGGGCATTAGGCATAAAGGTGACTGGCTCTAGTCCAAGTGGGAGATTGATGGTGTATATGTCCTAGAGACAGTCCTTACTAAGGGCATGGTGCCCTTATAGAGGGCATATATGTACTATTACACAGGTCAACGTAATATAATATATGTTTGTTGCATTTTACTATTGAGTATCGCTTTCATATTTATATTACACCAGGCTGCAGCATGTCATATCTTTATTACTGTCTGTATTGATATTAAACATGTCCCCTCAGATAGATGACCGATCACACAGATAGTGTGAGCTATGTGAGCTATCATCTATCCCAAACTCTCCCTAGTCGAGGTTCATCTCGGATGTGGGGGTCTGAATGAACGAGACAAGACTAGTATGCGTGGAGGTTATACTTGTTGGAGCAAGTGTGAGCCGATCCCACGGCCACGGAACGGATTGTTCGACAATCGAGAAACGTTCCCATAACTGCGCATAGTTGTTTGAAGAAGCTTTATCGAACAATGGAAGTACCCACCGGACACTCCCATCGATGTATACTCTACACCGAAGTGTCTATGGGAACCGGTAAGTTGTCGAAGTGATGCCATTCGTCCTTTGTAGTTACAGAACTTTATCATCACATTTGTTGCCCCATATCCTTGGTGGACCCGTCGATGTCAGATCTGAATAAGCAACTGACCTAAGACACGATCCAGGATTATGGCTAAATTCAAATGGGGTGATAAGTGATTCTGTGAAGGATTCATCTCTCAAGTGTAGCACAGGAGAGCACTGCTCATAGTCTGCATAGTTGTGTTGGTAAAGTCACTGGCCAGTGCAAATGATATATTATGATGGTCATAAGTATATCTTAACCAAGCAACTCCCTGAGACGCCCGTGGATGTATTATTGGGATAGACACTTCATCGATCCTAGATACATTCGAGCAAGTCAGATGAAAGGACGTTACCATCGCCGCGTTGAGCGCAACAGGCTTCGCAACGAAAGGGTTAGCTTTGAGAAACCTCTCAAACGTCCTCACGTATTAATATTGCAAATAGAACCGTCTAGGAATTCCATGTTGCCTAGTCTAGGACTTGCTTAATACGATGAGGCTCTATGGGTCACACTATGTAGTGATTCAGCCTATCAGAATATCCTTGAAGATGGAATCGCAATTAATTTGGAATTAATTGTGATTGATGGATAATAATTGATTTGGAATTAATTATAATAATTGGTGGCTCAATTAATGATTTGGAATTATTAATTGAATTGGCTAATTAATTGTATTTTATGTAAATACAATTAAAGATTATATTTTGGAAATATAATGGAGGATTGATTAGAAATGATATGTTAATTTAGAATTAACATATGCACTTGGGCAAAATCTAGTTGGAGTTTGAATTGCCTCAGAACTATAAGTGGGTCCCAAAATTGGGACCCACCTACTGTCCCTAGGAAGCGCGCGCGCGCATGGTAGATAGGGGAAGGAGTTCGACTCCTTTCTCTATTAGAAGTCCAAGGGATAAGTTAGATTTTCCTGATTGAGTTTTGATTTGATTGGGAACGAATTTAGACTTGATATTGGTTTCCTTGTGCGATAAAAATTAGATTCTTATTCATTTACGAAGTCTAATTGCTTATGCTTTAGGCTTCTATAGACTACTATATATAGTAGACTATTAGAGAGCTTTTTACACACAGTTTCAAACATAGACTTTCACAGTCATTCTACCCAGTTTTCTTAGAGAAAATAAAACTCTCCCCTCCTCCATAGTCACCTGCGCGCGCCACCTCACCGGAGGAATCGCCGCCCCGTCTTCTTGGTCACACAAAGAATATCCTAGCATTCTTCCGATAGGCTGTTCATCCGTGGATACCAAGGTTGAAGTTCTAGGAGCTGGAAACTAACTCTTATTGTCTTGCAGATATACAGAGCATTGTAGATATCTTCGACTTCGACGAAGGAGAAGATACACCAGAATATTACGAAGACTTGGAAGCTGCTTTGGAAGTAAGGTTAGTCTTCTAATTGACGTGTTTATATATATACGACATATGCATAATCAATTAACCTGTATGTTAAGAATTTTTTTTGAAATTCCGCTGCGTACCCTAGGGGTAACTCTGACCATATTTTCTTACATTAACAGCAGTCCAATGCTTAAGACCTGGATTCTTTTGGTGACGACAAGTGACACTTAGCGCAAAGGCCACATCTGGCTTGTTGCAATTCAGGCATACAGGATAGATCCAATTGCAGATGCATATGGGATTCTTTTCATGTGTTCCATTTCTTCTTCAGTCGAAGGACTATCATTCGACGAAAGAATAACATCATGACTTGCTGGCAAGAAACCCCTCTTGGATTATTCCATTCGAAAGCGTTTAATCACTTTGTCAATATAGGTGGATTATGACAGCCCTAACATCCTGTTGGCTCTATCCCTATGGATTTTGATGCCAAATATGTAACAGGCTTCACCCAGATCCTTCATTGAGAAGATTCTGGACAACCAATCTTTTACTGACTGTAGGAGGGGAATATTGTTTCCCATGATCAAAATGTCATCGACATATACGACCATGAAAGCAATTCCTTCATTGCAGCGTTTTATATATACGCAAGGATCTTCCATACTTCTGACAAAGTCAAACGATTTGACAGATTCGTCAAAGCAGATATTCCAGCTTCTAGAGGCTTGCTTCAGCCCATATATGGACCTCTGCAGCTTGCATACTGATTTGGGAGATGACTTGGATGTGAATCCTTCAGGTTGTATCATATACACCTCTTCTTCCAAATTTCCATTAAGGAAAGCGGTTTTCACATCCATTTGCCAAATCTCGTAATCATGATATGCAGCCATAGCAAGTAAAATCCGAATAGACTTAATTTTAGCTACTGGAGAAAAGGTCTCATCATAATCAATACCTTGTCTTTGATTATAACCCTTTGCCAGTAACCTAGCCTTGTAGGTTTGTATCTTGCCATCGGCATCGGTTTTTCTCTTGAAAACTGAAAACCCCATCTGGCAATTCAACCAATAGGTCTAACCCCATCTGGCAATTCAACCAAGTTCCGAAACTGGATTCTGATACATCGAGTTTATTTCGGATTCCATGGCTTCTTGCCACCTCTCCGAGTCAATGTCCGACATTGCCTCGGTGTAAGTCTTAGGGTCATCCAAATCAGGTGAATTTACAACATCATCTTCATGAGTCTCTAATGTAAACTCACCTTTTTCTTTGGAACTCTTTCCCTTTCCGACCTACGTACTGCATGTTCGGGTATAACCCTTCCCTTCCTTACTCTTTGTGGTATAACTATTGTCGCTTGTTCTCGCTCTACATTCTGATTGCGCTGAGGTTCTTGATTGTCAGGTTGTCCTACAACCTGAGCTATCTCAGGAACATTGTCCGTGACAGGTTCCTGGTGTGGGGGCAAGTCAGTTTCCACAACTGGTATTGCCGGTGAAGTAGGAGAATTTAGTGGTTGCGACACATTCACTGTTGCGCTCCCACTGGATGCAAGAAGCTTACCTAGTATTTCGCTTCTAGCATTTGTATCTCCTACTGCTCCCACTGAATTGTTGTCAACTCCATTTGACAACTCTTCAACCTCACTGTTATTTCGCGGTTCTTGAATTTCTTCCAATTCTATTCTACTACGATCATGATCTTTGAAGACATAGTCGTCTTCTAGAAAAGTCGCATTCCTAGAAACGATGATCTTGAAATCATCGCGAGAATAGAAAAAGTAACCTCTGGTTTCCCTAGGATAACCGATGAAATAACACTTTTCACTTTTTGTTTCCAATTTGCCAGTGAGCATCTTCTTCACATATGCTGGACAACCCCAGGTTCGCATGTGTGAGAGAACAGGCTTCTTACCATGCCATAACTCATATGGTGTCTTTTCGACTGACTTAGATGGAACGCGATTCAGAATGTATATTGAGTTTTGTAATGCATATCCACATAAGAATGTCGGGAGAGTAGAGAAGCTCATCATGGATCTCACCATGTCTAACAAATTTTGATTTCTCCTTTCGGAAACACCGTTTAATTGTGGTGTTCCAGGAGGTGTCCATTGAGATCTAATCCCATTCTCTTTTAAGTAATCTGTGAATTCTCTACTCAAGTATTCGCCTCCACGATCAGATCGAATAGCCTTAATGCTTGTTTCGAGTTGTTTTTCTACTTCGTTTCTATACTCCTTAAACTTCTCAAAGGCTTCGGATTTGTGCTTCATAAGATACACATGTCCAAATCTAGAGAAGTCGTTAGTAAAGATTATGAAGTATGAATAACCTCCCCTAGCTTGAGTTGCGAAAGGTCCACATACATCGCTATGGATCAACTCAAGTACCTTCTCGGCTCGTACTCCCTTTCCTAGAAATGGTTTGTTGGTCATCTTTCCTTTGAGACATGATTCACATTCTCCATATGATTCGAAATCAAATGATGTTAAATAGTCCAACTTATTTAATCGTGCAATTCTCGTCTCATTTATATGGCCAAGTCTACAATGCCATAAGTAGGTAGGATTTTTCACATTACTTAATTTAGGCTTCTTGTTTTGCACATGAAACACATTATGTCTACAATCAAGTAAATAAAAACCACTCACGAGTGGTGCAATCCCATAATTAACATCATTATGCAAATTGTAACAATTAATATTTGCAAAACGAAATGAGAAACCATCAATGTGTAACATAGGAATAGAAATAATATTTTTGATGATTGAAGGAACAAAATAACAGTTACTTAGTTCTAAAATAAATCCCGAGGGCAAGTCTAGTCTATAAGTTCCTACACGCTCAGCAGCAACTCGTGCTCCATTCACCACGCGTAGGTCGACTTCCCCTGGTCTAACCAGTCTGCTGTCACTTAGGCCCTACACATTATTACAAATGTGTGAGCCACATGTTGTATCTAATACCCAGCAATTGGAATTATTTGTAGACATATTAATTTCAATAACAAATATACCTGTGTTGGAGCCAGATGCACCATGCAAAGCTCCATCGGCCTTAGCCTTCTCACAGTCCCTCTTCCAGTGCCCCTTTGCCTTGCAATAGAGGCAGGCATCCTTCGCAACCTTTGCCTGCTTCTGCACCCCTCCCTTGGGCTTGAGTGTTTGAGGCTTCGGTCCAACCTTAGCCTTCTTCTTCTTCTTGAACTTGTTCTTGCAACCATTCCATGGACCGGTCTTTGAAGTAGATCCCACCATGAGAACACTCTTTCCTTTGCTTATGGTCTGACCATAAGTCTTCAGCATGTTGTGGAGCTCCGGCAGTGTCACCTCCTTGTCATTCATGTTGAAGTTCACAATGAACGTCGAGAATGAGTCACGGAGTGACTGGAGAACAATCACAACAGACACATTGTTCTCAAATGATATGTGACGAACGCGGATTTGTCGGGTCCGGATCGGTCAAATAAATTTGTTATTTAGCCAAAGACAATTCTCAACTACAACGAAAACCGTAGTGTAGCAGTAGAATGACCTCGAGTGTCGTTCTCTAAGGACTATAACTAGCTTTATCTAATTTAATTAAAGAATATAAAACAGCAGACGATATAGCAAAGGTTTTTCTAACAGATAATGGAGATTGGTGATAGTATGATCCTTCAAAGCATAACGGGTTAATAATCATGCGTAAATTCCTCGGTCTTGCATGGAGATCTTTGATCAATCAATTGTCCTGTTGCAATTATCACACACTACGAAGATATAGATACTGACAGGTCAAGCGCTACTGTCCAATGGTGTTCCGTAATTATTCAACACTACGAAGATATATATGTGCATAGGTCGACGAGGGTCCAATTGTGTGCAATAATTAATCAACATACGAGAATATAGGTTGTGCCTGATCAACGAAATAAAGCAATAACACGGAGTATAAGGCGCGATATAGCCATTAGCATGATTATCAACCCTTCGCTAAAAATTCACATACTACCAACGATAAGTTTAGCTACTCATAGTTGTCATGCAATCAACAGAAATCATAGGAGAAAACATGTTGAAAGATATATATAAAAATAAGTAGAATAAACTGTAAGATACAATGTTACCGAAGGTTGTCAGTCTCCGAAGAATTGCGATCCTACAAGCTCCAAACTGCTATGAAAAAGTGTCTCCTAAGCTACGGACCCCCAGAACAGGCTATGGGAAGTCCCTCTCTAAAACTACAGAGAAAGGGGAGAGAGAAGGTATGGAAGAGTATGAAAAACGGAGAAAACTGAGCAACTATATATAGGCTTCGAATTTGTTTTGGGCGATTCGCCCCACACACCGGGCGATTAGCCTGGTGTGGGGCGATTCGCCCCACGTCCCGGGCGATTCGCCCGGGAGTAAAATTCGCGGAATTCCGCGTTTTCGACGCGTTTTTGGATTTCTTCCCCTTTTCGGACTCGGTTTCTGACTTCTAGTGGCCTTCTAATCTCTAGATTCGACCCCTAGACTCCAAATCCTATCCGGAAACTTTCAGATACTCCAAATAGGCTTCTGGAACACTAATTCCTTGTCAACTTCAATATAATTGCCCTGAAATCCTCGTTTTTTCAACCAAAATCTGTAAAATAAAATCTAAAGGGAAACGTGACACTATTCTAATAAAATGCACTAAAATATAGCTAAATTAACATAGAGGATAGCTAAAATAGGTGAAAAAGACTCAAATGAAAGTGTAAAATACACATTCATCAAACTCCCCAAACCGAACCTTTGCTTGTCCTCAAGCAACTAAGCTAGACTCTAATGCAAAAAACAATGCAAGACACAAAATGGAGTCTCATGCCATATAAACTGAACTAATCTACTGAATCTATCAAATAACATATGAACAAAAAACCATATAAATCAAAGCATGAATATAGGTTGAAGAATACCTCGATTGACTTATACACATCCACATAAGCACTTATGTCAAGACAAGATAGTCTCTCATAACATTCTCTACCTGGACCTAGTCAGTGACGACGTAATGAAGCATGCTAAGATACGAATGGTTGTCCCGTGCCTATGAAACTGAGGACTTACTGATGTTCACCAAGTTTAAGACTTTCCCTCAAAGAGGTCGAACCAGTACTGGCTCTCATCAAACGAAGGAGGGTTCCCTATAAAAGATAACACTCCCCTATTCTACCCATCTCTCAACTAAAGTCTTAACCTATTCACCACTTCCTGAATGGCAGGACGAGGGTGGTCTAGAACAGATGACACTCAAAAACAAAAGACAAAAATTACAACACGATTACGAACATTACAAGAATTGGAAAATGAGACACAACATTTTGCTAAACTGCTATTTGGCTTTCTTTTTTTGGACCCTTCCTTACTTTTTTGGTGTCTTTTCTCTTTTTTTCTTTTTTTTCTTTCCAGTTTCTTTTTTTCGTTTTTTTTTTTTTCTGGAATTTTTCTTTCTTTTTTTTCGATTTTTTTTTATAGCCAGCAGTAGCATAACAAAGAGAGAATCAAAATGACTCACACGACTTCCCCAAACCTATTCGAAAGAATAGGTTGGAGTATAGAATTTACGAGAAAGGAAAAATGAACTCACAATACGGAAATGAAAAACGAAAACAAGTCTAATGATGGTGCAACCTCATCCCCAAACCTATTCGGAAGAATAGGTTATAAACAAAGGATCACACAACTTCACACACCTCCTTCCTAGGCATTTAGCAATCTCAAAGCATGGTGAAGACTTGTTGCCTCTTAGGTACATAATTACTCGGGAAAACAACCATAAGACCCTAACATGCATCATCCTATTATAAAGGCCTTCGTGGACCGCAGTAGAGAAAACACCACTAAGTGATGTCGAGACTACCAAGCTTAACTAAGTGCAATACATAAATGTGACAAGCCAAGCGAGAAAAGCCCCAAACAAATTCATAGAGATGAAGCATACGATTAATGGCATAGTTAGTAGATCTACCCAATAAAAAAATTCAAAAAATTCGGCAATAAACTCCATATAAAACATGCAAGACTATCCTAGAAAAGCAGTAAACGTGCAAATGCAAAAAAATTCACGAGTTATCATAAGCAAGACAAGTATAGAGAAAACCAGCGATAACCTCCTCCCCAAACCTGAACGTCGTCGCTCGTCCCGAACGTCGAAAGTGGATCCAAGGTGAGAGCTAATGCTTGTATAAGTGACCTATAATACTCAATCAAACTCGTGAGTAAACAAAACAACTAAACACACTAACCTTCAGTGGAGGCAGTAAGGGTAAGCTCAAGGTGATCAACCTCCCTTTGATCGCTAGATATCTCGAAGTATGGCTTCACTCGCTGGCCATTCACCTTGAAGGTATTGCCGTCTTTGGGTCAAAGAGTTTTACAGCCCCATGGAGAGCAACTTCGATAATTTCGTATGGTCCATCCCAACGAGTACGGAGCTTTCCAGGAAATAGTCGAAGGCGGGAATTAAATACTAAGGCTTTTTGTCCAGGAATCAATTCCTTACGTACTATACCACGATCATGATACTTCTTAGTACGTTCCTTGTAGATCTTGGCATTTTCATAAGAACCTAGTCGTAATTCATCAAGCTCATCTAGTTGCAACAATCGTTCCTCGCCAGCTTTTCCCATGTCAAGATTGAGTGCTTTTATGGCCCAATATGCCTTGTGTTCTCGTTCTACGGGAAGATGACATGCTTTCCCATACACAAGTCTGTACGGAGTGGTCCCGATCACCGTCTTGTAGCTCGTTCTGTATGCTCAAAGTGCATCATTCAATTTTCCTGCCCATTCCTTCCTACTAGGCTTCACTACTCGCTCCAGGATCTTCTTGATTTGACGGTTGCTGACTTCGACTTGTCCCGACGTCTGTGGGTGATAAGGTGTAGCGATACTATGGTGGAGACTGTATCTCTTAAGAAGGGAGGCAAACGTTCTATTGACGAAGTGTGACCCTCCATCACTGATGATTGTCCTAGGGCACCCAAATCTCGAGAATATTACTTCCTTCAAGAACTTCATAACTACTGCGCCGTCATTTGTTTTTGTAGGAATTGCCTCCACCCATTTAGTCACATAGTCCACTGCAACAAGAATGTATTCATAGCCTCCACTGGATGGAAATGGTCCCATGAAATCAATGCCCCATACATCGAAAGGTTCTACCACTAGATTCCCTTGAAGGGGCATTTCATCTTTCTTGCCAATACCACCACCTCGTTGACATGGGTCACAATTCTTAACAAAACTTCGAGCATCTTTGTATATTGTTGGCCAGAAAAATCCTGCTTGCAGTACCTTGCGTGCCGTTTTCAACCCACTGTAGTGTCCCCCACAATTAAGCTCATGGAAATGGCTCAGTACACTTTGTTGCTCTTCTTGTGGCACGCATCTCCTTAGAATCCCATCAGCTCCTTCCTTGAATAGATGAGGATCATCCCATATGTAAGCCCAGCATTGCTTGGCAAGAGCTCTCTTGTCTGAGGCTGAAAAGTTAGTGGGGCAAACATTCATAGCCAAGTAGTTTACAATATTAGCATACCATGGCTCTTCATTAGCCTTCATTAAGTGCTCATCAGGGAGGTCTTCATTGATGGGTATCGAATCAACAGGGATATTAGGTATTCTAGATAAATGATCTGCTACTAAATTCTCCCTACCAGCTCTGTCCACTGATGAATGTGTATTTTACACTTTCAGTTGAGTCTTTTTCACCTATTTTAGCTATACTCTATGATAATTTAGCTATATTTTAGTGCATTTTATTAGAATAGTGTCACGTTTCCCTTTAGATTTTATTTTACAGGTTTTGGTTGAAAAACGAGGATTTCCGGGCAATTATATTGAAGTTGACAAGGAATTGGTGTTCCAGAAGACTATTTGGAGTATCTGAAGGTTTTCGGATAGGATTTGGAGTCTCGGGGTCGAATCTGGAGGTTAGAAGGCCACTAGAAGTCAGAAATCGAGTCCGAAAAGGGGAAGAAATCCAAAAACGCGTCGAAAATGCGGAATTCCGCGAAATTTTCTCCCGGCGAACCGCCCGGGACGTGGGGCGAATCGCCCCACACTATTTGAGGCCTATATATAGTTGCTCATTTTTTCTCCGAATTTCATACTTTTCCATACCTTCTCTCTCACCTTTCTCTGTAGTTTGAGGGAGGGACTTCCCAGAGCCTGTTCTGGAGGTCCGTAGCTTAGGAGACACTTTTTCATAGCAGTTTGGAGCTTGTAGGATCGCAATTCTACGGAGATTGACAACCTTCGGTAACATTGTATCTTACAGTTTATTCTACTTATTTTTATATATCTTTCAACATGTTTTCTTCTATGATTTCTGTTGATTGCATGCCTATTATGAGTAGCTAAACTTATCGTTGGTGGTAGTATGTGAATTCTTAGCGAAGGGAAGATAATCATGCTAATGGCTATATCGCGCATTATACTCCGTGTTATTGCTTTGTTTCGTTGATCAGGCTCAGCCTAAATTCTCGTATGTTGTATTAATTATTATGCACAATTGGAACCTCGTCGACCTATACGCATCTATATCTTCGTAGTGTTGAATAATTACGGAACACAATAGGACAATAGTGATTGACTTGTCACTATCGTTATCTTCGTAGTGCTTAATAATTACAACAGGACATTAGATTGATCAAAGATCTCCATGCAAGACCGAGGAATTTACGCATGATTATTGACCCGTTATGCTTTGAAGGATCATACTATCACCAATCTCCATTATCTGTTAGAAAAACTCCTTGCTTTTACGTCTGCTGTTTTATATTCTTCAATTAAATTAGATAAAGCTAGTTATAGTCCTGAGAGAACGACACTCGAGGTCATTCTACTGCTACACTACGGTTTTCGTTGTAGTTGTGGATTGCCTTTGGCTTAATAACAAATTTATTTGTTGAACCTGGACCCGACAAATCCGCGTTCTTCATCCACTATGGTCAAATCAAAGTCTTGCAGCAAAAGGACCCAACGGATTAATCTAGGCTTAGAATCTTGCTTAGCTATCAAATGTCTCAAAGCAGCATGATAAGTATGGACATTCACAGGATGGCCAATTAAATAAGACCTAAACTTTTGTAAAGCAAAGACAACAGCTAAAAATTCCTTTTCAGTAGTTGTATAATTAACTTGCGCAGAGTCTAGAGTCTTACTAACATAGTAAATCACACGATACTGCTTATCAACTTTTTGGAATAAAACAGCACCCATAGCAAAATTCGAAGCATCACACATAATCTCAAAAGGAAGACTCCAGTCAGGCGGCACAACAATGGGAGTAGAAACAAGCTTTTCCTTAAGGGTATTAAAAGCAACTAAGCATTCATTAGAGAAATGGAAAACCGCATCTTTGGCAAACAAGCTACTTAAAGGTTTAGCAATTTTCGAAAAATCTTTAATAAACCTCCTACGAAAACCTACATGGCCAAGAAAAGATTGCAATTCTTTCACACAAGTAGGTGGGGGAAGTTTCTCAATGATTTCGATCTTAGCCTTGTCTACCTCAATACCTCTCTCAGAAACTACATGTCCTAGAACAATGTCCTCTCTAACCATATAATGACTCTTCTCCCAGCTTAAGGTCAAGTTGCGCTCAATGCACCTTTTCAAAACAAGATCTAATCTTTGCAAGCATTCATCAAACGAATCACCAAAAAGGGAAAAATCATCCATGAAAACTTCAACAAATTTAGTCACCATGTCAGAGAAAACAGAAAGCATGCACCTTTAAAAAGTGGCGGGAGCGTTGCATAGTCCAAATGGCATCCTTCTATAGGCAAATGTTCCGAATGGGCAAGTGAATGTCGTCTTCTCCTGATCTTCCGGTGCAATCGGAATCTGGTAGAAACCTGATAATCCATCAAGAAAACAATAAAACTTCCGCCCCGCAAGGCGGTTTAGCATGTCATCTATAAATGGTAAAGGGAAGTGGTCTTTCTTAGTGGCGGCATTTAATCTTCTATAGTCAATGCACATCCGCCATCCAGTGGTCTTCCTAACCGGTACCAATTCTCCCTTCTCATTCTCTTCCACCGTGACTCCTGATTTCTTAGGAACTACATGTACCGGACTCACCCATCGACTATCAGGAATGGGGTAAATCATATCGGCATCTAGCAACTTGATCACTTCTTTCTTTACAATTCCTGCATGGCTAGATTTATCCTTCGCTGAGGTTGCCTAACGGGTTTGGCATCTTGCTCTAGAGTGATGTTATGCACGCACCGTGTAGGGCTAATTCCTTTGATATCACTGATCCCCCATCCTATAGCTGCGGAATTTTCCTTCAATACTTCAATCAGCTTACTCTCTTCATTGTCGGAGAGATGTGAGGAGACGATTACGGGCTTCTTTTAATTTTCTCCTAAGTACACATACTTGAGATGCGCAGGAAGCGGTTTTAATTCTAAGTTAGGTTCTTCAGGAAACCCACTTTCTTCTTCTTCTTCATCTAAAGGTTCAAGTACCTCTTCTCCTGCGGGAATTTCTGGGGTGCTATCCATTATTTCAACTAGTTCCCTTGCTTCTTCGGTCATGTAGCATGCCTCAGCTTGCATTGTCAGTGCCTCCTCAAGTGGTTCGCGATTACCGTGGCAATGATGAAATTCGGGAATCACGGATTCGTAGCAATCCACAAATTTTAATTCCTCCGTGACTTCCTTATCTCCGATGCTACATCCTACCAACTCAATCTTCTCGCCCATTACCTCCATGGTTATTTTCTTGCCCTTAAGTTCAAGGCATGTGTTGGTAGTTGCCATGAATGGTCTCCCAAGTAGTACTACGTGCTCACGGATATGGCTCTTTCCCTCGTCTGCAGACTTCATTACTACAAAATCAGCCGGGATTATCAATTTGTCCACCTTCACAAGGATGTCTTCTATTATCCCGACCGGTCTCTTCACACTTTGATCCGCCATTTGGACGACCATATCGGTTGGTGTCAATTCTCCGAGTTCTAGGGCCTTGTACACCGAATAGGGCATTAAATTAATGCTAGCTCCTAAGTCAAGCATTGCCTTCGTAGTTCGTCCATTCCCTAAGGCGATGTCGATGATGAAACTTCCAGGATCCTTTTTCTTCACGGGCAATCCGACAATTGAGTTTACCGTTTCAACTCCATTCACTTCCTTCCCTGAAGTAATCCTTTTGTTCTTGATCTCACGAAAGAATTTCGTATAAGCTGGAATGTTTTGGATTAACTCCAACAGAGGCACATTGACTTCCACTTTTGACAGGCGTTGGAATAGGGGTGAATCCTGAATATCCTTCTTGGCTGGCTTGATCCGACTTGGGAATGGCACATGTGGCTTCGGAGGCACATATGGATTGGAAGACTTGTGAAGCTCCCCTGGCGTATTAGTCCCTACTTCGACTTCGTCATCTCCTATGTCTACCACGGATGGACTTGGTTCATCATTCCTTCCTGGAACTTCTTGAGGTTCTTTGAAACCTTTGCTAACCTCTTGTTCTGTGTTTGGCCCTGTATTTTCGGTCCCAGTAGGTTCTACCCGTTTAGGACGCACGAAGTTAGGAATTTTGGTCATCTTGCCTCCACGGAGTAGTAGATTCACCTCTTCGCACTCATTCTCCTTGGTAGTAACAGCTGGAAGTGGCTCGGGATCAGTTTCGGGTGTCACATCGGGAGGACTGGGGTTGCACGATTCCCTGGATTTGGGGGGTGATTCGCCCCTTACCTCGGGTAGTTTGATCACTACTTCCAGGGGGGTGTCCTCGACTGTTTTACCGCACCTTCCACACTTCAGCAGGCTAAGCTCTTCGATAAGTCGTTCAGTTACTTCTACTGCTTCAAAAGCCTTCTCGATTCGAAGATTTTTCTCAGCTTGCCCTGCTTGTGCTATCTCGAAAACACTCTCAATGTTAATCCCTGCGTAAAACGCAAGTTCCTCCTCTTCACTGATGTCTTCGTCCTCAGAATATTCTTCGCATAACCCGTCAGTTTCCCCTTGATTTGAATATATGTTGGTGACTTCATTCGACATTATTTTCTCGGATTGTGCGGATCCATTGGCGTACTTTTGAAAGACCTTCACTGCCTCTTCAACTGTACATTCTTCTAAACCTCCACACATCCCATCCACTTGAAGCCTAACTTCATCACGTAGTCCACCAACAAAAAACCAGATCAGCTCCCCATCGTCGAAACGGTGGTGGGGGCACTCACGTTTATACAGCTCAAATCGATCATAGGTGTCACAGAACCGCTCGTATTCTCCTTGCTTGAAGTGTTCGATCCGATTCCGCAGTGCAATCGTCTCATGGTAAGGCATGAAACGTGACAAGAACTCCTCTACAACTTGGCTCCAAGTCTTCAGTGATCCTGGTGCTAACCTTGCTATCCATATCCTTGGTTCATATCCCAAAGCAAAAGGAAATAATTTCCTGCATAATTGATCCTCGGTGAACCCCTTTGCTGGAACCTTTGCTATTTCCTCTTCATAGGACCTGATGAAGCTTATCGGATTCATATCCTCTCCATCTTCGAACCTTGGTATCCTTCTTACTATAGAACTTGTTACCTCATACCCCGATAACTCTTCTTCCAAGTATATAGCTGACCCCCTCCTGACTTGCGAGAACGTGGGCGTCAAGCGGGCTTCTAAGGTCGTCATACCTGGAAATCTGTATCAGGAGTAACTCAAAACTGAAAATTAGCCTCGTTAGAAATTTCGAAAATTGAGAATATTTCCAGATATCGAATACTACTAAGGCTAGGTAAGGAGAATTAGAAACAGACTAGGAAAGCAGTATCAGAGAGAGATTAAAAAGGAAAACTAAAACTAATAGAATTAGGAATTGAATGCTGAAAATATAAACAAATTAAACAGAAAAAAGGAGTATAGTTCCCCGGCAACGGCGCCAATTTGACGAACGCGGATTTGTCGGGTCCGGATCGGTCAAATAAATTTGTTATTTAGCCAAAGGCAATTCACAACTACAACGAAAACCGTAGTGTAGCAGTAGAATGACCTCGAGTGTCGTTCTCTAAGGACTATAACTAGCTTTATCTAATTTAATTAAAGAATATAAAACAGCAGACGATATAGCAAAGGTTTTTCTAACAGATAATGGAGATTGGTGATAGTATGATCCTTCAAAGCATAACGGGTTAATAATCATGCGTAAATTCCTCGGTCTTGCATGAAGATCTTTGATCAATCAATTGTCCTGTTGCAATTATCACACACTACGAAGATATAGATACTGACAGGTCAAGCGCTACTGTCCAATTGTGTTCCGTAATTATTCAACACTATGAAGATATAGATGTGCATAGGTCGACGAGGGTCCAATTGTGTGCAATAATTAATCAACATATGAGAATATAGGTTGTGCCTGATCAACGAAATAAAGCAATAACACGGAGTATAATGCGAGATATAGCCATTAGCATGATTATCAACCCTTCGCTAAGAATTCACATACTACCACCAACGATAAGTTTAGCTACTCATAGTTGTCATGCAATCAACAGAAATCATAGGAGAAAACATGTTGAAAGATATATATAAAAATAAGTAGAATAAACTGTAAGATACAATGTCACTGAAGGTTGTCAGTCTCCGAAGAATTGCGATCCAACAAGCTCCAAACTGCTATGAAAAAGTGTCTCCTAAGCTACGGACCCCCAGAACAGGCTATGGGAAATCCCTCCCTAAAACTACAGAGAAAGGTGAGAGAGAAGGTATCGAAAAGTATGAAAACCGGAAAAAACTGAGCAACTATATATAGGCTTTGAATTTGTGTGGGG
Source organism: Plantago ovata (assembly GCA_028274465.1). Lineage (NCBI taxonomy): Eukaryota > Viridiplantae > Streptophyta > Magnoliopsida > Lamiales > Plantaginaceae > Plantago > Plantago ovata. Next base: position 22,819,502 of record CM051458.1, read on the forward strand.
CGATTCGCCCCACACACCGGGAGATTCGCCTGGTGTGGGGCGATTCGCCCGAAAATTCGCGGAATTCCGCGTTTTCGACGCGTTTTTGGATTTTTTCCCCTTTTCGGACTCGGTTTTTGACTTCTAGTGGCCTTCTAATCTCCGGATTCGACCCCTAGACTCCAAATCCAATCCGGAAACCTTCAGATACTCCAAATAGGCTTCTGGAACACCAATTCCTTGTCAACTTTAATATAATTGCCCTGAAATCCTCGTTTTTCAACCAAAACCTGTAAAATAAAATCTAAAGGGAAACGTGACACTATTCTAATAAAATGCACTAAAATATAGCTAAATTAACATAGAGGATAGTTAAAATAGGTGAAAAAGACTCAAATGAAAATGTAAAATACACATTCATCAATATGCTAACAGATGCTAGCTTTTCAATCATACTTATCATTTTGAGAACGTGGTCTGATACGTTGCCTCCTTCCTAGAGCCTAGACCTTATGAGCTCTTTCAGCAAGTCAAACTTGAGGCTCTTAGGTTGAGAGTCAAAGAGACTCTTGAGATGCTCCAACATCTCATAGGGCATCATATGCTCATGTTGTCTCTGCAGCTCCATGCTCATGGAAGCGAGCATGACAGATTGTACATTGGCAGCATCATCAACATGCTTCTGGAAGGGAGCTGGGTCATAGCCCACAAGGTCAGCAACTTCATTCGGTGCGACTGGGATGGGTGTGTCCAACACATACTCAACTTTTTCTTGTCTGAGAACCAAACGCACATTCCGGATCCAATCCAGATAGTTCGGCCCAGTCAGAACATGCTTCTCCAAGATGCTTTTGATGGATAGGTTAGACATTTTGCTTGACCTAGAGAAGTAAATATAAAGAATGAAATTAAACTAAGGCAAATTTCATGATCATAATCAGTAACTAAATAAACATGGACTTTAGCAATATTTAGCTCCCACTATTTTAGCATACTCAATGACCCCACATAAAAGAGTACGAAATTATATCAAATACAATCATAGTGGACAAGATCCGCATTAATTCTATTATAACCCCAGCTAGGGCTGAACCGCTATAATAAATAAACCGGTAGGTCTCTAAACCAATTACTCCAAGTAACTCTTGTTTGGTCAAACCAAGTTTGACCGACATCCTTAAACTATTCTGACGCTAGGGCGACAAGACATAGATAAGTTAGTCATAACCATCACACAATGCTACCATGCATCTATAAATAGGACTTAGCCTCGTAGAACGGAGCAAACACTAGGGTGTAAATACTCTCGAACGAAAAGGATTAGTGCACCATTTAATTATGATGGGTGACGTCGTTTAGACCTAGTCCAAGACATAAAATTTAATTTGGGGTACATTTAAATATTGCGGTAATTTTAAACATATGACCAAGATCCTAAACATGCATTAAACAACTTGTTTCCTACACATGCAATACTTAAGGGCTTTATCCTATTCATGCATAAAAATGGATAAATAATAAAGTTATATAAATTAAATAACTTTAATAAACCCTTAACATGCAAGGTCAAACCTAATGTGAGTCAACATATTATATCAAGTAATTATTACAACCTTCTAAAGGATTAAATAATAATATATTTCCAAAATATATTAATTTGTAAATCTCCAAAATTACAAATATTAATTTCTGGGTGAAAATGAGAGACTTCTAAAGTTTTCAGGGGCAAAGTGCAAAGAAGAACAAGTTCTTGGTGTTTTTTACACTGCAATTAAACATTAAGGGGCATTGAGGTAATTTTATACTGTAAATTGTTTCCAGCCCCTAAACTAAGTCTAATTTACCAACAACCTGGCCCCAAATTCTCTACAAAAGCTCAAACAGGTCCCTTACTTTCTTTTTCGAATTTCAGAGATTCAAATCACTTCCAAAGTTAAAGAAACTTGTAATTAACCCCTTTGAATCATAACCCTTATTAGTGGGAGCAAGTTAAACCGTATTTTAACCCGAAAGTTCGACAATCCGTGAGCTCCAAAAATCCGACGAAGTTGATTGAGATTCCGGTGAGCTCTAAGCTTCACCAATCGCGTTTCCCTTTCGCTCACGGTTTTATACACTCGTTTTCTTACGAGCTAGAGATTCCAAATCTCAACACAAATTTTTTTTATTATTTTTTTTTAAACAGGCCCGAAGCCTGAAACCGTAGCAGAAGCTGCCGTGAAGGATGAAAAGAAAAAATTCTTTTTTTTTTTAAATCAAAAAAAGTAAAAGAGATTTTACCCAGGTAAAAGTCAAAACTGAAACTTAACCAGTCCATTTGTTCACGTAACAAATGTTACCTCCCATTTTTATAACACCCATTAATTAATTAACTACTTTAATTAATTAACACCCAATTTAAACAATAATTGCTTGATTATAATATTCAACTCACATTCTAACTAAATAAAATAAGGCTAGTGATAATGCCAGAGCTAAAATACTAATGCCAAAGCAATTTGTGCATTTTAAGGAATGATTAGTGAATATAAAAGGTAAATTGCTCTCGCACTAGTAATTTCAGCTCTGGCATTATCAATAGCCATAAAATAATTAAGCAATAAATCTAATTTATCATGCATAATTATAACAACCAAACATGCTTTAATATACAACGTAAATAAAACATATAAAATTTAACACGTAAATAACTGTTAAATCAAGCCAAGCTCTGATACCACTGTAGGAATATAGGGTCGTTTTGCTCTAAGCATACGCAGCGGAATTTTAAAAATTTTACGACCTATCTTGATAACACTTATTTAACATGTGATACGTAAAGGAGATTATCTTACAAATTAAGCAATTCCAAATCCTCATCTGTTTGTTCACCAAATTCCAGTTGCTGCTCCTCGATCTCGTCCTCAGCAAACTCTCTATCGTAGGTTTCGTAATCCTCTTAGTGAGCTCAAAATCTTCAAGCTCCTCGCCTAGCAAGTCCCAATCCGTATTCTCCAGCTTGAAATCCTTGACCTCGGTATCCACAGAGTTTCGTCTACCGTAGTGTGCTAGGAAACTCTTTCAAATAGATTGGGATATGTATATGTATATAAATGTGAAGTGTACTGTATTTTGTCACTTTCAGAAAGAGACAAAATAGATGATGTGTAGTGTTTTGTTGTTTTGCTTGTAGAGAGAAAAGAGAAGAAGAATTTGCATGTAAAAGTCACGTATCTTTTACTTCATCTATTCTCTCTATTTTATACAAGACAAAAGATTCCCAGACGCATTAAATGCAACTGGGGTAGTTTGTCAAGAGAGAGAGCAAGAGAGTAGGGCCACGGTGGGGACCAAGTCCCCACCCATTTAAAAACTGCTGGGCGCGTGCAGCACGCGCCCAGGCAAAACCAACCGGGCGCGTACAGTGCACGCGCCCGAGATCCAATCTTGCTGGGCCTATTGGCCCAGCTTTTCCCTTTCTTTCTTGACACTCATTCGGCCCAATTGTATTTGATGTCCAAATCAAATTTGGTCCAATTACTACAATTGATTTTAATTGTCCAAATCTAATTTGACCCAATTAAATTATTCACATTTTATAATAAAAAATATTAATCTAATCAATATTTATTTATTCAATAATAAATAGTATTAATCTAATTAATATCTATTTATTCATAATCCCGATTTGGTAGAGTACTAATCACGTAGTGTGACCCGTAGGGCCTTATATATTAATCATTAATCAAATTAAGTCCATGGTGAAACTCCTAGATGGTTTACCGGGCAACATTAATATATAAGGACATTTGTAAGGATATACAAATTACCTTTAGTGTAAGGTTAATATAGTCCCTTCATTCTTAAATACTCGAATAAGTCTAGAACTTGATATCGTGTCTGTTCCAATAACTTATTCATTTCTTTCTCACTCTTGTTAGTTGATCTTCGATCATATTCAAACACCATTTTGAATATATCGTAATGCATTGGCCAATGACTAACGATCAACCTAACTATGAGATGTAAAGTATTCTCTCCAACGTCAATTGTGAGGAATGAATTCTATCTTGGCTCAACTACTACTCCCATGCGCTTCATAATATATCTAACGCATGTCGTATCTACCCCAAGTGGAGTGCAAGCATTGGTCATGGTCAAGATATATTATTCCACACATGTAGTCAGTATTGACCTCAAGTCAAAGGACTGTTATTTACCTTATACACCGATACTTCCATAGACACATTAATAGAATTAATCAAACGGTTTCTCGGTGGGTCGGTCAACACCCTCTAAGGTGTACCATGCATCCACCATGAATGACCAAGTCATTCGTAGTTGTGAGAGTCACTACATTCCTCTAAGAATATGATGCAGATCGCATGCCAATCTTTAACGTGCGTCATTGATATCCCAAATCTCAATGACCTCGATTGGGACTATTTTAGGACTTATGTTCTGTCATCCAAGTTCTCACACACTTGGTAATAACATATAGTCCATGGGAACATCTTATAGAATTATCTTAAAACAACCAAATAAATAATCCAAAGATGTAGAACCAATTAATATGCAATATAAATAATAATAAACTGATTATGATCTATGTACATATCATCTTGCAAATGGTTGTCTCCAGGACATACATACTTTCACAACCTAGCTCAGCACAACAACAACAACAAGGTGATCGCCGTATAAAAGGTTTGCGTAATGATGATGGTACTTGTTTCTTGAATGCAGTGTTGCAAAATTTGTATGCTATTGATGTTCTGCGCAATTATTTCATTCAATCGGTAGATGACTCTAGTGAGTATTTCTGTAACACCCCAGAAATTCAGAGGTTTAAAGGGGTTGAGAACGTTACTCATGTCAACAAGGTGCACATTTATTTTCGAAAATCCACCTACAACAACTTCAGAGTTAAGCGTGCTTGCTCTGGAGCAATTCTAGGATGGGTGACTTACTGGGAATTTCCGGGTGCGCGCACGAGTGAGGACAAAGTGCGCGGATTAGAACATGTGTTGGTCTGTGGGGCCAACATATCACTCCGGAGAGCAGTCCACGAGTAACCGCGCCGACCCAAAGGGTCGGGCTTTCGGTCGATTAGTGGTCGGGGCGTTACAACTTCTCTCATAAGGAAACTGATTTTGGAGACGATCACAAGTGTTGTTACAACTAGGGACGTAATGGATGCGACACCCGTATTTGAGATCATGTGCAATAGATTTCCCGGTGATCAGTAGCGGAGCTGGGTGCAGTGGGGTACTGGACCCCCTCAAATTCTAGCTATTATCATATACTTTGTACTATGTAGTATTATTACTATAAATTTTGTACTTGTCCTACCGGTAGGAACGTAGGTATTTTGTTTGGGTGGTGTGTTTTCGATACCCAATGTTAACCAACTAAATTACCTCTTCCGTTTCTTTAATCTTTTCCAAATCATTTCATTTTCTCTTCTCTTTTCTTTTTATCTACCATAATTTTCAAAATTTATCTTTTTCCTTTTTAAATCTAGTGTGCTGCTCAATATTTCTATAAGTACCGTTGTAGCATGTTTTAATACTTGAAATCCTATATTAATTCAATGTTAAATTTTAAATGTATAAATGTAGAGTAGTATTTTGATATTTGAATATATAATTATTGTTAGAAATATATTGTTTTCGAAATTCTTAAATTAGATATTTATTAGATAAGTATATGGCAAGAATTTTTTTATTATGTTTGAATAGTTTGTACCGGTGTCAACAAATCATCATCTTCCTGGTCGCCGCAACTCCTAATCTCCTCCGCCTCCGTGTTTGTGTTTGTAGTAGTAGTAGTAGTAATTGGTGATGATTTTTTGATTTTTTTGTGGAAAGCCCGATGGAGAAAGGAAAAGCAATCTGCCATTGTCTCGACGAGCTTAGGTTATTATGTTATGTTCTGTTTTGGAAAAATCGAGTAATCCCAAAGTCAATCTAAATATATACAGCAGTATATATCTTAATTAGTTATTCTTATCTTAATATATATTTCCAGTAAAGAATTTGAATTCATGTTGACTTCAGATTCTGTTGCCTTCGGATGTTGTTTTGAGTTGATATGGTCGGTGTTCTACCATAGTCTGGTTTTCCCTCTTCTCACAAGTCATCATCTCATGCCGTATCTTGACTCAACTTATCCTGCTCCTAGGGCGTGTATATATATAGTGTCAAAAGCCATGTGTTATTTAGTAGTAAGAACTGGAATATGTTGAAACGAGATGTCAACAGACCGACTCAACCAACTTCTATAAATTAATTGTAATTACTCTGGTCAAAACTTCTCATTTATTTAATTTTATTAACCGTTTTTCGGACAAAAAATATTTCTAAATTACAAATTGAAAAAAATTCTGAAAAATTATATAAAAAGTAACCATTTACCTTTGGACCAAAAAGAAATAATTATGATGATGATGAATGGGAATGAGGAATATTACACTACACAGAATTGATCTGCTATTACAGTGTACCATATCAAACTCTCATTGATTGATTGGAACAGAAGTTCCCTTGGCCCACATATTGAACTATTTGCAAGAGTGACATTTTCATGTCCAAGAAATTCAACTTCAATGTCCATCTGGAATTATATGAAGTTTGTGTCATTAATACACTAAAATACTGTTGAATTCATCAAATTAGCTAGGAAAAAAGAGTATGACTGAGTGGCAAAATTTTATTTTGGTACTCCAGGTACCTCGCCAATTTAGGTACTCCACAATGTTATCGTCCAATTTAGATACTCCACAATAACACAATATTCAATTTATGTACTCCGGTCAATTTTTCGATTGGTCAAACCGAAAAACACAATTTTGATTCTATTGGTTCTCGCTTATTTTTTTTAAAAACTTTTAATTATGTTTGAAAATTGTAAAAAAATATAAAATCATTTTAAAATTATTAATAAATATTAAAAACTTAAGAAACATATTCTAAAAAATATATTAATAAAAAATCGAAAAAATAATATAATATATAAAAAATAGAAAAAAAAACAAATTTCTAAACAAAAATTTGCAATTTTGTTTTTTTAAATTTAGAAAAATTACTAGAATACATTTTTTTTAAACAAACTATATTTTTTAATTTACCGAGTGTTGAAAATCTCAATTTCTATTAAAATTTTACAAACTACACAAATATAAAATATACAAGAAAAGAGGAATAAACATCACTAACTTCATTACATATTACTGCCAATGGTACACCAAAAGAAGAAGTTTAACATGCCAAAAGGCGATTTTTTTTTTTTTTTGAAACGGCAAAAAAAATTTCATTAATCGTAAGAGAGCATAAATGTTAAATGTTTGCTTACAAAAAACTAATAAAACTAGAACCAGTCGGACTCAAAAAGTGGCCAAACGTGGTGATACAAACACCAAAACTCTGCCTAACCAAAGATTGGGACAAGGACAAAACGTACAAAGGCGCTAATAAAGCTAAACAACCCGAGGGATCAATAAGGCTAGCCAACAAGTCCTTGCAATGAGCTTTCAAAACTTGAACGATAATTTTTTCCATTTTTATATATTGAATATTTAAAAATAAAAACTAAATATTTTTTATTTAAATATTTATTAATATTGTTTATTTAAAATATATTTTTAAATACTTTTTCCATTTTTTTTATTTTTAATATTTAATAATAATTTTAAAATATCTTTGTAACGGTACCGATTTTTAAAAAGAATTAATTTTTTGAAATAAAAGTAATTTCGAAAATTCAAAAAACAACGATCTTCAATAAATGACAAGGAACGGGTTTTAGCGCTCAAATGAGCTTACAAATTTTAAAGTAGAACAGAGATAACAGTAACTAAACTCAGTGTCAATTTTAAAATGAACGGACAGTGAAGATGAAAAGTTTTTCTTCTAATTGCTAGCAAATAAAATTCCACGAGCTCCCAAACCCAACTCTCAGTCGCTGGATGCCTAAACTTGATCTTCTTCAACAAAATTTACAAGGAAGAAATTTTGAAAACAGAAAGAGTGTGAGATAAAGGATCTCAATGAGATTCTAAGTTTAATAGACAGAAAAATAAACGGTTTTGAAAACAAACATTTGTAGCAAGCAAAACAATAACAGAAACAGATAACATAACATAGACAAACATAAACAAATAAGGTGAAGTCCGTTGGTGCAGCCCGCCTTGTTACTCCTACTCCCAGTATGCCCTTATAGCTCCCTCCAGAGGGTACAACTCTAGACAGAAACAGAAACAGAACCTACGACCCTAATAGACCTCAGCGACTTCTGCCTCGCGTCTAAAATGGAATAGACTAGGCAATAACCAAATAAACCCGATAGTCCACACTACTCAAGTCTACCTAGTTACAACTTAATCGACCGGCCACACAGAAATAGACAGAAACAATAACAGATAAAGTGCTCGGATAACCGAGTTACATCCCTGCAGAAGAGTCAGTACAAACAGAACAACACCGTACATAATAAAGTAAAATGGTCATGCATAGGGAATATTTACTTTTAAAGAAGTAGCATACAGAATACAATACACATATGTATATATACATACATAGCACATTGCCTTCCAGGTTTTAAAAACAGACAAACTTTGAGGTGAACACTCACCTTAGAGATAGATGAACTCATCCACGGAAAGTTCAGAATACGAAACACCAGACTGAACACCTAAAAGCTCGGATTACGGAGTAACGAACATAAACACCTAAATGGAATACGGACGGTTACAACCTAACAGTCGAAACGAAAGTCGAAAAGATAAAAGATAAAGTAAACGGATATTAGGTGACGGAAGGGGACGACCAACTGAGGACCTCTCGATTTTTAGAAAGTGAGCAAACAGACCCTTAACTTCCAGAGTTATAAGATGATCCTTAAAGTTCCGTAAATTACCAAAATACCCTTAAGGTAACAAGAATACCAAAAAAATACACTTTACCATTTCAAATTATCACAAAGCGCTTAGTTTTCATAAATACCCAAACAGTTCACGAACTTTCGAGAATTACAAGGTAGTTCATACCTTTAGGAGAACTACACTTTTTGTTAGTCCCTCAATAATCAAAATCACAAACAAGTCCAACACTTTTCATAAATTTCCAGATTGTCCCCAGGTTTTAGATAATTAACAAACAGTCCCACAACTTTACAAAATTACAAGAATACCCCAAATAGTTTTCTATAACAAAACAAGATGATTTATGGAAGTTATAAATCCCAATGCAACCATGCTGAGAGATCTACACATCAATAAGATTCCTATTAAACGAAAACAAGAGGGAGATAAGGGCTGCCAAACTCACCAATGCGTAGTCTTTGCGTACTGCACTGGAACTGTTCTGGATCAAATTCAGGGACTGTAACTCGATGGAATATCAAATTTCAGCATCCGAATGTGATTTATACAGAGAGAGAAACGTGTGGATATAGAGTTCGTAAAATTTGGATAGGTAATGAAAGAGATATGAGCCGATGAACATACCCTATGCAAGCAGTTCTCTGGTCGGACAGATCGTGCCACAGGTCGAATTCAGGGACTTACACTCAACCGAATTCATAATTTCAAGATCTTAAAGTCATCTACACCGAAAGGGGAACAACTGGATATAAAATACAAGAATTTACGATGAATAACGAAGGTGATCGGAGGCGAAGAACTTACCAACGCAAATAAATTGCTTTATCGACAGACTCTGTTCCAGACCGAATTCAGGTACCAAAACTCAAAAAAATCCGACATTTCAAGATTCAGAAGTGATCTGTACAGAAGGAGGAGCGCGTGGATGTAAAATACAAAAATTTGTGATGGGTAACGAAGGAGATACGATGTGATGAACTTACATAATCGCATTTGCAGGATTTCAGATTGGTCTAGAGAAGTTACGCAGCTTGTACAGGATGTACAATGGAAAATATGGTTTGTTCTATGTATCAAAATGTTCCACATCAAGCAAGGATCTCAACGACATGAACATGGCTGAGATTGGACGTTGTTTGACAAGGTTTCGGGTGCGAAAAGGGGCTGGGACAGACATACATAGCGTCGGTTGTAAAGATGTTGTTAGCTTCAAGGTTCCCTGTGGTATTTGATATGAGCATGATGTCGATATGGCCTAAGGAATACAATGTTGATTTACTTCTTGATGACCTGGTTATGGATTGGAATAGTGATGGCAGTAGGTTACCTTCAATATTTGTGCCATGGCTGCCGTGAAGATAATGGAGCTAATTGAGAGGTTTAGAGGACGGCAAAACAAGAACTGATTAGGGTTGGATTTTGTGTAGGTTAAAGGTTATATATACAAATTCCATACAAGATTAATAATTATTATTCTGATGATTTAATAGTGATTATTTAATAAACAAGAGAACGTGAGTTTCCTTAACGCGGAAATTAACCAAATGATAAATAAAAGTGATAAAAATAATTATTACCAGAAAATTAATTGAATAAATAAATTGATAAAATAAAAAATTTAAAAAATACGGGATGTTACAATCTTTATATTTTCTGATATTGTTTACAATTTTAAAATATAATTAGAAGTTTTTAAAACAAAAAATAAGTGAGAACCAATAGAAACACGCCACGTGTCCTGAATTTATTTTTTTTTTTTTTAAAGCCAAAATTGTGTGTTTTCGGTTTAACCAATCGGAAAATTGACCGGAGTACCTAAATTTGACATGGTGTTATTATGAAGTACCTAAATTGGACGATGACATTCTTGAGTACCTTGGCGAGGTACCATTCTGGATTACCAAAAATAAAATTTTGCCATGACTGAGTTCAGTTAGAATCGCCGTCAACCTAAAAGCCAAAAGAGCATGCACATATTGAGATTTCAAAATATTTAGGAAAAAAGAAGTCTCTGAAGATTTTTAGGTCAGCATCACATTTCAAAGATGCAATTGTGCAAGAAAGAGATATGAACGAATCTACTAATTGAAAGCTGAACACTGTTCCATAATTGTATAATTCCTGTTATTATAGCTCATGTGCCTTGTAAAGTCCAATTAGTTCATTCTCATGGCATGTGTACCTGAGCATTTATACACAGTTTCTCAGAAGTTCCACTAAAAGTTTTAGTACAATGAAAGACTGTGACTGCTACCTTTCAGCCGCGCACACCAAAAATGGACATAACAAGTGTATCAGTAGTGCTAAAGGTAGCTTTGACATCCAAAACCAGGAAATAAAAATAGAGCAGACATGGTCCACATTGAGATATATATATAGAAGCATCAGACTATCTGACCAATAAATAAGTCACTTAACAACCTAATATGAGTCCACAATGTGGAAGAAAGATCTTTCTTTGAATTTGTCAAACCAGCAAGAATGACAAAATGAGCAGAGGGTTTACTGATAGATAAAGATACGATAAATAAAAGATAACAAGACACCAATCTTCGAAGAGACGAACCACCCTAAGGCGAACCAGCTCCTATGAACAAAACTATAACCTAACTTCTCTTCTTCTCTAATGAACGTTGGACTAACTGACTCTCTTATATATAACTACAAATTATGTCGCACGCTACGCGTGCGAAGCATGTCGCATGTGTCGCGGACTTCATAAGTCGCCTAATCCTTATGTGCCCCCTAAACCACATCTTCCCTTTCCAGGAAGAATAAAGGAGGCCAAGAAGGATATTCGTGACTCACCCATATACAGGATCCTATCAAAAGTAGAGGTACACGTCCCTCTTTTGGAATTGATTCAAAATGTTCCCGCCTACACGAAATTTTTCAAAGAGGTGAGGAGCAATAAGAAGAATTTCCAAAAAGGGGAGGTAGCCGAACTTCAAATGGTTAACTCCGTACATGAGTTGCCTTTGAAACAAAAGGATCCCGGGAGTTTCGTCATTAGTATCACCATGGGAAACGGCCGATCTGCAAAAGCAATGCTTGATTTGTGGGCTAGCATTAACTTAATGCCATACTCCATTAACAAAGCATTGGGGTTAGGAGAAATCCAACCCATTAGCATGGTTGTTCAAATGGTTGTTCGTAGTGTGAAACACCCACTTGGGATAGTCGAGGATATTCTAGTGAAGGTTGATCGACTCATAGTGCCAACCGACTTTGTGGTGATGGAGACGACAGATGAGGAAACCAGTTCAAGAAAGGAGCATTTTGTGCTCCTGGGCAGGCCCTTCATGGCCACCACCAACACATGCTTGGAGCTTCGAGGGAAAAAAATCACCATGGAGGTGCTCGGAGACAAGGTTCAGATTGAGCAATACAAACAGGTATATGAACCCGGTTCTGAATAAGCTATAATTGAAGAGTTTAAATTTGTTGATTGCTATGAACCTATTTCTTGTGATACTTATTTTGCTCATGAAGTTAGTGACCCTTTAGAAGCAGCCCTTACCATGAACCTTGAGGAAGGATTTGTCACCGAAGATAGTGTTAGCTATGACAGCCCTTAGCAAAACTTTTTGCACTTCTTGTTCGGCGACGCATC
>CM051458.1:22832053-22946149 GCA_028274465.1 Plantago ovata
GACGAGGGTGGCTAGAACAGATGACTCTCAAAAAATCAAAGAAAAAATAGAAAATTGACCAAACGATTACGAACATTACAAGAATTGGAAAAATGAGCACAACTTTGCTAAACTGGCTATTTGGCTTCTTTTTTTTTACCCTTCTTTGCTTTTTTGGGTCTTTTCTTTTTTTTTTCTTTTTTCTTTAGATCTCTTTTTTTCTTTTTTTTTTCTTTTTTCCTGGAATTTTTTCTTTCTTTTTTTTATCGTTTTTTAGCCAGCAGTAGCATAACGAAAAGTGAAACAAAAATGACAAACGACTTCCCCAAACCTATTCGAAAGAATAGGTTGGAGTACAAAATTTACGAGAAAGGAAAACTAAACTCACAACACGGAAATGAAAAACGAAAACAAGTCTAATGATGGTGCAACCCCCTCCCCAAACCTATTCGGAAGAATAGGTTATAAACAAAGGATCACACAACCTCACACTACCTCCTTCCTAGGCATTTAGCGATCTCAAAGCATGGTGAAGACTTGTTGCCTCTTAGGTACATAATTACTCGGGAAAACAACCATAAGACCCTAACATGCATCATCCTATTATAAAGGCCTTCGTGAACCGCAGTAGAGAAAACACCACTAAGTGATGTCGAGACTACCAAGGTTAACTAAGTGCATTACATAAATGTGACAAGCCAAGCGAGAAAAACCTCAAACAAATTCATAGAGATGAAGCATATGATTAATGGCATAGTTAGTTAATTTACCCAATAAAAAATTAAAAAAATTTGGCAATAAACTCCATATAAAACATGCAAGACTATCCTAGGATGAATATAGTGAATGCAACCTAAAAAACTAAGAAAGCAGTAAACGTGCAAATGCAAATGCAAACAAAGAACAGGATACTAATCAACACAAAGCCAAACAATACTTAACATCGCGGTTCACATCCCATCCCCCTTATGATTCTTAAGCTAGCCCCTAGCAAAAGAAAATGAGTAATAAGAAGTGATACTAGATGTTACCGAACGGTTTGGCCTCGGTTGGCTGAGAGTGGACATGTGAAAAGACTAATCATCGGGATGGTAATCCCCATAAAAGTCCCTCCACATGTCAAATAGGAGATCATTGGACTGCTGTAGAGCCTCCTGTTGTTGTTGGATGAGCTGTTGCTGCTCCCACCTTTGTTGCCTATCCTCTCAGCGATGCTCCTCGAATGTCTCCCAATCGCGGTTGCGCTGGGCAATGTGCCCGTCGAGATCCTGTCGCAGTGCCGCGGTACTGGCATCAACTCTATCGAAACGATCGTCGAGGTAGGCCCGGAGTTCAGAGAAGTCAAATCCTCTAGACCCCTGTGGTGCTCGAGGCGGTGCATGCGGTGCTCTATGGACAAATGGAATATCCGGGATAGGGGCTTGGCCATCATCAGCCTCCATAGCATCCTCATAATCATGCTCATTATCGGAATCGCTCGGTTGGAAGGGTGCTTCCACATCAGCAGCGGCAGCCGTGGGGTTCTTCAACTGATACCTAGCCAGCTGCACCTCAATAGTCGAGGGTGAAAAGGCGGCGACCTCGCAATCCCCCTCGTCAATGTCCTCGACCCCATGATATTTGCAGTAGGCAGTGATGAAGCTCGGAAAGATGAAGAGCTTCTTCTTCTTTTCCCAGTGGCGCTCATACTCTTCATACATGATGTGCCCGATGTCGATCCGATGTCTGTCTATCAAGCAGTAGAGGAGCTCGGCATAGTTTGGTTGTATCCAGGTGTCATTCTTCCTAGGGATCAAGTTGAAGATGCAAAATTTCATCATCACCTTAGCCTCAATGCTAAGGTCGCTCTGACTGATCCGTGCAGGTTCTGCTCCGATTTCTGGATACCTGTACTCCCTGTTGCAGATCACGTCTGTAATATGTCTTCCTATCCCCCTAGAGGCCCTCGAATACAGGTAGGCATGGTTGCTCCCTGTGAACTCCTGATGCCCAAAATGGATGAATGAAGAAATCGACTCTGGTGTCCATGGTATTATCAGGCCTCGAACTAGTACCCCATTCTTCTCCTCGAGATCAGTGAATCCAGTGTAGAACTCTTGGAGGAGGCTCACGTCGTACCCCTTGAACCTGTTGGAACTATACCAAACCCAATTCCTTCTTGATGCCAATCGGGAGAGCGTCCTATATCCCGCCGTTCCAGCTACTGCCTCCGGAATATCAATCCTCCTATCGGGTATGATCGATCTTCCCCCTTCGGCTAGCTCCACTTCGAGCCTCTGTCAGACGTCTATCTTAGCTAAAGACAACTCGTACATGTTGTGGGAAGGTTGGGAGCTTGATGCTACTCCCTTTCCCTTCCTGCTCAAGCCAGCTCTCCTCGATCCTCTTGGAGCCATGATTCCTACAAACAGCAATTAGTATCTTGTATGACGCAAAACAGACTTATGCATATGTAAATGTACGAGCGGTCAAATGAGCGATATCTACAACAATCGAACTCCTCAAAAACCCAATGTCCAGTCTAGCTACTTCATCATACAACATATCAATGTAACTACTACAATCACATTTCACATTATGCTTTTGCTAGACAACAAATGCCTTGAATCACAAGGCTCAATTCATACCAAAAAATCCAACAACATAAATCCTCAACTCCATCAATCATGCATTCTACCATTACATCCATCATTATCATATCAATAAACACATGTTTAAACATGGAATGATAGTAAAAGATACATTTCCTAACAAGATATATCATCTAATAGCAAAAATCTCAAACCAACAAACCAAGCCTAATTGAACATGCAATTGATAATGAATAACGTTTCTAATCACATAAATCATCAACCCATACATCATACAAGCTTAATTGAAGCATAAATAAAAAAAAAACCCAAATTTGAAAAATTAGGGTTCATGTGAGATTACCTCAAATCCGAAGATAAAATAAACTAGGGAGAAATTTGTTCGGATGAAAAGAAAGAGCACGTAACGAGCTTCGATTGAAGCTAAAGAACACACAATTTGATGGAAGTATGAAGAAGTTATGAAGGTTTGATGAAATTTTGAAAATGGGAGAATTTTTGGAGTTTAGATGAAGAAGATAAAGTGAAATGAGGGAGATTGGGGAGAACCCCGATTTATTTTTCTGCAGAACGTGGGGCGAGTCGCCCCGTGCGGGGCGAATCGCCCCGCGGGTCCAGAGCGCGCGCGCGCTCTTGGACTCGTAGGGCGATTCGCCCCCCATGGGGGCGATTCGCCTCCCACCTCCTAAGGTGGGGAGATGAACTTTTCGAATAAAAATGCGGTTTTTAAATCCCCGAAAACCATTTTTCTCACAAAACACTCGAAAAATCTCACTCAAACATAACATAAGCACGTACGACACAGAGACGAACAAATTCACATATGAAAAGCAAATTGTTCAAGTATGAATGCATGCAATAAAAGCGGTAAAGAAAGCGATAAAAAACCCCGGGTTGCCTCCCGGATAGCGCCATTGTTTAAAGTCTTTGACTCGACTCCTGTCTGCGCCTAGTTTTTCTTTTTGAGGGTACTAGACTTCCCCTTCATGGATCTCCTCCTCATGCCACGAACTGTAAATAAGAATGAACATAGACAGCAAGACCACTGTAGTCAACAGTGTGAGAAGTATCAGGTGGATCAGGTGGGTCAGATATGGCTCGCAACACATGTTGCTTGCCATCCACTTCAATAGTGCAAGTCCTTCGGTAGATGTCCATCACGGAGCGTAGCTTAGTCAAGAACGTTCGCCCCAAGAGAATGACATCCCCCGTCCCAGGTGTAGACGCCGGCATGACTACAAAATTGGTGTATACAGAAGCTTCACCAATCTTGACCAATACATTCTTCACAACGCCTTCGGGTCTCACAAAGGATCCATCTGCCAGTTGCACAATAGCCTTATGCATAGATAGTTTTCAAAGGCTACTCTTCTCGAATACATTCAAAGGGAGCACATTAGAGTAGGATCCCGTGTCCAGTGTGGCACGGACATCTTCAAGTTCCCCAATCCCGACCTTAACATCGAAACTTTTAGGGAGTGGCTCGGGATCCTCTTGTTCCTCTTCACTCTCGTCAGAACCAAGGTCCTTCTCTTCTTCCTTAGCCTGTGGAGGTTCTTCCTTCTTGCAACACTCGCACTTAGCAACCTTCTTGATGGTGATTCCGACAGGTAGATCGCCCACCAAGGTAATGGACATCGACTTCTCAGTGTTGCTAGGCAGCTTGCCTTGCTCCCTACTTGCTCCTCGGTTGATCAACTCTTGCATCTTTTGATGGGCAAGCCTAGTGCTCTCTTCCAACCTATCAAGTCTCTCTCTAGTCTTCTCAGAATCTTCTTCATAACGTTTGAGAAAACTTTGGGTGTGATCAACCATCTTTTGCAAGTTCTCCATCAGTTGAGCCGACTTCGACTTCGGTGGCTCTTTCGGAGCGGGGTTTTCGCAGTGGTCATTACCATAGTTAAGCCTACTACGGTCTTGGTTAGGGCCATAAGTTTGGTTAGCCGGTTCATATCGTTGATTGTTTCGGAACCCTCTTCTCCAAAATCCACCTCGAGGATTCCTTCCATCTTGTCCGTAGCTAGCTTCTTGAGTACCAAACTCCGTAGCAAAGGCTTCCTCTTCGCCTCTTTGAGCCCAGTTGCCATCATCATATGCAAGCTCCGATCTACACATATGAGCCCCATGCCCGTAGTTCTTGCATATTCGGCAAATTTCGTTCGAAACAGTCGTTCCAGTGGAGCTCTTGAGGACTTGCTTCAATTCATTGGTAAAGCACTCGAATTGATCCCCATTCCCCCTATACATAGGGGCTTCTTGAGTTGGTGGAGCTTCAGGTCCACGTCTCCTAACCATCGCTCTTGGGTCCTTGAACTGCGAGCCCTTAGCAAGCCTTTCGAAAACTGCGCAGACGGCTTCTGCGGTTTCCTCCCAAATATTGCCTCGGCATTGGAAATCCACCACTTGTTGGTTCTCGAAAATTAGTCCATTGTAGAAGTGTTGGACTAGGTCAGAAAGCTCAAAACCGTGCTGAGGACACTTGTTCGTGAGATCCTGGAACCTCTCAAACGCGGTGTAGATGGTCTCATCATACTCCTGCTTGAATCCAGTGATTTGCGCCTTTAGCGCGGTAGTCAAGGTGTGAGGGAAGTATTTTTCCATGAAAGCTGAAAAAACCTTCTCCCAAGTGTCCAGCAAGCCTGCTGGTAGAGAACTCAACCATGACTTGGCTCTGTCGCCAAGTCCCATAGCAAAAACCTTCATCCGCAACAAATCCGTTGTTATTTCAGCTCCGGGTCGTGGGAGTTGGTTGACGAAATCGTCGATATCGTGCAAGTACCCCATCACATCTTCCCTTGCTAAGCCATAGAACCTTGGAAGTTGTTGGAATGTGTGGTTCTTGATTTCCAGATCTCGAGTTGCAGACGAAAGAACAATCGCCGGCCCCCTCATACGATCCTTGGAGGGTTGAACCCATGCTTTCAGTGGTCTAGCTTTTGCCATTCCGTCGATTTCCTTGAAAAGACAGTGTAGAGATTCAGAGAAATCGGTATCCTCTATTTCCTCTAGTGCACGCCTTTAAAGTAGTCGCCTTCTTTGGTGGTAGACTCTGTCGATCGCAGCAATTGAATCAGCACGCGGTGTTCTCCTAGATCGTGTATGTGGCATACACTATCTGTAACAGACTAGGAAAGCAGTATCAGAGAGAGATTAAAAAGGAAAACTAAAACTACTAGAATTAGGAATTGAATGCTGAAAATATAAACAAATTAAACAGAAAAAAGGAGTATAGTCCCCGGCAACGGTGCCAATTTGACGAATGCGCTGGTGTCGTGGTCCAACGCGTATCAAATAAATTTGTTATTTAGCCAAAGGCAATTCACAACTACAACAAAAACCGTAGTGTAGCAGTAGAATAACCTCGAGTGTCGATCTCTAAGGACTATAACTAGCTTTATCTAATTTAATTAAAGAATTTAAAAATAGCAGACGGTATACCAAAGGGTTTTTCTAACAGATAATGGAGATTGGTGATAGTATGGTCCTTCAAAGCATAACGGGTTGATAATCATGCGTAAATTCCTCGGTTTTGCATGGAGATCTTTGATCTATGAGTTGTCATGTTGTAATTATCACACACTACGAAGATATAGATTCCGAAGACCAAATAATTGTCCAATTGTGTTCCGTAATTATTCAACACTACGAAGATATAGATTCCGATAGGTTAATGAACTGTCCAATTGTGTGCAATAATTAATCAACAATACGAAGATATAGATTTTGCTAGATCAAAGAAATAAAGCAATAACACGGAGTATAATGCGCGATATAGCCATTAGCATAATTATCAACCCTTCGCTAAGAATTCACATACTACCACCAACGATAAGTTTAGCTACTCATAGTTGTCATACAATCAACAGAAATCATAGAAGAAAACATGTTGAAAGATATATAAATATAAGTAGAAAAACTGTAAGATACAATGTTACCGAAGGTTGTCAGTCTCCGAAGAATCGCGATCTTACAAGCTCCAAACTGCTAGGAAAAAGTATCTCCTAAGCTAAGAACCCCCAGAACAGGCTCTGGGAAGTTCCTACCTAAAACTACAGAGAAAGGTGAGAGAGAAGGTCTGGAAAAGTATGAAAAACGGAGAAAAACTGAGCAACTATATATAGTGTTCGAATTGTGTGCGGCGATTCGCCCCACACACCGGGCGACTCGCCTGGTGTGGGGCGATTCGCCCGGGAGTATTTTTCGCAAATTTATGCGTTTTCGACGCGTTTTTGGATTTCTTTCCCTTTTCGGACTCGGTTTCTGACTTCTAGTGGCCTTCTATCCTCCAGATTCGACCCCTAGACTTCAAATCCTATCCGGAAACCTTCAGATACTCCAATTAGGCTTCTGGAACACCAATTCCTTGTCTACTTCAATATATTTACCCGGAAATCCTCGTTTTTCAACCAAAACTTGTAAAATAAAACTAAAGGGAAACGTGACACTATTCTAATAAAATGCACTAAAATATAGCTAAATTAACATAGATAATACCTAAAATAGGTGAAAAAAGACTCAAATGAAAGTGTAAAATACACATTCATCAATATATATATATATATATATATATATATATATATATATATATATATATATATATATATATATATATATATGTATATATATATATATAATATTCAAAATATTAATTATGCCACAATCAATTATAATTAACCAAGTTAATTATAATTTTTCCTATAGTATTATGGACAAGCCGGTCCATCATATAATGTGACCCATAGTGCCTCAATGTATTAAGCTAGACAAGACAGCTAGGCATTCATGGAATTCTCAGACGATTTCATTTGCAATATTAATACATGAGGATGTTTGAGGGTAAATCTCAAAACCACTTTCGTTGAGGAAACCTGTCGTACTCAATGTGGCGATGGTAAGGTCCATTCATCTGACTGACTCGAATGCATCTAGGATCGATGAAGTGTCTATCCCAATAATACATTCATGGCGTCGCAGGGAGTTGTTTGGTTACGTAGATATATATATGACTATCATAATATATCCATGCACTGGCCAGTGACTTTACCGATACAACTATGACGACTATGAGCAGTGCTCTCCGATGCTACACATGAGAGATGAATCCTCACATGATCACTTACCATCCACATTTGTAATATAGCCATAACCCCAGATAGTATTGTGGCCAACTACTTATTCAGAGCTGACATTAGTTTTCTTTCCAAAGACATGGAAAAACAAATGTGATGATAAAGTCCTGAGAGTCTAAGGAAGAATGGCATCACTTCAACAACTCCGGTTCCCATAGACACTTCTGTGTAGAGTATACATCGACGGGAGTATCCGGTGGGTTCTTCCATTGTTCGGTATCCTCCTCGAACAACTATGCACAGTTATGAGAACATCATGGATCCGTCTAACGATCCATTCCGTGGTCGTGGGATCGACACACACTTGCTCCAACAAGTATAACCTCCACTCATACTAGTCTCAATTGCTTCATTCAGACCTCTACATCTGAGATGAACTTCGACTAGGGAGAATTTGGGATAGATGATAATTCACATAATTCCCACTAATTATGTGATCAGTCATCTATCCACAGGGGACATGTTTGATATCTAAACTGACCAACCAGATAAAGATATGACATGCTGTATGCCTGGTGTAATATAAATACATGAGTAAACATGAACATGAATAACAATATTTACGTCGATTGTGATATAGTATATATGTCCTTAAATGTGGTTGTCTCTAGGACATATTTACTATGAATCTCCCACTTGGACTAGAGTCAATCACATTTATGACTAACTCCCACATTTAGCATATGTCTTGTATAAGCCTCCATATATTAGACTTTTGTGAATGGTCCGCCACGTTCTTCCATTTTTGGAGATACATTCTATATTGATTTCCCTTTCATATCTACGATCATTCGTACGATATTTCTAAGTACATGTTTGCTCTTGAATGTGCTTCATCTTGTACTATAGGTGCTCTTGCTTGACGAGGGGCTACCAAAGTATCACGAGGTTTCTTTTGTACTTGGATTTGTGGTACTCCTCGAGCTTGGAGCTCTGCATTGACTCTAGCAGCCTCATTGTCTCCTACGTATCCTTGCAAAGTAAGAAGGAACAAGCCGTATTGAGGTTCGCCCATCCCCAAGTCTGATGGTCGGACTACACGTCCATTAGGAAGGGTGAAATTCAATGCGGCTGGCTGAGGAGGATTCACTGCTACGGGAGGAGATTAATTACCACTTGAGGAGGCTCTTGGCACGACGTTGTTGTGACTCTCAACGCTCCATAAAAACTTCCAACCGGGAAGCCTTGTGGATTATTTTCTACGAATCTCTCTTCTTGGGAGTTAGTGACATTGGTAATCTTGATTCCTCTCAACATTGTTATTTCTAGGTGCCCTGGGAGCAGCTGCCCTTCCTCCTCCTCGGCCATTTAAAGGGGGACGGCCCCTGGGGCGAGGAGGATTCCTGGGTGGTGCATTGGCAATTCGATTGCTTCTTCTGGGAGGCATCTTCGTGAAGTGTCACGAGGAGGATGTTTGGCTCGACCAGTAGGGCTAGGAATGACCTTTCGATCAGATTCTCACAGACGACGCCAAATGTTGAAGGGTAATTCGTACTTCTTCTTAAGTTCGCAGTAGGTCGTCACAATACACTATTTAGGTCTTCTTCATGTATCTTCCTCCTAAGATCATAGGAATCCTTCATGTAGCTTCCTCGTACCTGAAAGAGACTGGAGGGGGGGGGGGTTAGTACCTCGTGTCCGGTTTGTCGAGGATCAAACCGGAGGGACGACTTTACGTGTAGGGAGTTGAAGGGCTTCCCTAGTAAGAGTAGTAAATGTGGTAGGTGAGTGGCGGGTGAGAGCTATGAATGCTTACCCAGCGGATAATGAATGAGTTCATTTATATACTTGTAGTATTTTATTGTCACTTTATGTAGATCGTGACAAGTGTTCGGCCGAGATTGAAGCCTCCTTTGGCCCAAGCCCTTTAAGGAGGCCCATGGGCTTTGTCCCAAACATCTTGACTAGGGTCAAGAGGGCATTATTGACTTTTTGGGTCCCATGGAGTAATCTGAAAGACGGGTTCCACAAGGAGCGACCATGGGTGGTCGCCCTTGGTCCTCGTGCCTTCCTCTTACGTCCGTGGTCCAAGTAGTGCTCTGCCTAGTCTCTTTTGGAGGGAGTCACCTTGACGTAAGGTCCTCCTCGAGCCCAACAACTGCATTGTCCTTGTAGTGCGCTTATCTTGAGGGTTGGCCTCTTAGTGATGGTCGGACCGTATGTTGGTCGAGCCACACTTAAGTGACATACTTGGGTGTGGTCGCGCCCTTTGAGGGACGACCCTTGATGCTTTATGGCGCTCTTAGACCGCTCTAGTTCGTACACGCGGACTGGTCATATTTTAACACCAACAACTTTTAACTTTAACTTTCGATTATTTTTAAAGTATAATTAAATTATAATAATAAAGTATTTAATAAAATTATATTATGAAAATATATAACTTAAATTAAATTTGCAGTTTTCTATGTGTATGTTATCAACAGGCCAGTTTTCTGTGTTCGTTTTAATCAGGGAAATTAACTACTACTACTAAACTCTTTTTAAAGGTTTGTCATTAAAACTATATGTATAAACGGAATCTTTGAAGGGACGAAGGAAGTGTATTTTTCCGCCATTTACTACTTGCTAAATCCAGAGTTTGTAATTCTTTATTCTGTGTTCTTTGTTCACAAGCAGCTTCAGGTGATTAATTAATTCAGTTTTAGGCTCTAAATTGGAATAAGTTTTCCTTCATGATATATTATTATTAGTACTAGTGGTATTTTTTTTATTCTTCCATCTCATTTGAGCTCAATTATTCCCTTGTCACGGTCCTGCTGTATGTGTAGTTCGGTCATGAAAGTCGTCATATATAATTAAGACAAATTTACATCCATGTACCATCAAGAACGAGGTCCCTAATATTTCAAATATTATAACGGATGACAAAATTAGGGCAGCCCTTTGACTTGTGTTAAAAATACAATGATACCCTTCTATTTATCAGAATTAAACTTTTCCATAAAAAATTATAATTTTGTATTAAAAAAAATGTTTAAAAAAATAATAAAAAAGTAACTCAAAGCTCGAAAGTCCAACCAAGGCGGGAGCTTTTTGCTCCGTCCAATTTTTTTACAAAATGAAAATCAAAATTTAGATTAATTAATTAAGAAAAACTTCGATTTGGATTTTGTTTTTTTATTTTAATTAATTATCCAGTTCTAGAATATTAAAGAAAAGAAACGGAACATGGCGAGAGCTTTTTACTGCGTCTAAATTTTTCACAAAACGATCAAAATTTTGATTAATTAATTAGGAAATCTCCGATTTGGATTTAATTTTTTTATTTTAATTAATTATCCAGTTTTGAAATAATAAAGAAAAGAAAAGGAATAATATCCGACAAGGAATAATTATTTTTCATTTACCAAGTTTTTAATTTTAAAATTTCATATTACTAGATGAAAAAAACGACAAGTAAAAATGAAAGGGCAGAATCGGAATAATAACACTCTCTCTCATGTGACATCATGTACCAAGTTGACTTTTGTCCTCCGTTGTAAATATAAATTTTTCACAGCTCAAAGTTTGTCGTTCGTTGTAATATATGAATCATTGAGGACTAAATTGTTATTAGGACATCTTAAAAGGTACATAGATGAAAATTGCCCTATAATCTAAATAAGTAATTTATTGTCTTAAAAACTTAAATTGAATTTAATTAATTAATAGATGAAGGGTATATATAAAGATGTAGGTAGAAATAATTAATGTCAGTGATTGCAAGGAAGCAAACATGAATAATGTTAATGTTGATTCAGCTGAAGCACTTTCCACTAGTCCCAACAGGCTTGAGGTTTCCTCTGCCTATTACTTCTTATAACAACAGAGTTCTCCTTTTTTTTTTTTTTTTTCTTTTTTTCAATTTTGAATGTGAAATGTGTCTGCTTTATATATCATTGATTGATGAATTTTTGTTTCAGGGGAAGCTTAAAGCAATAATTGTTTGTTGGTTTCTTGGACTTGGATCCTTGGTCTCATGGTACAGCATGCTAACAATAGGTGATTACTATTATCAGTTACTGCCGGTAAGTACTGCATTTATATAGCTTTCAGCTGTCTGTCCAGATTATATATATACTACTGCTATAGCCTATAGTGTTAGACTTATTGTTTCTTAATTGCTTGCTTGTAGAATTATCATCCTGGAAGGGTGCTTACTGTCATTTATCAGTCGATTGCACTTGGAACAATGGGAATACTCGCTTATTACGAAGCAAAACTCGATACTAGGAAGCGCAACTTGTTTGGGTATACTCTTTTCTTCTCGAGTCTGCTTGGCCTTCTGGTGGTAAGTCAAAGCAACTATTGTATCTTATTCTTATATGATCATCAAATATTTTTCAGGCATATTATCATATAGCAGCTTAACATTGATCTGCTTAAACTGCCAGATTGATGTAGCCACATCAGGGAGAGGAGGGCTTCGAATATATATAGGCATTTGTGTTTTTGTTGCTGCCTTTGGGATTGCAGATGCCCTTGTCCAAGGTGGATTAGTTGGAGACCTATCTTTCATGTGTCCTGAATTCCTACAAGTAATGTATTTATCCGGTTCAGTGCTTCTGCTAGATTATATATTACAAGTAGATCATAGATTGCCTATAACGACTTGTACTTGTCTGAACCAGCAGTCATACTTTGCTGGTTTAGCTGCATCAGGGGCTCTAACCTCTATTCTGCGGATAGTCACAAAAGCAGCTTTCGAGAAAACAAATCATGGACTTCGTAAAGGAGTTGGTAAGAAGTATATATCAAGTACATGTTCTGTCTCCAGATTGCCATAAAGTCATAAAGATGTTTCCTGTTCCTAAATAATTTTTTCCGATCCTGTTGTGCAGTACTGTTTCTTGGCATCTCAACATTCTTCGAGTTTCTATGCATTTTTCTGTACGCATTTGTCTTGGCTAAACTACCAATTGTAAAGTACTTCCGGAAAAGGGCAGCTTCAAAAGGATCTGAAACAGTGAAAGCTGATCTTGCCGCTGCTGGAATTCAGACCAATGCCAATAAAACAGTAGAGTGCATGTTTACATAGGAATTATACATGCAATGGTTTCAATTGATTTCGTTATCTCAAGCATTAAAGCAATCATGCTTATATGTTGCAGGTTGATGAACCAAACCACGAACGGTTAAGCACCAAACAACTGTTCTTTCAGAATATTGATTACACATTAGACATGTACCTGATATATGTCCTAACTCTATCAATTTTTCCTGGTTTCCTGTACGAAAACACTGGTTCACACAAACTCGGATCTTGGTAAGTTATCATCGTTCACAACTACTCCGAGACTGTTTTAATTTGAAGATTGAGTAGTATACTGAAAATATTCTTTTGCAAAGTGTAGGTATGCCATTGTTCTGATAGCCATGTGCAATGTGTGGGATTTTATTGCAAGATACCTCCCTCTTATCAAATGTCTGAGAATAAAATCTCGAAAAGGCCTACTGATTGCAACATTGTCGCGTTTCCTGCTGATTCCTGCTTTCTACTTCACTGCAAAGTATGGAGATGAGGGATGGATGATACTGCTGGTATCCGTTCTAGGTCTAACGAATGGCCATCTCACTGTATGTGTACTAACAGTGGCTCCAAAGGGTTACAAGGTAAGTCAATTCGCATACATATATAAAACCAGTAAAAATAAGTTTCCAGGAGATTAGTCTACTAGACAAAAAGAAAAAATAAATAAAAAAGAAAAAAGGCGGATAAACATTTTATCATGAGTAAGGATATCAGTGTTTTACATATTTTGTAGGCGCCGGAGCAGAACGCATTAGGCAATCTGCTAGTACTGTTTCTTCATGCTGGAATATTTTCTGGGCTTGCACTTGATTGGCTATGGATTATTGGTAACGTCAAGTTCTGACAATGTTGACAATAATAACATCCAGATTGTTTGGTCATGGTGAAAACTGAAAACTTGGGGGAGTTGTCAATTTGGTCCATAAGTTTACATATTTTCGCGTATCCAACACATCGTCTGGTGGTTAGGACAAATTTAGTCCTTGTGTTTATAAAAGATGGCAAATTGGTCCATATGTTTAAAAACATGACAATATTGGTTCATTTGCGTTGACCTCGCTTAGTTGGACGGTTTTTTGTTCTCAACTTTAACACAACGTTTTAGGAGAAACTTTATTAGCCCTACCTTAAGTTCTAAATTCTAGAGAAAATCATATATGTAACAAATATGTAACGATGATTTCCTCTTTTTCAGATTAATTGTTATTGTATTCATGCATCTAGCTCAATCTATTATTAGATAGGACTAGTAAATAAGTAAATGCAATCATCTTTTATTCATCGAAAATACAGCAAGCACCTTACCCCAGTCTCTCAATCGTAAAACCCAAGCACCATGTTGCATGTTATTCATATGCAAATCCAACTAATTACCCATTATTTTCTCGGTAAGCAAGAATTTTAAATCAAACATTTTTTGAATTGACCAAGCATCTTGTTCATATGCAGACTCAATTTTTTCTCCGTTAACCAAGAATCTTCATTCAAGAATCAAGTTGAATTTAGTGATGACATCTTCAAGCATCTTAAAAAATAATGTGTAGCTCGACTAGTGTTTCGGTTTCTTGTTCTGTTTCGTTCTATTTTTCCTGAACTAACATTTATTTTGAGATTCTAAACTAATTAAACTAAATTATGATAAATTTCTCCAAATTAATTGAATTTTCAGAATTACAATTACCGAATTAAATTTCCAAAATTACATAAATTAAAATAAATTTTCAAAATTAGGATTTGGGGTTCTAACTTCTAACCTAATTGAATCTAATTGAACAACAAAATAAATAAAAATACTCAAAAATTAGAGTTAGATTCTAACCTGGGCAAAAGTCGGAGAAGGAGAAGAAGCCGGTGGTGGTGGTGCTAAGTGGTGGTGAAGAAAAAGGAAAAAAATTATCAATGACAAAGAAAAAGAAGAAGAAGCAGCAGCTAAGGTATGTAGAGTTGGAGGGAGGAGAAGAATGACTTACCAATTGGAATGAAGGCGGTGGTGGAGGGGCTCCGGCGTGGTGCACTACAAGAAATCTGGTCAACAACGATCGAATTTAGCGACAGATCGATCCGTCGGTAAAATAGCAAGGATCGCTTGTGTCTTACGAAGGATCAACCCAATTCATTGTAGAGCGCATTTAGGGCGTGCCAAACCCTGCGACGGATGAGTTATCCGTAGCTAAATAGAGACGGATGACTCATCCGTCGTAGTTACCTACGACGGATGACGTCATCCGTCGCTAAATAGAGACGGCTGAGTCATCCGTCGTGAGTGACGTTGATTCCAAAAAAAAGAAGAAAAAAGATTTAAAAAAAATATAGTGACGGATGATGTCATCCGTCGCAGAGTGATATTTATCACCCGATCGGCGGGCAGAGACGCCATTACAGTGTCTGCTCCCTTCTTCTCCCTCTTCTCTCAAATTCCAATCTTCCGTTATACTCCATCATTTCTTCCAATCTTCTTGTCAAATCGAAGCCAATTCGACAAGGAACGTGGTGGGACATTCAATTTGAAGTGGGTTTTGCTAATTATTCAGCAACCGAATGTACTAATCTCGAAACCTAACTTTTATAAATTTGGTATTTTTTCAATTTTGAAGTGTTTTATGGTTTATTAGCTAGTTTTGATGTTAGTATTGTTCAATTGGGATGTTTGGGATGTAGTGGGTTCGATTATGTTTGGAATTTGAATTGGGTTCGATTATGTTTGGGATTTGAATTGGGTTCGATTGTGTTTGGAATTTGAATTGGGTTCGATTATGTTTGGGATTTGAATTGGGTTCGATTATGTTTGGTTACTAATTCGATTTGAAAATTGCATAAGTATGTAGGAAATATGAGTAATTATAATGTATTGTAAGTAGTTATTACAATGAAAATTGTGTAAGTATAATGGAAATATAGATAAATATAGGTAATTATAGTGTATTGTAAGTAGTTATTATAATGAAAATTGCACAAGTATAATGGAAATATAGGTAATTATAGTGTATTGTAATTAGTTATTATAATGAAAAATGTACAAGTATAATGGAAATATAGATAAATATAGGTAATTATTGTTAAAAAAAGTGTAAGTATGAAGGAAATAACTCATTGGTAAATTAAAAATTAGAAGATATTATGAGTAATTTTTAGTTCTAGTTTAGAAATATTGGGAGTATAATGCAATGTAAAAAATTGATAATTAAAATGAGTACTTGTTGAAAAAATGCTTTAGCCGGAATGTACTAAACTTCCATTGGCCAGGTTTAGCATTCAATTATGAATCCCGATCGTACTTGGATGTACAGTAGGATTGCAGATGGGATAATTTTGCCTACGTTTGTAGAAGGGGTCAATGCATTTGTCGAATTTGCATTGTCAAAACCTGAGTGTTTGAGCAGTGGGATGATGAAGTGTCCTTGCAACCAGAAGAAATGTAGGAACAGTAAGTACTTGCTCTCTACGATGGTTGCAGAACATTTGAAGCGTAATGGTTTTGTGGCTAAATATGAGGTGTGAAATCATCATGGTGAGGCATTTCGTACGTTGGGGGATTATACGCAGTTGTCATGGAAGCGTAGAAGAAGGCAGAAGAGTAGTTCTCCACCAGGTGCCTCTACTCATGATGATTCCACAGGGGACCGGATGGAAGATATGGTCCGGCGGGTCATGGATTTATGGAGGGTGTTGTTAATGAGGAGCCTCCGAATAATGAGTCGCAACAGTTCTTTGACTTGTTGGAAGCGTCCAAGATGCCACTCTACCCGGGGTATAGGAATGAATTGTCCTGCTTGTCTAGAATTATGAGCAACAAGGAGGGTGGTGGGAATTCAGAAAGCAGCTGCAACGATTGGTTGAGTTTGATCACGGATATTGCGCCTGAAGGAAGCCTAGTTCCAACAAACTATTACCAAGCGCAGAAGAAGATGAAGGTGATGGCATTGCCTATGGAGAAAATAGATTGTTGTTTGGGTATGTGTATGATATATTGGGGGGAGGATGAATGTCTGTTGGATTGCAAACATTGTGGGAAGGAACGGTATAGTCGTTACAATGAGGGCGCTGCAATGAAACGACAGAAGAAGAATCTCTCCCACAAGAAAATGTGGTACTTCCCTATAGGTCCTCGTCTGAAGAGGTTGTATGCATCAGATGCATGTGCAAATAAGATGCGTTGGCACAAGGAGAGAGTAGTGGCGGATGACCAAGAGGGTAAGATGCGTCACCCATCAGACTCGCCGGCATGGAAAGAGTTTGATGTGAAATATCCACAGTTTGCAGCCCAGTCTAGAAATGTAAGGTTGGGACTAAGTACTGATGGTTTCAACCCGTTTGGGAGTGAACGGAAGTATTCGTGCTGGCCAGTGATGCTTACACCTTACAACTTGCCTCCCGGTGACTGTTTGAAAGAACCATTCATGTTCTTGACTGTGTTGGTGCCAGGGCCGGATGATCCAAGACAGAAGTTGGATGTCTTCTTGCAGCCACTGATGAAGGAGCTTATAGAGTTGTGGGAGGATGGTATCTCGGCATATGATGTCTCCACAAAGACGAACTTTACTTTGAGAGCAGCACTACTCTGGACCATCAGTGATTTCCCTACGTACTCCATGTTGTCTGGAAGGAAAACATCCAGATTCAAGGCATGTCCACATTTTTTGGATGATGTTGATTCACACTATCTGCCAAAGAGTCGAAAGGAATCTTGGTTTGATTGTCAACGCAGGTTTCTAGACGATGACCACCCGTTCAGAAAGAACAAGACTCAGTTTCTTAAGAACAAAGTGGTGGTGAAGAAGGCCCCTAAAGAACTAACAAGTGCACAACAATTTTCTATTATAGAACACTTGGGGTACAAGAAAGTAACAGAGGTTGGGTGGCAAGAGCATAACGAGAAGATCAAAAGCGAACATGGATGGAAAAAGTGAAGCATCCTATGGGATTTGCCTTATTGGAGTTGTCTTCGCATACGTCATATCTTGGATTATGTCATGCATATTGAGAAGAACGTATTTGAGAACTGCTTCAACACCATCTGTGACATTGCCAACAAAACAAAGGACACGGTTAAGTCCAGGGAAGAGTTGGAGATTCTATGCAGGAGGCCCGGGTTGTCCAAGAAGAATGCTGATGGCAAGTGGCCCAGGGCAGTTTACACTTTGACCAAAGAGGCTAGAGAGGCACTTTATGATTGGGTGAAGTTGTTGAAGTTCCCCGACAATTATGCATCGAAATTTGCTCAATGTGTGGACACGAATAAGACAAAGATGTATGGGATGAAGAGCCACGATTGTCATGTGTTCATGGAGAGGCTCATCCTGGTTGCATTTCGCAAGCTCTTAGATAGACCGGTATGGAGTGCCTTAACCGAGTTGAGCTTGTTCCTCAAGAATCTATGCACACGGGTTGTTGAGGTTGAAGTGTTGAAGACGCTGAAGGCTAACATACCCGTGATTTTGTGCAAGCTCGAGCGTATCTTTCCACCTAGCTTCTTTGATTCCATGGAACACTTACCCATTCACCTCCCAGATGAGGCGTTGCTAGCCGGACCTGTTCAGTATCGTTGGATGTATCCCTTTGAGAGGTAAATATTTTACTATCATATTTACAAACATATGTCACACATAATTGTATAGTATATCTAATTATGTCATACATATTATAACAGATACTTACACAAGCTGAAGCATTATGTGAAGAACAAAGCTCAGCCTGAGGGTTCGATTGCCAATGCATACATTCGAGCAGAGACTGCAACTTTCTGCTCCTATTTCTTTGACACTGGGGTCCCTTCGAAGACATCTAGGCCGGCTAGAAATGCCGACATATTTCAGGTGCAAGAGGACCATAAAATTGCACTATCAATCTTTAAGGTTTCAGGGAGGGCATATGGTGAAGAAAAAGTGGCATATCTGATGGATAAGGAGTACAATGCTGCACATTCGTATGTCCTTCAGAATTGTGCAGAGCTCAAGCCATTCCGTGTCAAGTTTGCTAGGTTAGTTGCCTTCTTACATTTTACGATTGAATTAAAACCTTATTTTAGAGAAACTTCAAGTGGTAGTATTAAACCAAATATGCGCATCATGTGCAGTTTCTTCAGCGACCGTTGTGTGGAGGTGAATCCTATAGTGGCGGATGACACAATTGAGGACATGCTCAAGGAGGCCCTAGTCTCCGAATTTCCAACATGGTTCAAGGACCATGTACAAAACCCGGACAACAACGTAACATGTCCTTACTTAATAGCACTAGCAAGTGGACCTGGGAGAAGATATTCTTCCTTCCCATCTTACATTGTAAATGGACTTAGGTTCAACAGCAGTGAGTGTGGATCGACAAATGCT
This sequence comes from Plantago ovata, assembly GCA_028274465.1. Lineage (NCBI taxonomy): Eukaryota > Viridiplantae > Streptophyta > Magnoliopsida > Lamiales > Plantaginaceae > Plantago > Plantago ovata. The sequence continues at coordinate 22,851,093 of CM051458.1, forward strand.
ACAGTTAATGGTGGGGTTCGTGTCTTGGGGACAGACATAGGTGATGATGTCTACGATTACTATGGAAAGCTTAGGCGTATTGTTCGCCTTGAATACCCCGGAGTACCTTTGAAAAGAACAATGTTGTTTGATGTTGATTGGTATGATCCCACTGATGTAGGCACCAGAACGATTGAGGAGTATGATATGGTGGAGATAAACTATAAGAAGAAGTACAAAGTGTACGAACCATTTATCTTGGCAAGTCAAGCACTTCAAGTTGTATTTCTTGAATTTCCTACCTTGAAAAAAGATAAGGGCGATTGGTTAGCTGCTGTACCTATAAATACTCGATCCAAAGTTGAGTATGTGGAGAAAGGACGAGTCAATTAACAACTCGTACCAAGAAGAAGATGTCGATGGTCAGGCTAGAAAACCTGTACAGGCTACGGTAGAAGCAAAAATACAGCTGCATGATGATGTTTTCATTGACTTAGAACCAGAGGAGGTGAATTAGTACTACATAGTAGATTAGACTTAGCTATTAGGTTGATAATAAATAGATGGCGTGCAGTACTATAGCTCTGTTTTACATGTTTTATATTCAATTGTGTATGTACTAACACGTATATTTATTTTTTTCAGATGCCACTACCCAGGCGACCACGGTACCAGGTCCCGAGGGATGATACCGACAGAGAGGACACCGAGTGTAACGGTACCAATTTTTGAAAAAATAGAATATTTTCTCAGAAAATAAAGAAATTTTAGAATTTGAAAGTAACGGTAGTCAATAAATGCAATAACAGACTTTGGCGCCAAAACGCTTACAAAATCAAAAGAATAACGGTTCAACGGTAACTAAAATATTTCAAAATAACCAAAACAACAGATAGTGAAGAATTTAAAGAGTTTTACTTCAATTCTTATTTCGAAAGAACAAAAATCCCAATGTAACACCCAATCCCAACTCTCAGTCGCTGGACGCCTAGTCTTGTTTGTCTTCGAAAGAATCTACAAGGAAGGGATTTTGAAAACAAAAAAGAGTGTGAGATAAAGGATCTTAGTGAGGTTCGAATTTTAACAAACAGAAAAGATAAACAACCTTTTTCAAACAAAAGAATTTGCAACACATATGATAACATATAGAAACGGATAACAGAACAAATGAAACAAACAGACAACAGAACAGAAAAGACAGACAGATAACAGAACAAAGCAGATTTCGTTGGTGCAGTCCGCCTTATTGCTCCTACTCCCAGATTGCCCTTGTAACTCCCTCTAGAGATGGCCTTCTCTAGACCGAAACAGAGCCCCGTGTACTTTGGGGAAACAGATCCTACGACCCTAATAGACCTCAACGACTTCTGCCTCGCGTCTAAAAGGGAATAGACTATGAAATAATCAAATAAACTCGATAGTCCACACTACCCAAGTCAAACTCGATAGTCCACACTACCCAAGTCTACCTAATTACAACCTAATCGACCGGCCACACAGAAACAGACAGAGCAGATAACAAACCATACAATCAATAACAAAATAGTACTCGAGATATCGAGAAATATTCCTGCAGAAGAATTAGTACAGAACAGAGTATACCAAACAGAATAAAGTAAAATAGTCATACTTAGGACATAATTACTTTAAAAACGGAAGCATACAGAATACAATACATGTAAGTATATATATACATGCATACACATTGCCTTCCAGGTTTTGTAAATAGATAACTTTTGGGGGTGAACACTCACCTTGAAGTTGATTGAACTTAGCACGGATTCGAAGAGCAGCTACGGAACAAAGGATAGCACGGACCCTAAACAGAAACTCCAAGTTACTACCTTAAGTAGGAACGGAAAACGAAACCATAAAGAAGGTAATCGGAGAAAAAGTGGTGAAAGTGGGGTTCGAACTCGGGATCTCTAGGTTAAATTCTCAAACACAAACCAACTAATCTAGCAAGTCAACTAGAAACTTAACAACAAGACAAAAAGTATTTTAACTTGAACAGTTTTAATAAAAAGGCTTCAATCCCAATTTCGAAATTACAGAATTAACCCTCGGCAGTATTTGCAAAACAGAACAACACTTTTCAATAATAGCAAAACAGTCCCCAAAGGAAAACTAAATTTAACAGTTTAGTCCAAAAAGTAGAAAATTACCATTTTATCCTCAAAACAGAAATTACGTAAAGATCCTTTTCAAAATAGGAGTTAAAAGATAAACCCTAATAGAGCCTGGTAGAAAAGGACCTTGTTTTGCATGCAACGGATCGAAGAAACGGAACCAGAAAAAAGAAAGAATGATTGAACAAAAAATAAGTAGAACGGGTCTACAATCCACAGGAGCCTGGTAGAAAAGGACCTTGTTTTGCATGCAACGGATCGAAGAAACGGAACCAGAAAAAAGAAAGAATGATTGAACAAAAAATAAGTAGAACGGGTCTACAATCCACAGGAAAAGACTTTCGTCTATTCTCTCTGGAATGCTGCTTTAAGAGAAAAAGAGGATTCAGAACATTAACAAATAATTTTCAGTAATTAATACTCCCAGATTACAATCGGTCAACGGTGGTCAAACAAACAAACTAAGTCAGCTTAAGGTCAAAAGAGTCAAATTAGTCTCAAGGGTAAAAAAGGTAAATCTCCAAGTCAAAGTAGTCAACAAGAGCAGAATAGTCAAATCAGTCTCAAGGGTAAAAAGGTGAATCTCCAGGTCAAACTAGTCAACAAGGGCAGAATAGTCAAATCATATGTCCAGGGGCAGAAAGTCCACACGACAAATCTCAGGGGTAAAACGGTCAAGTCAGTTACAAGGTCAACCAAAATTTGCAAATAGATCCCAAAGGTTTCCAGAAACACATAACAACCCCAACAAAGGTAAAATCATCTCAACACAGTCCAAAAAATGTCCAAATCGGAGCTAGGGTTCTGGGCAAAGGGTCCAGTTCACGGCCAGAATGGGCAGGGGCAAATCGGTCAAAAAACAAAAGGGAAAAGAATAAAACAGAGCATCGATGTTTACCTTGAACGGAAGTGGGAAGGAAAATATATCAAACTGCGAATCAAGATAACCTACGATTAATATGATATTCGAATTAAGATTTGAATCGGAAACCGAAGGATACGATAAGAACAGAGTACGCTAGCCTCTTACCGGAGTCTGAATGGAGAAGACGACCGGATCGGAGCAGGATGGGGCCGAATCAGGGCCGATGACGAACAGGACACAGCCGGACGGAACAGAACAGAGCCGGGCGGAGCTGGCGGCGCGTGACGCAACGAAACCGGGCCGGCAGTGAGTTCGCGAACTGGGCGGAGTAACACAGAGGTCCGGTATTGGTGATGGTGATTCGCCGATGATGATATGTGAGGATGGTGATGAGATGAGAGGATGATGATGTTGATGAATGGTGTAGAAAACGGTAAAAATGAAGAGGGAGGAAAATACTGTGTGTGCGTGTGGCTGCAAGAGAGAAGAGAGAAAAGAAAATGAAAATGAAAGAGGGGGAAAAGAAGGAGGTGGTTTTAGCGTCTGATTGGTATGCAAGATAACGGAGATAAAAGCCTGTTAAACTATATACGGTTTCTTCGTTTGGTTTGCGGAGAGAAAGAAGATAACGAAGCGAGAAAGTTTAGCCGCTGACCAGATAAAGTGCTGCGGGCAGGCTTCTGATTGGTGGAGAGTTGCGACGTGTCCCACTAGATAACTTCCTCCATCTTCTCCTTTATCCTTCCAATTGGCCGGAGAATGGCAATTATCCCTCCATTATCGGTGGAGCCCGATGAACAGCGCCACCATGTGCCGGCACTGTTCCTCCTCTGCAATTCCTCTTTTTTCCCTCGAACGTTGACATAAAACACTCCCAATTTGCGTTTTTCTTCTCAGTTCGACTGATGAGAGCCATCTACGAAAACCCCCAAACTCATAACCCTAGCTCGATCGGTAAGTCAATTTCGTTTTGTTTAACTCCGATTTCATCTTCACATGTTACTGTCCTTAGCTCGTTTACCTCTAAGCTTTTCTTCTTTTCGTGTTCATGCTAGGGTTTCTATTCAATTGTTGTGATTATTGAAATTGAGTGCATCAGTTGTTGTAATTGGAAGGATAACACCCTCTCAGGTTACTCTTTCCCTCTTTTCCATGAATCAAGTGTTTTAGTTGTGGGATGAAGCAGTTTTCAGTATTTTCTATCTTGCTTGTACATAAGTCACTTTGTGTTATTTAACTAATTTGTCATATTACACTACATCTACTAGCACCGCTCTCCATTTAGATACAACTATCTGTAAGTTGCACAAGTTGTTAATGATCTGTTATGAGTCATGGATCAGAACCTTTGATTCATGTGCTAGTTTTTGTTATGTCATGACCATGACTGTCTATGCTTAGATTCATTTTAGTGCAAACCAAGTATGATTCTGAATCGCCCTCATTGTACTTGCAAAAAGAAATGAAGCCCCGCGTATAACCTAGGTTGAGCTGTTCCATCAATATTAATGTGGCTTTGAGTTATTAGTTTAATACAGTAGGAAAAGAGAGTTATTTCAATAAATTCCTTTGCAAAATCATTCCAGATCGCTCTGTTATGGAAGTACCCCAGTTCAACCTGTTCTGGGAATTTTACCTGGTTAAATGTGATACATATGCATATATTAGCCTTTCTGGCCAGTTCTAGACTAGAGCAGGTTGTTAACCGTTTGCTAATTAGTTGCAGCATGTATACTCTTGTTTATTGATTAGATGTTAATGTTCCAGATCATGTCATTTGTTCAGTTTCAAAGTTAGCATGTTTCTGTTTATGTTTCTACCTTGTAGTCATCTTAATTAATCTATTGACTGGTACCTCTAGCTTGCTAATATGTTATGATGAGTTTGTCTCTTACTCGGTTAAATTGGTTAAGCTAGAAACAGAGTTGAAAGCGTGCATGTTAATGATTTGTATAACCATTATATGTTTCTGTCATATGGGACAAAGTAATTAATTAGCACCTATGTACCTTACTAATTTTTGTTGCAAGTAAGTTGTGTGCAAAAGTGATCAGCCGTGTAGTATTGAAAGGTTAAAGGGTTAATTATTTGGTTCTGTGATTAATTAAGTGTTGATTTATGCATGTTAGCTTTCTTGCGTGTAACCCTTCCAGCATTTGGGTTAGATTAAATGATTTATGTAATTAAGCATGTGAGGATAATGGATTAATTATTTTACCTGTCAAGTAATTAAGTGCATGTTACTGTTTTTATTAGTTTAGCATGTACTGTATGTGAGAAGAACCAGCTCATGACTTAATCTGTTTCATTTAAGTTGAGTATGCCGAATCTGTAGTAGTCTACCTGTGATGCCTATTGTATACTGTTTTAATTGATTAATGTTAGCTTCGAGTTTCAGTCTAGAGTTTGGGGGTTTTAAAGGGTAGTTTAATTTTTTATCCTTGTCTCTTGTATTAAGTAGTCTTTTTATTAAGGAGTTTCGTAATCGTCAGTTGTGGTTCTGTCTGTTATCAAGTCTTGAGGTGAGTGTTCAACCCAAAACTATACTATAGTTTGTGAAGCTACAAGAAGGTTATGTTAATATTATATATTATATATCATATATATTGCATCTTGTGAAAATCAAACTCATGAAATTCTCAGTTAAAATTGTATTAATGTCAGGTTTCTCATAGTTAAAATTGTATTAATGTCAGGTTTCTCATGCTTCCGCTCAAAGTGTTGTGCATCGTCCAATCATATTAAAATTATACGTTTCACTCGCTTGGCTATGATCAGGCACCCCTGCTTTTGCGGACCATGTATACATTTGTTCTACTGATGATAGTCATACCTACAGGTTCATAGCGGATCCTCCGTCGATTCATTCCTTTCACCGAGACTTGTCGACTGGATCGGTCAAGCCTAAGTTAGAATGTATACAAAGGGGGCTGAGCCAGACCAACTTGCCAAGTCTCTCGATGATCTATTTACCAGTATTTCTACCATGATCAAAGGCGAACTTCAGGGAACAAATAATGTACTCCAGCTTTTGGAAAGAATGATGTAACGGTTGCAGAAGAATACAGTGGTTTTGGTGTAATATGGCTGAAGGATTAAGAGTTTTCGTTGAGCAGTTGAAGTCCAAGACCAATAGCTTCGATGACTATGTGCAGCAGATTGATTTCATAGAGCAGCAAGTTACAGAATTCGAGGTTGTGACTTCTATGCTGGATAAGTATGTTTCTCTGCTGGAATCTAAACTTAAATCTGTTAACACGGTTCCTCCTCCATGAATTGATGTTTCATAGATGGTGTAATGGATGTAAACCTGATTTATTTCTTGTTGCATTGCTTCTCCTGGAACAATCAAGGACCAAACAACACAACTGTGTCATGCATCATTCAATACTGATGATAGGTCTTTGACAAGATTTTATATGGCAAAGACAGACTATGATGCTAATGAAGTTTTTTTTTTTTTTTTTTGGTAAGTTAGATTATGTACATGCTTAGAGTGATGTGAAAGAATTTGGAAGTATGTTTTAGACATGCAAGTATGTTTTTAGTCTATGTTAGATCTTTTGTTTTTGATTCTTCTTATTTTTTTTAGACATTCCGTATGTTATTACTCCTCCCAGCATGTAACTTGAGCGTTAAACTTGTAAAACAAATAAGATTCTGTTGTAATACTATTACAAGCTTACGCACTTATTCCAAACTTGTTTTCTACAACAGGTCCAAGGTAATTGGACGGGAAGACACTATTTGTGGTACACAGAAAACCTAACCCACAACAGAATACGGAGTAATTAGTGTTTCTGGCTGTGAATGCATGATGATTTAAGAAGTTTATGAGACAGCAATGCAGTTAATTACACAGACAAAAAGATGTATCGCCGGAAAATGAAGTTGAAGGAGGCAGTGGAGTCGAAATTATTTTCTGTAGCCAAATGAGGTGGGAGTCAGCTATTGATGGAATTTAAAATATTAAAATGAGGAGAATAATGGTAATTCGCATACACTGTTGGGTGTATTTTAGGAAGTTTCTCTATTATTTTTTATTGGATAATCATTAGAAATGGAGTGGACCAAATGACCGATTGTTGTTCATCTGATTTATCAGCTCCAATTATCTTGCCTCTGTAATGGACCAAACTGAAAAATTGCACTAGATAAATACTGTTGAGATCTGGACAGATAAATGAAGATAATTACTATTCACAATAATTGGCATACTGTATTTATCTTCGTTATCTTGCATACCAAACAGAAGCTTAGGGTTAGGGTTAAGAGTACATGGGCCAGGCCTTGAAAATTGGGCCACGTGAAATGGGCCTAGTCAGTCTTGCAAGGCTGAATTACTATCTAGCCCAAGTCGAAAACACAAACGGTCCACTAACAATTCAAGCTTTCAAATACGAATTCAATGACGCGGGAAGAGAATTAATTAAATTACCCATATAAAATAAATTGATGAACGTGTGAGGATGTCGGGTCCAACGTATCAAATAAATTTGTTATTTAGCCAAAAACAATTCACAACTACAACGAAAACCGTAGTGTAGCAGTAGAATAACCTCGAGTGTCGATCTCTAAGGACTATAACTAGCTTTATCTAATCTAATTTAGAATATAAAACAACAAACGGTTTAGCAAAGGTTTTTCTTAACAGATAATGGAGATTGGTGATAGTATGGTCCTTCAAAGCATAACGGGTTAATAATCATGCGTAAATTCCTCGGTCTTGCATGGAGATCTTTGATCAATGAATTGTCCAGTTGTAATTATCAAACACTACGAAGATATAGATTTAGATAGGTCAAAAACCAATGAATTGTCCAATTGTGTGCAATAATTAATCAACAATACGAAGATAGAGATTTAGATAGATCAAAGAAATAAAGCAATAACACGGAGTATAATGCGCGATATAGCCATTAGCATAATTATCAACCCTTCGCTAAGAATTCACATACTATCACCAACGAGAAGTTTAGCTACTCATAGTTGTCATGCAATCAACATAAATCATAGAAGAAAACATGTTGAAAGATATATAAAATAAGTAGAAAAACTGTAAGATACAATGTTACCGAAGGTTATCAGTCTCCGAAGAATCGCGATCTTACAAGCTCCAAACTGCTATGAAAAAGTATCTCCTAAGCTATGAACCCCCAGAATAGGCTCTGAGAAGTTCCTCCCTAAAACTACAGAGAAAGGTGAGAGAGAAGGTCTGAAAAAGTATGAAAAACGGAGAAAAACTGAGCAACTATATATAGGCTACGAATTGTGTGGGGCGATCCCACACCGGGCGATTCGCCTGGTGTGGGGAGATTCGCCCCACATCCCGGGCGATTCGCCCGGGAGTAAAACTCGGGAACATACACGTTTTCGACGCGTTTTTGGATTTCTTCCCCTTTTCGGACTCGGTTTCTGACTTCTAGTGGCCTTCTAACCTCCAGATTCGACCCCTAGACTTCAAATCCTATCCGGAACCTTCAGATACTCCAGTTAGGCTTCTGGAACACCAATTCCTTGTCTACTTCAATATAATTGCCCGGAAATCCTCGTTTTTCAACCAAAACCTGTAAAATAAAGACTAAAGGGAAACGTGACACTATTCTACTAAAATGCACTAAAATATAGCTAAATTAACATAGAGGATAGCTAAAATAGGTGAAAAAGACTCAAATGAAAGTGTAAAATACACATTCATCAATTTATTTCATCAACTTAAACCTTTGCTTGTCCTCAAACAACTAAGCTAGACTCTAATGCAAAAAACAATGCAACACACAAAATGGAGTCTCATTGCCAAATAAAATGAACTAATCTACTGAATCTATCAAAAAACATATGAACAAGAACCATATAAATCAAAACATGAATATAGGTTGATGAATGCCTCGATTGACTCATACACATCCACATAAGCACTTATGTTAAGACAAGATAGTCTCTCGTAACATTCTCTACCTGGACCTAGTCAGTGACGACGTAATGAAACATGTTAAGATACGAATGGTTGTCCCGTGCCTATGAAACTGAGGACTTACAGTTGTTCACCAAGTTAAGACTTTTCCTCAAAGAGGTCGAACTAGTACTGGCTCTCATCAAACGAAGGAGGGTTCCCTATAAAAGATAACACTCCCCTATTCTACCCATCTCTCAAGCAAAGCCTTAAGATTTTCACCACTTCCTGAATGGCAGGACGAGGGTGGTCTAGAACAGATGACACTCAAAAACAAAAGACAAAAAATAGAAAATTATAACATGATTACGAACATTACAAGAATTGGAAAATGAGACACAACACTTTGCTAAACTGCTATTTGGCTTTCTTTTTTTGGACCCTTCTTTGCTTTTTTGAGGTCTTTTCCTTTTTTTTCTTTTTTTCTTTCCAGTTTCTTTTTTCCTGGAATTTTTCTTTCTTGTTTTTCAATTTTTTTTTTTTAGCCAGCAGTAGCACAACGAAAAGAGAAACAAAATGACTTGCAAATGACTCCCCCAAACCTATTCGAAAGAATAGGTTGGAGTACAAAATTTACGAGAAAGGAAAAATAAACTCACAACACAGAAATGAAAAATGAAAAACAAGTCTAATGATGGTGCAACCCCCTCCCCAAACCTATTCGGAAGAATAGGTTTCAAACAAAGGATTACACAACCTCACACTACCTCCTTCCTAGGCATTTAGCAATCTCAAAGCATGGTGAAGACTTGTTGCTTCTTAGGTACATAATTACTCGGGAAAACAACCATAAGACCCTAACATGCATCATCCTATTATAAAGGCCTTTGTGAACCGCAGTAGAGAAAACACCACTAAGTGATGTCGAGACTACCAAGCTTAACTAAGTGCAATACATAGATGTGACAAGCCAAGCGAGAAAAACCTCAAACAAATTCATAGAGATGGAGCATATGATTAATGGCATAGTTAGTTAATCTACCCAATAAAAAAGTTCAAAAAATTTGGCAATAAACTCCATATAAAACATGCAAGACTATCCTAGGATGAATGTAGTGAATGCAACCTAAAAAACTAAGAAAGCAGTAAACGTGCAAATGCAAATGCAAACAAAAGCTTTCACGAGTAATCATAAGCAAAACAAGTATACGAATACCCAGCGATAACCCCCTCCCAAACCTGAACGTCGTCGCTCGTCCCGAACGTCGAAAGTGAATTTAAGGTGAGAGCTAAACTTGTACATGTAACCTATAGTACTCAAAGAAACTCGTGAGAAACCAAAATCATACGAAAATATAAAATAAAACACAATGATATGCATGCAATAAAGCGGTAAAAACGTGATAAAAACTCCGGGTTGCCTCCCGGATAGCGCCTTTGTTTATAGTCTTTGACTCGACTCCTGGTTGCGCCTAGCTCTTCTTCTTGAGGGTACTAGACTTCCCCTTCATGGATCTTTTCTTGATGCCACGAACCTGTGAATAAGAATGAACATAGACAGCAAGACCAGAGTAGTTAATAGTGTGAGAAGTATCAGGTGGATCAGATATGGCTCGCAACACGTGTCGCTTGCCATCCACCTCAATGGTGCAAGTCCTTCGGTAGATGTCTATCATGGAGCGTAGCTTAGTCAAGAACGTTCTCCCTAAGAGAACGACATCCCCCATTCCAGGTGTAGACGCCGGCATAACTACAAAATTGGTGTATACAGAAGCTTCACCAATCTTGACCAACACATTCTTCACAACGCCTTCGGGTCTTACAAAGGATCCATCCGCTAGTTGCACAATGGCCTTATGCTTCGAAAGCTCTCCAAGGCCACTCTTCTCAAACACATTCATGGGTAGCACATTTGAGTAAGATCCTGTGTCTAGTGTGGCACGGACATCTTCAAGTTCGCCAATCCCGACCTTAACATCGAAACTTTGAGGGAGTGGCTCGGGATTCTCTTGCTCCTCTTCACTCTCATCAGTACCAAGGTCCTTATCTTCTTCCTTGGCTAGTGGAGGCTCTTCATCCTTGCAATACTGGCACTTAGCAACTTGCTTAACGGTGATTTCCACTGGAAGATCTCCCACCAAGTTGATCGACATGGACCTCTCAGTGCTGCTATGTAACTTCCCCTGCTCTCTACTAGCTCTAGCTTTCAATTGATCGAGACGAGCATTGATCTTTGCCGAATCCTCCTCGTATCTCTTCAAAAACACTTGGGTGAAATCCACCAATTTCTGTAAATTATCCAAGAGAGTTGCTGACTTGGATGTAGATGCTTCGACCTTAGGAGTAGGATTACTACGGTTCCCCCAGTGAACATCTTCTTGTGCTAGATCTGATCTACACATATGAGCCCCATGCCCATAATTCTTGCACACCCTACATACCTCGTTGGAGAGAGATGTTCCGATTAGGCCACTTAGAGCTTGCCTCATCTGATTGGCGAAACTTTCGAACCTATCGCCACTCACACCATTCACTTCATGCATTGGGATCTCCTAGTTTGGTGGAGCCTCAGGTCCACGCCTCCTAACCATTGCTCTTGGATCCTTGGACTGAGATCCTTTAGCAAGCCTTTCGAAACACGTCCACACATCTTCGGCGGTCTCTTCCCAGATAGTACCACGTCATTGGAAATCCACCACCTGTTGACTCTCATATGTGAGTCCATTGTAGAAGTGTTGGACAAGATCAGGAAGCTCAAAACCATGGTGTGGACACTTGCGCATGAGGTCCTTGAACCTCTCGAAAGCGATGTAGATGGTCTCATCATAGTCCTGTTTGAATCCAGTGATTTGCGCCTTAAGCGCGGTAGTCAATGTGTGAGGAAAGTATTTCTCCATAAAAGCAGAATACACCTTGTCCCAGGTGTCTAGTGATCCGGCTTCCAGAGAGCCTAACCATGCCTTGGCTTTATCACCAAGCCCCATAACAAAAAGCTTCATCCTCAGCTCATCGTCCGTTATCCCTGCTCCGGGCCTTGGAAGATTGTTGATAAAATCGTCAATATCATTCAGGTATCCCATAACATCTTCCCTAGCCAACCCATAGAACCTCAGGAGTTGCTGGAACATGCAACTTTTGATTTCCAAATCTCGAGTTGCAGCAGAAAGAACAATAGCCGGACCTCTCATCAGTGGTTTATTGGGTTGAACCCATGCTTTCAGTGGTCTAGCTTCCGCCATTCCGTCGATTTCCTTGAAAAGACTGTGTAGAGATTCAGAGAAATCGGTATCCTCTATTTCCTCTAGTGCACGCCTTTGAACTAGTCGCCTTCTTTGGTGGTAGACTCTGTCGATCTCAGCAATTGAATCAGCAAGCGGTGTTCCTCTAGATCGTGTATGTGGCATACACTATTTGTAACAGACTAGGAAAGCAGTATCAGAGAGAGATTAAAAAGGAAAACTAAAACTACTAGAATTAGGAATTGAATGCTGAAAATATAAACAAATTAAACAGAAAAAAGGAGTATAGTCCCCGACAGCGGCGCCAATTTGATTAACACGTGTGGATGTCGGGTCCAACGTATCAAATAAATTTGTTATTTAACCAAAAGCAATTCACAACTACAATGAAAACCGTAGTGTAGCAGTAGAATAACCTCGAGTGTCGATCTCTAAGGACTATAACTAGCTTTATCTAATCTAATTTAGAATATAAAACAGCAAACGGTTTAGCAAAGGTTTTTCTTAACAGATAATGGAGATTGGTGATAGTATGGTCCTTCAAAGCATAACGGGTTAATAATCATGCGTAAATTCCTCGGTCTTGCATGGAGATCTTTGATCAATGAATTGTCCAGTTGTAATTATCAAACACTACGAAGGTATAGATTTAGATAGGTCAAAAACCAATGAATTGTCCAATTGTGTGCAATAATTAATCAACAATACGAAGATAGAGATTTAGATAGATCAAAGAAATAAAGCAATAACACGGAGTATAATGCGCGATATAGCCATTAGCATAATTATCAACCCTTCGCTAAGAATTCACATACTATCACCAACGAGAAGTTTAGCCACTCATAGTTGTCATGCAATCAACAGAAATCATAGAAGAAAACATGTTGAAAGATATATAAAAATAAGTAGAAAAACTGTAAGATACAATGTTACCGAAGGTTATCAGTCTCCGAAGAATCGCGATCTTACAAGCTCCAAATTGCTGTGAAAAAGTATCTCCTAAGCTATGAACCCCCAGAACAGGCTCTGGGAAGTTCCTCCCTAAAACTACAGAGAAAGGTGATAGAGAAGGTCTGGAAAAGTATGAAAAACGGAGAAAAACTGAGCAACTATATATAGGCTACGAATTGTGTGGGGCGATTCGCCCCACACACCGGGCGATTCGCCTGGTGTGGGGCGATTCGCCCCACATCCCGGGCGATTCGCCGGGGAGTAAAACTCGGGAAAATACGTGTTTTCAACGCGTTTTTGGATTTCTTCCCCTTTTCGGACTCGGTTTCTGACTTCTAGTGGCCTTCTAACCTCCAGATTCGACCCCTAGACTTCAAATCCTATCCGGAAACCTTCAGATACTCCAATTAGGCTTCTGGAACACCAATTCCTTGTCTACTTCAATATAATTGCCCGAAATCCTCGTTTTTCAACCAAAACCTGTAAAATAAAGACTAAACGGAAACGTGACACTATTCTAATAAAATGCACTAAAATATAGCTTAATTAACATAGAGGATAGCTAAAATAGGTGAAAAAGACTCGAATGAAAGTGTAAAATACACATTCATCATAAATTACTTAAGTAATTAATTAAATAAAAAAAATAGGTAGAAAAATACGGGATGTTACACCGAGCATGGTTCCCAGCAGGGCTCCCCTACTGATTTTGGGACTCCACCTGAGTCGAGTAGAGGCTCGTCTGGTCGGTCCATGATCCATGACCCATGGGCCCACATTCCAGACGACGATTGTCCCTTTCAGAGGCATGAAGATGGCCTGTTGTGGATGGGTCGCCCTGTCCTTTACCCAAATGGAGAGAAGTAAGTATTATGCATCAACTTTTAACATATATATAACGAAGGTTTGCTTATTGATGTCGTCTATTATTCTTCACAGGTTTTATGGGGACCACGTTGCCAACGAACTCAGCAAGATAATAAGGAACAAGATGATCCCACTGCAAGAGGGTGGTAGCAAGTGGCATTGCATCCCGGACCAGCTGAAGGGAGAGCTATTCGAGGAGCTGAGGGTGAGTTAATAATCGTACATTAGTTACCTAATTGTTTATGTGTCGTGAGTGGTATGTTAGCCACTTTGTGTGAGTGGTATGTTAGCCACTGTACTTGGGTGATATGTTAGTCACCATTGTTATAGTGAAATATAGGACAATGTGATTGGTATGTTAGCCACTATATGTGAGTGGTATGTTAGCCACTGAACTTGGGTGATATGTTAGTCACTGATATAATTGTTGTGTTGTTCCTCCCCTTGTTATACTTGAATGTTATTAAGTATTCACACGTTGTATGTTTTTGGATGTTTATTTGTAATTGTGTAGAATGAATTTTTCTTGCCGAAAAAGTTGATGTGGATCTTTGGTGGACCTTCAACTCTCATGGTAGTGCCATTTACAAGAACACGATTTATAATCTGAAGGAGAAGTGGCAGAAGAAGCAGCCAAAACCCACCTGGGTGGGAGATGGCATTTGGGAGGCGTGGAAGGTATACTGGATTAACCCGAAAGTCCAGGCGCAGGCTGATCAGAACAGTGAGAACAGGATGGCGCAGCCGACTGATGGGACCAGGACCCTGGTGACACACCGTTTTGGATCTGAGTCGATCGCTACAGCACATGAGGCAGAAGGTAAGTGTATTAACTTTTTCATTTTATTATCATTCTTATACTTGTTATTTACTTCGAACTTTGAAACTAAGTATATGATGTTTTCATGTGTCATTCAGTTGAAGGAGAAGGATAGTCTCCTCTTCACCTTGTTCTCGAGATCTCAGAAGGGCAAGGACGGAGATTTGTTGTGTGATGAAGCCAGAACAGTTGCGGTGAGTTCAACAATACATATGTTTATTAAATATTGATGATTTTGTAACTAATTAACAACATAACTAACACCTTGCACTCTTGATTTATCATTTCAGACGGCCTACGAGCAGAGGATTCGTGATCAGGATCTCACTGTTGAGGAAATGAATGTCATTTTCCTCGAGGTGAATCCTCCAAATGAGAAGGGCCGTTGCTTGGGACTGGGGAGTGCAGCATCCCTCCCTGACGTGGGCTCGAGGCCGGATCGTGCCCGTGGTAGCTCTTCATCACGTACCATGTCATCTTCATCAGCTGCCGCTAGAGATCATGCCTTCCAACTTCAGTTGCAGGCGAAGGATGAGGAGATAAGGAGGGTACTCGAGGTGCAGGCTCAGCAACAAGCTATGCTCGCTGACTTGTATGCGAGGCTGGGGATGGTATCGCCACAGCCACCACCACCACCCTCTCCATGATCCCATAGCCTTTTCATTAGCTCTATTACTATTTTCTGCATTAATACTGTGTACGATATGATATTACTTTGGATTAGTATTGTACGTATGATTATTATTATTATATGTATGGAGGGTTTCGTTACATTTATTATGATTTTTTTATTTATTTTCGGTATATTTGGTCTATAATAATTTATGTAGCAGGTTGGTTAATTGAACAGGTTTGAATTTGATTTTGGTATTCATTATTATAATAAAAAGTTTTTTTTTAAATTTAACGACGGATAGTTCATCCGTCGCAGTGCGACGGATGACGATCCGTCGCCAACTCTCCGACCGGACCACCACGCGGCAATGGACTTAGCGACGGATGGTCATCCGTCGCTAAAAAGTCAATATTTCATCCGTCGCGAGTTCATCGCTGATTCGTGACGGATGAACGATTCGTGGCTAATTTGCTAGCGACGCACGTTTAGCGACGGAACCCTCATCCGTCGCTAAATCGGCCGATCCGTCGCTAGTGTTTTCTAGCGACGGATAGGCAGTATCCAGCGACGTGGATCTGTCGCTGGATCTGTGCATCCTTGTAGTGGTGGCGGCTCCGATGGTAGTAGGGCGCGGCGGAGGAGGAGGAGAAGGGTTAGGTTTTGTTTTGGGGGGGAATGGAGGCTGTGAGTGGAGAAGACGAGGAAGAGAAGAAAGAAATGGGGTTAGGGTTTCGCCTGGAGCCGATCGAGCATTATATAGTGAAACTTAGCCACAGAGACACTCTATGCGTGGCTAAGCCCTTATTTTAATTTTTCTTTTTTAAAAAAGAAACGGTAAACTATGTAGCCACGGATAAGATTATCCGTAGTAACAATAGTAACGGATATGATTTTTCCGTAGCTAAGCTCCACGAACTCAGGCCTGGACAGGCACGAACTGAGCGTCCAGGCTCAGTTCGTGGATATCCGTGGCTAAAAAGCCGATTCGTGGCTAATTTAGCCACAGATACTTGGTGTGGCTATCTATTATCAGGATTTCTTGTAGTGCAATTCGATTGAAGAGTTTTAACTCTGAACATAAACTAAAGAAACCGTTACATTATGCGCTTTACAAATCGATATAATATATGAAAGAAATAATATTTGATTGGTTCTCCTTAATCCATGAATATTTTTCAAATCCTTGCATTTTGATTGGTAGAAATTCATTTATGTCATTAACACACCATTTTTAATGTTGGAACACATATATCATCTACTTTGCATCTTACCCAATCAATCCATCTTCATTTCCACTCAAATTAAAATTACTCATGTTTAAAAATAATTATTACTGTAATAATTAGTGGCTTATTACTATTTTTCAATAACCACCTTGATAATATAATAAAATTTATGTAATTTTTTGTTGTTGATAATTTATATTTGTGTATGCATATTATTATTCACCGCACACATTATTGATAAATTATAAACGCTCCTCGATATTGAAAAATTAACGTTTCGACTGACAATTATTTTTTTAATATCTTTATAAATAAATTGTGTACGTTTCGTTGGGTCTATTCTGCAATAATTTAGATTCCAAAGTGCAATCAACATGTGTATTTGGTACTAATTTATAATACTAACACTTTCAACGGGTCTATTCCGTAATAATTTAGAACAGTAAATGTGTCAACGGGTCAATGAGGTATTAATTTTGAACACTCACTGCAATCGACGTGTCTACTCCACAATAATTTAGAATATAAAAATAAAAATAAGAGGTATAAAGATTTTGGTCGTAGTTCTTCACGTGTGATAGTGTAGTAAAGATTTTCATTTCCTACATATTTATCTTATGATAATGCATGAAGAGAAATGATTATGCTCGACCTCAGTATTCCGTACAAATTTCTATAAAAGGAAAACATGAAATTTTACATTAGAAACATATTAATAACAAAAAAGAATTAATAATTCATCAATGGGATTATTCAGTGACAATATTTATTTCAATGGGATGGTACAGTTTACACAGTATCCTACAATAGAAAGCTTGTACGCAATATTTCAGTGACCCTAACACATGTCATATTCTAAATGTTAATTTCATTTGATCAAGATGGGTCCGATTATATATGGTACCAATAAATCATGGGTCGATCTGTGCCTAATAGAGGACCACTTGAATGTCCATTCAAAGTTAGATGTGCAAATGATTTAAAATAGTAATTGCAATCAACGAGTCTATTTGGCAACAATTTAGAACATTAATTGCAATCTACGGACTAATTCCGTAATAATATAGTTAGAATACAAATTGCGTTCAATTTGTTTATTACGAAATAATTTAGAGTACTAATTGTATTTGAAGGACTATTCCTTCAATAGTTTAGGACACTAATTAACTGGATTCTACGGGTCTATCTATCAATAATTTAGAATATTAACTGTGTTCGTGGGGCCTATTCTACAAAAATTTACAACACTAATTGTATATCACAGGCCTATTAAATAATACTTTAGAACATTAAATGTATTCGACGGGTTTATTTCACAATTATTTTAGTCATTCAATGTACTCGGCGGGTCTATTCCCTAATAATTTAGAATATTAATTGAATCCGACAGATCCATTTTGAAATAATTTTAGAACACTATCTGCAATCGACAGGTCTATTATGTAATATTTAAAATACTAATTGCATTCGACGGGTCTATTTTATAATAATTTAGAATATTAAGTGCGTCCGACGGGTCTATTATGCAATAATTTAGAACACTAGAATACTAAATACATTCAACGAGTCTATTCCCCAATAATTTACAACACTAAATACGTTCGGTGAGCTGGTCTATTCCGTATTAATTTCAAAAACTCATTGCAATCGACGTGATTATTACACAACAATTTAGAATACTAACAAGAAAGAGTAATAAAGAGTTTGGATGAATTGTTTCATGATAGTGCAGTAAAATTTTTGTTTCCTACACAATTATTTGATGATAATGAAGAGAAATGATTGTACTGGACCTCAGTATTCTCTACAAAGTTTAACAAATAGAAAAGATGAAATTTTACATGAGAAGCATATTAATAATTCAATGGGATTATTCACCAACAATATTGATCTCAATGGGATGGGTAGAGTCTATACCATATCTTTAGGGAAAATAACATCCAAACCCCTTCTTAGATTCATCAATCACGGATATCTCCCTGTTAGATTTTTTTCTTTCATCGACCCCCTGTTAGCACAATTTAATTACATCCAACCCATCGACTTTGACTTTTCGCGAATTAATTAATACCTGAAAAAGATAATTTTGCGCTCATTTAAGTTTCATATTTTAAAAAATCCCAAACACCTTCAATTATTATTTATTACACATTTGACTCTAATTTTTTCTAATTTACAAAACTGACTATAAATCATTTAAAATTAACCCTCATAATTTATTAAAATTTCAAAATGATCTTAATTTATTGTGCATAAAAGTCCATACAAAATTAATAATCAATTTTTACTTATAATATTGTTTAGGAAAGAAAACAAAATAAAAACAAATAAATTTTAAAAAGATAAACAGAAGCCAATCGGAGATGTACAGCTCCGACCAACTCAAATCGGAGTTGTTAAGCTCCAATCGGAGCTCAACATCTCCGACCAGCTCCAAATCGGAGCTGGGGACGTAATCCAACTCCTATCGAAGCTTTAAATAGCTCCGATTTGGAGCTGATTAAAGCTCCAAGCTCCGATTTTCTAAAGTTGTTCAACACAAATGGGGTTGGATGTAATTGTTAAACTAACAGGGAGCAAAACGCAAAGTCAGCCTCTAACGGGGGAGGCAAAGTAATTTTTCCATATTTTTATCATATCAAAACAATAGAAAACTCATACACAATACTTTAGTGACCTCGACCCATGTCATATTCTAAATGCTATTATTCATTAGTTCAAGATGGATCCGGTCATGAGTACAAGATCCAATAAATCATGAGTCGGTATGCAGGTTTGGGCAACTTGAATATCCATGAAAAGTCATATGTGCAAATGATAAAGAATAGAAACTGCCAGTGTCGGGTCTATTTGGTAATAGTTTAGAAGACTACATGCAATTGACATGTCTATTCTGTAATTACTCAGAATACTAACTGCGTTCAGTGGATTAATTACGCAATGATTTAGAATACTAATTGTATTTAAAAGAACTGGTTTCTTCAATAGTTTAGAACACTATGTGTTTGACGGGCCTATTCATCAATAATTTAGAACCCTAATTGTGTTCGTCGAGCCTATTTTGTAATAATTTAGCACTAATTGTATATGACGTGTCTATTTCACAATAATTTACAACATTAAATGTGTTCGATGTGTTTCTTTCACAATAATTTAGAACACTAACTGCACTAGACAGGTCTATTCCGCAATGATTTGGAATACTAACTACGTTCGACCAGTCTATTACAAAGTAATTTAGAATACTAACTGCATATGACCGGTCTATTTCCGCAATATATTTAGAACACTAACTACAATTGACAGGTCTACTCTATAATAATTTAGAATATTAACGGTGTTCAACGGGCATGTTCTGCAATAATTTAGAATATTCATTCGTTCGACGGGTCTGTTATGCAATAAGTTAAGAACACTAAATGCAATCGACATGTCTATTCCACAATAATTTTAAATACTAACTGCGTTCGACGAGTCTATTCGGCAACAATTTATAACACTAACTACATTCGACGGGTCTACTCCGTATTAATGTTCAAGACTCATATTCCAATTGTTTAGAATATTAATAATAAAGAGTAGTAAAAAGTTTGACCGAATTGTTTCAGGATAGTGTAGTAAATATTTTTATTTCCATGGCAATTATTTGCTGATAAATTTCACAATAATTCACAACATTAAATGTGTTTGATGTGCTTCTTTCACAATAATTTAGAACACCAACTGCACTAGACATGTCTATTTCACAATAATTTGAAATACTGACTACGTTTGACAAGTCTATTCCACAACATTGCAGCATACTAATTGCATCTGACAAGCCTATTTCCGCAACAGATTTATAATACTAAGTTACTAACTGCAATTGACTGGTCTATTATATACTACCCTCCGTCCGGTCAAATGTTTCCCATTTCATTTTGTTGACCGTTTTTTGGTTGCAAATTACTCCTAAATCACATCGAAGAAAAAATTTGAAAATATTATTATAAAATAGTTCAACATTTAGACTATTTTAATATATTTTTTCTGATTTATTTCCACTATATGATCTACGAGTAATTTGTGACCGAAAAAAGTCAACAAAATGAAATGGGAAACTTTGACCTGGACGGAGGTAGTAATAATTTAGAATACTAACAGTGTTCGACGGGTCTATTCCACAATAGTTTAAAATACTGATTGCGGTCGACAGGTCTATTCTGCAATAAGTTAAGAACACTATCTGCAATCGAATATGTCTATTCCACAATAATTTTGAATACTAACTGCATTCGATGGGTCTATCCCGCAACAATTTAGAACACTAATTGCATTCAATGGGTCTATTATGTAATTATTTAGAATACTAACTGTGTCGACATCTATTTCGTAGTAATTTAAAACACTGATTGCATTCAACGGGTCTATTATGCAATAAATTAGAACCCTAACTACAACCAATAGGTCTATTCCGCAATAATTTAGAATACTAACTTCGTTCGATAGGTTTATTTCATAATAATTTAGAACACTAATTAAATGCGCTTCGGTGGTGAATTTACTACGAGAGGGATGCAATGAAGACGCAAAACGTTTATATCCCAACAATGTGCATGACTCCATCGGACGAGAAAAGTTCTCGACAGAATTGAAAGAAAACAATTTTTCATTTTTGTTCGCTTTGTAAAGACCATTAACAAAACTCAAAGATAGTTACTATCACACGTAAAACTATGTCTGACACCCCGGTTTTCAGCCATGAAAAGTTGTATGTTTCCCTATAAAGGGTAACGAGCAGGAAGGTACTCATGGTTTCAATTTGTAACAAATATTACAATACATAGCTTACTTCAACAAACGTAGTATTCAAAGAAGTTTCTGATAATTTGTGAGGTAAGGATAATAGATTATGTTGACTTTTAAACTTATACATTGTTATACTTATAGTTTGTACATGTAGTGATTGAACATGAGGCGACAAAATGATTTTCACGGAATAATAATATTTACATTTCAATTGTTTATTTATTTTTTCATTCCCCGTCGAGTTTCGACGGGTCATTAGCTAGTAATGAAATAAAGATGAAAATTAATTGTATAACCATGTGCTCGCCAATCGATTTTTATTAATGTGTCAAAGCATCAAATGTTCTGTACTCAATTACTTTCTGTATATTCGAAACATTTAACATTTAATGCCGTTTTGTAGGCCTTCTACTTATCCCTCGACGACACCATGTAACAAGTGTACGTTTTTCAACGGATTGTTCACTTCAAACATTTATAAGACCCTTATATTTATATATATATATATATATATATATATATATATATATATATATATATATATATATATATTGTAGAGGTGAATTTCTAGTAAGACTTCAAACGCTCTAATATTACAAAACTCCTCGAACTATAAGAACTACAAAACTCTCTAAGTCACCATAATTTAACACAACACACGAATCTTGTCTAATGCCAGCACCCAAGTCTTCTGATTCTCTCTATGTCCAATTGATTACCTGAGATTAAAAAGGCACGTGTGGATGTGTGTTTATCTCCGGCTCAGCTAAGTCAAGCCGGTGCGAGACTTTACTTGAAGGAGCTTGGAAGTTCTCCTTGTCTTAGAGTAATAAATGTACTTAATTAAGACCAGTTACCTTTTTCTTTGGAAATGAAGCCTTTATATAGTTGTTGGCTAACCCTAGGTCGCCCCAATCTCCTGCTTCCATCTGTCAGCTTCTCATTCGTCCACATATGTTGGGTAGGCCCAACGTTGACTTTCATGGGCTTGGCCCAGGCCCATTTAGCTATATCTTCTTGTGCTACCTAGAAACTTCCACACTTCTCTTGTCCTTTCTCTCCATGTGGTTGTGATGCGAATCTTGTCCTGATTCAATTGTAAAGCAATACAAACGAGTATTTAAGCTTCGTACTAAATGAGCTTCGTACATTCTAACCTGTTAAGTGCTTGAGTAATGCTCCTTGTCCTTCTGATTCCCGTTCCGGACCTCAAAATCTCCGCCTCTCTAGAAGGAGTTATTTTAATGAACTAGGCACATTTGTAAAAATGCCCTAGAGGTCCACATAATTCAAGGTTCGGATCTTTTAGGTCCGTGGTCTTTCACCAACGCTTGTATTTATAAAGCTTCATAGTTCGTGGAGGAACACACGCTACGAACTAGACATATTTTTCTTATCAACATATGTCCCCGTAGTTTCAGAGTATCTTAGTAGAAGATAGTGTGAAACTATACTGTAAGTGGTTGAGAATGATTTTATCACCCTCTTTAATCGAGGATCATGTACTGTCCGTACCTCCAAAAGTGTTATTTGGGGTGAGATTCTTGAAACTCTTAAGGTGCCATTTTGGACGACGTATCTGTATCTCTTGTATTCCGTACTTGTGTCATTACTTCACTAGACGTCATGTCCGTTTTTCATGAGGTGACGCTTTGGACGCCGGGTCCGTATCCGTGTCTCTCGTATTCCGTACCTGTGTCATTACTTCACTAGACGTCGTGTCCGTTTTTCATGAGGTGACGTTTTGGACGCCGTGTCCGTGTCTTTCTTGTTCCGTTTCTATATATCCGATTCTTGGTCGTTATCCATATAATCAGAGTCTGAATTAACATTTTAATGCAAATATGATGAATGTTATGTAGACTATCCGTGTCTATATGCTGTTAAGCTTAATGCGCGCGTATACTAAGTATCCGTGCCTATGTGTATGTTATGATAAAATTTTCAATTTTAAAATGATTTTCGGACCTTGTCATCTGGATAATGACCCCGGTCCTTCCGTATCTTCCATTCCACGTAGCTCACAGCTTTCGAGGGTTTGAACAGTAACTTTCGTGTGTTGGCTTAATCTTGTCCGTTGATTTGATTCTTTTGTACGGTCCAGATTTAATGTCAACGGTCACGTCGATTGGACTTCTCGGTTTTGTCCCTCCCTATAAATAGCTAGTCAACTTTTTTCTTCATTCACAAACTTTTTAAAGAATTCTAGAGAGAGAAATTTTTGCATTCCGTATCTGAGCCCCGGAACAATCTTGCTAACGACGTAATCCAACTTGCGAAGCTCCGGACACTTTACATTTTCCCTACTCTTAACTTCCAAGTAACTCCTTTTTCTTTACTTGTTTTTCAATTTTTCGCTTTCTGCTGAAGTTTAATAAGTAGTATATACTTATTTTCTTTTTCTTCTTTTTTCAAAAACAAATAAATTGACCCTCGGACTACCACTTATTCTTTCCCTTCTTTCTTTCGCTTTTAGGATGTCCGAGGTTAACCCTAAGATCGTAGATCTTACAGATCTCCCTTCGTCCTCCAAGTCGACGTCAACGAGCAGCAGCTCTTCTTCTTCTTCGGATTCGGGCTCCTCTTCCGAATCTTCTTTCGATATAGGGGGCGGAAGTCATGCTCCTTCCACCTCTCGGGTAGGGAGGAATGAAGCTGGTCCGAGCTCGTCCGTACCCCGCTCCCCTGCTCTGATTGGTCGCGATCAATCTCATGGACCCTCTTCGACCGTCAATTGTCCGTTTACGAGCCTCCTCGTCGTAAGGTAGTACTCCCCTCACCTCTCCGCTTCTTTGTAGATACGGAGGGTACAATTACAGATGTACCTCCGAGCCTGACTTAGAAGCTAACTCAGAACCTATATATATATGCCTATCCACAACTAACTTTTAGAGAGCCGGAGACCTCCAACCCACCGAGGGTACATGAAGTTGCGCCTCTTAGAGAGGTCCGTTCCCATAACACAATAGAGGGAGCCGAAGATGATGCAGCTCAAGATGATCTTTCTGAGGATGATGAAGAAGAAGCTAACAATGGTGGGGACGGGGATGAAGATGGCGGAGATGAACAACCCTTGGAGGGTGAAGTGCGGGAGTTCCGGGGTGCCTTATTTCCTGTACCGGGTCACCTCGAGCCCGCCCTCCGTAAGCGCTATGAAAGACTACGAGATGATATTAATCTCTTTAGCGTAGCTCAAGAGACCAATGAGGACGGATGGATACCCACTATCGCGTCCAAGGTGACGGAGGATCAACTTCCGCTGCTCCGCAAGAAATTCACCATCCCAGATGACATCGAGATCATTGCTCCGGGTCCTGACGATGCCATATATAATTTCCCCGACGGAGCTTTAACATGCTTCGTCGTTTCTCTCGAGCTCGGATGGAGGATTCCGTTTGTTGAAGAGTTTGCCGCCATCTTTCGCGCACTGGACATTACTCCGATGCAAGTTATGCCAATCTCTTTGCTAACTTAATATGCTTCGGAGTTCTTATGAAAAAGAAGAATGAGCCGATCACCTTTTCCAACTTCTGTCAGGCTTTCACTGTCTCCTTGTCGGGGACTTGTTATTATTGGCAGTTCAAACCACGCCAATATTTCTACTTCATCCTTGAGAGTCCGAACTCTTTGGTTCCGCATGGTGGTCGCGGTACTTCTATTTCCGATACAAGCTAAAAGATGGAGCTCCGGAAAGTGAGCGCAAATACTTTAATGTCCGATACGATTTCAACAGAGAATCTCCGGCTGATTATCGTCCGGTTCGTTACCATTGGAGTCCGTGGGCTGCTGCCATGCGGGCAAGAAGTATAGTGATGAATGTGTATTTTACACTTTCATTCGAGTCTTTTTCACCTATTTTAGCTATCCTCTATGTTAATTTAGCTATATTTTAGTGCATTTTATTAGAATAGTGTCACGTTTCCCTTTAGTCTTTATTTTACAGGTTTTGGTTGAAATTCGAAGATTTCCGGGCAATTATATTGAAGTTGACAAGGAATTGGTGTTCCAGAAGCCTATTTGAGTATCTAAAGGTTTCCGGATGGGATTTGGAGTCTAGACGTGGGGCGAACCGCCCCACACCGGGCGAACCGCCGCGCGTGTGGGGCGAACCGACCCACAGTATTTCGAAGCCTATATAGTTGCTCAGTTTTCTCCGAAAATCATATCTTTCCAGACCTACTATCTCACCTCTCTCTATAATTTTAGGTAGGGACTTCCCAGAGCCTGTTCTGGGGGTCCGTAGCTTAGGGGACTCTTTTTCATAGCAGTTTGGAGCTCGTAGGATCACAATCATCCGGAGATTGACAACCTTCGGTAACTTTGTATCTTACAGTTTTATTCTACTTATTTTATTATATTCTTTCAACATGTTTTCTTCTATGATTTCTGTTGATTGCATGCCTATTATGAGTAGCTAAACTTATCGTTGGTGGTAGTATGTGAATTCTTAGCGAAGGGAAGATAATCATGCTAATGGCTATATCGCGCATTATACTCCGTGTCATTGCTTTATTTCGTTGATCAGGCACAACCTAAATTCTCGTATGTTGTATTAATTATTATGCACAATTGGACACTTGTCGAACATCAGACCAATTATCTTCGTAGTGTTGAATAATTACGGAACACATTAGGACAATAGTGATTGACTTGTCAGACCAAATTATCTTCGTAGTGCTTAATATTTGCAACAGGACACTAGATTGATTCAAAGATCTATATGCAAGACCGAGGAATTTATGCATGATTATCGACCCGTTATGTTAAGAAGGATCATACTATCACCAATCTCTATTATCTGCTAGAAACCCCCTTTTGCTATCTGTCTGCTGTTTTATATTCTCTTGTTAAATAGATAAAGCTAGTTATAGTCCTGAGAGAACGACACTCGAGTCATTCTACTGCTACACTACGGTTTTCGTTGTAGTTGTGGATTGCCTTTGGCTAAATACAAATTTATTTGCTTGAATTCGGAGCACGACATCCGCGTTCATCAAATTGGCGCCGCTGCCGGGGACTATACTCCTTTTTTCTGTTTAATTTATTTATATTTTCAGCTTTAGATTCCTAATTCTATTAGTTTTAGTTTTCCTTTTTAATCTCTCTCTGATACTGCTTTCCTAGTCTGTTTCTAATCACCTTACCTAGTCTGTTACAGATAGTGTATGCCGCATACACGTTCTGCAGGAACACCGCTTGCTGATTCAATTGCTGAGATCGATAGAGTCTACCACCAAAGAAGGCGACTACTTGAAAGGCGCGCACTAGAGGAAATAGAGGAAACCGATTTCTCTGAATCTCTACACATTCTTTTCAAGGAAATCGACGGAATGGCAGAAGCTAGACCACTGAAGGCATGGGTACAACCCACCAAGGATCGTATGAGGGGACCGCCGATTGTTCTTTCGTCTGCAACCCGAGATCTGGAGATCAAGAACCACGCATTCCAACAACTTCCGAAGTTCTATGGCTTATCAAGGGAATATGTGATGGGGTACTTGCACAATATCGACGATTTCGTCAACCAACTCCCACGACCCGGAGCTGACATAACAACGGATGAGTTGAGGATGAAGGTTTTTGCTATGGGACTTGGCGACAGAGCCAAGTCATAGCTGAGTTCTCTTCCAGCAGGCTCGTTGGACACTTGAGAGAAGGTTTTTTCAGCTTTCATGGAGAAATACTTCCCTCACACCTTGACTACCGCGCTAAAGGCGCAGATCACTGGATTCAAGCAGGACTATGATGAGACCATCTACACCGCGTTTGAGAGGTTCCAAGATCTCACGAACAAATTCCCTCACCATGGTTTTGAACTTTCCGACCTAGTCCAACACTTCTACAATGGACTAACCTTCGAGAACCAACAAGTGGTGGATTTACAATGCCGAGGAAATATGTGGGAGGAAACCGCAGAAGCCGTCTGGGCAGTTTTCGAAAGGCTTGCTAAGGGTTCGCAGTTCAAGGACCCGAGAGCAATGGTTAGGAGACGTGGACCTGAAGCTCCACCGACTCAAGAAGCCCCTATGTATAGGGGGAATGGGGATCAATTCGAGTGCTTTACCAACGAATTGAAGCAAGTCCTCAAGAGCGCCACCGGAACAACTGTTTCGAACGAAGTATGCCGAATATGCAAGAACTATGGGCATGCTCATATGTGTAGATTGGAGCTGGCGTACGATGATGGCAACTGGGCTCGAGGAGGCGAAGAGGAAGCCTTTGCTACGGAGTTTGGCACTCAAGAAGTTATCTACAGACAAGACGGTAGGAATCCTCGAGGTGGATTTTGGAGAAGAGGATACCGTAACAATCAAGGATATGCACCGGCTAACCAAACTTATGGCCCTAACCAAGACCGTAGTAGGCTAAACTATGGTAATGATCACTGCGAAAACCCCGCTCCGAAAGAGCCACCGAAGTCGAAGTCGGCTCAACTGATGGAGAACTTGCAGAAGATGGTTGATCACACACAAAGTTTTCTCAAACGTTATGAAAAAGATTCCGAGAAGACTAGGGCAAGGCTTGATAGGTTGGAAGAGAGCACTAGGCTTGCCCATCAAAAGATGCAAGAATTGATCGACCGAGGAGCAAGTAGGGAACAAAGCAAACTGCCTAGCAACACTGTGAAGTCGAATGCCATTACATTGGCTGGTGATGTACCTGACGAAATCACCATCAAGAAGGTTGTTAAGTGCGAGTGTTGCATGAAGGAAGAACTTCTACAGGCTGAGGAAGAAGAGAAGGACCTTGGTTCTGACGCAAGTGATGGGGAGCAAGAGGATCCCGAACCACTCCCTAAAAGTTTCGATGTTAAGGTAGGGATTGGTGAGCTTGAAGATGTCCGTGCCACACTAGACACGGGATCCTACTCAAACATAATTCCTTTGAATGTGTTTGAAAAGAGTAACCTTGGAAAACTATCTGATCAAAGGGCTATTGTGCAACTGGCGGATGGATCCTTTATGAGACCCGAGGGCGTTGTGAAAAGTGTGTTGGTCAAGATTGGTGAAGCATCTATATACACCAATTTTGTAGTTATGCCGGCATCTGCACCTGGGACGGGGGATGTCATACTCATAGGGCAAACGTTCTTGACCAAACTACGCTCCGTGATGGACATTTACCAAAGAACTTGCACCATCGAAGTGGATGGCAAGCAACATGTGTTGCGAGCCATACCAGATCCACCCGAACCGCCTGATATTACTAATCACTACTGTGGTCTTGCAGCCTATATTCTTTCTTATTCACAGGTTCGTGGCATGGAAAGGAGATCAATGAAGGGGAAGCCTAGTACCCGCAAAAAGAAGAAATAGGCGCAGACAGGAGTCGAGTCAAAGACTTTAAACAATGGCGCTATCCGGGAGGCAACCCGGAATTTTTATCGCTTTCTTTACTACTTTTCTGCATGCATTCATTCTTGAACTATTTGCTTCTCGTATGCGAATTTGTTCATATCTGTGTCGTATGTGCTTTTGTTTGAGTGAGATTTTTCGAGTGGTTTTTTGAAAAATTGGTTTCGGGGATTGAAACCGCATTTTCTGACGACAGGAACCGTCTCCCCGCATCGGGGAGCACGGGGCGAACCGCCCCGCACGCGGGGCGAACCGCCCCACGGCTCTAGAACTTCAAAAACGCGGATTTCTCCCCCAAAACCTCACTTTCTTCATTTTTCTTCATTCATCCTTCCCCAAAACCGAATTTCGCGATTTCAACTTCAAATCTTCATAACTTCTTCAATTCTTGACCAAATTTAGTGTTCTTTAGCTTAAATCGAAACCTATTACATGATCTATCTTTCCATCCGAACAGATTTCGTCCTAATGCATTAGATTTTCAGATCCGAGGTATCATTCTAAGAACCCTAATTTTCGAATTTTGGGGTTTTCTAATTTGAGCTTCAATTATGCTTGTTTGATGCATGGGTATGTTGTTTGTGTGATTAGAAGTGTTATTTACTATCAATTGCATGCTCAATTTTGCTTGAATTGTTGATTTGGGAATTTTGCTACTAGATGATATATCTTGTTATGCAATATGTCTTTATCTTTGATTTCTTGCATAAAATTGTGTTTATTGAAGTAATATTGGTGGATTTGACGCTAGAATGCTTAATTGTTGAGTATGAGGATTTATGATGATCAAATTTTTCGCTACTATGGTATGAATTGAGCCTAGTTATCTAGGGTATTGGTTGTCTAGCAGGAGAATGATGTGATGTATTGCATGTAGTAGTTACATTGGTATGTTGCATGTTGTGAAAGCTAGGCTAGACATAAAAGGTTTGGGGAGCTCGATTGTTGATCGTATCACTTGTGTTTTTTGCTCTTACATTAGCATATGCATGAGTCAGTTTTGTGTCATGTGAGGTACTAACCGTTGTTTGTAGGAACCATACCAAGGGAAAGGAGCATTCCTGTATGATTGCTGTGAAGAACCATGTCAAGGAAGGTGACCTCGTTAGATGTGCGTTCGAGCCAAGGGGTTTTTGCAACAACGTCGTGGATTACCCAAGAGGAAGAGCTAGAGTACACCTGGAGTAAGGACTCCTATGCCTATTCATGCACCACCGAAGGGACAGAAACCATTATTACGTCAGCACTCCGTCACAAGAGCTGCAAAGTTCGGGTGAACTGGAAGGCACCGGGACAGTCTTGCCGCGACGGATTCAATCTTGAGTCCGCAGTTGCTCGAAGGTTCCGAAGCGCTAGCTTGGTTCCAAAACATAATGACATGGGTACCCAGCACCTTGTTGGGGTGCCACTTGCCTGCCTCTAAAGGGAGCATCATAAAGACATCGGTCGGATCCACCGTAGAGAATGTGGTCGAAATTGGAAAAAATGGTAGAAGACTTCTGAGTATCTGAGCAGCTTACTGAAACCTTCTCGTAGTGTAAAACGTTGGAGGGGGAGGTTCTGATACCACTGCCCTTTCCCCTTCAACAGTTCACATCCTATTGGAGGGCTTCAGGATGGAGGATTCCATAGCAGCGGCGGCTAATCTTGAGAATTCTACCTGCCACTACAACTCTACTAGTGAGGATGTGCGTGACACTAGTGACAATGAAGGCCATACGGGCAATGATGATACTAAGTGAGGAGTTGTTCCTATCCGGCCCATAATTGAAACTACCACGCTTACCAGAAGACCTGATGACCACCTATAAAGCTCCCAGAGAAGGCCCAATAACTCACAAGCAGCATACTCAGCCGACCGAGGCCAAACCATGGGGTAACATCTAGTATCACATCTTATTTCCTCATTTTCTTATTGCTAGGGACTAGCGTTAATTTCATGAGGGGGGATGGGATTTAAGTGATCTGATGTTGTTAGTTTGGAGCTTGGTATTGGTAGGATGAGTATAGTACCTTGCATGCTTTATCCGTCTGCATTTGCATTTGTACGTTTACCGCTTTCTTAGATTTTTTAGGTTGCACTCACTGCATTCACTACATTCATCCTAGGATAGTCTTGCATGTTTTATATGGAGTTTATTGCCGAATTTGTTGAACTTTTTATTGGGTAGATCATCTAACTATGCCATTAATCGTATGCTTCACCTCTATGAATTTGTTTGAGGTTTTTCTCGCTTGGCTTGTCACATTTATGTATTGCACTTAGTTAAGCTTGGTAGTCTCGACATCACTTAGTGGTGTTTTCTCTACTGCGGTTCACGAAGGCCTTTATAATAGGATGATGCATGTGAGGGTCTTATGGTTGTTTTCCCGAGTAATTATGTACCTAAGAGGCAACAAGTCTTCACCATGCTTTGAGATTGCTAAATGCCTAGGAAGGAGGTAGTGTGAGGTTGTGTGATCCTTTGTTTATAACCTATTCTTCTTAATAGGTTTGGGGAGGGGGTTACACCATCATTAGACTTGTTTCTGTTTTTCATTCTCGTAACGTGAGTTTATTTTTCTTTTTCCGTAAATTTTGTACTCCAACCTATTCTTTCAAATAGGTTTGGGGAAGTCTTGTGTGTCATTTTGTTTCTCTTTTTGTTATGCTACTGCTGGCTAGAAAAATGAAAAAAAAGAGAGAAAAAATTACAGAAAAAAAAAAAAAAAGAAAAAAGAATCTGGAAAGAAAAAAAGAAAAAAAGAAAAGACCCCAAAAAAGCAAAGAAGGGTCCAAAAAAGAAAGCCAAATAGCAGTTTAGCAAAGTGTTGAGTCTTTTCCAATTTTTGTAATGTTCGTGTTGTAATTTTCTATTTTTATTCTTTATCTTTTTTGTCTTGAGTGTCATCTGTTCTAGACCACCCTCGTCCTGCCATTCAGGAAGTGGTGAATAGCTTAAGACTTTACTTAAGAGATGGGTAGAATAGGGGAGTGTTATCTTTTATAGGGAACCCTCCTTCGTTTGATGAGAGCCAGTACTGGTTCGACCTCTTTTGAGGGAAAGTCTTAACATGGTGGAACAGCAGTAAGTCCTCAGTTTCATAGGCACGGGGCAACCATTCGTATCTTAGCATGCTTCATTACGTCGTCACTGACTAGGTCCAGGTAGAGAATGTTACGAGAGACTATCTTGTCTTTACATAAGTGCTTATGTGGATGTGTATAAGTCAATCGAGGTATTCTTCAACCTATATTCATGCTTTGATTTATATGGTTTTTGTTCATATGTTATTTGATAGATTCAGTAGATTAGTTCATTTTATTTGGCATGAAACTCCATTTTGTGTCTTGCATGTTTTTTTGTATTAGAGTCTAGCTTAGTTGCTTGAGGACAAGCAAAGGTTCGGTTTGGGGAGTTTGATGAATGTGTATTTTACACTTTCATTCGAGTCTTTTTCACCTATTTTAGCTATCCTCTATGTTAATTTAGCTATATTTTAATGCATTTTATTAGAATAGTGTCACGTTTCCCTTTAGATTTTATTTTACAGGTTTTGGTTGAAATTCGAAGATTTCCGGGCAATTATATTGAAGTTGACAAGGAATTGGTGTTCCAGAAGCCTATTTGGAGTATCTAAAGGTTTCCGGATGGGATTTGGAGTCTAGGGGCCGAATCTGGAGGTTAGAAGGCTACTAGAAGTCAGAAACCGAGTCCGAAAAGGGGAAGAAATCCAAAACCGCGTCGAAAACGCGGATTTCCGCGAGAAATTGTCTGGGGCGAACCGCCCCAGACGTGGGGCGAACCGCCCCACACCGGGTGAACCGCCGCGCGTGTGGGGCCAACCGCCCCACAGTATTTCGAAGCCTATATATAGTTGCTCAGTTTTCTCCGAAAATCATATCTTTCCAGACCTACTTTCTCACCTCTCTCTATAGTTTTAGGTAGGGACTTCCCAGAGCCTGTTCTGGGGGTCCGTAGCTTAGGGGACTCTTTTTCATAGCAGTTTGGAGCTCGTAGGATCGCAATCATCCGGAGATTGACAACCTTCGGTAACTTTGTATCTTACAGTTTTATTCTACGTATTTTATTATATTCTTTCAACATGTTTTCTTCTATGATTTCTGTTGATTGCATGCATGCCTATTATGAGTAGCTAAACTTATCGTTGGTGGTAGTATGTGAATTCTTAGCGAAGGGAAGATAATCATGCTAATGGCTTGTATCGCGCATTATACTCCGTGTCATTGCTTTATTTCGTTGATCAGGCGAAGCCTAAATTCTCGTATGTTGTATTAATTATTATGCACAATTGGACACTTGTCGAACATCAGACAAATTATCTTCGTAGTGTTGAATAATTACGGAACACATTAGCACAATAGTGATTGACTTGTCAGACCAAATTATCTTCGTAGTGCTTAATATTTGCAACAGGACACTAGATTGATTCAAAGATCTCTATGCAAGACCGAGGAATTTATGCATGATTATCGACCCGTTATGTTAAGAAGGATCATACTATCACCAATCTCCATTATCTGCTAGAAACCCCCTTTTGCTATCTGTCTGCTGTTTTATATTCTCTTGTTAAATAGATAAAGCTAGTTATAGTCCTGAGAGAACGACACTCGAGTCATTCTACTGCTACACTACGGTTTTCGTTGTAGTTGTGGATTTCCTTTGGCTAAATACAAATTTATTTGCTTGAATTCGGAGCACGACATCCGCGTTCATCATATAGCCAAGAATCCGGAGAAGTATTTCTTCTGTGTGCTTACGATGCAACCCCTTCCGGCCTTTGCTAACCTTACGGACCCCATAGACTTAGGCCCGTATAAAAATGATACTTTTGGTAAAAACTATTTTCATGTTTTCCGCCTCTTTCAATAATTTTAATATTCCGACTGTCTCACACTTGCTTTTCTTTCTTTGTTTTTCAGACGATTGGCTTGATTACCTGATGGCTGAGGATCGTAGACTACAGGCTACTATTGAAGCCAAAATGGCTGCGGAGAGGCGGAAAAAGGTGAGAACCGGAACAACCAATCAACTAACCGTCTTCCCCCAGGAACATCCGAAGGATGGGGTTAAATGGAGACAAGAAGAGGAGCGTCGTAAGCTCGCGAAGCTTCCAGCTCAAGAGATGGAGTCGAGTCGGAAGGGCCTCACTCCGGAAGAGGCTAAGTGTCGCTCCGATGAGCGTAAGGCTGAGAAGAAAAATGATGCAAATGCTGCCAAGCCTCAACCCAGGCAGCCTCGGAAAGCTAAGAGCAAAACATCTCCGGACACTGATGCGATGGAGATTGACCAACTTGCGCCTGTTCCGGTCCCTGCTGCGACCGGTCCTTCCTCCGCGGCAACCACAGCTCCGGCTCCTCCAAAGAAATTGATGGGGGATGCCTTCAAGGCTTCAAAGTCCGGAGCTGGTACTTCCGCTGCTGCTTCTCCGGTGGTCGATCCCACCGGCAAAAATAAACAAGTGGTCGAACCCCGGTCAAAGCTAAGAAAAGGCGGGGTGCTGGTCCGGCCGTCTATGCAGATGAGGCGGAGTTTGATCGCGAGACGGAGATAGTCCGCATCGCTTCTCTTGAACAGGCGGATCGCGTCCGCCTCTTGGAAGAATCCTTTTCTCGGGTAACATTCCGTTTCTTACTTTTCCGTTTGTTATTTCTCAATTTTCCGTTCCTCGTTTTCTAATCAATTTCTTCTGCAGCTTGGTTTAGCGGTTCGTGGCATCTCCGTTGCTGCCGAAAATGAGAAGTCTATGCTGGAGAGCAACTTACATGCCTCTGAGCTCGAGAGGATCGCCCTCTCGGAAAAGCTTGCCCTGACCCGAGTTAGCCTAGAAGAGGCGGAGGCTAAACTGCTGAAGATGGCCCTCCTGGAAGGCGAAGTGCTGTAGCTCCGGAAGCAGGTTGTCGAGACCTCAAAGCTCTGTGAGGAGTTATCCAAGCTGCAGACCGCTTACGATAAGCAGCGGAAGGAGGTTGAAGGGTGCTTAGCTCTGATCCAGGACCAACAGGAAACCCATGCTTGCTACATGAACATGTTAGTGTAAGAAAATATGGTCAGAGTTACCCCTAGGGTACGCAGCGGAATTTCAAAAAAATTTCTTAACATACAGGTTAATTGATTATGCATATGTCGTATATATATAAACACGTCAATTAGAAGACTAACCTTACTTCCAAAGCAGCTTCCAAGTCTTCGTAATATTCTGGTGTATCTTCTCCTTCGTCGAAGTCGAAGATATCTACAATGCTCTGTATATCTGCGAACAGACAATAAGAGTTAGTTTCCAGCTCCTAGAACCTCAACCTTGGTATCGACGGATGAACAGCCTATCGGAAGAATGTTAGGATATTCTTTGTGTGACCAAGAAGACGGGGCGGCGATTCCTCCGGTGAGGTGGCGCGCGCGGGTGACTATGGAGGAGGGGAGAGTTTTATTTTCTCTAAGAAAACTGGAGAGAAGGACTGTGAAAGTCTATGTCTGAAACTGTGTGTAAAACTCTCTAATAGTCTACTATATATAGTAGTATATAGAAGCCTAAAGCATAAGCAATTAGACTTCGTAAAGGAATAAGAATCTAATTCTTATCGCACAAGGAAACCAATATCAAGTCTAGATTCATTCCCAATCAAATAAAAACTCAATCCGGAAAATCTAACTTATCCCTTGGACTTCTAATAGAGGAAGGAGTCGAACTCCTTCCCCTACCCAGCCACGCGCGCGCGCGCGCGCTCTGTCCTACGGGAGGTGGGTCCCAATTTTGGGACCCACTTATATTTCTAAGGCAATTCAAACTCCAAGTAGATTTTGCCCAAGTGCATATGTTAATTCTAAATTAACATATCCTTTCAAATCAAACCTCCATTATATTTTCAAAATATAATCTTTAATTGTATTTACATAAAATACAATTAATTAGCCAATTCAATTAATAATTCCAAATCATTAATTGAGCCACAAATATTATAATTAATTCCAAATCAATTATAATCCATCAATCACAATTAATTCCAAATTAATTGCGATTCCATCTTCAAGGATATTCTGATAGACTGAATCACCACATAGTGTGACCCATAGGGCCTCACCGTATTAAGCAAGTCCTAGACTAGGCAACATGGAATTCCTAGACGGTTCCATTTGCAATATTAATACGTGAGGACGTTTGAGAGGTTTCTCAAAGCTAACCCTTTCGTTGCGAAGCCTGTTGCGCTCAACGCGGCGATGGTAACGCCCTTCATCTGACTTGCTCGAATGTATCTAGGATCGATGAAGTGTCTATCCCAATAATACATCCACGGGCGTCTCAGGGAGTTGCTTGGTTAATATATACTTATGACCATCATAATATATCATTTGCACTGGACAGTGACTTTACCAACACAACTATGCAGACTATGAGTAGTGCTCTCCTGTGCTACACTTGAGAGATGAATCCTTCACAGAATCACTTATCACCCCCATTTGTATTTAGCCATAATCCTGGATCGTGTCTTAGGTCAGCTGCTTATTCAGAGCTGACATCGACGGGTCCACCAAGGATATGGGGCAACAAATGTGATGATAAAGTCCTGTAAGTACAAAGGACGAATGGCATCACTTCGACAACTCACCGGTTCCCATAGACACTTCGGTGTAGAGTATACATCGATGGGATTGTCCGGTGGGTACTTCCATTGCTCGATAAAGCTTCTTCGAACAACTATGCGCAGTTATGGGAACGTTTCTCGATTGTCCAACAATCCGTTCCGTGGTCGTGGGATCGGCTCACACTTGCTCCAACAAGTATAACCTCCACGCATACTAGTCTTGTCTGATTCATTCAGACCCCCACATCCGAGATGAACCTCGACTAGGGAGAGTTTGGGATAGATGATAACTCACATAGCTCCCACTATCTATGCGATCGGTCATCTATCCGAGGGGACATGTTTAATATCAATACAGACAGTAATAAAGATATGACATGCTGCAGCCTGGTGTAATATAAATATGAAAGTGATACTCAATAGTAAAATGCAACAAACATATATTATATTACGTTGACCTGTGTAATAGTACATATATGCCCTCTATAAGGGCACCATGCCCTTAGTAAGGACTGTCTCTAGGACATATACACTATCAGTTAGAGCATTTCCACGATGCTCTTATGATCGGGTTCGTGGGCTCCCGGAAGGACACAGTGCAAGATTTTCTCAAAAGCACCTCGTTCCGATATGCCAAAGCTATGGGCTACGACAAGGCACGGGTGGACGGACTCAGTGCTTGTATCGGACAACTAGAAGCTGCGGGCTTGATTCCGGCGGACCTCGACTGGGAAGCTAACAAGCTCGACATCTTTAAAGGGTCGGATGGTGAAGAAGATCCTCAGATTCCGACCATCCCTAATGAAGAACTTGGCAAGGATGAGTTCGCAAGTTTTGTAGCCTCGGAAAGTGATGATCTGAAATTCACGAATCAAGATCCTCGCCTTCCAGGGTTTGTGCCTGATGTCCTCCGGTACTAGTACTTAATGCCCTTTGAGAAATATGAGAAGGAGAATTGAGCGTGGCTAAACCTTCCGCATCCCGTGATTGGTCGACCCGCGGATTACAGCCTCTTCGAAGAGGTGAAAACTTTTTGCAAAGAATGGGAAGAGTCCCGGGAAAAGGAAGAGATCCGGAGACGAGAGGCTGATCCGGAGGCATGGGCTGCCGGGAACGTGGAAAGTTCATTTAAGAAGAACTTCTACATTCCACCATTTCCGACCGTCGCAGAACTTATCAAGAATCCGTATGCCCCACTACCTTGGTTGAGCTGGAAACTTCACCTGGAGGACCTAGATTGGGCAGCTGCGGAAGCCGAAGCAGCGGAAAATTTAGCCCGGATGACTGAAGAAGCTATGGAACAGGATACAGCTGATCAAGTTGGAGATAACGAAGAGTCTTCCAAGTTCTCTCAGTCTCGGACTCGTGACGATTGATGACTTCCTTTTAGTTCGGGGTATGCCCCGAAGTAATCTGTAACTTTAAACCAAGTTTTTTACATTCGGAACATATTTTTACATTCGGAACATATTTAACTCATGGAGGTATGCCTCCTTGCGTCTTGTATTTTAAACAAGTTCACAAGATTCGGAACCTTTGCTTGTTTGTTTGCTTTATTATTTATAAATAATAAGTCTTTGAGCTTCGGAATTTTGCACTTTTGCATCCCTCTTCTGACAAACTTATCCTTATCTTTCTTGGTTCCGGTACTCCACGCAAACACAACCCCAAGGTTCGGATTGTTAACCAAAAAGGTTATTATTCTGACTGATAAATCAAGAATCGGAATATTAAGCTGCTTGACTGAGGTTCATACTATTAAACTGCTTGACATATTAAACGTAAATTTCCAAGTCTTCAAGGTACGGAAATTTGGCTGCATAAATTTCCAACGACTTCTTCCGTTCCTTTCCTTATGCGACGCTCTTTTGACGTAAAATATGCGAAGCTCTCATGGTACTTATTTTAATAAGTTATGACCTAAAAATTTTCCGGTGAAAATTTTGTCCCGGTCAGGCTCCTTATGCGACGCTCTTTTGACGTAAAATATGCAAAGCTCTCATGGTACTTATTTTAATAAGTTATGACCTAAAAATTTTCCCGGTGAAATTTTTGTCTCGGTCAGGCTCCTTATGCGACGCTCTTTTGACGTAAAATATGCGAAGGTCTCATGGTACTTATTTTAATAAGTTATGACCTAAAAATTTTCCGGTGAAAATTTTTGTCTCGGTCAAGCTCCTTATGCGACGCTCTTTTGACGTAAAATATACGAAGCTCTCATGGTACTTATTTTAATAAGTTATAACCTAAAAATTTTCCCGGTGAAAATTTTTGTCTCGACTGTCTCTAACTTATTTATTGATTAGCTTCAATAAATCTTTACTCTTTCTCCTCTTCTTCTTTTGACTTCTTTGTTATAACATTTACATTATAATAACATTTTTATATGTCGAACTTGCTATCTTAATGTGGATTTGACGTAAATCTACAATGTTAAGGCCGTAATAACTTTGCGCGAAATCGAATTGTTCATAAGTAGCTGCTAATGAATTTGACGAAAATCATTACAACTCTTTTTAAACAAATAAAAAGGTTCAAAAGGAAAATAAAACAAAATAACAAAGTTCCTAGGTGGTCTTCTACTCTCCCATCTCTGTTCTTCTTTTCCTAAGTGTAGAATTTCCTTAGGTTCTTGATGTTCCAGGGTCTCTTCCATCCTTTGTCTTCTTCATCTGCTAGCTCGTAGCTGCCATTTGTTCTTGCCTTGGTTATTTTGTACGGCCCTTTCCATTTTGGCTCAAGTTTGCCCGTTCCATCTTGGTGTGTTGCTTTCCTCAGTACCAGGTCTCCCACTTGTAGTTCTCTGTTCTTCACATTCTTGTTGTAGCTCCTTGCCACTCTGTTTTGGTAGTTTATGATCCTCACTAAAGCTGTACTCCTTAGCTCTTCCAATGTGTCTAAGTCCATAACTCTTGCCTCATGATTGTCTCCTGGTTCATAACCTTGTATCCTTAGGGTCTCCACTACTGCTTCAGCCGGGATCACGGCCTCTGATCCATAGACCAAGTGAAATGGTGTTTCTTGGGTTGCTGTTCTTGAAGTAGTCATGTATGCCCACAGAACTCCATCTAACTCATCTACCCAATCTCCTTGACATGCTCTAAGTCTCTTCTCAATGAGTTCCACCAATGTCCTGTTGGTTCTCTCCACTTGACCATTTGACTGTGGGTAGTACACTGATGTGAACCTTTGCTCTATCTTCATCTTTTTGCACCACTCTTTGAGCTTTTTTCCCGAGAATTGTGTTCCATTGTCCGAGACTATAACTCTTGGTAGTCCGAACCGACATACTATATTCTTCCAAATGAAGTCCAGCACCTTGTTTTCTGAGATTGTAGATACCGCCTCTGCCTCAACCCATTTGGAAAAATATTCCACTGCTACGATTAGGAACTTCTTCTGCCCCGTTCCTTTTGGTAATGGCCTTACTATATCAATGCCCCATCTGTCAAACGGGCAAGTGATTATAGTTTGCTTGAGCTCTCTGGCTGGCTTTGTACTTTTTCTTGGCATACTTCTGACACTCCGTACATGCTTTGGCATATCGGATAGAATCTGCGATGATCTTTGGCCAGTAGTATCCTTGCCACAAAATTTTCTAAGCTAACGACCTTCCTCCGGAGTGATTTCCACAACTTTCCTCATGCACCTCTGCCAAAATCTGTTTTGCTTCCAAATTTGTTAAGCATCTCAAGTGAGTGCCTGCAAATGATCTCCGGTACAAGTCATTCCCAATCATTAAGTATCTTAGTGATCACGCAACCACCCTTCTCGCATGGTCCTTAATAATTGGGAGCTCTCCCCTAGTCAAATATCTCCTGATCTCTTGCATCCAATTATCATCTTCCTCGATATTCAAGATGAGCTGCTCTTCCACCGTGACGGACGGCTTAGTTTGCTCCATCAACATTATCCTCCTTGTGTCTATTGCTCCTTAAGTTGACGCGTACTTTGCTAGGACGTCTGCTCTATCATTTTCCTTTCGAGGTATTAAGCTCAAGTGAAACTCTTTGAACTCTTCATCTTCTTCCTTCAATAGGGCCAAGTAGCTCCTCATGCTCGGGTGTGTTGCTTCAAATTGCCCCCGATATTGATACTCGACTAACTGTGAGTCTGTGCGTGCTTCTAAGTATTCCACTCCCAATGCTTTGGATATCTTGATCCCATTTAGAAGTGCCTCATACTCTGCTTCATTGTTTGTCACTTTGAATGGTAGAGATATGGCAAACTCTAACTCTGCTCCTCTTGGTCCTGCCAAATATACTCCAGCTCCTCCCATGCTCGTTAGTGAAGAACCATCAACTTTCATCTCCCAATACTCTTTATCTCCTTTATTCTCCTCCCCTTTTCCATTCTCTTCTACCTCTCTCTCTTCTCCCAGCCGAATATCCTGAGCTTCTTCCAAAGTCATGACGGATGCTATTCTGCTCTCTTCTTCTTCTGTGATGATGGGAGTAGACTTGGATGGGAACTCCACTATAAAATTTGCTATCACTTGGGCTTTCTTAGATGACGGAGCTTGAAAATCTACCTCATGTTCACTCAATTCAATTGCCCATTTTGCCAATCTTCCGGAGTGCTCCGTCTTTCCCAACACTTGCTTTAGGGGCTCATGAGTTAACACAATCACTTTGTGAGATCTAAAGTATGGCTTGAACTTTCTTGAGGTATAAAGCAAAGCATATGCTAGCTTTTCCATGTCTAAGTACCTCGTTTCCGCGGGGGCCAAAGCTTTACTCACATAGTAAATTGGGAGGCAATCAGCTCCTTGAATCCTCACCAAAACTGAACTTATTGCTTCACGGGCGAATGCTAAGTATAAGTAAAGTGGCTCTCCATCTAATGGCTTGGACAACAAAGGCGGAGAATGAAGGTAGTTCTTCAAATCTTCTAGAGCTTGCCTACATTCCGCGTTCCACACAAAATTTGCCTTGTCCTTTTTCTCTTTCTCGGTTGTTCTCAGAACCTTAAAGAATGGAAGATTTTTTTCTGCGGAGCGAGAAATGAATCAGCTCAAAGCGATCACTTTCCCTACTAATTGTTGTACCTCATGATGTGTGGTTGTGTGTGGTAAATCTTGTATCGCCTTAATCTTCTCAGGGTTTGCTTATATCCCTCTCTCTGTGACCATATAACCCAAGAACTTTCCGCCTTTCACTCCGAAAGTGCATTTTGCGGGGTTGAGTTTCATCCCATACTTTCTCAAGATAGCAAAACACTTGTTCAAATGTGCTATATGATCAACCTCCTTCTTGCTCTTTACAAGCATGTTATCCACATAAACTTCCATTGTCTTACCTAGCTCCTCCTTGAACATTTGGTTCACAAGTCTTTGGTAAGTTGCTCCTGCGTTTTTCAACCCGAATGGCATGACCTTAAAGCAATAAACACCTCCAGCTGCAAAAAATGTTGTTCTTGGGATATCCTCTTTTGCCATTTTGATTTGGTAAAAGCCTTGATATGCATCCATGAAGCTTAACAAAGCACATCCCGCTGTTGAATCCACTAGCTGATCTATCCTTGGGAGACGGTAAGGATCCTTCGGGCAGAATTTGTTGAGTCGTGTAAAGTTATTACACATCCTCCACTTGCCGGTCCCTGGCTTTTCCACCAACACCACATTGCAAACCCAATTTGAATAACGAACCTCTTCAATGTGTCCGGCTTTCAGCAATCTCTCTACCTCTGTGGCGATAATTGCCTCTTGCTTCGGTCTAAAATTAGTTCTCTTCTGCCTTATGTGCGTGATCTTAGGGTCCATGTTCAGCCGGTGAACTGCTATAGACGGATCAATCCCTACCAAGTCGTTTGTGCTCCAAGCAAACACATTTGCGTTCTCCTTGAGACACGCTATTAGCTTACACTCGACTTCTCAATCCATCTCTAGTTCCTATCCTTGTTGTTTTCTCAGGATCTCCGTCTATGATCTGCACTTCTCTGATTGTCTCTTTGGGTTGTATCTTATTTTGCTGTAAGAATCTTTTCTTAGGAGTTGGAGCGACGGGCTCCTCTGGGATGACCTTGTACTCCTCCGGGTGGATCTCTTCCTCTATGGGCTCTTCTCTTGCTTTTCGAGCTTCTTCTCTTCTTTGGTCTTTAGTAAGTGACGGACTTACTTTTCGCTTTTTTGTTGGTGCTTCTTTGATGACAAACATTTCTCTTTCCTCTCTTGTCTTGCGGTCTCTTGCCTCTTCTTTTGAAAGTGAGTTTCTTCTGACCGAGAGAGTATAACACTCCCAATCTTGATTTATGTTTCCCACTTCTTGTCCTATTCCAGCCGGAGTAGGAAACTTTACTCTATTATGTAGAGTTGATGCCACTGCTTGAAAGACTCTAAGAGCTGGTCTACCTAGGACTACTTGATAAGAAAACTCAAT
Organism: Plantago ovata; assembly: GCA_028274465.1. NCBI lineage: Eukaryota > Viridiplantae > Streptophyta > Magnoliopsida > Lamiales > Plantaginaceae > Plantago > Plantago ovata. The sequence continues at coordinate 22,893,783 of CM051458.1, forward strand.
GTCCACCACTAGGAATGGTATATGTCGTGTCACTCTTTGTGGCTTTGTACCCAGGGAAACTTTCAAGTAAACCCTTCCCAATGGGTAATCTGCTCACCTCCAAAACCAACTAAGGAGCTCCCGACCTTTTCCATTTCTCTGAGATCAACCCTCATTCTTTTCAACGTCCTTAACAATATAACATTGACCGAGCTTCCCGTGTCAACTAGAACCTTCCTTACCGTATAGGCCGCGATATCCGCCGAAACTACCAATGGTACATCCGGCTCTTCAGTATCTCCGTCGCATGGGCTCTGATTTGGGATCTCACTGTCGTCAAATGTTATTTTGTTTCCAGCTGAACTTTTTGTACATGGGTCTCCATATGCATCGGCAATCTCTCTCAGATATGAGGCTGTCTTTTCTATAGCTTTCCTTGTGTCTCCCCCTGCTGGTCCTCCTGATATGGTTATGACTCCAAACCTTGGTAAGTTATCATCATCTTCGTCTTCATCCCTTTGTCTTTCCTTGTTTCTCCGATGATAATCTCGCTCTCTACTCTTCCCTTTATCCTCATACCTCCCTTCTCTATCTTCCTCTCTTCTTTCTTTTCTCTGTCGATCTCTTCGGTCATGTCTTGATTGTTCCTCTTTGGCTTCAAACTTTCTCAAATAACCATCTCTGACTAACCCCTATATCTCAGTCTTTAGCCACATACAATCTTCGGTGTCATGACCTTTCCCTCTATGAAATTTGCAATAAAATCTGGAGCTTTCAGATCTCTCTGATGGTTGTATGGGCTTTGGCCATTTGATGTTCATCTTCTGCTCAACTATCGATGCCAAGATGTCGGATCTTGGTCGATTTAAAGCTGTGTAATATGTGTATCTCTTTGGAGGAGTTCTCTCCCTTGGGAAATGCTTTCTCCCCTCTTTTCCTCCTCTTTGATCTTGCTTCCTGATCTTCGAGGAATTGTTCGGCTTGATTGGTTCTTTGTCTTTCTTGTGTCCCGCTCTGATCTGCGCATTTTCTCTAAATCTTCAGAGTTCTTAAAGCTAGTGCACATCTCATCAAAATCTTCATCTGTCTCAAGATTTTGTCCATTTGTGGCTATCACATCTCTGAGTCTCTGATTAGTTGTATTCTCATACAAGTATATTGCTCTTTGTTTGACATTGTGGGGTTCAACCTCCATAGCTATCTCATTGAATCTCGCGAGAAAGTGACGTACATTCTCTTGAGGATCCTGAATGATTTTCTTGAGGTCCGTGGCTGGCTTTTTTATTTTCCTCATCCTTTCAAACTTGTGGACAAACTCACTCCTCAGTTGATCATAGATCTTGATTGATCCATGTGCTAATCTTCCCCACCATTCCATTGCATCATCAAAGAGTGTAGTTGGGAATGTCAAGGCACACATGTTCTCGTTATGGCCATAAGCCTCCATCCTGCTCTCAAACCTGCTTATGAAACCATAGGGACAAGACTTTCCATAATATTGTTCCAATGAGGGTATGGTAGTGTCCGGTTTCTTTTGCTCTTTTCTGATTTCCAAACTTAGTGGGTTCTTGGTATGGACTCTCTCCTTCTCTTTAGATGATATCTGCTTACTTAGATCATTCATCTTTTTAAGAAGTTCTTTCTGTTCTTTCGCTATCTCTTCCGGTGTCAGTTGTTTCTCCACCTTTTGTCTTGCCTGACCACCTCGTGCTTGAGTATCTCTCGCTTGTTCCTGGGATCGATGTATAGTGGTAACCATCGCATCTTGAGTTGGAATTAGTTGAGTTGTGCTTATCCCTGACGTAGGGATTGCTCTAGTATTTTCCGCGTGCATCTCTGACCTTCTTTGGAGCACTTGCCTTAAATCTTCCGACCTCACAACATCTTGCACTTGACCTTGAGTAGTCCTTGTCTCCCGTGGAAAGGTGAGTGTATCTTGAATTGGTCTGCTTGATGTCCCATTCAATTCTAAATTCAATGGACGTGTTGGACCGAGAGGATTAACATGACGGATGTTATCCTGAGAGTTCACGAGGCCATTGTTGGTCAGATCTACCACACTTCTCATAGGTTGAGTAGCCAAGGGCAAAGTAACATGTCAGATGTTTTCTCTTGTTGTGGCTATCTGAGTATGTGGTGGTCCTAACAAGGAAGTTGGAATCTCGGTTGTACCCCCTAGTTCAAACTGAAACAAGTCATGCAGACGACTTAGTTGCTCATTTGTTAAACCAAAAAGTGCACGATTGTCTAACACATGCCCATTTGGCAAAACAAAATTTCTCTCTTGAGCTTGTGCATCTTGTATTGAGATAGCTGTCGTAACTACTCCCTCTGTTGAACCGGGAATGAATGGTGGTGCTTGAGGGTTCAACGGTTGTGATCCTTGGAGTGTAGTCTCATTCGGTAGGCTTATTACCACTGGGCTCACCGTCCTTGCTAGATTATCTTGCACAAGATTTCTTCTGGCATCTTCGAGTTGACGTAACTCTTCCTCTGTTACTCTCCTTCGGTGTTCCAAGTTATTCAGTTCTGCTCTTTGCACAGCCAATCTTCTCTCTCTCTCTTGCTCATTGCCCAGCGAGTTTGTGGCTGAGTAACTCGCAGTATCTCCGTCTTGTTGCGCATTTCCTCTCCCTACATTTACATTTCTATTGACTCCACTATTTCCTCTTCCTCCTCTTGATTTTCCTCTTCCTCTTCCTGTGTCTTCCTCTTCCTCTTGCAGACAAATTATTGGCACCTTGGTTTCGAGTTGAATAATTATGTCCCACCATCTCTTCTCAGTGGAGTCCGGAAAATCTTTTAGTAAAGATTCCCACGGACAGCGCCAAAATGTAGAGGTGAAATTCTAGTAAGACTTCAAACGCTCTAATATTACAAAACTCCTCGAACTATAAGAACTACAAAACTCTCTAAGTCACCATAATTTAACACAACACACGAATCTTGTCTAATGCCAGCACCCAAGTCTTCTGATTCTCTCTATGTCCAATTGAGCACCTGAGATTAAAAAGGCACGTGTGGATGTGTGTTTATCTCCGGCTTGCCTAAGTCAAGCCGGTGCGAGACTTTATTTGAAGGAGCTTGAAAGTTCTCCTTGTCTTAGAGTAATAAATGTACTTAATTAAGACCAGTTACCTTTTTCTTTGGAAATGGAGCCTTTATATAGTTGTTGGCTAACCCTAGGTCGCCCCAATCTCCTGCTTCCATCTGTCAGCTTCTCCTTCGTCCACATATGTTGGGTAGGCCCAACGTTGACTTTCATGGGCTTGGCCCAGGCCCATTTAGCTATATCTTCTTGTGCTACCTAGAAACTTCCACACTTCTCTTGTCCTTTCTCTCCATGTGGTTGTGATGCGAATCTTGTCCTGTTTCAATTGTAAAGCAATACAAACGAGTATTTAAGCTTCGTACTAAATGATCTTCGTACATTCTAACCGGTTAAGTGCTTGAGTAATGCTCCTTGTCCTTCTGATTCCCGTTCCGGACCTCAAAATCTCCGCCTCTCTAGAAGAAGTTATTTTAATGAACTAGGCACATTTGTAAAAATGCCCTAGAGGTCCACATAATTCAAGGTTCGGATCTTTTAGGTCCGCGGTCTTTCACCAACGCTTGTATTTATAAAGCTTCATAGTTCGTGGAGGAACACACGCTACGAACTAGACATATTTTTCTTATCAACATATATATATATATATATATATATATATATATATATATAGACACACACTTATACTTACCGGTTGTTATCTGTTACATACTCTATCTAAATACATAATAAATAATAAATAATAATTTTACATGTATACCGTTAATATAAAAAAAGTAAACACATGGTAAATTCAACTCCTATTCCAATATTCTTTGGTCCCTATATCCTATCTTTCCCCACATTCACCATGTGCACTTTAGCTTCAAAATCAAGGTAACATTTATAAAATATCAGCATGACACACGCAGTAAAAAGTGAAAAATTTAGAATTACTTGTAGTATGTTTTGTTCTGAGCCCAAAATGAGCAACCAAAATAAGCTTGACACCTCACCTCATTGAACTTGAAACATATTCCATCCGATAGAGAAAATAAAGGCTCAAGTACTTCTCACATCATTCACACACACATATACTATCATCTCATCATTCACTCACACAAAAAAAACTACTTTTAATTCCATTTCTCTCTCTATAAAATTTGCAACAACCTCTTCAAGAAACCATTTTCCTTCTTACCCCTTTCCTCATCATCATCATCATCACCACCACCACCGCTACAGAACCAACCAAAAGAAAATTGAAAAAGAAAAGCAAAGCTTGCTTTCTGATCAGATACAAAAACCCAAATCAAGAATCTGTATTCTGATCAGGATTACTAACAATGTTTTGGTGAATTTTGATTTTTGATAGCAGCAGGTGTCACATGGGTTTTGAAGAATTTGAGACCCCTTTGCATGTAAATGGCTTTCTCTTACTTTGATCCGTTTCTTGTCTAGAAATGTGCAGAATTTAGACTTTTGCCTGCTTTTTTGCTTGCCTTGTTTGTTGCGGTTGTTGTCAAATTTCACTTGATGATCTCACTGTGGCATGAAAGAATTGCACTTGCTTCCTTGATCATCATTTCTATACGTGTCTTAAAGATCGGATTTTTATGATCAATTTATGTTGGATTATGTTGATCATGTTTGTTTTTGCCTCTGATCATTAATTTGGCATGAAACAATTTCTGGGTATGTTTTTCCAAGTCGTGTTGTTGAAACTTCAAGTTTGTTACTGCAAGAGAATCCTTAATTTTTGGGTTTGTGTTGCTGAGAATATACTTTTTCCACAGTTTGGTTTCTTCACGGAACAGTATGCTTTGTTTCTTAGCATACTCTTTCTTGTATAGATAGATATATATATATATAGTTGCTGGATGACTTTTCTTGCCTGCAGGAATATCTGGCATTTATACAATATATAACTAAATTGGGGCATTGCTCCTTTTTGCAAATTTGTGTATGGTTTGATCAAATTGATCATTAGTCCCTTTCATCTCTCCGACTGTCGTTTTCTCGTTGCTTGGCTTGAAAATAGATAAATCATTGGTGTGGCAATGTGGATGATTTTGTGTTAATTGCTTTATGTCTCAACATCTTGCAGGGTTGAAGCAAGTCATCTTATACCAATAAAGAACTTATAGGTACTGCTGACATTTTGATGTCTTGTCTGGTAGAACGAGGCTTACGTCGAATGATTAAAAGCACATGTGGATTTTTAACATTCTCTTTGTCTTTGCAGTAAATTAAATCTTCATCTCGGCGTAGTTTGTCAACTTCACGCCTCTGTGTTGCGCCCATGGATGCCACTACGGGTGGAGCCTCGAGCGTTCAATATCATAACATCGCCGAGCAAACAACTGTTCAGTTCCATAACATCGCTGAGCAAACACTTGCTTCACTTGTACCCCCTGCTGTTACATTTCAAAGGCAGCAACGCCATTGTTTTGGGGATACAACCCCTGGGGAGTTTCCGTTATCTGCCAATCCCTCAATTGTTCTTCATGTGCTTACTGGTTGTAATTTGGACCCACAAGATCTTGCGAAGCTCGAGGCAAGTTTTATTTATCTTATCATGTTCATAAGTTGGCTCTCGATTTGACATTAGAATTGATGGTGCTGCTGATTGTTGTGTACATTTACCTCGTTGGCAGGCGACATGTTCCTTCTTTAGGCAGCCTGCGCACTTCGCCCCTGACTATGAACTCTCTCTAGCTGAGCTTGCGGCTCTTGATATGTGTCATAAGAGAGTCGTTTTTAAGTCAATGACTATAGAGCAGCAAGAAGAGTTCAAGCAAACATGTGGTGGCTCATGGAAGCTCGTATTGAGATTCTTGCTGGCTGGAGAACTGTGTACCCGGAGGGAGAAGTCGCAGGCAATAGCAGGTCCGGGCCACAGCGTTGCTGTTACAAATAAAGGAGCGGTGTATACATTTGGTTCAAACAGCTCAGGACAACTAGGACATGGAACAACGGAAGAGGAGACCCGTCCTCGTCTAATTAGGTTTCTAGTCCGGTGAATTTAACCAGTGACTGTATTAGCATTAATGCTAGAGAAGCTACTGGTTTTGAAGTGAATTTAATTTAATTGTAATTTTTCCGATGTAGATCTTTGCAAGGAATTCGTATTATCCATGCAACGGCAGGGGCTGGCCGGACAATGCTGATAAGTGATGCTGGGCGAGTATATGCCTTCGGAAAAGATTCTTTCGGTGAAGCGGAGTATGGGGCTCAAGGAAATAAATTAGTAACTACTCCACAGCTAGTTGAATCTCTGAAAGATATCTTTGTTGTCCAAGCTGCAATAGGAAATTTCTTTACTGCTGTGTTATCACGAGAAGGTAAAATTTACACATTCTCGTGGGGAGATGAAATCAAGCTTGGCCATCAAACTGATCTAAATGATCTGGAGCCACGCCCATTGCTCGGTGCGCTTGAAAATGTTCCGGTGGTTCAAATTGCAGCTGGATACTGCTACCTTCTTGCTCTGGCTTGCCAGCCTAGTGGCATGTAAGTTTCTTCTTTCCTTTGATTGTAGCATTTTCTATAAATATAATAGGCACCAACGCTATTGTTTCACAAAATATCTGCAAAAAGATAATACAAATGTATCCCTCTATGGGAATACCATCTCTTGTTAAAGGTTTTCCCAAATTCATGCATTTCCAAGAAATTAATGCAAACTGTGTTATATTTGATACTGAAGGAATTATCAATCCTGAGTCCATTGTGTTTGCTCCTTACCCGTGGCTTGACTATAGAATTTGAATGTGCACACAGATAAATTGCCATATAATTTTCTGATAGTTTATTTATATTAAATCATCAGGTCAGTATACTCGGTGGGTTGTGGATTGGGTGGAAAGCTTGGTCATGGCGCTAGAACAGATGAGAAGCAGCCAAAACTAATTGAGCAGCTTGTAAAATTAAATCTTCAGCCTGTTGTAGTCGCGGCTGGTGCTTGGCATGCTGCTGTGGTTGGAAAGGATGGAAGAGTCTGCACATGGGGTTGGGGAAGATACGGGTGCTTGGGTCATGGAAATGAAGATTGTGAATCGGTTCCTAAAGTGGTCGAAGCATTGAGCAATGTCAAAGCTGTTCATGTTGCTACTGGAGATTATACTACCTTTGTGGTTTCAGATAGTGGCGAAGTTTACTCATTCGGCTGTGGGGAGTCATCTAGTCTTGGACATAACACTAATGCCCCAGATGAACAGGTACGTTTTTGCTTTTGAGTCTCTTGCTTCTATCCTTATGGTATATAAATACACTCTGGGTGTGTTACTGTGGGGCTCAATCTTTTAACATATATTTTTGCCTGCGTGCGTATACCGTATAGTCTGAAATATTTTGGTTTCTGTGTGTTGTATAGAACTAATAATAGGCCTATGTTTGCATTCAAGTCCGACTTTTGATCGCTGACATTTCATGTTTGGTATTTAGGGAAATAGGCACTCGAACATCTTAAGCCCGGAGCTTGTAACGTCACTGAAACAGATGAATGAAAGGGTCTTACAGATAAGCCTCACAAACTCCATATACTGGAATGCTCACACCTTTGCTCTTACAGAATCCGATAAGTTATTTGCATTTGGGGCGGGTGACAAAGGACAGCTCGGCGTGGAGCTTGTTGCGAACCAAACGGAGAGGCCAATCCCGGAGCAGGTCAATGTTGATCTGAGTTAAAAAAAACCTGTGTGGAAAAAATACTTGTCTGACTTCAGTGCAATCTGATGGTAAAGTTGTGAATGATTTCTACGCACTGAGCGTTTTCTTTGTTTATAATCTCATGTGTATTTGTGTAAATAAAAACAATGATGTGAAGAAGGTAGGAGTCTAATAGCTGCAGAATTAACCTCTTAGAAATTGGTTAGCTCTTTGCCTCAACCCTTTCAATTCCAGTACATAGTTTGAAGACAATTTGCTGTTTTATTGATGGATGTTCTTTTCAGTTTCGACTATCTGAACACTGTAAATTTCGATGGTATGGAAGTAAATTTGTACTATTTGTTTGTATTTACTTTGTATCATGGTTCTTGTGCAAGTAAACTGGAAATTTCTCAGTTTATTGTGCACTCTGTAAAATTAGTCTGCGCGACTTTGATTTGGTAAGTTTGTTAATGGTGGTGTTCTGTGTTGTTCGACAAAATCCAGTGTAGTGTTTTCAGTTTTCACCCAAGACACATGCCAATTTTTTTTTAAACGGCTACACCGAATGAAAGCCTAATTACCAAAAATAATCAAGCAATTTAAACAACTCATGTATAATGAAAATAAAAAAGGCATTGGGGGTGGGGTGTGGAGATTGAGCTCCAAAAAATATATTTTCAGCTCTTAAGAGCATTCATTATGGTTACAGCTTAAATAGAGGTTTTTAAATATTAGAAACCTAAAAAAATCATAGAAATTAAGTCTCCAATGGTTTGGAGTTTATTTTAGGCTTTATTATGGGTCCTATATGCTACATGTAGAGTAAAAATGGAAGATAGTAGTACATATTATTTGGAGTTTTTTTTGTGGGTACTATATTTGAGGATTCTTTTGGGATTACTAATTAGTAGCCCTTTGCTCTGGGGTACTAGTTAGTAGTCCCTAAAAAGCCCCCACTTGAGGCTTTTGGGAGTTTATTTTGGGATTAAAGTCTCAAAGAAGCCTTCATAAAGAATGCTTTAAAGCCCAACATAAATAACGTATACATGACCGTACCATGATTGAGGAACATTGCATATGGATTTTCAAGAAAGGTACTACTACATTACTACACATGTTATCACATTGCAAGTCTAACCATAAATCACTAATAATAGATGGTTTTTTTATGGCTTATTTGATACTTAATCCCCAAATAAGCTACAATAGGGGTTTATTTGTGACTTCATAAATGAAGCCTATGCTTGGGGGCTACATATTTGAAACCCCAAATAAGTTCCAAATAATTTTTTTTTATTTCCTTTCTTTCTCTTTAATTAATTGTGTGGTGCATGTGGAATGTATGTGTCATGTGGAACCCAAAAAAAGACCCTAATAAGCTCAAACTATTGTAACAAAAAATAAAAGGGGATTACTTGGGTTTAAGCCCCAAATAAGCCTCAAGTTTGTAGCCCACGATTAGTAGTGGTCGAAATGGGTTCATATGTTTATGCTCTTGTATTGGCATTTAAAGCTTTGCTATTGTATATACAATTGTATGATTGAGTCACATGACCTTCCAATCTTGATAGATTCATATTATGCAAATCATTGAAGATGCATTAAAAAAAAAAAAAAAAAAAAACAATAAATAAATAAAGGATGCAGTTGGTTAATGTCTATCCTGATTTATTCATATAAAAGTGTTAGTGTTGAAATATGTCCGATTCGTTATACGAACTAGAGGATGACTTTAACACTACTAGGTCCGACCAACAAAGCCTCAAGGTCCGACACCTTGAGCATGGTCCGACCAGTATCCTGTTTCTAATCTTAAACCAAGAAGTAATATGTGGTCCGACCTACAACTCACATGCGGCCCGATTAGCATGGTCCGACTTGTTTGTCCCAGAGGACCAAAAGGCTACCAAGGTACTAGAGAAAGTAGAGGTCCGAGTACTTCATGAAGTCGGACCAAGAGGCAACAGGGCGCTCTACGACGGTGGAAACACTAAGTGTCCGAGTTGCGTATAACTCGGACCACATATGTTCAAGAGATACTGAGAGGCCACAAGATAAGTAATACCTGGGACATAGGCTCGAACTCCTAGGTCAGACATGGAACTCGGGCCAAAGGTCAGACGGTCATCGAAACTAGGAGTTCTGGAGCGTTCTACATGGTAAAATTACTATCCTGGCCTTGGGGAAACCCTAATTTGAGATGTGGCCCAGGCCCATTAGGGCACTAATGGGCTTTAATCTCTTGAAGATGCAATCATAGCCTTACATTTTGCGCAATCTCACAAGTCTCTCCACTCTTTGAGAAACACTATAAATAGGTGTCACTATTCATCCCTAAAGGTAATCAATCATATACCTACTTTCATACTACATACACTAGAGAGCCATTCAACCCTCTAACCGTAAAGTTGACTATCCGGTTTGATCAATAGACAAACCGAAAAACCATTACTAACCCTCCCCCTCAAGTTCCATTTCAGGTCTCAATTACTATGGAAGGGAGCTAAGTCAAGAGGACCACGGATTAGTACGAACTAGAAGGATCTAATAATTTACCTATCAACATCAACAAAAAGCATGATCATGTGTGGGAGTGAGGCACTAGAGTGATGAGGTTTAGTTAGTCTTAAGTGCTTCTCTAAGTGTGGTTTGGTTTGAACTTTTCTGCTTGCTTTAGTATCATTCTATATTGCATGTGTACTAGTAGTGTATTCATCCCCTGTTCCATGTATGGTGGTTCAAATGTTAAGTGTGAGCTTCGAAATCCGTAGGGAATCATCACCGATTTTGTCTTAGTTTTTTTTTGCTACATGCACGATGAGGTATTCTACCCTTACCGTTTTGACTAACATTGATTTGCCGATTCACACCTTCTAAGTTTGGCTAGCTTTTAATGCTAGACACAGTACACGTGTTCAAAAGTATACTTCGCCCGTTAACACTTAGACAAGTGGATTACAATCATGGGTGGAGTCAGACTTACATGGTATTGATGTTGTCTTTTGTTCTGTTAATCTGTGTTAGATTGCGGAGTTGTATTCATATTTTTTATTTTTTTTTGGAATGGTCAATATTACAACTACTACTACTACACTACTGCTACACATATTCTATACCACCTTATATCTCAACACCTATCGGTTTATGGCTCCGCTAGAGATCGAACAATGCACAATTACTTCACCAACCCAACTCCCTTCCACTAGACCACCTTATTAACTCCTAGCTGTATCAATATATTAGAATCCGGATTTATATATTGAAGGGAGGAGAAGTTGGTTTAATTGTCAACATTTAACAGCTTCCTTTCTTACTCCAACTACAACAATTTCGTATAGAATAAGAAGTAAAAAAATTTAAAAATTGTCGGCAAATGGATAGTTCGATAAATTGTTGGGTTGGTTCAAAGTTCAACTTTGTTTGTATAGAATTGAATTTTGACATGACTTTTGAGTCCGTTTGCCAGAGAAACTCACATGGGATGGGAACATAAGATCAATTTTCATCCAATCAAGCAAACCCACCTTTTATTCTTTTCAATTACTGTTATTAGGAAAAAACATGCAATGTTGAAGACTGAATTCCCAAAATCCTTAAAATATCTTGCGGCAAATCATTGTTAGCACATGTACATGATCCAGCATTTAGCAATGGTTCGCAGTACTGTACATTCACGTACAATTGTACAGGGGCAGTGTCAAAAATAAAAAATTTGCAGGACTGCTTGACTACACCAATTACGTTTTCTAAATTGGTGGTCGATTAGGTTATTCGCGAGATGTTATTCTACATGTGTCATTATCCATGGGAAATCGAGGATGTAGTTTTCGATCAAGATAAAAAAATGGCATCGAAGTCGGATTGATGTGGATAAATTCAATGGGAGAAACCATTTAGATTGTGGAGAGTCAAACTGAAAGTCGTGTTGGTGTAACAATTAAGCTCTGTGTTTTGCACCTGAAGAAGCTGTAAAAGATGCCTTGTCATTTGAATTGATCATACTCACCATATGAACGTTGTGAAAATTGAACTCCAGTACTTGCTCTAGTATACCCAATCTGTCGGTGGACAAGAAATATGCATGGTTTGTGAGATGTGAACACAAATGCAAAATGCAAGTACTATGCTCCACCTCACAATTACAATTAGGTTCTCAACCACGATAAATAAACTGAACTGAACTCACTTAAATATAACTTATTTATAGTAAACAATACAAAAAATAAAGAAATCGTGAACTCTTGATTACGGGTGTTTCAGCTTGCCACTTGACTTGTGGTAGAATAAGATGTTCCACGTCGTTCCTGAAAGCTTCCGTGCCAACAATGGAACCAAAGCTCTACCGATTTTTCCCCAAATCAAATCTAGTCATATAGTCCTTCATTGCCTAAGACTTTCCTTAGACGAACTTTCACCTACGAGGTCTGATGAACGCGGAGGTCGTGCTCCGTATTCAAGCAAAATAATATTTGTAATTAAGCCAAAGGCAATCCACAACTACAACGAAAACCGTAGTGTAGCAGTAGAATGACTCGAGTGTCGTTCTCTCAGGACTATAACCAGCTTTATCAAATCTAATTTAGAATATAAAAACAGCAGACAGATAGCAAAGGGTTTTTCTAACAGATAATGGAGATTGGTGATAGTATGATCCTTCTTAACATAACGGGTCGATAATCATGCATAAATTCCTCGGTCTTGCATAGAGATCTTTGAATCAATCTAGTGTCCTGTTGCAAATATTAAGCACTACGAAGATAATTTGTCTGACAAGTCAATCACTATTGTCCTAATGTGTTCCGTAATTATTCAACACTACGAAGATAAACTCGCACACAGGTCGACAAGTGTCCAATTGTGCATAATAATTAATACAACATACGAGAATTTAGGCTGTGCCTGATCAACGAAATAAAGCAATGACACGGAGTATAATGCGCGATATAGCCATTAGCATGATTATCTTCCCTTCGCTAAGAATTCACATACTACCACCAACGATAAGTTTAGCTACTCATAATAGGCATGCAATCAACAGAAATCATAGAAGAAAACATATTCAAAGATATATAAAATAAGTAGATTAAACTGTAAGATACAAGTTACCGAAGGTTGTCAATCTCCGAAGAATCGCGATCCTACGAGCTCCAATCCGCTATGAAAAAGTGTCCCCTAAGCTACAGACCCCCAGGACAGGCTCTGGGAAGTCCCTACCTAAAACAACAGAGAGAGGTGAGAAAGTAGGTCTGGAAAGATATGATTTTCGGAGAAAACCGAGCAACTATATATAAGCTTCGAAATACTGGGGCGGTTCGCCCCACGTCTGGGGCGGTTCGCCCCAGACAATTTCTCGCGGAATTCCGCGGTTTTGGATTTCTTCCCCTTTTCGAACTCGGTTTCTGACTTCTAGTAGCCTTCTAACCTCCAGATTCGGCCCCTAGACTCCAAATCCTATCCGGAAACCTTCAATACTCCAAATAGGCTTCTGGAACACCAATTCCTTGTCAACTTCAATATATTTGCCCGGAAATTTTCGAATTTCAACCAAAATCTGTAAAATAAAATCTAGAGGGAAAGGTGACACTATTCTAATAAAATGCATTAAAATATAGCTAAATTAACATAGAGGATAGCTAAAATCGGTGAAAAAGACTCGAATGAAAGTGTAAAATACACATTCATCAAACTCCCCAAACCGAACCTTTGCTTGTCCTCAAGCAACTAAGCTAGACTCTAATACAAAAACATGCAAGACACAAAATGGAGTCTCATGCCAAATAAAGTGAACTAATCTACTGAATCTATCAAAAAACACATGAACAAAAACCATATAAATCAAAGCATGAATATAGGTTGAAGAATACCTCGATTGACTTATGTCAAGACAAGATAGTCTCTCGTAACATTCTCTACCTGGACCTAGTCAGTGACGACGTAATGAAGCATGCTAAGATACGAATGGTTGCCCCGTGCCTATGAAACTGAGGACTTACTACTGTTCCACCATGTTAAGACTTTCCCTCAAAAGAGGTCGAACCAGTACTGGCTCTCATCAAACGAAGGAGGGTTCCCTATAAAAGATAACTCTCCCCTATTCTACCCATCTCTCAAGTAAAGTCTTAAGCTATTCACCACTTCCTGAATGGCAGGACAAGGGTGGTCTATAACAGCTGATACTCAAGACAATAAAATATAAAAAATAGAAAAACACGATTGCGAACATTACAAGAATTGAAAATAAGACTCAACACTTTGCTAAACTGCTATTTGGTTTTTCTTTTTTGGACCCTTCTTTGCTTTTTTGGGGTCTTTTCTTTTTACTTTCCAGATTCTTTTTCTTTTCTCTTTTTTTTCTTTTTTTTCTAGCCAGCAGTAGCATAACAAAAAGAGAAACAAAATGACTCACACGACTTCCCCAAACCTATTCGAAAGAATAGGTTTGAGTACAAAATTTACGGAAAAAGAAAAATAAACTCACGATACGAAAATGAAAAACAGAAACAAGTCTATGATGGTGTAACCCCCTCCCCAAATCTATTTGGAAGAATAGGTTATAAACAAAGGATCACACAACCTCACACTACCTCCTTCCTAGGCATTTAGCAATCTCAAAGCATGGTGAAGACTTGTTGCCTCTTAGGTACATAATTACTCGGGAAAACAACCATAAGACCCTAACATGCATCATCCTATTATAAAGGCCTTCGTGAACCGCAGTAGAGAAAACACCACTAAGTGATGTCGAGACTACCATGCTTAACTAAGTGCAATACATAAATGTGACAAGCCAAGCGAGAAAAACCTCAAACAAATTCATAGAGATGAAGCATACGATTAATGGCATAGTTGGTTGATCTACCCAATAAGAAAGTTCAAAAAATTCGGCAATAAACTCCATATAAAACATGCAAGACTATCCTAGGATGAATGTAGTGAAATGCAACCTAAAAAAAATCTAAGAAAGCGGTAAAGAAAGCGATAAAAACCCCGGGTTGCCTCCCGGATAGCGCCATTGTTTAAAGTCTCTGACTCGACTCATGTCTTCGCCTATCTTTTCCTTCTGAGGGTACTAGACTTCCCCTTCACGAGTCTCCTTCCCGTGCCTCGATCCTGTGAATAAGAATGAACATAGACATTAAGACCACTGTAATCAATATTGTTAGAAGTACCAGGTGGATCAGGTGGATCAGATATGGCGTGCAACACATGTTGCTTGCCATCCACTTCAATAGTGCAAGTTCTTTGGTAGATGTCCATCACGGAGCGTAGCTTAGTCAAGAATGTTCGTCCTAAGAGTATGACATCCCCTGTTCCTGGTGCTGACGCCGGCATAATTACAAAATCGGTGTAGACAGAAGCTTCACCAATTTTGACTAATATATTCTTCACAACGCCTTCGGGTTTCACAAGGGTTCCATCCGCCAGTTGCACAATAGCCTTATGCACAGTTAGTTCTCCAAGGTTACTCTTTTCGAAAACATTCAAAGGGAGCACATTAGAGTAGGATCCTGTGTCTAGTGTGGCTCGGACATCTTCGAGCTCCCCAATCCCGACCTTAACATCGAAACTTTGAGTGAGTGGTTCAGGATCCTCTTGCTCCTCTTCACCTTTGTTAGTACCAAGGTCCTTCTCTTCTTCTTCGGCTGGTGGGGGTATTTCCCTTTTGCAACTCTCACACTTAGCAACCTTCTTGATGGTGATTTCAACAGGTAGATCACCCACTAAGGTAATGGACATCGACTTCTCAGTGTTGCTAGGCAGTTTGCCTTGTTCCCTACTTGCTCCTCGGTCGATCAACTCTTGCATCTTTTGATGGGCAAACCTAGTGCTCTCTTCCAACCTATCAAGCCTTGCCCTAGTCTTCTCAGAATATTCTTCATAACGTTTGAGAAAACTTTGGGTGTGATCGACCATCTTTTGCAAGTTCTCCATCAGTTGAGCCGACTTCGACTTCGGTGGCTCTTTCGGAGCAGGGTTTTCGCAGTGATCATTACCATAGTCTAGCCTACTACGGTCTTGGTTAGGTCCATAAGTTTGGTTAGCCGGTGCATATCCTTGATTGTTACGGTATCCTCTTCTCCAAAATCCACCTCGAGGGTTCCTACCGTCTTGTCCGTAGCTAACTTCTTGAGTACCAAACTCCGTAGCAAAGGCTTCTTCTTCGCCTCCTCGAGCCCAGTTGCCATCATCGTATGCCAGCTCCGATCTACACATATGAGTCCCATGCCCATAGTTCTTGCATATTCGGCATACTTCGTTCGAAACAGTTGTTCCGGTGGCGCTCTTGAGGACTTGCTTCAATTCGTTGGTAAAGCACTCGAATTGATTCCCATTCCCCCTGTACATAGGGGCTTCTTGAGTCGGTGGAGCTTCAGGTCCACGTCTCCTAACCATTGCTCTTGGGTCCTTGAACTGCGAACCCTTAGCAAGCCTTTCGAAAACTGCCCAGACGGCTTCTGCGGTTTCCTCCCAAATATTGCCTCGGCATTGGAAATCCACCACTTGTTGGTTCTCGAAGGTTAGTCCATTGTAGAAGTGTTGGAATAGGTCAGAAAGTTCAAAACCATGGTGGGGGCACTTGTTCGTGAGATCTTGGAACCTCTCAAACGCGGTGTAGATGGTCTCATCATAGTCCTGCTTGAATCCAGTGATATGCGCCTTTAGCGCGGTAGTCAAGGTGTGAGGGAAGTATTTCTCCATGAAAGCTGAAAAAACCTTCTCCCAAGTGTCCAGCGAGCCTGCTGGTAGAGAACTCAGCCATGGCTTGGCTCTGTCGCCAAGTCCCATAGCAAAAACCTTCATCCTCAACTCATCCGTTGTTATATCAGCTCCGGGTCGTGGGAGTTGGTTGACGAAATCATCGATATCGTGCAAGTACCCCATCACATCTTCCCTTGATAAGCCATAGAACCTCGGAAGTTGTTGGAATGCGTGGTTCTTGATCTCCAGATCTCGGGTTGCAGACGAAAGAACAATCGTCGGTCCCCTCATACGATCCTTGGTGGGTTGAACCCATGCCTTCAGTGGTCTATCTTCTGCCATTCCGTCGATTTCCTTGAAAAGAATGTGTAGAGATTCAGAGAAATCGGTATCCTCTATTTTCTCTAGTGCGCACCTTTCAAGTAGTCGACTTCTCTGGTGGTAGACTCTGTCGATCTCAGCAATTGAATCAGCAAGCGGTGTTCCTGCAGAACGTGTATGCGGCATACACTATCTGTAACAGACTAGGAAAGCAGTATCAGAGAGAGATTAAAAAGGAAAACTAAAACTAGTAGAATTAGGAATCTAAAGCTGGAAATATAAACAAATTAAACAGAAAAAAGGAGTATAGTCCCCGGCAATGGCGCCAATTTGATGAACGCGGATGTCGTGCTCCGAATTCAAGCAAATAATATTTGTAATTAAGCCAAAGGCAATCCACAACTACAACGAAAACCGTAGTGTAGCAGTAGAATGACTCGAGTGTCGTTCTCTCAGGACTATAACTAGCTTTATCAAATCTAATTTAGAATATAAAAATAGCAGACAGATAGCAAAGGGTTTTTCTAACAGATAATGGAGATTGGTGATAGTATGATCCTTCTTAACATAACGGGTCGATAATCATGCATAAATTCCTCGGTCTTGCATAGAGATCTTTGAATCAATCTAGTGTCCTGTTGCAATTATTAAGCACTACGAAGATAATTTGTCTGACAAGTCAATCACTATTGTCCTAATGTGTTCCGTAATTATTCAACACTACGAAGATAAACTCGCACACAGGTCGACAAGTGTCCAATTGTGCATAATAATTAATACAACATACGAGAATTTAGGTTGTGCCTGATCAACGAAATAAAGCAATGACACAGAGTATAATGCGCGATATAGCCATTAGCATGATTATCTTCCCTTCGCTAAGAATTCACATACTACCACCAACGATAAGTTTAGCTACTCATAATAGGCATGCAATCAACAGAAATCATAGAAGAAAACATATTCAAAGATATATAAAATAAGTAGATTAAACTGTAAGATACAAGTTACCGAAGGTTGTCAATCTCCGGAGAATCGCGATCCTACGAGCTCCAATCCGCTATGAAAAAGTGTCCCCTAAGCTACGGACCCCCAGAACAGGCTCTGGGAAGTCCCTACCTAAAACTACAGAGAGAGGTGAGAAAGTAGGTCTGGAAAGATATGATTTTCGGAGAAAACTGAGCAACTATATATAGGCTTCGAAATACTGTGGGGCGGTTCGCCCCAGAAAATTTCTCGCGGAATTCTGCGTTTTCGACGCGGTTTTGGATTTCTTCCCCTTTTCGAACTCGGTTTCTGACTTCTAGTAGCCTTCTAACCTCCAGATTCGGCCCCTAGACTCCAAATCCTATCCGGAAACCTTCAGATACTCTAAATAGGCTTCTGGAACACCAATTCCTTGTCAACTTCAATATATTTGTCCGGAAATCTTCGAATTTCAACCAAAACCTGTAAAATAAAATCTAAAGGAAAACGTGATAATATTCTAATAAAATGCATTAAAATATAGCTAAATTAACATAGAGGATAGCTAAAATAGGTGAAAAAGACTCGAATGAAAGTGTAAAATACACATTCATCAAGGTCCACCTTGTCAAATTGGATATCTAAGGGTCTATGGCTTCTCTTCGCTTGTCGAATAAGAAGAGCATAAAAGTGATCTTCTAGACCTCTGGTAGATGATGGAATGTCAATCCTTCTATTTATCCTTTCCTTTGCAACAGCATGCCGTCAATATCTTGATTCAAAGGGTAAAGATCCTTTGAAGTCGTAGGAGAAGACTTCTTCCTTTGACTTTTTTTCTCTCTTTTTTCTTGTTGATACTTCATACTAATCTGGCTCTGCCTTTGGAACTTGTAACGGATTAGTGGAAAGCGAAGATTTCAAATGGGAAATCTCTCGTTAGTGGAATGGACATGATGATTTGACGAATTAATCATGTTTTTGAAATACTCGTTATTCAAATATAAGTGTATAACTTGTAGTACTATGGTGTATAATTACAAATTCTCCAATCACTTACAAATGCAAATCTGTTAGTAAAATATGAGGGTTGTGATAATCTTGGAAAACTTCAATGGATCGTGTAGTCACTTTTTCAAACAAGATAATTCGACCCTAACTTGTTGCCTGGGTTTCACGAATTCCTTGCCGGGATAATCCAAGAAGGCAATCTAATTCAGGCAATATGAATTTCGATCAGAAAGTAGAGAGGATGTAAGAGTTTTTGTTAAATCTGTTCAGGAGACTGATTCCTTCAATATATAGAAGTACAAAACGAAGAAGGAAGGGGCGCATCTGTTCAGAACAAACCTGTTTGTTCATGAAGGGGTGCATATATCCGAACAAACCTGTATGTTCACGAAGGGGTGCATATATCCAAAAAGCTCGGGGTGCTGCCCCGCACCCAGGGGCTATGCCCCTTGGACCCCAGCCAGGGGCTCTGCCCCTTGCAACCCCGTACAGATTGGCGCAGCCCCCTTGACCCCTGCTTCGTATTCGTGGCCGATAACTCGTTAGCTCAACAAGCGTGCACTCCGCACTACCCGAACTTGTTCCGAGCCTCAACGAGAGATCGCATCAGTCTCTAGCAAATCACATTACTACTAAAATGAATTGATGACACTAAAATCACCAACATATCCCCCCCCCCCCCATTTTAGTGTAATCCTTGATCTACTGAGTATATATATACATATAAACAAGTGTAAAACAAAAACATTACGATTAAACAAGTGCATAAATGAAAATATCTTACGATTAAATTTTCATCTTAGTACAATACACATTCCAAATACTCGAGAATCGGGGTGTCATAACGATTGAACCCTTCAACCCATTTGAATACCTAAAGATATCATACACACAAGTTTCTACAACATCTACAATCCATACTTGACACTATACAAGCCATGTGTCCTTATCCATTAATAAGCATATAGAAAGCCAAGTCCAAGCTTCTTGAAGGGGGAAACTTCATGCTTACATAGGTGGTCCTTTTAGTCTTGCACCTGCATTCGCAATTTGTCAAAAGAACCATTAAGAAGATATACTTCAACCTAACATCACTTGCAGGTCTAAGCACATACCTTGGAAAGATAAACACATGTGCTCCAATCTCTAACTATGGTCTTTCCACATTGAATTCTGCCTCTAACGTTGTATTAGAGGGGAATTGGGTATACCACAACTAGTAGATTTAGATGGACGTTAATCCCATCCCAATCACCGACTTACTCACTAAGTCCCTAGCCAACCCCTTCGTCAAGTGGTCAGCCAAGTTTTGTTGCGACCGAACAAACTCAATGGATATCACCTGATTCATGATTAACTCCCTAATCATACTATGTCTAACACCCAAGTGTCTAGACTTGCCATTGTAAATTTGACTATAAGCTCTAGCCAAGGTGGCAGCACTATCACTACGGATAGAAATAGGTGATATCGGTTTAGGCCATAAAGGAATCTCATACACTAAGTTCCTTAGCCATTCTGCTTCTTTACCAACGGCGACTAAGGCTACAAATTCAGATTTCATTGTGGAGTCAGTTATACATGTTTGCTTCTTGGAAGCCCATGAAATGGCACCTCCACCAAGCAAAAACACCCATCCACTTGTAGAGGATTTGTCATCATTATTTATCCAACTAGCATCCGTATAACCTTCTAACACCGAAGGAAATCCCACATATGACAAACCCAGATTCATAGTACCTTTCAAGTACTTGAATACCCTTGTTGTTGCATTCCAATGGTGTCTACTAGGATTGCTAGTAAATCTGCTCAATTTACCAACCGCATAAGCAATATCCGGTCTAGTGCTAGTCATAGCATACATCAAACATCCTATGACTCTTGAGTATTCGGGATGATCCACAGGTTTATCTGTATGTGGCATGAGCTTTTCTTCAGGATTGAAGGGAGTACTTACCGGAGAACAATCTTCAAGATTGAACTTCTTGAGTATCTGCTCAATGTAATGAGATTGTGTGATAACAATTCATTTATTCTCCCGTTTAATCTTGATACCAAGAATAACGCCTGCTTCTCCCATATCCTTCATGGAGAACTTTGATGACAAAAATTTCTTTGTTCTATCAACCTGATTTTGGTCAGTACCAAATATTAACATGTCATCCACATATAGACAAATGATTACACCTTTTCCAGATGCATCAAAATTGCTATATACACACTTGTCTGCTTGGTTCAGAACGAAACCATTAGACAAAACAACCTCATCGAATTTTTGATGCCACTGTTTTGGTGTTTGTTTCAGCCCATACAATGACTTAATTAGCTTACACACTTTATTCTCTTTACCAGGCATTACAAATCCTTCCGGTTGCTTCATGTACACTTCTTCTTCCAAATCACCATTAAGAAATACTGTTTTGACATCCATTTGATGGATTACTAGGTTGTGAATATCCGCCAAGGCTATTAGCAATCTAATAGTAGTGATACGAGCAACAGGAGCATAGGTATCGAAGTAATCGATCCCTTCCCTTTGTCTAAAACCTTGGACAACCAATTGAGCCTTAAATTTGTCAATTGTACCATCGACTTTCTTCTTTTTGAAGATCCATTTGCAGCCTAGTGGGTTTACAACCTGGTGGTAAATCAGACAAGATCCAAGTATTATTTTCCATGATAAAGCTAATCTCATCATCAATCGCTTCTTTCCAGAAGGCTGAATCTCGAGATTTAATAGCTTCATCATATGTCCTTGGATCCTCCTCAATACTGTAACAGTACGAGTATTGGGATTCAATCTGATCCTTTGATCCTTCAACTAAGTAGAGTTGAAAATCAGAACCATAAGATTTAGGTTTCCTAGCTCTTTTGCTTCTACGAGGTTCAGGAGTCTCACTTGGTACATCATTCGAATGATCATCTTTTAGAGCATCATCCGTATTTGGTATAGCATATTTTGGTCTAGGTATTGAAGAGAAACGATTCTCATCAAAGATAGCATCTCTTGATTCTATAATTGTGTTAATAGAAACAGAACTATTAGGTTCTATGACATAAAACCTATAAGCCTTGGAATGCTCAGCATATCCAACAAAGATGCAATCAATACCTTTTTCGCCCAAAGTTTTTCTCTTAGGGTCCGGGAGTCTAACCACGACCCTACAACCCCAAACTCGCAAAAATGTCAAGTTAGGTCGTTTCTTATACCAGAGTTCATATGGGGTAGTCTTGTTCCTTTTGCTAGGAACCCTATTTAACAAATAGCAAGCTGTTAACATAGCTTCTCCCCAAAATCCCTCACTTAAACCAGAATAAGACAATATGGCATTCACCATTTCCTTAAGAGCTCTATTTTTCCTTTCTGCCACACCATTCTGTTGTGGCGTATAAGGAGCCGTAGTTTCATAAATGATTGGAAAAATACAGGATCATAATATTCACCACCTCTATCTGTGCGTAAGGTCTTAATCAAGCTATTTTGTTGCAATTCAACCTCAGTTTTATAAATTCTGAATTTATCTAAGGCTTCATCCTTTGAATGCAACATATAAACATAACAGAACCTAGATGCATCATCTATGAAGGTAACAACATACTTCTTGTTCCCTAGTGATGGAGTAGCATGCAAATCACAAAGATCACTATGAATTAATTCAAGTATGACAGATTTTCTCATTATACTCTTAAAAGGTTTTCTAGTGATCTTAGTTAACATGCAAGTATTACACTTTCCTACATTTCCATCAAAATTAGGAATCAAATCATCTTTAGACATTTCAAGCATCCTTTTATAATGCACATGTCCTAGACGAGCATGCCATAGAGATGAATCAATCAAATTCGAAGAAGACATAAATACAAAACTAGAATCATGCGAAACTCCATTAAGATTCATCATAAACATTCCATTATTATAATAACCGGATCCAATATACACGTCACACTTTAATCATCTCCCATATAGAGGACAGAACCGTCATCCACTGGTACAAGTGTCTTGAACCAGCAACGATCCTTGCATACGTGAGTTGTGGCGCTAGAATCTATCCACCACGCGATAGCATCATCCAACGCATAATATGCTTCAGAAATAAGTGAAACTGAATATTCAATCAAACTATTCAAATCACTTTTTAAATTCTGACCTTGGTTTCGGGATTGGTCCGTAGACCCCTTTCCCGAACCACTTGCGTTCGCGTTGTCTTGCTTCTTGCCAGATCGACAATCCTTCTTGAAGTGGCCAGGTTTACCACATTTCCAACACTCTAGTTTCGGTTTCTTGTTAGAACCGGAACTACCTTTGTTGTCGTTGTCCCTAGCACGCTTCTTTCCTTTGTTCTTGTTCTTATTGTTGTTCTTATTACCCTCTTCGATCATGTTGACCGAGGGTCCATCAACCTCTTTTCCTTTGCCCTTTTCTTCCGAAGCCCTCAGAGATTCTTTTATGCGAAGATGGCTTCCAAGTTGAACCAGAGATAGTTCCTCTTTCCCATGTTTCAGAGTATGTTTAAACTCTTTCCATGAAGGAGACAACTTATCAATGATACTTGAGACAGAGATGGATTCATCCATCTTCAGATCATGTTGTGTGAATTGTCCGAGAATCCGGAGAATTTCATTGAACTGTTCCATGACAGACCGCGAATCAACCATCTTGTAGTTGTTGAAATCGCTCACTAGGAACTTCCTGCTTGAAGCATCCTCTGCCATATATTTGGCTTCAAGAGAATCCCACAGTTCTTTCGCAGACTCTACAGTTTGGTAAATATCGAACAAAGAATCAGACATACCGTTTAGGATGTGTCCTCTGCAGATATAGTCATCGTTTTCCCACTTGGACCTGCGCCTGAGTGCATCAATTGGTCCATCATCTTCCACTTCCGGCATTGGTGTAGACAGAACGTACCCCACCTTTAAGGCCGTAAGCATGAAGTGCATCTTCTTTTGTCAGCGTCTAAAGTCGTGGCCTTGGAACTTCTCCAGTTTCCCGAAGTTGTTCGTCATCTCCCTAACAGAGCTTCCGCTTGCTCCAGCCATGATTATCAACGAAATAGATTATCTTGTTTGTTTGTTAGTAAAATATGAGGGTTGTGATAATCTTGGAAAACTTCAATGGATCGTGTAGTCACTTTTCAAACAAGATAATTCGACCCTAACTTGTTGCCTGGGTTTCACGAATTCCTTGCCGGGATAATCCAAGAAGGCAATCTAATTCAGGCAATATGAATTTCGATCAGAAAGTAGAGAGGATGTAAGAGTTTTTGTTATATCTGTTCAGGAGACTGATTCCTTCAATATATAGAAGTACAAAACGAAGAAGGAAGGGGCGCATCTGTTCAGAACAAACCTGTTTGTTCATGAAGGAGTGCATATATCCGAACAAACCTGTTTGTTCACGAAGGGGTGCATATATCCAAAAGCTCGGGGCGCTGCCCCACACCCAGGGGCTATGCCCCTTGGACCCCAGCCAGGGGCTCTGCCCCTTGCAACCCCGTACAGGGGCTCCGCCCCTTGCAACCCCGCGAGGGGCTCTGCCCCTCGACCCCGCAAGGGGGCGCAGCCCCCTTGACCCCTGCTTCGTATTCGTGGCCGATAACTCGTTAGCTCAACAAGCGTGCACTCCGCACTACCCGAACTTGTTCCGAGCCTCAACGAGAGATCGCATCAGTCTCTAGCAAATCACATTACTACTAAAATGAATTGATGACACTAAAATCACCAACAAAATCTACTCCATAGAAGGAATCAAAGATACATTTGATGCTTTTACATAATGCTTAATTCTGAGATTAAAATTCAGAAAACTACCAACTGGTATACTGTGATGTGACAACTAACCAGCTAACCTACTGCAAGAAAACAGAACTTACGATAAAAATGTTCCATTATATGAGAAACACATGTCATTCTCTACCAATTCCATCAGTACCCAATAGGAAAAAAAGAAACAAAGGGGAAAAGTGACTTGAAAAACATCAAGACAAGAGTCATTTAAAAGCCTTCACATGCATCTAATGAATATTAATAGTACTCTACAATAATTAATATCAAATTCACATTCCAAAACCTTTTTTCCTTAATTAAGCACAAACACCTCTCAACCAATCAAGGTTATTCTATCCACATTTAGAAAGATTTCAATAAAATAGAAAAAAAAAAGCTTAAATCATGAAAAAGATAGGGGGGAATTTTTGTGAAAAAGAAATAGAAAAATGTAAGTGGGGCCCAATATTTTTCTATTAATTTTTTTCTGGAAATATAGTTTTCATTCCCTATATATAAATCCATCTCAATCCTCAAGTCTTAACCAATTACAAATCCTTTTTCCATTTTCTTGTCACCAATCCCTTTTACTTTCTCCTATCCTGCATAGGTGGAGAAAGAAACCACCAACATGCGAATCCAACTATTCTTTCTCATATTACTTCCTATTTTCACATTCTCTTCACCAGTTCCAGACCCTGAAGTTGTAGTACAAGAAGTTAATGAGTATGTTACAAGTATTTTAAGTACATTATGTCACACTAATTTATCTCAAAGTCTCTTTACTTAGATTACTTAAATAACAAAATTGTGTCTCATTTCTGCAGGAAAATCCACAATGCCACCACAAGAAGGAAACTGGGGTTCCTCTCTTGCGGAACCGGTAACCCCATCGACGACTGCTGGAGATGCGACCGGAAGTGGGAGCGAAACCGCCAACGTTTAGCCGACTGTGCGATTGGGTTCGGTAAAAACGCGATTGGTGGAAGAGACGGTAAGATTTACGTGGTAACAGACTCAGGAGATGATGCGGTGAACCCGAAGCCAGGCACATTGCGGTACGGTGCCATCCAGGACGAACCGCTATGGATCATTTTCGCCCGGGACATGGTGATCAAGCTCAAGCAAGAGCTAATGTTGAACTCATTCAAGACCATTGATGGTAGAGGCGCAAGTGTACACATTGCTGGTGGACCATGTATCACAATTCAGTATGTCACAAATGTCATTATTCATGGCCTTAACATACATGACTGCAAGCAAGGGGGTAACACTTATGTGAGGGATTCCCCTGAGCATTATGGATACAGGACGCTGTCGGATGGCGATGGCATATCGATTTTCGGGGGAAGCCACGTCTGGGTGGATCATTGCTCGTTGTCGAATTGTCGCGACGGACTAATCGACGCGATTCATGGGTCCACCGCGATCACTATTTCAAATAATTATATGACGCATCATAACAAGGTCATGCTTTTAGGACACGCGGACAGTTTTACGCAAGATAAGAATATGCAAGTGACTATTGCGTTCAATCATTTCGGAGAAGGGCTCGTGCAAAGAATGCCAAGGTATGTGAAATTTTAGTGAGACGCACAATAAAGTAGTAATAAATGTAAACGTAAACTATTTATTTACCAGGATAGATGGTAATTATTTAGGAGAACGTAAACAATTTACTGGTATACTTTATAAGTAGAAATAGGTCATTTATAACTCAAGTTTTTGTCTCTGTGATTGCAGATGTAGGCATGGGTATTTCCATGTGGTGAACAATGACTACACACATTGGGAAATGTATGCAATTGGTGGTAGTGCAAATCCCACAATAAACAGTCAAGGGAACAGATTTCTTGCACCGGATCGGATGGACAATAAAGAGGTTAGAAAACAGGACATGGTTCTTTCAGTCGAATGAATAACTTAATACTATTACCTTGTCAGATATCACATGAGCAATAATTTGATGTTTTTTTGTATTTTCTGCAAGGTAACAAAACATGAGGATGCACCAGAGAGTAAATGGAAAAACTGGAACTGGAGATCATCAGGAGACCTAATGCTAAACGGTGCATTCTTCGTCCCCTCTGGTGCCGGAGCCTCATCTAATTACGCAAAGGCGTCTAGTTTGAGCGCGAGGCCTTCGACGCTTGTGGGCACAATCACAACGAATGCCGGTTCTCTATCGTGCAGGAAAGGCAGGCGGTGCTGACCGTAAGTGCTCTCAGTTTGTGTGATGTTCAAGATTTGGAAAAGTTGATGTCTACACTGTCTCGCAGATCAGCCCTTTGTCGTTCTGATTCAATGGTCGTGTATAAAGGGTAGAATACTGCCTAGTGTCTAGGTTTACAATCTATATATTTATGTAGTAACTAGTTATAAGTTTTGTTGTTATAAGTTACAACCTAGGCCAGTTTCCTTAATCAGAAGCTATTGAACTCCTAATGGAAGTCTTGGGAAACAAGGACCGGAGTTGTTAAACGTTACTTCATGCAAATATGTTGCAGATTTACATTATAAATTTGGAGGTTGCCTTTGAGATTGTGCATTGTTCTCTTGTTTGCCACTAAATCAGAATTGCTGCCACTAGGAAACTGTTTGGCGAACTTTAAAGATTAGTTAGTTATTTCCAATGTTTATGTGCCTCAATCTGATTAGGGACCCTCCAGGGAAAACCAAAAGGAAAGGAAATCTGCAAATCAAAAAGGTCACAACTCAAAATTGACATGTAAAATTCGATATAACATCACATGTTTACCTACACAATTGGTGCAAATTCGCTTAAACATTTTTTACCATTCGACTACCTTACGGCTCTTTTAAAGTAGGGAGTTAATGAGTGACAAACAGCATACTGATTTGGCTGTGAACTAAACAGGTAGGGAATACTTTCAACTTAATTATTTCGTTCCATCTATCACATTAAAATTATCTAGTATTTCCTGATGGTTTATAAATGTGCACTATTTAGGCATCTGTCACAATGATCTTTTTTTTTTCCCATAAACGGCAAAAAATTTAGATTACAAAGGGGAGCAAGATGTGAATAAGGATGGCACACACAAACACAACTACAACAAAAAAAACGCCTAACCGCTCTTTGTATGATATGTTTGTCATCGTAATTTATAATCTCAACCTTCTATGTATAATCTCAAATTCATCAGACTTGACAGAACTGTCCTTGTAAGAAGACATTTTAGAGTGACGGAGAGCTAAAAGCTAGAGAACACTGCTTGTGGCTATTACGGGACGAAAACAGAGGCGAAACAAGTTGCCAACAGACAGCCTATAGACATAGGCCACCGCATTCATACACTCGGGGCAAAGTTGTAGTAGCTGGTGTCCTCAAAGTGAAGTAAGCATTGATGAATGCCAAGAGGGGCAAAGTTAGGAGAGACTTCCATATCTAAGCCACCCAACAAAAGAGGGACTCCACTCACATGGGATAGCCCCAATTATTCAAAAAAAGAGATAAAAGCACAGTTATTAGGCACTGTGTACTTTGTGGCCTGAAAATGAGATTCAACAAAAAAGGCAGGCATAACTGCTTCTTTGACAAACTTTGCATGGAAACTTTAATGCACCAAATCTGTGCTGCTGCAGAGTGATATGGGGAGAAAAAAACTTAACGTGGTTGTATTAAAGGCTTTTGATGCACTAGATCCAAGAAGAACAAGAAATAAATTTGTCTCAACAACCCTCAATTTATTGCAGAACAGGCAGAGGCTTTCCCTACCTATCTATAGAAAAAATAGCATAACAAGACCAACAGCTAACTATGGGATTTTGTTGAGAGTGATGAATCATCAGACACAACTACAAGTCATTTCTTTTCTAGCACCAAGAACTAGCATGGCATGTGCTGAGGTACTATTAATGGGGCAGATGTTATCGCACAATATTAACCAACATAATCAAGACAAGGACAACCTCGTGGCTGGGTTTACTGGTTAATAACAGATGTTGGTGTCACGTCATCTAGAGTTGATTGTTAGCTTCAGCACTCAATAGAGCTCAGAGGGTTGGGAAGAACTATGCTTCTAGAATCTAGCAACAACTAAGTGAAGATATTTGCACAACATCAAGATGAAACCATGTTGTTGCATCAAAAATTACATGGCAGCAACTTCAGTATGTATCAGGGACTTTCAGGAGTCACTACTGCACGCTCAACTAATATCACTACTTGAGAAAGGTATACAATCCGGATTGAGCATGAGTGCAATACATTACACTACGTGGAAAATCACATAAAGAATCCATGACTATTCCCAAATCACACTGGTTCATTGTTTTACTGAAACATTTGAAAAAATAGGCTATAATTGGTATCCGCATAGTTCTTTGCTATAAAAAGAGTGAGAAAACTCAACTTTCGAGCATATATACCCCCCCCCCCCCCCAAAAAAAAAAAAAGAGAAAATATAAAGCCGGAAGGACCAAATAGCACAAGGGTGAAATTGCACATGCTGAGGGGGAAGAATCACAATCATTAGACTATTACTCCAAAACTGAAATTGACAGCCACCAAGACACTGAAGTGGATGATAAATCCCTCCACTCTCAGAACCGACACCTAAATTAGTCTTCTGTAAATGCACTTCACAGAAGAATAGATCACACAAATAAAGAGCACTAGATGGCAACAGTATCCGTCCTCAGTCAGAATAATTCATTACAGATTTAGCAAATTGGTCCAAATGTTGAGAATCAAACACTTTTCGGGACCGTACACAATTGAAAACAATTCCTAAAGCAAAAAGCTGATACCTGATGATTATTAATACTCAGATGGAGAAATCACATCATCGATTTTAAGAATCATCTTCACAACTTGAGTTGCCAACAGAATCTGCTGTTGTTTCCCGATCAAAGTCTCGAAAACATTTTGCTCGCGCATGTCATTCGTCCCAACATCATTGCAATCGATACCACAGCATGGGTTGTTTTCCTGCAGAATTTCAGACATTCTTTTTTTCAGACAAATTATCACATAGGGGGTTTGCTTACAGCTGTCATAAACATATTGAAGTTTGCAAAAACACTTTGAATCTGTGGCAAGAAATTTCTGGAAATGCTTGTTTCTTTTGAACTTCTGGCAACCAGTAATTCTCTATAGTCATGTCATAAACATATAGAAGTTTGACATGACTATAGAGAATTACTGGTTGCCAGAAGTTCAAAAGAAACAAGCATTTCCAGAAATTTCTTGCCACAGATTCAAAGTGTTTTTTGCAACAGTAAAGTCCATACTTTTACTAGAAATAATAAGATGTTTTGCAGAAACTGCTACAAAGAACCTCAGAAACCATTAACATGCATGAGCACTGGTCATGAAAAATTATGAAGCTTCAAACGAAGGATAAAAAACTCAAAAGAAGACGAGACAGGTTTGAAGTTACCTTAATTTGTTGACTTTTAACAGCAGACAGAGTCTCTATAGGCTGGAGGCCACTATTTTCTGCCAGTGCCATCGGGATAGAATCTAACGCATCTGCGAATGCCCTAATAGCATACTGTAGAGAAGGAAAAAAACAAGTTAAGTACTGTACCAATGACAATAAGTTACATAAATTGATACGAGGGAAAGATTCACATCGCACCTGCTCAACTCCCGGGTGCTTGTCAGCGGCTGCTTCAACGGCTAATGAGCAAGAGATTTCCGCTGAACCACCACCATAAACGATTGAGTTGTTGCGGATGAGGTTCCGAGCAACACATAGAGCATCGTGAAGGCTGCGCTTCGTCTCTTCTATCATCATCTTGTTACCTAAAGCACAAGGCAAAAAGAACCATTGATGCCAATTTTATATACCAAAAAGAGATGTTAAAAACAGCAGCTTTTATATACCAAAAGCGGTTAAGACAATTCAGGCATCTCTTAGAACTGTAAACACGAGATACAGAGTATTTGAATATATCAGGCCACTTGACTGTACAACTAAATCCTAGCTCCTTGGGATTATTGTAAATCTATAATTTGTGTATAATTTAGAAATTGGAACTTATGTTTTGAATGAATCAGTTCGATGATAGGTACTGAGCTCAACACATAAACTATCAAATTACAGTAAGATCAGAAAAGGCAAGCACATGAATGGCACATATCTTGTCAGTGTAAAACTGTATCTAATAACCGAATACAACAATTTAACCATAACTTAGGGCATAGTTCATCCAGTAGGATGAGAATTTGCTAATTATCATGACCCTATTTACCACAGGCAATATACAAAGCATGGATGAACCAGGTAAAGGACTTATTGAACCTACCACCACGTATGAATATTGTTACAGCCCTTGAATTTGCACAGTGCTCAATATATATCATTCGGTCTTTAGTCGTGCCAAATGCTTTTTCTCGGACCAAACCAGCCTATTCACAAATCAAAATTGGATCAGCTCATAGAATCCAAATGAAAGTAAATGATGCGAGAATACATGGAAAATGGTAAAGAAAACAATGTACTTTGCCAAGTTTCTCTGATGTCAATTCCTGAAATCTCGGTACAATTCTCCCACCTAATACAAAAGATAAAAAACTTGGGCAACAAGATTTCCTGAAAATATAAGCTTCAAACTCACCAAAGTAATCGTCTGAACTGCAAGAAAAATACGTACCTGTAGCTATGGCAATCAACTCCAACTCTACACCTCCAACCCACCTGACAGCAGGCAAATTTCTATGCATCAATAAATGGTTAGCTTCATCATCAAAGCCCCATTGGCAGATAACTAAGGTAGCTCCAACATCCTGTAATCAAGTTGAACTCATTACAAAACTGACAATATTCATATATTTAACCTTACTAACCATCAAGTCTGACATGAACACAAGTGTAACCTAAAAATACACATAAGAAATTAAATCAAACAGGAAACTGTCTAAGTGCTACTTTTAACCAGAAAATTAAAACACAAAATGATAGCTGAGAAACAAAAGCAACATACAAGGTCATAGTAATCTATTTTCTCTGAAATCTCATTTTCAAGTATGGTTGGTGGAAACAAATTAGGTTAAAGATATGTTCATATGGTCTTCATCTCTTGTCCTTGTAGCAAAAAGTAGTTTACCTCTAATAAATCCTCATGTCCAAACAAACAGGCATGCATTACAAACACATCATCTCATATCACAGACAAAGCCTACTATGAAAGAAGATAAAATATTACCTTGCATTGCTGAACCATGTCATCGAAATATTTCTGCTCCTGGTGACGTAATGTTTGGAACTTCTCCACGCTGTCAATATCAACCTTATGCTTGGTCTTTGGCTTCGGAGGTTCAAAAGGACAGGTCAAAATTGCAATTTTCGCATCCTCAATTTGCTTCGGCATCTGAGGGTGACTCATATCTTTGTCAACCACGATCCCATATATCAGTTCAGTGTCCTCCAACTTCCCACCCACTTTCCCTTCCACTTTGATCAAGTCCAAGTTCACATCCCTCCTCTCCAAATCAGCAACAGCAAGCACTGCTTTAACTGCAATCTCTGCCATACTTCGCTTGCACCTATTGACACTGCCAATAAGATAGCTTCAGTAAGAAGTAAAACTGAGAAGCAACTTTTAAAGCAAATGTATAATGTATCTCAAGTCGCAACCCTATAAATTCGTAATATTCTCCCTCCTTCCCATTCATTCCTTTGTTTTTCTTTTTCGCCAATCCCACTCATTTTTTTAAGTTCCCTTTATTAGCTACTTTTCTTACTAATATATAATGGTTCCCCCCCCCCCTCACACACACACACACAAACATATAGTAATTCACACTCCTAAAAAATGTCTGAGAGGCAAAATCATGGTAGATGTATTTATGCGATTTAAGCAAACGTTGTCAACTCAAAAGTGGAGAACAGGGTCTAGGAAGCACAAAAGGGTAAACAAATAGCAACAACAAATTCAGTTCCCAAGTATATTCCAGAAAACAAAAGGCTATGCAGTGGGGACGGTCTGGGACTAGAAAACATAAGGGAAACATGAGGCTGATTCCTACATAAGACTAGTTACTTACATCTTGGAGGATAGAGTAGTCATGCAAGTCTGAATCAATGGTTCAGTATTTGTGCCTCCAAATTCAAACTTGTGAGCAATACGCTCCAAATGTTCAAAAGCTATCCGTGAAGCCATTTCATAGCCTTCTGCAACCCGAATAGGATGAATTCCACGTTCAAGTAGCTTTTCAGCTTGTTCTAGAAGTGCACCAGCCATTACAACTACTCCAGTTGTTCCATCACCAATTTCGTAGTCTTGACTCCGTGACAATTCTACCATGAGCTTAGCAATTTGATTGTCCACGTCCATCAGATCCAATATAGTCGCACCATCATTTGCTGACAACATGTAAATACAACATAAGTATCCATTTAAAATTTGGTAATCAGATATGTGTGTTATTTATCCTACTCTAGACAAAAGTGAAAGGTAGATGTTACATTGTACTATAGTAGCTACAACTCATTAGAATAACTGAATTCAGATAAACCTTCAATCCTTTCGAGATATACTACTCATTTGTTTTTTAGATTCTATACGTATTACATTTTTGTCAGTTTTTTAAAATTCTATACGTTTCTGTTTTTGGCAAATCTATATCTCACACTAAACCAACACACTACACTCATTATACAGACCTCCAAAAACTCAATTCAAAAGCAAGCGTATAGAATCTAAAAGAACGGACGAGTATATGACTAAAAATCAATACCAGAAGTAGCACAACCAACACATCCAAATCTGTGATAGCACTGAGTTCCAGATTCCAAATCTCCAATGAGTGCAAATAAATCGAAGATGCGCTCAAACTCACCTAACAACTAGCATAATTACTTATCAAAGCATAGGAGCAACATCCAACTCATACAGCTGTTACATTTAGCTAGGTTTATCGACTAACAGCCTAGCAAACAAATATCAATTGATTCCATAGTATTAACAAAATAACAACAAAGCTATAAAAGCATTAAATCTCAACGATCCAACTAAATAAGCAAAGGCAAAAGTAACAGAGCTTACTGATGGTGACGTCACCGTCGGGGCTCTGAAGTATCTTATCCATGCCCTTGGGTCCGAGGGAGGTACGGAGGATCCGAGCAACAGCTTTGCCGGCGGAAATGTTGGCCTTCTGTGCATCGAGGCCACGCAATCTGGATTTCTGCTCCTGCTCCCGTATTATAATGAAAGGCCGACCGAATTCGTCGAAAGCCAACGCCATGGTTGCAACTATAAGTTGCAGGAACTAGGATCTCTTCGCAGTGTGACTGATCCGATTTGAGATGGGAAATGGAGATTTGGGAACTGGTTTTGGAAGATTTGAGAAGACGAACTTTTGCCCTAGTGAGGGTAACTGGACATTTGTGGTTTTAGTAAAACCCTCTAGCTCATTTATGTGCTCCCGCCCGCTTGTTTCTCCATTTCTGGTGGTGGAACGAAACTGGGCCGAAGGCCCAAGTTGGATTGGGCCGTTCTGTATGATTGCTTGGAGAGTGCTTTTTACCAAACTAAGGCCGTTTCGGATTTGGAAGAGAACGTCTCCTGTGAGACCACTCGATCCGTGAGACTAAAATGAGACTCAAAGTAACTGAAATCTAGATCAAACAAGATAAAATTTGGATATCAAAGAAGATAAAATCCGCGGGTCATGTTATAACCCGGTTTCTAAACAGGTTATCTTATAACCCAGTCCAAAACCCTTATTAACAAATCAGAAAAGCAAAATCAGAGATACGTGAGAGGAAGAAGATGAAGAAGCCATGGACAACGGAACAAAACTCTTTCCCATGGATGAACAACGAGATTGCTTGTTGCACTCCATGGACAACCCATTGATGGACTTTGAAGGTCCATATCCATGGAGATTTCAACTGTTTGCTAATTTTATTGAGTGAGATGATCTTTCTATTTGCACTTGAATTTTCGTATGAAACTCATATGTATTATTACGTTATCATGATTATTGATAATGTTGGTTGTGGTAATAATGCTGGTTGTTTCCATGATTATTGGTTAATGATAATGTTGGATTGCTGGTGGTGTTAAGCTCTAAAACTCATGGACAGTGGTAAACCTCAAACAAGCACCATATAAAACTCAAACACACAACATATAAAACTCAAACACACAACATATGAAAAATTTCTTTGTTCGTTCAACGTTAACCTTAATCAGTTTCTAATTAAAACTCAAACACTTCCTAAATAAACTTCAAAATAAAATAAAGAGTGTATATTTTTCTAAAACCGTTGAGGGATTGGTGAACCCCAAATACCTTTAAAATTAATATATCATTGCAGAGCATATACCACCCTCTTTTATTGGTTTAAAGAAGGAAAATGGGAACATTTTGAGGAACTTTAGGGTGTTTGTTTGAGTTTTATGTGGTGCTTGTTTGAGTTTTACACCTATCATATTAGAGGTTTAGAATAAGATTACTTGGAGATAAGTATTATATGTTTGAGTTTAATATGTTGTTTGTTTGAGTTGTATGTGGTGCTTGTTTGAGTTTTACATATATCATATTAGATCTTTAGGGTGATATTTACTTGAGGATGAGTTTTATATGTTTGAGTTTATATGGTGTTTGTTTGAGTTTTATGTGGAGGTTGTTTGAGGTTTACATCTGTATTCAAGAAGTTGTTTGTTATATGTTCTTGTGTTTGTCAATTATGCTATGCTTGTTGTTTTTTACTGTGTTGATTTTATTTTGAACTCTGTAAACAGGCTGTGGGCCCATAAAATCTGGAGGAGAAGATTCACAGTGTGTGATAAATTCATTGCAAAAAAGGCAAAGAGAGGAAGTTCTTTTACAGAGTAATGCTTGATGATGACCAAACAAGGAATACTATATCAACTGTATCCTTAAATTTCAGTACTCTATTCTTTTGTAGACTGTGTTCCTTGATTTCAATACTGTATTTCTGTGTTTAACATTGAGAATTTTGTAATCTCTGTTCCTTAATATCGATACTCTGTTTTCTTGATTTTCCTCTTGTTTATGTTGACTATTATTGAGCATATAAATAAAACTAATTAAGCATTTGTCAATGAATAATGAAACATATTTCTATGAATGATCAAGGTTAAACTAACTCTGTTATACATATAAAACTCATGGACAGTGGTAAACCTCAAAAAGGACCATATAAAACTCAAACAAACAACATATAAAACTCAAACATACACACAAACGTCAAACTAAACTAAGTGTGTATATTTTTCTAAAACTCTAATTAAGCACTTGTCAAGGTATAATGAGACATATTTCTATGAATGTTCAAGGTTAAACTCACTCTGTAACATATAAAACTCATGGACAGTGGTAAACCTCAAACAAGCACCATATAAAACTCAAACACACAACATATAAAACTCAAACATACACTCAAACCTCAAACTAAACTAAGGGTGTATATTTTTCTAAAAGCCTAGATGGATTGGTGAACCCCAAATATCCTGAAAATTAATTTAATTACTTTTGGATTCTACGGTCTTAATTAGGGTTTAGGGGTTGGATGCGGTGCAGGGCACCGCATCCAACCCCTAAACCCTAACTAAGCATTTGTCAAGGATAATGAAACATATTTCTATGAATGTTCAAGGTTAAACTCACTCTGTAATGCATATAAATTAAAACTCATGGACAGTGGTAAACCTCAAACAAGCACCATATAAAACTCAAACAAACAACATATAAAACTCAAACATATGAAACAAAATTTAAAAAAAAGTTTACTAAATACAACTGAAAATAGTTCTACTCCGAGTTATTACAGACAAATTTCAAATTAAAAACATGAACAAAATATCAAAAGGATGGCCGAATAGTTTACTAAATACAACTTCCTTCTTTCCCGTGGGGAGTTTCTTGACAACGTTGCTCTTTCCCTTGACTACAACAACAGCTAGCGTCTTAGCATTTTTTACAGCATCCGTTGAAAACTCTGAAGGTAAGTACTCAGAAGTATCATCATCATCATCACGTTTCCTTTTCTTACACTGAGGAGTATCACTCTTCGAAGAATCTTCATTACTATCAAAAGAATTCGAAGGTGTATCATCATCATAGGGTATGACGGAAGGTATCTGAAAGTCTTTATCATTTTCGTTCCCTACAAAATAGCATACAACGGTTAACACAAATTAACCTCAAAGAAGTAGCATATAAAACTCAAACAACAAGAATACAACTATTACAACACAAAAATATATCAAAATCTAAACACGTAGAGATAATCAGAACTCAAAATAAAACTCAAATAAAACCCCAACAAACCTTAAAAAACTAGCATACCACAAAAAAAACCAATCTCAACTAAACCTCAAACATGATATATGTAAAACTCAAGCAACCATTATATAAAACTCAAACAATAAGAATACAACTATTACAACACAAAAATATATCTAAATCTAAACACACAGAGATAATCAGAACTCAAAATAAAACTCAAATAAAACTCCAACAAACATAAAAAAATTAGTCTGCCACAAAAAAACCCAATCTCAAGTAAACCTCAAACATGATATATTTAAAACTCAAACAAACAGCATATAAAACTCAAACAACCAGAATACAACTCTTACAACACAAAATATATCAAAATCTAAACACACAGATAATCAGGACTCAAATAAAACTCCAACAAACCTAAAAAGAACTAGCATACCACAAAAAAAAACTCAATCTCAAGTAAACCTCAAACATGATATATGTAAAACTCAACAAACAACATATAACACTTAAAAGACTTAATATCATGTAAACCTCACACACTTACCAGCAGCTATTTTCCTTTTCTTGTCATTAGCCTCCTTTGTCCTTCTCTCCCGCTCTGCAGCTCCACTATCAGCCATCGAATGCTGCTCATCTGAATTATAATCACTCTTTGTAGGTTGTTTCCTCTTTGACCTACGAGATTTTCCAACATTTGCAGTAGCATCCACTTCTGCCGCTGCTCCCTTTGCAGTTGCTTTCACTTTGGCAGCATCACTAGAAGACTCTAAATACGGATCATCTGCAGCATCAGAATGAAAAGAGGAATTTCAACCATGATTGTTGCAAAAAAAAAAAAAAAAAAAAAAAAAAAAAAAAAAAAAAGAAAAGAAAAAAATAAAGAAATATACATCAACCTCAAAACAACCAGCATATAAAATATCGAACAACCACAAAAATACAAATCTTATAACACAAAGATGTGAAATATATAAAACATAAACATATAAATCAAAGGTAGACTCAAGCATATAAAACTTTAACAGACAACATATAAAACTCAAGCATATATCAAAAAATATAACGTGCATCGACAGTGATATAACTCAAACAAGCCACATATAAAACTCAAATAGACATCATATAAACTCAAACATATAAAACTTATCCTCAAGCACCTTATTAATGTACAAAAACATTCTTATAGAATTGAGAATCCTATTTCTATGAATGTTAAAGCTTAAACTCAGTCTGTAATGCATATAAAACTCATGTACAGTGGTAAACCTCAAACAAGCACCATATAAAACTCAAGCATATATCAAAAAATATAACGTGCATCGACAATGATATAACTCAAACAAGCCACATCTGAAACTCAAACAGACAGCATATAAAACTCAAACATATAAAACTTATCCTCAAGCACCTTATTAATGTACAAAAACATTCCTATAGAATTGAGAATCCTATTTCTGTGAATGTTAAAGCTTAAACTCAGTTTGTAATGCATATAAAACTCATGTACAGTGGTAAACCTCAAACAAGCACCATATAAAACTCAAACAGACAGCATATAAAACTCAATCATATATCAAAAAATATAACGTGCATCGACAGTGATATAACTCAAACAAGCTACATATAAAACTCAAACAGACAACATATAAAACTCAAAACAAAACTCAAACGAGCACAATATAAACCTCATACGACCAGAATACAACACACAGAGATAAATCAGA
The DNA here is from genome assembly GCA_028274465.1 of Plantago ovata. NCBI lineage: Eukaryota > Viridiplantae > Streptophyta > Magnoliopsida > Lamiales > Plantaginaceae > Plantago > Plantago ovata. The sequence goes on from CM051458.1 coordinate 22,932,163, forward strand.
AACCAAAATAAAAAACTCAAGTAAAACTCCAACAAAACTCAAAAAACTAACATACCACCCAAAACACTAAATCTCAAGTAAAACTCAAACATAATATACGTAAACATCAAACAAGCAACATATAACACTGAAACAACCACTTAAGATCATGTTAAGTTCATACAAACAGACACAGAAACACACAGAGAGAGATCCACATAGAAAATTGAAAACAAAACACAGATCGAACCACTTACTTGCATTAGGTTTCATAGAAGACAGAAAACAAACAGAAATGAAGAGATCGAAGTGAGTAAAAATCACAAACAAGCACAGATCGAAATGAATGAAACTCGTAGGGTTAGGGTTTAACAGAGACTTATCGAAAATTGAGCAAAATCGAGCACAGATGAAGACGAAGACAACAATCGAGCAAAGATGAAGACGATTGAGTGATTCTAAGAACCAAAATCCTAACCAGAACAGATCAAAATGACCAATTGAGTGAAATGTAGCAAATCTATATCTAAAATACATGATAAGAACAAAATCTCACCTTCAACAGCTGAAGAAGACGATCAAGCTGGCGGTGAGCGAAATTCAGGCGGCGGAGACGACGAAATCGAGCTTCGATTCAGCGGCGGAGAAGACAATGATGTTTCTCTCTCTAAAACTTTCTCTCTCTAGCTTCTCTGCTTTGTCAATGCAGAAAAATGAAATAAAAGCGGGTGAATTCTCCTATTTATACAAAACCCGTTTAAATGTCCCAAAGGGATTAAACCGGTTTGAACCATGACCCGCGAGATTCTTTAAAATTGGATATAATAGAATGGATTGGTCTGGATTGTTTGGTCTCATGGTCTCAAGTTAGAAAGTGGTCTTAAACAATAAATTGTAGATTTGGAAAAGCTCAAAAAAGGCTTGATTGGAATGACAAAAATCAATTAGGACAGTGTCACAGTGGCAACTAGGGGTGTTCAGAATTACACCGATTCGAAAATTCGATCTGAAAATCCGATAATCCAATCCGAACCACCCCGATCCTAAGGCTTCGGATTGGATTACGGATTGAGGTTTTAGTAGTCCGAAAATTTCGGTGATCCGATCCAAAAATCCGTGGATTATCCGATCCAATCCGATATTTACTATTCTATTTTTTTTTTTTTAATAATAAAACATAGAAATTTAGGCTCATAAATCATAATTACAAAAAAAAAAAAATCAATTCAAAGGACTTATTTAACCCACGTCTCTTTCATAATTTTACTCTATCATGCCACTATCTTCTTTTTTCTCTATTTGTTGACGTGAAGTTACTAGAGATCAGAGACAAAATACCTTCTGAACTTGAATTTGGATTTTGTAAAGTATATGTAATTTATTTTCGTTATAGACTTTTAATCGTACGCATGAAATATGTAGTAATTTATTTTGTTGGACTACTATCATGTTATACAATTTTGTTATTTAATTATTTAATGTTGAAAAGTTTCATTCAAATGAAAAGTGAAAAGTTGAAAAAAAATATAGGTCATGTTGATAATTTTGGGATTATCGGATATCCGCGGATTTAATCGATCCGATGCCGGATTAATCCGAATTCGATACGGGGACTTCAGATTGGATTACGAATTTAGTGATTTTCCATCTGAATCCAAAAAAATCCGAAAAATAGGATCGGATTAATCCGATCCAATCCGATGTACACCCCTAGTGGCAACAGTACTCAAGGGGGAAGGAAAGTTTGGTGAAAGTTGCTAGTCTAGTAGGGAATCCTCTTCAAACTGATGATTGCACTTTGAAGCAAACTAGGGTTCAGTTTGCTAGAATCTTGATTGAGGTTGACATCACACGACATTTGGTTAAGAAGATACGAATGACAAATCCTAAGTGTGAAATATGGGAGCAGAGGGTGGGTTATGAGTGGATTCCAAATTTCCGCCAGCAATGTCAAATGGTAGGACATGTATGTCCAGTTTAGCAGGGTCCTAGAGAACAACAGAGAAATGCTCCTAGGCCTCGGCCACCACCCAATGCTAGCTAGAAGACTACAAAGAAATGATGATGAGTGGATTCCAGTATAAAGAAGGAATAGGAAACTTCCCAATAATCATAGACAAAATGCTAATGTGCAAGGAAATGTACAAAACCATGTGAGTCCCTTACACTACAAGAAAACAGTCAAATAGAGACGAATTAATAGCGACGGGATGCGTTAGCGACAAATACCAGTCTGACTGTTATTTAGAGACGGATAAATCTATCCGTCGCTAAATTTAGAGACGGATGGATTCATCCGTCTCTAAATTAGTTGACCAAATTTAAAAAAGAAAAAATATATATTTTTTTAGCGACGGATCGGTGCTCATCCGTCGCTAATATTAAAAAAAAAAAAGGATAAGATCAGATCTAGATCTGGTCAATTTCATTTTTTCTTTCTTTCTCTCTATTTCTACTCTACCATCTCCTCCACCTCTCCCCCAACCAACCGCCCCACCGCCGCCCTCCACCACCGGATCGACTTCAACACCAAAACACCACCGGATCGACTTCACCACCACCACTTAATTGACTTGAACCACCACCAATTTCATCCACCAATATGAGGCGCCTCGACTTCAACACCACCACCACCATTGCCTTCCACCAACGCCACCGCGTTGCCTCCAATCACACCGGACTCCGGCTCCTCCTCCTTCACCTTCATCTCTACAATTTAAGGTATGTTTTCTAAACCCTAAGTTTTGGGAATCATTTCGATTTTTTCAAATTTTCAATTAATTAGCTTGAATTTGATATTAATATTCCGTCTCTTGTTGATCTTGTATACTTTTATACATGTACTGTACAAGTATATTTGTACGTGTTGTAATAATTTTGTTAAATTGGTTTGTATTATTGGGAATAAATAAATAGTACTCTACGTGGGAAGAAATAAGAAGTACTTTACCTATTTTCTTTGTCCAGATAAATATATCTCTGTGTAGGATTTTCTAGGATGTGACTTATTCTTTTATTATGTACAGTGGTTGAATTGTAAGGCAGAAGTTTGATAAAGAGGCTGTTGTTGCCGATGATAAAGGAGAAGTTCCTGGCCGAAGTACATTGTTTAGAGACCCTGAGAAAATCATTTTTGGTTGCAAACACTACAAGAGAAAGTGCAAGCATTTTGCTCCATTTTGCAATCAATTGTATACATGCATATGACGAACACACTGATCATGCTTGGGACATGTAAGAGAAGAATGCATGAATTCACTTCAATTTTCGTCAACTTATTATTTATGTTGTAGAGAAAGTATAACGAAATGATGTGCATATCTTGTGTTACATTTATTTTTACTGCATGGTGTGTGTATTTGTTAACTTACTATGTGATGAATGTGTATTTTACACTTTCATTCGAGTCTTTTTCACCTATTTTAGCTATCCTCTATGTTAATTTAGCTATATTTTAGTACATTTTATTAGAATAGTGTCACGTTTCCCTTTAGATTTTATTTTACAGGTTTTGATTGAAATTCGGGGATTTCGGGCAATTATATTGAAGTTGACAAGGAATTGGTGTTCCAGAAGCCTATTTGGAGTATCTGAAGGTTTCCGGATAGGATTTGGAGTCTAGGGATCGAATCTGGAGGTTAGAAGGTCACTAGAAGTCAGAAACCGAGTCCGAAAAGGTGAAGAAATCCAAAACCGCGTCGAAAAACGCGAATTCCGCGAAAATAACGGGGGGCGAACCGCCCCGGAGTTATTTCGGGCCTATATATAGTGCTCAGTTTTCTCTCCGAAAATCATATCTTTCCAGACCTTCTCTCTCACCTCTCTCTATAGTTTTAGGTAGGAACTTCCCGGGGCTTGTCCTGGGAGTTCTGTAGCTTAGGGGATACTTTTTCATAGCAGTTTGGAGCTTGTAGGACGACAATCATCCGGAGACTGACAACCTTCGGTAACTTTGTATCTTACAGTTTTATTCTACTTATTTTATATTCTTTCAACATGTTTTCTTCTATGATTTCTGTTGATTGCATGCCTATTATGAGTAGCTAAACTTATCATTGGTGGTAGTATGTGAATTCTTAGCGAGGGAAGATAATCATGCTAATGGCTATATCGCGCATTATACTCCGTGTCATTGCTTTATTTCGTTGATCAGTTGTAACCAAAATTCTCGTATGTTGTATTGATTATTATGCACAATTGGACACTAGTCGACCATCAGACCAATTATCTTCGTAGTGTTGAATAATTACGGAACACATTAGGACAATCGTGATTGACTAGTCAGACCAAATTATCTTCGTAGTGCTTAATACTTGCAGCAGGACACTAGATTGATTCAAAGATCTCTATGCAAGACCGAGGAATTTATGCATGATTATCGACCCATTATGTTAAGAAGGACCATACTATCACCAATCTCCATTATCTGCTAGAAAACCCCCTATTGCTATCTGTCTGCTGTTTTTATATTCTCTTGTTAAATAGATAAAGCAAGTTATAGTCCTGAGAGAACGACACTCGAGTCATTCTACTGCTACACTACGGTTTTCGTTGTAGTTGTGGATTGCCTTTGGCTTAATAACAAATTTATTTGACTGAACCGGGACCTGACAAACTCGCGTTCATCAAATTGGCGCCGTTGCCGGGGAATATACTCCTTTTTTATGTTTAATTTGTTTATATTTACAGCTTTAGATTCCTAATTCTATTAGTTTTAATTTTCCTTTTTAATCTCTCTCTTATACTGCTTTCCTAGTCTGTTTCTAATCACCTCTCCTAGTCTGTTTCAGATTGTGTATGCCGCATACACGTTCTGCAGGTACACCGCTTGCTAATTCAATTGCTGAGATCGACAGAGTCTACCACCAAAGAAGGCGACTACTTGAAAGGCGCGCACTAGAGGAAATAGAGGAAACCGATTTCTCTGAATCTCTACTTAGTCTCTTCAAGGAAATCGAGGGAATGGCAGAAGCTAGACCACTGAAGGCATGGGTACAACCCACCAAGGATCGTATGAGGGGACCGACGATAGTTCTTTCGTCTGCAACCCAAGATCTAGAGATCAAGAACCACGCATTCCAACAACTTCCGAGGTTCTATGGCTTATCAAGGGAAGATGTGATGGGGTACTTGCACGATATCGATGATTTCGTCAACCAACTCCCACGACCCGGAGCTGACATAACAACGGATGAGTTAAGGATGAAGGTTTTTGCTATGGGACTTGGCGACAGAGCCAAGTCATGGCTGAGTTCTCTTCCAGCAGGCTCGCTGGACACTTGGGAAAAGGTTTTTTCATCTTTCATGGAGAAATACTTCTCTCACACCTTGACTACCGCGCTAAAGGCGCAGATCACTGGATTCAAACAGGACTATGATGAGACCATCTACACCGCGTTCGAGAGGTTCCAAGATCTCACGAACAAGTGCCCTCACCATGGTTTTGAACTTTCTGACCTAGTCCAACACTTCTACAATGGACTAACCTTCGAGAACCAACAAGTGGTGGATTTCCATTGCCGAGGCAATATTTGGGAGGAAACCGCAGAAGCCGTCTGGGCAGTTTTCGAAAGGCTTGCTAAGGGTTCGCAGTTCAAGGACCCAAGAGCAATGGTTAGGAGACGTGGACCTGAAGCTCCACCGACTCAAGAAGCCCATATGTACAGGGGGAATGGGGATCAATTCGAGTGCTTTATCAACAAATTGAAGCAAGTCCTCAAGAGCGCCACCGGAACAGCTGTTTCGAACGAAGTATGCCGAATATGCAAGAACTATGGGCATGGGGATCATATGTGTAGATCGGAGCTGGCATACGATGATGGCAACTGGGCTCGAGGAGGCGAAGAAGAAGCCTTTGCTACGGAGTTTGGCACTCAAGAAGTTAGCTACGGACAAGACGGTAGGAATCCTCGAGGTGGATTCTGGAGAAGAAGATACCGTAACAATCAAGGATATGCACCGGCTAACCAAACTTATGGACCTAACCAAGACCGTAGTAGGCTGAACTATGCTAATGATCACTGCGAAAACCCCGCTCCGAAAGAGCCACCGAAGTCGAAGTCGGCTCTACTAATGGAGAACTTGCAGAAGATGGTTGATCACACACAAAGTTTTCTCAAACGTTATGAAGAAGATTCCGAGAAGACTAGGGTAAGGCTTGATAAGTTGGAAGAGAGCACTAGGCTTGCTCATCAAAAGTTGCAAGAGTTGATCAACCGAGGAGCAAGTAGGGAGCAAGGCAAACTGCCTAGCAACACTTAGAAGTCGTTGTCCATTAACTTAGTGGGTGATCTACCTGTTGAAATCACCATCAAGAAGGTTGCTAAGTGCGAGAGTTGCAAGAGGGAACTGCCCCCACAGGCCGAAGAAAAGGACCTTGGTACTAACAAGAGTGAAGAGGAGCAAGAGGATCCCGAGCCACTCCCTCAAAGTTTCGATGTTAAGGTCGGGATTGGGGAGCTTGAAGATGTCCGAGCCACACTAGACACAGGATCCTACTCTAATGTGCTCCCTTTGAATGTTTTCAAGAAGAGTAACCTTGGAGAACTAACTGTGCATAAGGCTATTGTGCAACTGGCGGATGGATCCCTTGTGAAACCCGAAGGCGTTGTGAAGAATGTATTAGTCAAAATTGGTGAAGCCTCTGTCCACACCGATTTTGTAATTATGCCAGCATCAGCACCAGGAACGGGGGATGTCATACTCTTAGGACGAACATTCTTGACAAAGTTACGCTCCGTAATGGACATCTACCAAAGGACTTGCACTATCGAAGTGGATGGCAAGCAACATGTGTTGCAAGCCATATCTGATCCACCTGATCCACCCGATACTTCTAACACTATTGATTACAGTGGTCTTAACGTCTATGTTCACTCTTATTCACAGGATCAAAGCACGGGAAGGAGAATCATGAAGGGGAAGTCTAGTACCCTCAGAAGGAAAAGATAGGCGAAGACAGGAGTCGAGTCAGACACTTTAAACAATGGCGCTATCCGGGAGGCAACCCGGGGTTTTTATCGCTTTGTTTACCGCTTTATTGCATGCATTCATACTTGAACAATTTGCTTTTCATATGTGAATTTGTTCGGTTCTGTGTCGTATGTGCTTATGTTGTGTTCGAGTGCGACTTTTCGAGTGATTTTTTTGAGGAAAATGATTTTTCGGGACTAAAAACTTTTTCGGGGACTAAAACCGCATTTTTATTTTTCAAAAAACGTTCGTCTCCCACCTAAAAGTGGGGGGCGAATCGCCCCACGACCAGAGCGCGCGCGCGCGCTCTGGGCGCGCGGCGCGGTTCGCCCCGCACGGGGCAGTCCGCCCCAGGTGTGGGGCGAACCGCCCCACACCTCCAGAACTCTAAAAATCGGGGGTTTCTTCCCCAAACCCCCATTTTCCTCCATTTTCATCTTCCAAACTCCAAAATTTCCTCCATATTCAAAATAACTTCAAATCATCATAACTTCTTCATCTCTCCATCATTTTGTGTGTTCTTTAGCTTCATTCGAAGCCCGTTACGTGCTCTATCATTCTATCCGAACAAATTTCTTTCTAGCTCATTCAATTTCCGGATTTGAGGTATTATCACATGAACCCTAATTTTTACAATTTGGGGATTTTTTGATTTATGCTTCAATTAGGCTTGTATGATGTATGGGTTGATGATTTATGTGAGTAGATTCGTATTTCATTGTCAATTACATGTTCAATTAGGCTTGATTTGATGATTTGAGATTTTTGCTAATTGGATGATATATGTCTTGTTAGGAAATGTCTCTCTTACTTTCATTCCATGTTTCTGATTCAATAGCATCCATGATCATTTGATAATTATTCTTCTGTTTGTCCGTCAAACATGGATACAACTTGGCATGCTCAGCTTGCAATTCATGCAAATCATATGTCATCTCTTCGGCAATTAACTTGTTCAATCCATCACCAACGACAACATTATCCGGAAGTTTCATACCTTCGTATTGATCCAAACTGCACCCATTCTTCTTCAGGATGTCCTGAATTGCAGAAAGAGCAAGTTGTTTCCGTTGTTCTTCACTCAGTTGCAGATCTACATTGTACGACGTGTTAATAATAATAAAAAAATATCAAGTAAAACCGATAAAATATCTCACACCACATACGTACCTGGATTGTTAAACTGATTCCGCATACGTATGATTATATCATCCGATAAATACATCCAAGTGTTCTCCCAAACATGCTTTGGTCTAGACATACTATTAGACATAAGAAGCATGGAAAACAACTGACGAAGGTAGTAACCCCCACCCCAAAAGAATGCCTCCTTAATGCCATCAATATATTCAGCATCATCATCAAGCAGCCCTAGTGCGTAGCAAGCGTCACGGTACGTTTCATAGACAACACCATTCACCGTTCTCAAATCCTCAAAGCAGGTAGCACCCCTTATGTGATTCAGCATTATCCTGAGATGGTATAAAGCACCAGTACCAAGGGGAACATGATAAATCCTACCAATCTTCCTCCTTGCTTGCTGTCTATCCTTCCACCTGCGCTTAGGAACACTGTACACGTAATGCTGTGGAAACTCCGCATACAAATACTTTCGGGCCTCAGGGTATTTTTTATTGAAATCCATCCAAGCAAGGAATTTTGAATGTGCAACAGTTTGTTTCTCTTTCAAATCCGGAATGTAGTCACCGTCTTTGAAACACATTGTCTGCTCACCTTCCAAGTGGAATGGCAAACGCTCTACGGGAGGATCTCGATAGTGAATGGGATATCCCAATAAACGCCATACTACTTCACAAGCAGATATATAACGGCAATCCACATAATCCTTAACCTCATTCTCATCCATAATCTTTGCACCGCACCTGTCAACACCCTTATTGACATACTTGAAGAGATACTTGATTGAGTTCGTTGAGTTGCACCTCTCAACATTAATATGGGCTTGATATTTCATCAATAAGTAAGGATTGTACGGGACAATGTACCTGTAAATGTAGATCACGAATCACTGATCCAACTATATAAACATATGATAAAAAAAATGTTAATATAAAGTAACGTAGATTTACCTATTGTCCACTTCAATACCATTCTTAATTATCGTGGCACCAGTATCCCGCCTCCTGTAAACGAGATATCCATTATCATCAAATGTCGTTCTTTCATTAAACGACTTGGAAATTTCTTTGTGCATTTCCTCTTGTCTCTATCCATACACGGAGAATTCTGGTTCAGCACACCACATGGTCCGTGTACCATGTACTCCGATACGGCCTTATACAAATCCGGATTAAGTTCCTTGTCCGGTATCTCCGCACAAATAACATCATCAATTTCACTCACATCCAAGGACCTATCATTCCTGTCTATCTACAGTAGAATATGGGCATGTGGTAAACCACGCTTCTGAAACTCAACCGTGTAGACAACTGCAAATGATAGGAAAACGATATATGTTATTAATACACATAACACATATATAAACTGTTCCATTAATGTTCCCATAAAAATATATAAACAAAATGGTACCTGCTATTGCCTTTCCAAATATATTTTCAGTCTTCAAGTCTTTAATTAGCTGATCCAACTTCATCTTGAAAATACGGCATACTATATCCGGCCGGTCTTCTGGTCTCAGTCCCCTTTCTTGAACAAAGCGTGTAATCTCAGGCCATTTAGGATTACACGTGAACGTAATAAAAAATTCAGGATACTTCAAGGTTTTGCATATTGCCATGGTGTCCTGAAAATTCTGGACCATATACCTAGGACCACCGACAAATGTCGAAGGCAACACCAACCGTTTACCTATCATCGAAGCCTCATCATTCGGATCAATGTCTCCTCTTCGAATAGCATCCTCAATCGACTTATAATTATCTCTCCTCAATAATTTTTGATTTCTTGTAATGAAAGATAATCGCTGGGACTCCATCATCATGTATCCATCAACCAAGAATTGTTGGTATAGCTTCCTACCCATAAGAATTGTTTGAGCATCGTCTTCACGGTCAAACATCCTATATATAGCACAAAAACTCCTTAGGGGTTATATGCTCTCTCTTAATTGTACTACGATCATGAAGCTTGATCTCCGTATGATATCCATCTTCCCCGTAAGGAAACAATAAAGGATATTGTAATGGAAGATACTTAGCATGCAATTCTGATATACGCTTCATATTATTATCACGTTCTTCAAGAATTATATCACGGGGTTCCATTTCCATCTCGTCATTACCTGAAATAGTATTAACAGCTTGTGAATATCAAAATTTAAATTGACACTCTATGTACATATTGTGATTTTCCAGTACGAAACAAAAAAGCCGTAATAAATCATATATATTCAAGGATGGTCAAACAAAAGAATCTCATACCAACGATGAGTGCAGCAACTTCATTACATGTCGGTAGATCATACATCCTCCCATCACGTGTTCTCTTACCAATGAGCTTTAATCGCACATTACTATTATCATCGACCTTGAAACGTTCGACAGCCATACGAAAACTCTTAGCCAGGATGTTATGTTCATCTAACATTTCCTTAAGGTCGGATACAACGAAATCAATCACCCGAGATTTACGATTCTTACTACACAATAAAAAGAATAAAATTGCTGCTCAATGAGTGAAACAAATGAGATAAGTCATACTATCAAGAAATAAAATAAACTAAAATGATAAATTGGCTAATTGCAATGACAAACAAATTTACCTTTGGGCACTAATTCTATCTTTCACCTCATCCTCACCGCAATGCATGTATAACTGTGCAAACTTGGGTGATTCTCCTTCTGGCGGCAACAAACTACCCGCCAAATGCTAATTACTTCCGCCAAGACGATATGTATACGGACCACGTCCATCATTGACCGACGTATCTTGATGCCCAGCCATAGAAGTAAAAGCAAACATCATGTTGTAATCACGGTTGTTGTCAATAAAATTTTGACTATCCACGTGCCTTCCATGTAAAAGATCATCTAGCAGCCTAGGAGGAGGTCGTACGCGCGGCAACTGAACTTTACCACGGTTGCAACACAGACTGAATTCAGGATTTCCATTAGATGAATTTTTCACCTTTTCAGCAAACCACATTAGAGCACCACAAAATGGACACTTATATGTTGGATCACCCAAATCCTCATACGCTGAATGCATGATAAGAATAACTTATAAATATACTAAAACGTGAATAAGCATTATGAAAATGAAACATATTAGAGTGCATATCTTTACCAACAACATCAACACCAACAGTCCGTCTAGCTATCAACTCATTCTTCTTTCTATTGCGAACCATTGCTACTTTACGTTTTTCCCTTGCAACAGCAGCAGAAGAAGACTATGGAATGTCTAGCGATACACCTCTAATCAACTTAATTGTATATTTATCAAAAAGCATATCTATTCGTAATTATATATCTCCAAACAATGGTTAATCTCAACCGGTGCAGTAATACCTACAATATAAAAATATCGATGAGACCAAATTTAAAAGATTAAACGCAACATGCTAATACAAAATAATTTGGCTTACCGTATATAAGATTAGGCTCACTATAGGAAATGAGCTGGTTCGGACGTGATGTCAACATGCGTTTGTTCTGTCGAACAGTCCGTCTATGAGTCTATTGAACTTCGTCACTGCTCTATATAGCTTTGTCGGATGTACCTTTAATACAATTGTTAAAAATCACGATGAAGATAGAATAAGATGAGTATAATTATAGAGATCATATTAAAATTCCCAATTAAATTTACCTTTGTCGTTTGATACCACATCGATACTTCCATCTCATGTGCTATATCTCTCCTTAGGCTCTCAAGTATCTCACATCTAACAAGATCTTCTCTTAGGAGCGCAGGGCGTTAGAAGTAGAAGAGCGACCATGGGAACAAAGTATTTCCTACAACATCAAACAATACATTTGAATTACAAAATATATAATGTAGTAATACACACACACACACACAACCCACACAACAACCACACACACACACACACACACACATCTAATATATATAATATATATTAGACACACAACACACACACACATATATATGTGTGTGTGTGTGTGTCTATATATATATATATCTATATATATATATAATATATAGATATATATATATACTATATAATATATATTATACACACGTAGAATTCATTGTGACGTGATCAGTAACAACTAATTACATGGTTAACGTGGCTTGACGGGATATAACAGTATTAACTTCATCGGAGAGCTCTCTGGCAGAACTCTCGAGTATAAAGAACTGGCACAGGTTCATGTGAAGGGCGTGGCCCTACATGTTGGCGTAATAGGGCCAGGGTACGGGGAATTGTGGGTGGCGAACAAACGGTAGGAAGACTTAGAAGCAACGAAGCTTGAACATTAGTGGATCCCAAACCACCCAGGACTTGAACAGTTGTCAGGAGGACACTTGATATAGGATATTGTAAAGGAAAAGTACCTACGGAGATAGGAGCGTACCTGGCGGTGGAGGGCAAAGAGGGTCGTGTGACATTATATGAATTCATGCGGTTGTGTAGGATTGTATATTGGCGGAGTAATAACATGTCCGGATGAATTGGCCTTTCAAATCCGGTGTTGCCACGTACATCGAACTTGCTATAGATCCACGAATGTCAAAATCAAGTTATTGGAATCCCATAAGCGCTGAACATGAACATGTCTACTAATTAAAGACATTCACTCATATAAAAAATATCATTCGTGAGAAGTAAAATGAAATGATATTATCATACCAGTGCCAACAATGGACGATGAGTTAATTCGATTTCATCTTGAGTAACAGTGTTGACGGAAGATTGAGATAGATGTCTCAACGAACCTCCAAGGTATTGACGTAGTCATAACTACTCCACATGACATCGACCAATTTACTAAAAAACAAACAAACTTACAATACATTAGCAATAATCAATATTATCCAGAACAACAACACAATGTGGAGTATTGCCAATGTGAAAAACATACCGTTTTGTCACGGTCACTAAGCGGCGATAAGCTATCATTCACTCTTAACCTTTTTTTAGATTAGTGACTTGGTGTTGAAATTGTATTCGAATTGCTCCCTGCTTCTATTATAGACGCTGTTGTCAAAATCAAAGTGACAATATAATTAGAGTCGGAGCAAAAGCAAACAATACTCGATACATCATTTTCTAGCTGAAAATCGAACAACAGTATATGAGACATAACTCATAATTCAGACTTACCCAGGAAACGGATGATGAGATACTTTGATTCTCATCTTGAGTTACAATTATTGATAGAGGGTAAGGGTAGCGAAAGATGTCTTGAAGAATGATTCGAATCAACATAATCACTTCTATGAATTACGTTTAATTTGAATGAAGGGAGACCAAGTAGGGAAGATATCAAACAATATGAGACATAATTAAAATTTCAGCAAGAACAATTTATATGAGACATAATCACATACCGTTTGTAATATCACCAGTGGTGATACGTTCCTAACACCATTGCCTCTTGGCCTCTTATTCAGAATCACACCATCAGAAACTCCATTAGAATTGTTCAAATGAGAAGCTGCATCACAACATTTTCAGTATTCGAGTATTAGATTCGCTATCATTACAATTGGACGTCTTGGATTAGTATCCATGGAGAAATTGTATGCATTTAAACTGATTAAGAGAAGAAAACAATTTAGAGAAATATATCCGTCTATCAATGATCTATATACGCAAAAAGCTATGCCATTGACCTTTTCGATTCTAAAATATGTCATATATACTGAATAATACACCACAAGCATACATTACTATTGCTACTTACTAAAATTACTTTGCAAATCTTGGAATATGCACGCGAGCTATATATGCTAAAGTATATAGTAGATTCGGAAATATCACCATCGAATAATATCAAATCAAACTTGCATGAAAAATTATCCGGGTTAAAAATGATCTATCAAATCCGAGTTGAACTTTGAATACGTAACAATAATTATTTTTTGA
>CM051458.1:22946249-22963714 GCA_028274465.1 Plantago ovata
GGAAGATGTCAGCAAGCTGATCTTCAGTACCTACTTTCACAACCTCAAATCACCTTTTTCCACATGATCTCTAATGAAATGATGTCTTATCAATGTGCTTGGTCCTAGAGTGAAACTTAGGATTTGCGTAATTGCAATAGCACTTGTATTATCACAAAAGATTGGTGTTTTCTTTGCAGAAATACCATAATTCTTAATTGTTGCTGAATCCATAGGATTTGAGCTGTGCAACAACCAGCTGCAATGTATTCAGATTCAGTAGATGAATTGGCGACACACGTTTGCTTCTTGCTGAACCATGATATTAATCTAGTACCCAAAAACTGACAAGTTCCAGAGGTACTTTTCTATCAAGAGTGATCCACCATGATCAGCATCAGAATAGCCAACCAATTCAAGTCCAGATCTTTTGGATACCATAATCCAACATTGACTGTACCTTTAACATATTTCAGTATTTTAATTGCCTTTTTGTAGTGTGATTCTTTGGATCCGATTGGAATCTTGCACACACACAAAAGCATACTGAATGTCAGGTCTACTTGCTGTTAAATACAACAAGGAACCAATGAGCTTCCTATACTTGTGTTCTTCAACACTTTTGTCCTCTTTAGTATAGCCCAATTTGGTACCAACACTCATAGGGATCTTTTCAGGTTTTCATCCTCTTTGATCCTAAACTTTATGAGCATTTCTTTCGCATACTTTGCTTGATTTATGAATATTCCATCTTTGAGTTGCTTGACTTGCAACCCTAGGAAATAATTCAATTTTCCCATCATACTCATTTCAAACTTATTTGTCATGAGTTTGGCAAAATCATCACAAAGTTGCTTGTCCTTAGATCCAAAAATTATGTCATCCACATAAATTTGAACTAAGATTAATTTACCATCATGGTTCATGGTAAAAAGAGTTTTGTCAACTTCACCTTTCTTGAAACCATTTTCCAGCAAGAACTTAGCTAAGGTATCATACCATGCTCTTGGTGCTTGCTTTAGACCATATACAGCTTTCTGAAGCTTATATACCATCTTGGTTTCTGAGGGAAGTTCAAAGCCAGGGGGTTGTTCTAGGTAGACTTCTTCAGCAAGTTCACCATTTAAGAATGCACTCTTAACATCCATTTGGTAAACAATGAAGTCATTGTGAGCAGCAAAGGCCAAGAAAAGCCTAATTGCATCCAATCTTGCAACTGGAGCGTAAGACTCATCATAGTCCAATCCTTCAGTCTGACAGTAACCTTGAGCAACTAAGCGTGCTTTGTTTCTTGTTACTTCACCAGACTCGCTCAGCTTGTTTCTGAACACCCACTTTGTACCAATAGCTTTCTTATTTTCAGCAAGTGGCACAAGTTTCCAGACTTTGTTTCTTTCAAATTGATCCAATTCTTCTTGCATTGCCTTTATCCATTCAGAATGCTTCAAAGCTTCTTCTATGGTTTTAGGTTCAATTTCTGAAACAAAGCAAGAGAATAAAGATTCTACTTCTACGACAGTTGCTTCTTCAGCAAGTCCTTGAGTAGCTTTGGATCTAGTCACTTGGCGTTTATTAATATCGCCAATCATATCCGTAGAGGGATGATCTCTAATCCATTTATTAACAGGTTTCCTGTTTGTTGGATCAGGATATGTTTGCTCATCAGCATGTGACTCTTCAGTATGTACTTGTTCAGTACTACTGGAAATTTGTGTCTCTGCTGAGATTTGATCGTCAGCAACTGCTTGTTCAGTATTGCTGGGTTGAGATATTTTATCAGCAGGCACTGGAGATTGCGTAATTTCAGCAACTTCCGGAGCAACCGCATCTTTTGCTGGAAATTCCTTGTCGTGAACTATATTCATCTTGTCATGACTCGGGGGAGGAGAATCATTGTCAAAATCATCATTTAGTTCAATTGACTTGATTTGCCTAGCATCGGATTCAGTTCTTTGCTCATGTATGATTAGCTTTTTCATACATTCTGATATTTCTTCTTCAGCAGGCACACCTTGCGTCTTTTCGTAGAATACAACATGCACAGATTCTTCAATCTTTTGTGCCTTTTTGTTGTAAACTCTGTAAGCTTTACTATGCAAAGATTAGCCAAGAAATATCGTTTCGTCTGCCTTTGGTTGAAATGTTCTTAGGTATTCTCTACCATTGTTAAGAACGAAACACTTGCAACCAAATACTCTTAGATGAGTGATGTTAGGAGGTCTTCCAACAAACAATTCATAAGGAGTTTTGTTGTATTCCTTAGTAATCAAACATCTATTCTGAGTATAGCAGGCGGTATTAATCGCTTCAACCCAGTAAGCCTCACTTATCTCAGTGTCAGCAAGCATTGTTCTTGCGGCTTCCTTCAGGGTACGATTCTTCCGTTCAGCAACACCATTTTGCTGTGGTGTCCTTACTGAGGATAACTGATGTTGAATACCTTTGGAGGTACAATATTCAGTTATGTACTGGTTTACAAACTCAGTACCATGGTCTGTCCTTATGACTCTTACCTTGTCATTTTCATGACTTCAAGCTTATTCAGCAAGTTAGGTATTTCAGTCTTGGTTTCAGATTTGTGCTTGATGAATACTACCCAAGTGAATCTTGAATAGTCATCTACCACGACTAGACCATACTTCTTACCAGCATAGCTTGTTGAAGAAGATTCAAACAAGTCCATGTGCAAGAGTTGTAAAGGTTTTGTAGTTGACGGTACTGCCTTGTTCTTGAAAGAAGATTTGGTTTGCTTTCCTTGCTGACATGCATTGCAAACACCATCCTTCTTAAAAGTAACCCTAGGTAATCCAACTACAAGTGCCTTTTTAGACAGCTTATTCAGCGTCTTGAAGTTTAGATGACTTGTTCGTTTATGCCATAACCATGCTTTTTCAGCAAGGCAATCATGATCTGAGACAAGGCATTTTTCAACGTTTGCTGAAGACCAATCAAAGGTGTACAAGCCTCCTGATCTTCTTGCAATCATTATAACCTTTTTAGTCTCAAAATCTACAAGTTTACATTCATCACTTTTAATTTCGATGAAGTATCCTTTGTCAGCAAATTGACTCATGCTGAAAAGGTTAAACTTAAGATTTTTGACATAAAGAACTCCAGAAATGGTTATGCATCCCAACTTCACATCACCATAGCCTTTTGTAGATCCGGAGCCTCCACCAGCAAACCTTATTGTTGGACCTTTAGACCACCGTCTATAGTTTATAAGGTTATTCTTGTTGCCCGTCATGTGCTTTCCACAACCACTATCAAAGTGCCAGATTGCATCGTTTGTCTCCGTGGCTGCAGTCTGCACAATCAAGAGAAAACAAGTTAATTATCCAATGATGGATGTCCATTAACATGTTCAAGAATGCGTCCAGTGGAAACCCAAGTCTGAAGTTTTTCAACTTTGACTTGTTTTCTACTTGCTGAGGAACTAGGAGGTTTTGAGCTAAAAGACTTTTGACTCGTGCTGGTCAAATCCACTTTCTGATGTGGTGTCTTGCTCTGTTGACCTTTTTGCTGAACATACTTTTTAGTAAGTTCTTTTCTAGCAAGGTTCCTTCTAGTCCTAGCATTGGGAGTCTTTTCAGAACTCTTAGGCTTGGTTTTCTTCATCTCTTTGAAGTATCTTTGCTGACTTTGCTTATACTCATGAAAGAGTTGACTTTGCTTGGTTTTGAAACCGAGTCCGCTCTTTGGAGAATGCTGAGCTTTAGCTTCAGCAACCTTACTTGATTCAGGTTTGTCAGCAAAGGACTTCTGATTACTTTGGTAATCTTGCCTTAGACTTAACAACTTGCTTTTCAGCAACTTGTTTGGCGGAATGCTTCACGGCATTCTTTTTCTTTCCAGTTTGCTTCACAGCAACCTGTTTTCCTTTTAAAGTCTTGTTACTTTGAGCAGCAACAGCGGACTTTATGGTCATAGGTACTTGATTGCATGTTTCAGCAACTTTAGTTTGACCAAACTGATAGATCACTGGTGGACTACTATCAGTAGCACGTACAAAGGAGATAGGTGATTTATCTTTTCTCAAGATTTCTACGTTATCACCTTCACACGTGCTCCTAAACCTTCTTTCTGAGATGGATCTCTCAAATAAGAGTTTAGTTCAGTCAGCGTATTACTCGCTTCCACATAAGATTTGAAATTGATTTTCATCTTTTTCATTTCTTGGATTTCAGCAAGTAACTTTAGAATTGAGGACTGATACTCTTCTAATTCTAACGCCATTTGAGAATTTTTCTCTGCAGCCTCAGCAATCAATTTCTTAAGACGCCTTATTTCAGCATCCTTTTCTTCTGTCTCTTCCTTCAGCAAAACGTACTTTTCAGTAGTTTGCTTGGTCAGAGTTTCAGCAAGTTGAAGTTTTTCTTGCTGTTTGCTGAGAGTTTTCTCAAATCTTTCGATTTCTCCTTGAATCTTGTCAAGGTCAATTTCGTCTTCACTGTCTGAATCTGAGTCAGGGGTAGAATCATTTACCTGACCGGCCATGAGGCAGAATTCGTAGTTCGACACATCTGGATAAGCTTCCATAGCTATTCCACACACTTCTTTGCCAATCTCCACATCTAGAGTGGCTTCCTCATCGCCGGTGTCTGAACTTTCATCCTCACTGTCTTCGGAGCTTGTCTCAATGCACAATGCATCGATTTTTGCTTGAAGCTTCTTCTTTTCTTCAGCAATGAAAGCTCTTTTGAACTTTTTCTTCTTTTCAGCAGATTTGCCTTTCAGCAAGGGGCAATTAGCTTTGAAGTGTCCAGGCTTTTTGCAGTAAAAACATAGATCATTTCCATCTGCTGGCTCTTCTGATGATGTAGCTTGCTGAGCTTGCTTGTTCAGCGAGCTAGTGTCATTCTTGTACTTATGGTAGTTATTACCAAGATGCTTTTTCAGCTTCTCTTTTGCTTTTCGCCTTTCAAGTTCCTTACTGATGAATTTCTTCATGTTTTTAACAACTAAAGCATTTTCATCAGCAGGCTCTTTATCATTCT
This sequence comes from Plantago ovata, assembly GCA_028274465.1. Classification (NCBI taxonomy): domain Eukaryota; kingdom Viridiplantae; phylum Streptophyta; class Magnoliopsida; order Lamiales; family Plantaginaceae; genus Plantago; species Plantago ovata. The sequence goes on from CM051458.1 coordinate 22,951,226, forward strand.
TCTTTTCAGAAGATGACGGCTTTGCAGCAAGAGCAATGTTTTGCGATTTTTCAGCAAACACATTTTCTCTTTGCTTTGTCTCATAATTGATAGTAGCAAGATGAGAGAACAACTCAGTTGGTGTAATGTCAGGCATTCCTGGATTATAATAGAAATTCTGAGTATGGATCCATTCTTGATTCAAACTCCTGATGATAGTTTTCACTTTCTCAGAATCTGAATAAAAATTTCCAACACCCAGCGCTGCCATTTCACTAACAAGAGTTGTGAATCTGAAGTCCAAGTCTTCCAGTGACTCGTTAGCACCTTGCTTAAAGTTTTGAAACTTCAGCTTAAGTACTTCAAGTTTGTTTTCCTTGGTCTTGTCAGATCCAGCACAAAGATCTTGAACCATTTTCTAAGCCTCCTTAGCAGTCTTAGCACCCCACAGTTTGCACTGTATGGTATCTGGAGTTGATCTGATGATGATATTTCTTGCTTGGCCATCAAGACGGAATCTCTTAGCTTCGTCAGAAGTCCATTCCTCTCTTGGTTTTGGCACAACAGTATCTGAAGGTTCGCCTTGGATAGTTTCCTTTCCAGCATCAGTGGTTCTATGAGGGAAACTCCTTTCAACCTTGGTGATCTTGATAGGTCCATCATTAATGACGGTGACCATCTCATCACTAATGGCCTCAAGATGTAACATCATGTTGTTTCGCCATTTCTCGTAATTTTCCAGCTTCAGCAAGGGAGCATCTCCTAAAGACATCCTGTCAACAAGCACTACCAAACTTGATCAAGTGAAAGTGATTTAAGGAAAGCACTTAAAGGGATCTTGGTTCAGTGCAGAAGGCTAAAGAACCTCCTGCTCTGATACCACTTGTTGGTCCCTTTAAACAACAAGAAAAGACTAGAGGGGGGGGGGGTGAATAGTCTTTTCAAACTTTTGTCGTTTAAAACTTTCTCAGCAAGTACTTATTACTTTTCAGTAATGAGGTTGCTGATACTTAACTTTCTCAGCAAGCGTAAGTTACTTTACAGTAGCTTGGTTTGCTGATACTTAAAATCAGAGAGCGGAAGTCTTTGAAACGATAAGTGCTTTTTCAGCAAGTAAAGTGTTTCAGCAAGTGATGTGAGTGACTGTGTACAAACAGATATAAATTTGCTGAAAGCTAAATGCAGTAAGTAAATCGGACAAACGCTTTTTAGAGTGGTATCTGAGAGTGGCGTAATCTCCCAACTAATCCACTTTGTCTTTTCTAGGACTGAATCCACTAAGATATGATTGAGGTTCCTTACAATCTCCTATCTAAAGCGATTCAACAGAAACCAAAGCACACTTGCTTTGTCTCCAACCTAAACTAGAGAACTCAACCTTGTTCTCCACCAAACTTGGTACTTTTAATCAGCAAAACTATGCTTAATTAAGTTCCCCCTGAATATCACGCCTGAAAGGGTGTATTTTCAGTTAGAGAGTTTTGGGGTGAGATAACTTAATTATAACTTATTCAGTTACAACAAGTAATCTAAGAAACACAACTTGGAATACTTTGCAGTAAACAAGTTTGATTGTTTCTGGTGTCAAGACTTGTTCTTGTTCGAAAGAAAGAACACTTAACTAATTTCTTAGCCGAGTTTGTTCTACTTCTTCACAAGTAGTTTTTTCAAGCTTTAAGTCTTGGAACGGATCAATAGCACTAAGAGTGTTTGAAGGTTTGTGAATTTTAAGCACAAGTGAGAGTTTGATCACGTTGTTGACACACTTCAACTCTTTGCCGGATGACCTCTATTTATAGTGCAAGTAAGGAGCCGTTTGAATTTCAAATCCTAAGGCTTTTGTTCCTTAACATGTCACTATCTTGCTTTTGTACTTTCAGCAGCAACCTTTGTTTGTCTTCTAGTCTTCATGTCCTTCGTGTGTAAGCTTTGCATTAAATGCACTTTGAATAGAATTCAAACAGTAACAATGGAGCGCAAAATCACGTACATTCAGCAATAGGTCACATTTGTTCATCAGCAAGTGTTTATTCTCAGTTTCAGCAAGCACAACCTACTCTGTCTTTCAGATTTTCACTTATGCAATGATGTTGCTGAAAATTTCACTTTCTGAGCAACACGTGCCTTACCAGTCTTCAGCAATCTTCAAGTCTTCAAGTCTTCAAGTCTTCAAGTCTTCAGATCTTCAAAAGTCTTCAAGATTCTGACCGGTTTCTTATTTGCTTCAATTTGTTTATAATAAACAAAATACATCTTCAGCAAATGCTTCAATAGGTCATTTTCTTTTCAGAAAATAAGTTACATCAAAGCTAAGCATCAATAAGATATTTTCTTGTCAGAAAATAAAATACATCATAAGCTAAAGTGTCAATAGATTAATTTCTTTTCAGAAATTAAAGTACGTCATCCACTAAGATAAAAATTTATCTAACACCTATCTAAGTCATCAGCAAACGTTCCTCTTTTACAATGTCCTTTAAAAAATTCTAAAATCCTATGGACCTCAAGAGTACTAGTTACTGGACTGTTCTTAATTTAGCATGGTTAATTGCTCATCAAAATTACAAGTTTCCTAACAGGTAATCTATTCAAAGACTGATAGAGCGATTGGGAATTTACTGTGGTTCCAAAAGTATCAAGGAGTACATGTTGCATTGGATCCTGGGATATCAGACCATACTCCCTTGCTTATTAAATTGATGCAGAATCAGATAGGCAGGAGAGGGCCAGCGCAATTTAAATTCCTGAACAGTACTGTGAGTAACACTCAGTTTTTGCCTCAAGTAAGAAAACAATGGAACTGTCGACTGGAGGGCAGACCAATGTTTATTCTATGGACAAAGCTGAAATTGCTACAGCCTGTTCTAAAGCTGATTAGTAGAGAAGACAAGCAGCTAGATAGGCAAATAGATGAGGCCAGAGATGAACTGGAAAAATTACAAAGGTTACTGGATGGTGATAAATTCAATCCTGAGCTGATCTTAAAGAGAAGAAAAACACTGTTGTTCTGCTGCAACTGAAAACGAGGGAGGAGGTAATTTTGCAACAAAAAGCTAAAGTTAATTGGCTTCAGTTGGGGGATCAAAATAACGCCTTCTTTCATGCCACTGTAGGAGAAACATGCGCATTCAGGTATACAGAGGCTGGTTAATGGGGCAGGTGTTGTAGTAACAAATCATGAGGATATAGAAACAGAGATACTGAGGTTCTATACGGAGTTAGTTGGGACTTCTCTTCCTTGCAGAACTAGTGTGGATCTTGTGGCTTTAAGGAAAGGGAAGCAATTACCACATGCCATGGGAGATGATCTAGTGGCAGCAGTGACAGAGAAAGAGTTCGTAGATGCACTGACAGATATTGGGGATACAAAATCATCGGGTATGGATGGATATGGAGCAAAAAAAATTAAGGCATCCTGGGACATTGTAAAAGGAGATGTGCTGCATTACAAGATTGTTTCCAGAAAAATCAACTATTTAAAGCATGGAACAGTACTTTGGTGACTCTTGTACCAAAAAATCAAGGGTCCATGGAGATGAAAGATATGAGGCCAATATCATGCATGTTGTACAACTTTTTACAAGATTATATCAAAAATATTAACGAGGAGATTGAGTAAAGTCATTAATGAGGTTGTGGATGATAGTCAACCGGCTTTTATCCCGGGGAAAGAAATACATGATAACATCCTCATAGCACATGAGTTGGTTAAAGGATACACTAGGAAACGGATTTCTCCAAGGTGTATGATTCAAATGGATCTCCAAAAAGCCTATGATACAGTTGATTGGGGGGCTTTAGAGCAGATTTTGAGAGAAATGAATTTCCCTTTGAAGTTTGTGAATTGGGTGATGATTTGTGTGAAGACGGTGTCTTATAGGTATTCTGTAAATGGAATCCCAAGTAAGACCTTGAGGCTAAGAGAGGACTTCGACAAGGTGATCCAATCTCCCCTTTGCTATTTGTTTTGGTGATGGAATACTTGCATAGAAAGCTTCAATTATTAAAGAATGTTCTTGATTTTAACTATCATCCTAGATGCGCAAATGTTGACCTTATTAATATTTTTTTCGCGGATGACTTGTTATTGTTCAGTCCAGGTGATAGTGTATCAGTGGATTTGATGATGAAGCAATTTCAGGAGTTCTCAAGAGCTACGGGGCTGACTGTCAATAAGAGTAAATGCTGTATTTATTTTGGTGGAGTGGATAATCAGATGCAAGGGCATATACACCAGGTTACTGGTTTTAACACGGGAACTATGCCATTTAAGTACTTGGGTGTCCCTCTAACTACAATAAAACTGTCTGTTCATCAATGTAGCCCGTTGATTGAGAAGATGGTTGGAAGGATAAAGCATTGGACTTCGAGACTGCTTAGTTATGCGTGTAGAGTACAACTAATTCGAAGTGTGCTCTTTTCCATTACAAGCTATTGGGCTCAAGTATTCCCGTTGCCAAAAAAAATTTTAAAGCATATAGAAGCGTTATGTAGGTGTTTCTTATGGAGTGGTAAGGAAACAATTACAAAAATGGCTCCTATTGCGTGGGAAACGCTGTGTGAACAAAAAGTCAGATGGGGGTTGAACCTGATTGCACTTGGTGACTGGAATAAAGCAATGATGATAAAGTTGATGTGGAATTTGAGTTCCAAAGCGGACAAACTTTGGGTCCGGTGGATTCATGCATACTATATGAAAAATTGTAGTGCAATGGAGTATGTAACGCAAGCTGGCTGCTCATGGATTCTGAAAACTATCCTAAAGCAGAGGGATTTGCTGTTGCAAAATTCTGTCAGCTACATAATTCAGGGAAAGGAGAGATTCCCCACTGCTGCAATTTACAGAGAGATTAGAGGTGAAAAAGAACACATTGAATGGAGAAATATGACCCTTAACAACAAAGCTCGACCAATTAAGAGCGGTCTTTACCTTATGGATGTGCTTACATGGGAGAATGAGTACTAAAGATCGACTGATGCATATAGGTATACAGACTGATGAAAGATGTGTGTTTTGTGGTCAACAGGAAAGTAGGCAGCACTTGTTTTTTGAGTGCAGTTTTACTAGCAAAGTTTGGGCTTCTGTTTTGGAAAAAATACATGTGATCAAGAGAAGGCCAGGAGATTGGAACATTCAATATGCTTGGTTGTTGAGCAATACAAAAGGGAAAAGCAAACAAGCGCAGGTTGTGAAGACTGCGATTGCTGAGACGATCTATGGATTATGGTTGATGAGGAACAATGTAGTCTTCCAGGCAAAGGCACCTGATGAACACATTTTTGATCAAATAGTACAAACTATTTTAGATAGATGCAAGATTTTTGGCAATCTGAGCCAGTTTTGACAAAGGCTAAGATTGCAACATTGATAGACTTGTATAGGGTCATTTGGTAGGATGATGAACCTGGATCATTTTGATCGGTATGTACTTGAATTGTTTTGGTAATACGAAAAGTGTTCTTTGTTAAAAAAAAAAAAAAAAAAAAAAAAAAAACTTGTGTTAAGATCACCTAATGGAGGTTTGTTAAAGTTTTCTAATGGGTTTGCTAGCCAAACCCTTCCCTCCATTGATGTTTGTTAAAGTTTGCATATCTAACCCGTATGCTATTAGCATAAATTTTTTAATAATCGAACCATTACAATTTCACAAGTAGCATTACAAAGCTAGTAATAAATTATAAATAATCCCGCACTTGGCGAGAATTTAACCTATGACCTCTAGTGTTATGACACCTCAGTCTAAATTGAGCTAGACCTCATTGGTATGCTATTAGCATAAATAGCATACGGGTTAGATGTATATTTTATTATTTTTTTCTTTTACCATTTTCTTTTATATTGCTTTTGTTTTTTCATTGTAACATTAATTTGATGGTACTCTTAACTTGATCTAGCATTTTAATATGGTCATAAGCCCATAACCGATGTACTCTGTTTTCTTTTAATTTTTTTTTTTTTTTTTTTTTGTAATATGTAGTAGTTATTTTGTATTTTAATATTATCGAGTATAGTATTTTTCTTTTAATTTCATGATATTTTAATTAATTAACAACATTTGCATTATATAAAATGTGAAGGTTTGAAAGAAATGTAAAAATAAATAAAGTAGTTTAAAAAGAAATGGGAAAATAAATAGAAATATTTGGTAAGATAAGAGTATGAGGGTTGGAGATGAAGAGTATGATAGAGTTAGATGTGACTGGAATGCTGGCGTGGCGTAAACTAGAGTTTGTGAGTCGGAGATAGTGTAAATGATGTACTAACAGAATCACGTACATAACCGTAGTGTACTATTCTTTTGGCATAATGTACTACTTAATCCCTAATGTGTAAATGCAGTACAAAAGTGTCAAGTTTACCCTCTGAACCCCTTAATCATCTTTATCTTTCATATATATTATTATAGTAGTAATAGTTTCCAATGTTCATTGCTAAAGCCGTAAGGCAGATGATTTGTATAATACTTGCAGTCTTGCATCATGAGTCTCATGACACCCTCCACAAGCAAAGACATATCTTACTTTTCTGATTTTAATATCATATGTTTCTCCTTCTCACAGGTTTCTTTTACAACAATTGGACCACATGTTGTTACTTGTGTTGCAAGTGCCACAAAAAAATCCTGTGAGTAAAATCATATACTTTAATAAGGCTAAAAATCTTTTGTTTTAACAACTCTTTGGTGCATAAATTAGTCTTTCTTTATGTAACTCAAGCCCAAGATATCATGTATATCGACTATACATGAAGGAGGATACAGGCCAAGTTAGTAGTAGTAGTAGTATATATAATTACTTGTAAGAAATAATTTTTGTTTATTAGTTAATCTGACTATCTGAGTTATTGAACTAGTGCTGCAGTAAAGATGCTTCAATGACTCAGAATTCCAAACCTTCTGTAGACTCTTCAGACCTATGGAAGCAAAGCATATGATTCAGGACAACTTTTTCTTTTTGCTATCAACTTTATATTTTTATACTAGTACTTAAAATAGTGACACTATCATCACTATAAATACCCAGTTAAAAGAACTCCAAATGTGCACAATATCTTCTTCTTATAACACCTATCTGATAAAACCGCCTTGCTCTCAAATCCGATAATGCTGAGCCATGACATTGTCCCTGCAGTTCATACGCCTACTCCACACACAGATCATGCACAGTATGCTACCGCTTCCTATGGAGGGCATCCATTGGATCATGGTGCGGTGAAGCCTCTTCAGTCACATGCTGCTGGTCGGAGCCAGATGATGGGTGGCAGTCAAGGCCGATCCTTTTCCACAGACGAAGCTGCACTCAACAAGCAGATTCTTGCGACTCATGCTCCAGATATTGAGAACCTCAATGTGAGGCCGGTCCTTTCTATCGTGGAGCATATCATACACCTTGGAAAGCCTTCAAATCTTGATGCTACTCATGTTAATGTATGTGTATCATCTGGCTTACTGGCTTACGTGTATGACTGTAAGATTAATCCCTTCGCATTTCACTGAAACTTTCAAATGCTATGTATGAATGCAGGAAACTCATATGAAACCACATTTAGACATGATTGACAACAAGAAGGTCGTACACAGTCCTCACCAAGATCACATGCAGCCTTTCGAGACTACTTATCATAACCAGGGAGTTTTCCATGGTTCTGAACATGACACTGATATTGTTAAACTACTGTCGTTTCCCATCAACAAGATCTCAGCTGAGGTACAAACTAGATTTCTTTAGGCCAACATTCATATAGTTAATCCTCATGATTTAACGTACTTTAATTAAGCTTAACACATAAAGCATCAGGAAATATACATTTGTAACTTCAAAACTATATGTAACAGATGATTTGCAAATGCGCTGATGGAATACAAGGTCATCAAGTAGCCATGGACCTCCTGAATTCAATGTCTAACTACTCGTGGGATTCCAAGGTGGTCATTTCATTTGCTGCTTTTGCCATCAAATATGGCGAGTTTTGGCTGGTTGAGCATCTTCACATGTCAAATCCACTAGCAAAGAACATGCTATTCTGAAAGATCTGTCTGGAATAATGGAGCATGCTGGAATTGTAAGAAAGAAGTTTGAGGAAGTTTTTGACCTCTTAGGTGCAATAACGAAGGTGACACACTGTATCGTAGAATTTCATGAGCTTCCATCTAATTACATTAGCCGTGAATCACCGGAATTGGCAGCTGCTACAGCTCACATTCCAATAGCTGTTTACTGGATCATAAGGAGTCTTCTTGTCTGTAAATCATTAATCGTGAACCTCACTGGCAGCCAAAGCGAGTATGTTCTGTTTCTACTCTTTTTCAAAAACAAAAAAATGTTTTGATACTTCTTGACAATTCTTTAGTGAACTTGGGACATATTGATTAGATAATTTGATCTGATGGACACATTTTTTCTCTGCTGATTAGGTATAATATGATGTCAACTGCGGATTCTTGGGAGACACTAAGTCTGATTCATAAGCTCTCGGTCATACTGGATCACTTACAAAAGCAACTGCATATTTGCAAAGACTTGATTCGTAAGTTATTTAGGGTGATAAACGGAGCGCAACATAGAGCATATCATGAGAATTCACACATGAATAACAGGAATGAAAAGGTGCACATAAACAAGATCAATTTCATTATGTTTCTGAAAATGTACTTCTTTTGCAGTACGGAAAAGTCTGAAGATGCTTATATGGCTTTCAAGAAACTTATGGATCAATCTCATATCGACAACATGAAAGTTCTCAGAGCCATGATTCGGGCCAGAGAAGATCAGAAGCCACTTTATGATGGTACTAAAAGGATGAATGTAAGTTATTTTAATTTCTCTTGTCTGTAACTTGTTTTCCTGATCTGTGAAGCTAAGTATATAGCTGGGACTGAATATTCTTGTTTTTTCATGCATGATAACAGGATCGACTTGAGGTACTCCGACTGAAGTACGTGCTACTACTGATTTCTGATTTCCAGCTTCCTCAGGAAGAGTTGAACATTCTCCATTTAATTTTCGACCAATCAACAATGAGGAATGAATATGACGTTCTTTGGCTCCCTATCGTTGATCCGGCAACCTCGTTGTCCTCAGCACAGGAAACAACTTTCTATGAACTGCGTAACAACAGCATGCCATGGTACTCGGTCGATCATCCTGCATTAGTTGAGCCAGTAGCCATGAGGTACATACGAGAGTTCTGGCATTTCAACCACATGCCTATGCTAGTTGTCTTGGATCCCCAAGGCAAAGTCTCAAACATCGATGCCTTACCCATGATGTGGATTTGGGGTAGCAATGCTTTTCCCTTCACCAAAATCAGGGAAAGAGCTCTCTGGACAGAATATGAATGGAACATGGAGTTATTAGCTGATGCCATCGATCCACGTATGCCAGAATGGGTATGTTTAAGACTAAGTCTAGTTATCATGTCGTGCGTTAACTACCTGAAACATGATACAGTACTGAAAATTATTTTTTTTTGACAGATAAGATCGAATAAGCTGATATGTCTATACGGAGGTGAGGACATAGAATGGATCCGTAAGTTCACCCTGCAAGCAAGAGCAATAGCCACCCATCTACAAATCCCCCTGGAAATGCTTTACGTGGGCAAGCGTAATCCAAGGGCAAAGGTTCAGCACTGCCACGAGGTAATCGACAGGGAGAAGCTGAGCCATGTCTTCTCAGCCAGGGACTACTATGACTACGTCTGGTATTTCTGGGTGAGGCTGTGGAGCATGTGGAATTCCAAGAAGCAACTAGGCATGACAATCGATAATGACCGCATAATGCAAGAGATCATGGATTTGCTACCTTCGACAGCAGCGAGCGTGGCTGGGCAGTTTTTAGCAGAGGAAACCACCAGATGACTAAGGGAAACGGAGATATCATTCTGCTAGTTCTGGAAAAATTCGAGAACTGGGTGTACAGGGTGGATCATCACGAGAAGTTTGTATCGGTGCTTGATGAGGAAATAAGGGGCACCAGCACTGAACACCACTGCAACAGGCTCATTCTGCCAGGCCATGCAGGATACATTCCTGATCAGGTTGTTTGCTCTGAGTGTGGCAAGACGATGGACAAGTTTGTCATGTATCGCTGCTGCACCGACTGATCTGATGATCAATGACGATGCATTTCTACCTACATATATATGAAAACTCATTGGGCACCGGTTTATTCAGCTACATTATATACTTGAGAATAAGTCTAGAATTATTTAATCCATGTTCTCCATTTTATGTTGAGTTTTTTCTTCTCTCAATTTATTGTTTAAGAGAGAATATGAATCCATCCATTCGTTCTTTGAATATGCAATACATCTTTCTTAATTGGAAACGCAGTGTGTGTCTGTCGCAACCTTATCAGGTGATCATTTTACACTGTCGAACTGTTTAACTATATTTTGGTATACGCCGATAAATTTCCCTTGCAGATCAGACATCAGCTATCATGGATGGTTTCTGAATAGTAAAGACGGTCATCAACCAGTTGTAAGGAATAAAACAAGCTCTTAACTTCTCCCCAAGTGAACACCTTATAGAGACTAGGATTGTCCATGGAGACTAGCTCTAACAAGGTGATATGTATGCACTCAGAGAAGGTGCCGCAAAGTACATGATTGACATTCTTGATTTACCCGAATTCACTAGTGCCCTATGCCTTACGTTCACGAACTGTCCGTTCGTCAAAGCCTGCAATGGTGTTACACCAACAAACATATTTATGAACAAGAAAAAGAAAAAGCATTTTCTACTGAGATTTAGTAATTTTGACTAACCTGAAAAGTGTCACCTACAAGTACACAAACTTATTGGAATCAGGGGAACGTTGATCCACAAGCCATCCTTGGACAAGATTTGAAGACCGCTAACATCGTTGGACCGCAAGATTGTGAGTATCTGAGGTTCAGAATGCTCTCCAAATCCGATTCTTCGGGGGATATTAGGCATGATATGATCAGACCAAGTAGTGGTTCAAATCCTGGGAATAGTGATTGATCCGGAAGTAAGAGTCATTGTTCTGGTCCCGAATGAGTTTACTAAAGTTGTTTTCTTGTCTTGTCGGACCCAAAGCCCTTCAGCCACAATATCAAGAATCTCACATGTCAAGTTTCTAACTGCTCCTATGTAATCATTCACAGCGGAACTGTGACAAAAGTAACATAAATAGAGTAATTACATATAATACTACTTAATCACCCTTATAACCCCAGACACAATGTGAAGTAGTTCATATTTAAATTCTCCGCGGTGCCATGCCCATAAAATATGTAGGAGTATGGGACATTGTCACATTGTGTGATGTTCTCTCCAAGATTTGATGAGAAATAAAAGATTTATGTGTAATAGTTTCACAATTTACCATATACCACTCTAACTCATCGTCCTCCCTACTAAACTTTCGCAATATATCGAAATATATGTAGTTTCAAATTTTAAATGTTGGTTCACCTTTGTACGCACTATTGGACAGAGAGTTATAAGACGGTTAGTGGAATGAAGCTGGAATAGAAAATTAATAAGAAGTTCATGGTTCAATCCGGAGGTACAAAATAAATTACGTTTAGGCATATCCAAGATAATTCTTTACCGTTTAAAAAGAAAAAGGACGATGGACTGTGTCATGGGACTTTTCACTCTCATAAAGTGAAAAAGTGTACACGTGAGCTGACAACAAAGTGAAAGTAAAATGATTAATAAAACAATATAAATATATTATTATCTTCAATTTTTGGATTTAAAACCTAAGATAGACAACAAACAAGCCGTAAAGTATTACATCTTGCTTTAGGCCCTAAAGTGTGTGAGACGCCTCTGGTGGCGTCAAGAGTGGACATAACGAATTTAAAATCGTTAAAAGAAAACATAAACAATAATTAAAAGAACAGGCAGGCTATTATATAATTTTGACCTGAAGTTTTGTGAGAAGGAGCAGAGAAGCAAACGGGATCTGCCGACAAAACATATCGGATTGGCTTGAAGGAGAATGTACTCAATCTGGTCGCCCGATCACCATTGACACCGATGTTCTTGCCCATCCATAGCCATGATTATAAGGTGGATCAGTATACATTAAATATAGTTGCTTTGCTTCTCACTTGTTGATTTTGAAAAAAATTCTTGGCCTTCCATTCGAGCTTGATATCAAATCTGTGGAGACACACCATGGTTTTCGACCTGGAAACAGCCAAAACTTTTGCATGCTTTTACTATTTCTTTGCTAACTTTGGCCCTCTCCTGACCAAGTCTATAACTGGAATAAGACTTTCCATTTCTTATAATGTATACAGTATTACAGTATAACCGTAGGCAGTAGCAACGAAAATATGAAACTCAGGGTGTGCCAATAGTATGTTTTGTTGGTGAGGTTAACTAGAAAGCTGCAGGAGAGTAGTACCAATCACACTCCGTCACCAGTAATTTTAGTTAAAGGAAAGAACGAGATTGTCACATTGATTAATTATCGTCATTTCAATTCATTAAGCACTATACTAGTAACCGTGCGTGTGAATCGCTC
>CM051458.1:22963814-23079295 GCA_028274465.1 Plantago ovata
TAATTGAAGAAAATCGATTGCCTAATATAACACTGCTACATTTTTTTAAAAGTCAGTACAATAAGTGTGAGATATAGGATATTTCTCGATAAATATGTTTCTAAATGAGCTTCGATTTTACTAATGTATCAAAACAGAATACATATAAGTATAGAATTGGCAATGCATTATGATAAAATTGAGTAGCTACAATTTCTCTATTACAATGTTTTTCGAAAAAACGAAGTAAACATATAATGAGCATGATAGCTACATCTAGAAAATAGACATAAAACGAAATTAAAATATTATTAAAAAAACATCAGTCCATAATATCATCATCGTAGTCTTCAACTCGTCCTTGAAATACTTTGAAAAAATCAACAGCCATGTAGACATGAGTTTCAAAATCCGCCATGCACCGTCGACATGTAAGTCCAAACCTTTGTTTTGGAGTAGGAACCTCATGGATTTCACAAAATCGATCAAAGTATAGCCACACGTATTGACAAGCATGGACCCTGTCTAACTTACCGCACAAATAAAAACGACACTCCTCAAGTCTAGAAGCACTTGCATTGTCATTCAATATATCCATGAGTTCATTAAATCCTCGAACTCTTAATCTTTTATCATCAAAAGACAGCAATTTCACGATCATACTTGTGTACCTTCCATAAGGATGACCTCCTCGGATTATCTTTTCACAGAGATAATCAACGTGATTCCATTTCATGTGTTCAAAGACATCGGACTGAAAAGGCAAAATTGTATCTAACTCTAAGACATATTACATATAAAATAACAGTACGAATAATATTATGTAAAGTGTTAGGAAACTTGTAATTTTGATGAGCAATTAACCATGATAAATTAAGGAAAGTCCAGTAACTAGTACTCTTAAGGTCCATAGGAATTTAGAATTTTAAGGACATTGTAAAAGAGGAACGTTTGCTGAAGACTTAGAGTAGGTGCTAGATAGGTTGGTTTTACCGCTTATGATGTATCTTGTTTTCTGAAAAGAAATACAACCTATTGAAGCATTTTCTGATGATGTACTTTGTTTACACAAACAAACTATTGAAGCATTTAGAAACCGCTCAGAAACTTGAAGAATTCGAAGATCTGAAGACTAGAAGATTTCTGAAGACTGGTATCTACAAAGGCACGTGTTGCTTAGAAAGTGGAAACTTCAGCAACAGCATTGCATAAGTGAAAATCTAAACGACAGAGTAGGTTGTGCTTGCTGAAACTGAGACTGACCACTTGCTGATGAACATTTGTGACCTCTTGCTGAAAGTACTTGCATTTGCGCTCCAATGATACTGTTTGAATTTCATTTCAAATATGCATTAAATGCAAAGCATGCACGCGAAGGACATGAAGACTAGAAGACAACAAAGGACGCTGTTGAAAGTACAAAAGCAAGATAGTGACATCTTAAGGAACAAAAGCCTTAGAACTTAAAATTCAAACGGCTCCTTATTTTCACTATAAATAGAGGTCATCCGGCAAAGAGTTGAAGTGTGTCAACAACGTGATCAAACTCTCACTTGTGCTTAAACTCACATACCCTTCAATACTCTTCACTGCCATTGATCCGTTCCAAGACTTAAATCTTGAAAAAGCTACTTGTGAAGAAGTAGAACTTACACGGCTAAGAAATTAGTTAAGTGTTCTTTCTTTCTTTCGAACAAGAACAAGTCTTGACACCAGAAACAATCAAACTTGTTTACTGCAAAGTATTCAAAGTTTTGTTTCTTAGATTACTTGTTGTAACTGAATAAGTTATAATTAAGTTATCTCATCCCAAACCTCTCTAACTGAAAATACACCCTTTCAGGCGTGATATTCAGGGGGAACTTAATCGAGCATAGTGTTGCTGATTAAAAGTCCCAAGTTTGGTGGAGAACTAGGTTACGTTCTCTAGTTAGGTTGGAAACGAAGCAAGTGTGCTTTGGTTTCTGTTTGGATCGCTCTAGATAGGTGTTGTAAGGAACCTCAAACTTATCTTAGTGGATTCTGTCCTAGGAAGGACAAAGTAGATTAGTTGAGAGATTACGCCACTCTCAGATACCACTATAAAATGTGTTTGTGTGATTTACTTAATGCATTTAGTTTTCAGCAAAGCATATCTATCTGTACACAATCACTCACTTCACTTGCTGAAACTATCACTTACTGACAAAAACACTTATTGTATCAAAGACTTTCGCTCTCTGATTTTTAAGTATCAGCAAAACTAGTTACTGTGAAGTAACTTGCTCTTGCTGAGATAGTTAAGTATCAGCAAACTCATTAATGAAAAGTAATAAGTACTTGCTGAGAAAGTTTTTAAACGACGAAAGTTTGAAAAGACTATTCACCCCCCCTCTAGTCTTTTCTTGTTGTTTAAAGGGACCAACAAGTGGTATCAGAGCTGGAGGTTCTTTAACCTTCAGCACTGAACCTAGATCCCCTTAGGTGCTTTCCGTAAATCACTCTCACTTGATCAGTTTGGTAGTCTTTTGCTGATAGGATGTCTTTAGGAGATGATCCCTTGCTGAAGCTGGAAAACTACGAAAAATGGCGAAACAACATGATGCTACATCTTGAGGCCATTAGTGATGAGATGGTTACTGTCATTAATGATGGACCTATCAAAATCACTAAGGTTGAAAGAAGTTTTCCTCACAAAACCACTGAAGCTGGAAAGGAAACTATCTTAGACGAACCAGTTGATACTGTCGTTCCAAAACCAAGAGAGGAATGGACTTCCGACGAAGCCAAGAGATTCCGTCTTGATGGCCAAGCAAGAAACATCATCATTCGATCAACTCCGGATACTATACAGTGCAAACTTTGGGGTGCTAAAACTGCTAAGGAAGCTTGGAAAATGGTTCAAGATCTTTGTGGTGGATCTGACAAAACCAAGGAAAACAAACTCGAAGTGCTGAAGTTAAAGTTCCAGAACTTTAAACAAGGTACAAATGAGTCACTGGAAGACTTGGACTTCAGATTCACTACTCTAGTTAGTGAGATGACAGCCTTGGGTGTTGGAAATCTTTACTCAGATTCTGAGAAGGTGAAAACCATCATCAGAAGTCTGAACCAAGAATGGATCCATACTCAGAACTTCTACTACAATCAAGGAATGCCAAACATTACACCAACAGAGTTGTTCTCTCATCTTGCTACTGTCAACTACGAGACAAAGCAAAGAGAAAATGTGTTCGCTGAAAAATCGCAAAACATTGCTCTTGCTGCAAAGCCGTCATCTTCTGAAAAGAAGAATGATAAAGAGCCTGCTAATGAAAATACTTTGGTTGTCAAAAACATGAAGAAATTCATCAGTAAGGAACTTGAAAGGCGAAAAGCAAAAGAGAAGCTGAAAAAGCATCTTGGTAACAACTACCATAAGTACAAGAATGAGACTGGCTCGCTGAACAAGCAAGCTCAGCAAGCAACCTCATCAGAAGAACCAGCAGTTGGAAATGATCTCTGCTTTTACTGCAAAAAGCCTGGACACTTCAAAGCAAATTGCCCTTTGCTGAAAGGCAAATCTGCTGAAAAGAAGAAGAAGTTCAAAAGAGCTTTTATTGGTGAAGAAAAGAAGAAGCTTCAAGCAAAAATCGATGCATTATGCATTGATACTAGCTCCGAAGACAGTGAGGATGAAAGCTTAGACACTGACGATGAAGAAGCCACTCTTGACGTAGAGATTGGCAAAGAAGTTTGTGGAATAGCTATGGAAGCTTATCCAGATGTGTCAAACTACGAGTTCTCCCTCATGGCCGGTCAGGTAAATAATCCTACCTATGACTTTGACTCAGAAAGTGAAGACGAGATTGACCTTGACAAGATTCAAGGAGAAATTGAAATATTTGAGAAACTCTGAGCAAACAGCAAGAGAAACTACAGATTGCTGAAACTCTGACCATGCAGACTACTGAAAAGTATATCTTGCTGAAGGAAGAGAAAGAAGAAAAGGATGCTGAAATAAGGCGTCTTAAGAAGTTGATTGCTGAAGCTACAGAGAAGAATTCTCAAATGGCATTAGAATTGGAAGAATATCAGTCCTCAATTTTAAAGTTACTTGCTGAAATCCAAGAGATGAAAAAAATGAAAATCAACTTCAAATCTTATGCTGATGCAAGTAATACGCTGACTGAACTAAACTCTTATTTGAGAGATCCATCTCAGAAAGAAGGTTTAGGTGCAACGTATGAAGGTGATGACGTAATAATCTTGAGTAAAGACAAATCACCGATTTCCTTTGTACATGCTACTGATAGTGGTCAACCAGAACTCTATCAGTTTGGTCAATCTAGGGTTGCTGAAAATGCAATCAAGTACCTACGACCATAAAGCCCGCTGTTGCTACTCAAAGTAACAAGACTTTAAAAGGAAAACAGGTTGCTGAGAAGCAAACTGTAAAGAAAAAGGATGCTGTAAAGCATTCCGCCAAACAAGTTGTTGAAAAGTAATTTGTTAAGTCAAAAGGCAATATTACTAAAAGTAATCAGAAGACCTTTGCTGACAAACCTGAATCAAGTAAGGTTGCTGACACAAAAGCTCAGCGTTCTCCAAAAAGTGGACTAGGTTTCAAAACCAAGCAAAGTCGACTTTTTCACGAGTATAAGCAAAGTCATCAAAGATACTTCAAAGAGATGAACAAAATCAAGCCTAAGAGTTCTGAAAAGACTCAAATGCTAGGGCTAGAAGGAACCTTGCTAGAAAAGAACTTATTGAAAAGTATGTTCAGCAAAAAGGACAACAGAGCAAGACACCACATCAGAGAGTGGACTTGATCAGCACGAATCAAAAGTCTTTTGGCTCAAAACCTTCTAGTTCCTCGGCAAGTAGAAAACAAGTCAAAGTTGAAAAACTTAAGACTTGGGTTTCCACTGGACGGATTCTTGAACATGTTAATGGACATCCAATATTGGATAATTAACTTGTTTACTCTTGATTGTGCAGACTTCAGCCACGGAGACAAACGATGCAATATGACACTTTGACAGTTGTTGTGGAAAGCACATGACGGGCAACAAGAATAACCTTATAAACTATAGACGGTGGTCTAAAGGTCCAACAATAAGGTTTGCTGGTGGAGGCTCTGGTTCTACAAAAGGCTATGGTGACGTGAAGTTAGGATGCATTACCATTACGGGAGTTCTTTATGTCAAAAATCTTAAGTTTAATCTTAAGTTTGCTGACAAAGGATACTTCATCAAAATCAAAAGTGATGAATGTAAACTTATAGATTTCGAGACAAAGAAGGTTATAAGGATTGCAAGAAGATCAGGAGGCTTGTACACCGTAGATTGGTCTTCAGCAATCGTTGAAAAATGCCTTGTCTGAGATCACGATTGCCTTGCTGAAAAAGCATGGTTATGGCATAAACGAACAAGTCATCTAAACTTCAAGACGCTGAATAAGCTGTTTAAAAAGGCACTTGTAGTTGGATTACCTAAGGTTACTTTTAAGAAGGATGGTGTTTGCAATGCATGTCAGCAAGGAAAGCAAACCAAATCTTCTTTCAAGAACAAGGAAGTACCGTCAACTACAAAACATTTACAACTCTTGCACATGGACTTGTTTGAATCTTCTTCAACAAGCTATGCTGGTAAGAAGTATGGTCTGGTGGTGGTAGATGACTATTCAAGATTCACTTGGGTAGTATTTATCAAGCACAAATCTGAAACAAAGACTGAAATACCTAACTTGGTGAATAAGCTTGAAGTCATGAAAAATGACAAGGTAAAAGTCATAAGGACAGACCACGGTAATGAGTTTGTAAACCAGTACATAACTGAGTATTGCACTTCAAAAGGCATACAACATCAGTTATCCTCAGTAAGGACACCACAACAAAACGGTGTTGCTGAACGGAAGAATCGTACCCTAAAAGAAGTCGCAAGAACAATGCTTGCTGACACTGAAATAAGTGAGGCTTACTGGGTTGAAGCGATTAATACCGCCTGTTACACTCAAAACAGATGTTTGATTACTAAGGAATACAACAAAACTCCATATGAGTTGTTCGTTGGTAGACCTCCTAATATCACTCATCTAAGAGTATTTGGTTGTAAGTTTTTCGTTCTTAATAACGGTAGAGAATACCTAAGAACATTTCAACCAAAGGCAGACGAAGCAATATTTCTTGGTTACTCCTTGCATAGTAAAGCTTATAGAGTTTACAACAAAAAGGCACAAAAGATCGAAGAATCAGTGCATGTTGTATTCTACGAAAAGACACAAGGAGTGCCTGCTGAAGAAGAAATATCAGAATGTATGAAAAAGCTAATCATACATGAGCAAAGAACTGAATCTAATGCTAGGCAAATCAAGTCAATTGAACTAAATGATGATTCTGACAATGACTCTCCTCCCCCAAGTCATGACAAGATAAATATAGTTCACGACAAAGAATTTCCAGCAAAAGACGCAGTTGCTCCGGAAGTTGCTGAAACTACGCAACCTCCCGTGCCTGTTGATGAGTTACCACAATCTAGCAATGTTGAACAAGCAGTTGCTGATGAATCAATCTCAGCAGAGACACAAAATCCCAGTAGTACTGAACAAGTACATGCTGAAGAGTCACATGCTGATGAGCAAACATATTCAGATCCAACGAGCAGAAAACCTGTTAATAAATGGATTAGAGATCATCCCTCTACGGATATGATTGGTGATATTGATAAACGCCAAGTGACTAGATCCAAAGTTTCTGCTACTCATGGAATTGCTGAAGAAGCAACTGTCGTAGAAGTAGATTCATTGTTCTCTTGCTTTGTTTCAGAAATTGAACCTAAAACCATAGAAGAAGCTTTAAAGCATTCTGAATGGATCAAGGCAATGCAAGAAGAACTGGATCAATTTGAAAGGAACAATGCCTGGAAACTTGTACCACTTGATGAAGGCAAGAAAGCTATTGGTACAAAGTGGGTGTTCAGAAACAAGCTGAGTGAGTCTGGTGAAGTAACAAGAAACAAAGCACGTTTAGTTGCACAAGGTTACTGTCAGACTGAAGGATTGAACTATGATGAGTCTTATGCACCAGTTGCAAGATTGGATGCAATTAGGTTTTTCTTGGCCTTTGCTGCTCACAATGACTTCATTGTTTACCAAATGGATGATAAAAGTGCATTCTTGAATGGTGAACTTGCTGAAGAAGTCTACTTAGAACAACCCCCTGCCTTTGAACTTCCCTCAGAAACCAAGATGGTATACAAGCTTCAGAAAGCTGTATATGGTCTAAAGCAAGCACCACGAGCTTGGTATGATACATTGGCTAAGGTCTTGCTGGATAATGGTTTCAAGAAAGGTGAAGTTGATAAAACCTTGTTTACCATGAACCATGATGGTAAAATACTCTTAGTTCAAATTTATGTGGATGACATAATTTTTGGATCTAAGGACAAGCAACTTTGTGATGATTTTTCCAAACTCATGACAAACAAATTTGAAATGAGTATGATGGGAAAATTGAATTATTTCCTAGGATTTCAAGTCAAGCAACTCAAAGATAGAATATTCATAAATCAAGCAAAGTATGCGAAAGAAATGCTCATAAAGTTTAGGATCAAAGAGGAAGAGAAACCTGAAAAGATCCCTATGAGTGTTGGTACCAAATTGGGCTATACTAAAGAAGATAAAAGTGTTGAAGAACACAAGTATAGGAAGCTCATTGGTTCCTTGTTGTATTTAACAGCAAGTAGACCTGACATTCAGTATGTTGTTTGTGTGTGTGCAAGATTCCAATCTGATCCAAGAGAATCACACTACAAAAAGACACTTAAGATACTGATATGTCAAAGGTACAGTCAATGTTGGATTATGGTACCCTAAAGATTCTAGACTAGAATTGGTTGGTTATTCTGATGCTGATCATGGAGGATCAACTCTTGATAGAAAAAGTACCTCTGGAACTTGTCAGTTTTTGGGTACTAGATTAATATCATGGTTCAGCAAGAAACAAACCTGTGTTGCCAATTCATCTACTGAATCTGAGTACATTGCGGCTGGTTGTTGCACAGCTCAAATCCTATGGATTCAGCAACAATTAAGAGATTATGGTATTTCTGGAAAGAAAACACCAATCTTTTGTGATAATACGAGTGCTATTGCTATCACGGAAAATCCTAAGTTTCACTCAAGAACCAAACACATTGATATTAGACATCATTTCATTAGAGATCATGTGGAAAAGGGAGATATTGAGGTTGTGAAAGTAGGTACTGATGATCAACTTGCTGACATCTTTACCAAACCCCTACCAGATAATAGATTCGCAATGTTAAGGCATAACCTTGGATTGATTGAATTACCTCAATAAAGGATACAATTGGCAGAATGTTGAAACAGGTATTCAGCAAGCCAAAGTATTCTTACTTAATTAAAAGCTCCTTCCACTAATTTCCTCTAAGAAATGATAGGTCACTACATGATTGCTGAAACAGGCATTCAGCAAGTAATTCCTTGAAAACGGGTATTTGTTAGGAAACTTGATCACTTGATGAGACAGACACTCAGTAAGAGAAAAACCTTGAAGATTGCTGAAACGGGTATTCAGACAATCAAAGATACTGAAACATGTACTCAAGTATCAAGGGAATTTTCTGAGACGGGAACTCAGAAAAGAGCAAAACTCATTTCTCAGATTTTACCAAAAGATATCTCAAGTATAATTTTTTTTTACTGATACGGGAACTCAGAAATGTCTTTTAAACTTAAGAAAATATGAGATGTCTACGTAAGGGGGAATTTTCAGCAAGTAACAAGGCTATTTATGCAAACTCGCTGAAAAGATTCTGATTTATTTCAGCAAGCAATCAAATCTCATAAATCTTGGTAAAATCAATTTGTGACGTTAATCGGGCACAGATAAACTCGTAATAATCATGACATGAAATACAATCGTGGCCATTGATTAAAAGGAGTTATTAATCTAACGGTTAACATTACAAAGAGAGAGAGTGCTCTGACGGTTTTTTGTTAGTGGGCCACTATGCATTTAATGCAAAGGCTCCACTAACGCCTTTGTTTCTCTGTTTTACCCTTGATGAGAACTCAAATCGATTGAGTTTCTCACACATCATAGATACTATATAAAGAAGGAGTTAGAGAAATGACAAAATTCTTTAACTCACATTTCCTTTCTCTGCAAATTTTAGCCTGAATCTACTGTACCTCCGGTCAAAAAGCAAAGAATCTTTTCGTACACATTCTCTTCTATATAAAGAAATGGCACCAAAAAGACAATCATCTAAGACCTCAAAGTCGTCTAAGGTTGATAGTGCTGAGAAACGCACTGCTCCGGTGACTACTCCGACGACAAACACATTGAAAGTTGTGTTGAAAAACGATAGAATAACCGAAAAACCTATGCCTCCCTCATATCTTGACACTGCAAAGTGTGAGATGATGATGCAATGGGGTGGTTTCGCAAAAGAGAAGTATATCCGATACTTCTATGAACAACAACTTGACGGTGACAATGAAGAGGCGCTTGACTTCATCAAGCAGCAAGGCCTCATTCATTTTATAACTGCTCGCCCTAAGCAAGTGAGCATGTTGGATACAATGGAGTTCTACAACAATGCAGAAATCCAGTCCCTAACTGATAGTCAAGGGGTCACTGAAAAAGTGATCTTTACTACAGTTCAGAACACGCAAATCGTCCTGAAATGGACTGATTTAGCAGAAATCTTTCAGATTCCAACCACTGGAACTGAAGATGACATCACTTCCACTGATGAAGAGATAGAAGCCTTCTACAGTGATGTCAGAAATGAGAAAATGAAGAAAGGAGAGATTGCTCCCGTGACTTGGACAAAGCACGTTAAGAGGAAGCATCTCTGCCATTCACTTGGTCTAGTAGCTCTGCTACTAATCAAAGTCTTGGACTCCCAAGTTGGAGGAATAGACCAAGTAGGTTTGAGAAGGTGGCCGCTGCTGATGCATATCTATGAAAACAAAACGGAGCTCAACTGGGCTAAATACATTTTCAACAGACTTGTTGATTGTGTGACTAAGTTCAAGGTCAAGGTTGAAGACAACAAGGTCTCACCTACCTTCCCAGTCATGTATGGACTGAAGATATGCTTTATCCTTGAACACTTCAGGATTCAGCTGAGAAACCCATTGCCAATCAAGAAATCTGTATGCAATGTGGGAAGAGCCTTCTACAAGCAGAATATAACTAAGACTGCTGGCAAGAAACTTGAAAAATCTAAGAAGACAACAGCTGCAAATGTTGTCAGCACAAGCCAGCAAGAAAGGTATACAACAGCTGCAAATGTCACCACTCAGCAACTTAGAGATGAAACTGCTGTAGATGGTGATAGAGATGAAACTGTTGTAGATGGTGATCATGCAGACACCACTACTACACCTGTTGCTGAAAATGCAACTACTGACGCCTCTGCTGGGAAACTGGAAAAATCCAAGAAGAAAAAGAGGAAAGCTGATGATGACACTCAGACTGCAGCGTCATCAGCAAAACCCGTCCCCAAGAGAAAAAGGACAAATAACCCAAGAAAGAAAACACTGGCTCGCAAGTCAGTACCAATTGTCCATGATCTCTCGGACGATTCCCAAGAAGTTGCTGAAAAGCAAACTCCAGTAGATGTTGACAAGGTGGTTACTGAAACCTATGTCAGCAACGTTGAAGTGTTTGCGGAAGCCTTAAACAATCAACACAATGTTGATTCATCTACTGTGAATAGACCACAAGGCAGTGTAAATGAAATTCTTGCCCCAATCCCATATATCTACATTGTAGATAATCTAGATGATCAGACTCTGGAACCAGCAATTGATATTGTTGCTGATATAAGAACCGCGACACTTGCTGAAGCTGCCGTTGCTGAAAAGATGGTTGCTGAACAAGCAACTCATCAAGTTGCTGAAGAACCAGTTGCTGAGACTACAATGGTTCAAGTCCCAGAAGTCGCTGAAACAACACAAGAAGCATTATTCGACGACGCATCTCATAATGCTGAGAATACTGGCCCCAGTTCACCAAAAACATCAATTGACAAAGTCCAGCTTGTACTGGAAGAAATAAGCCATCAAACGGAGTTGGATATTGAAGAAACATCCAACAAATCAATCGATGTTTTTATGACAAGCAGTGAGCTAAAGGGTCAAGATGCTTCTGCTCAACTTGTCATTTCAGAGACAAGGGAGATTACTGAAACCGCACAGCTTTCTCAAATAGAGCAAAACAAGAAGTCTGCTGAAGAAACAGTCCCAGAAACTGAAGAAGCTGTTATTGCTGAAAGGACTGATCCACAACCTGTCCTTCTTCAGCAGGTAGTTAACTCAACCATCAACAAATCTTCACTTTCTGAAACTCAATCTTTTGCTAATATTATGATTTCTCTACAGACTTCTCAAGATGCAAGTCAGACGGTTGCTGAAGCCTCTGCACCAGAATCAACACTTCCTGCTCAGCAGGTAGTTAAAGTTTTTGGTAATACAACTAAGTTTGACAACTTAGTACTTGTATCTAACTCACATTTATTTCAGGATGAACAAAGGGAGGATGCTTCTCAAGCTCCTTAAGGAATGGAAATTGTACCAGCACAAACAAGTGTGCAACATGAGCTTGCTGAATCTCAGCAGGTAAATCGTGTTTCAGCCTTGGACTCTAAGACAATTATCCAAACCTTTCCTGAACTAAATGTTATTCTTTTTCAGCCTTGGACTCTAAGACAATTATCAAAACCTTTCCTGAACTAAATGTTATTCTTTTTCAGGCTCTAAATGTTATTCGAGTGATAAGCCTAAGCGTCTGAACCAGAAAAGGAAGTTCAAGAGAAGCGGAACGGTACGCACAGATGAATGTCATTTCTGTAAGCAGAAAGGACATTGGAAGAAAGATTGCCCTAAGCTGAGGGCAGATCAAGCTAAGAAGCCACCGACTTCCAGCTCAGGTATGTTTGTTATTGAAATGAACATGACTACTTTTGACTCCAATGGTTGGATATTAGATACAGCATGTGGCTCGCACATTTATAATAATGTGCAAAGGGCCATTGAACACAGGCTAGTCAAGTAAGGTGAAATCAACTTGCATGTTGGGAACAACAATCTAGTTGAAGCCGAACGCGTTGGACGCTGCAAGATAGATTTACCATCAGGACAATGTTTGGAACTTGATAACGTTTATTTTGTTCCATCCATTGTCAGAAATATGATTTCCATTCCATTGTTGGACAACTGGGGTTTTTCCTTTGCTAATAATACTTGTTATTTTTCGTTAAATGACTAGTATTATGGAAAAGCTCGCTTAGTGAATGGTTTATATATTTTGCAAAGCAGTCTACCTTTATTTCAAATACATAACAAACAACCGTCTTCAAGTAGGAAGAATAATCCATCTTATCTATGGCATTGTTGGCTAGGCCATATCAATGAAACACAGATTCAAAGACTAAGGAAGTTGGACTACTTAGAACCATTTGATTTTGAATCATATGGTACGTGTGAATCATGTGTTAAGGGTAAGATGACGAACAAAACTTTTGTTGGACAAGGTGTTCGTACCATTCGCTGCTTAGAGCTCATACATACCGATGTATGTGGACCTTTTAAAGTCCATGCGCGTGGGGGTTATCCTTACTTCGTTACCTTTACTGATGATTTCTCAAGGTATGGATATATTTATCTTATGAAGAATAAATCCGAGACCTTTGGGAAATTCAAGGAGTTTAGGAATGAGGTCGAGAATGAATTGAACCTAAGGATAGTCACTCTTCGATTGGATCGAGGAGGTGAATACCTTAGTGAAGAATTTATTGACTACTTGAAGGAAAATGGAATTCAATCGCAATGGAACACCACAGTTAAATGGTGTGTCTAAGAGAAGGAATCGAACCCTGTTAGACATGGTGAGATCAATGATTGGATTCTCGACTCTTTCAAAACATCTATGGGGATATGCACTGCAAACTGCAATCTACATTCTGAACCGTGTACCATCTAAATCAGTGGAGAAAACTCCTTATGAGTTATGGAAGGGAAAGAAGCCCTCACTGGGCTATCTTAGACCTTGGGGCTGTCTTGCGATAGTCAAATTGATGCTCACTGATAAGTTAGATGCCAAGGGTGTCAAAATATATTTCATAGGCTATTCTCTTAGACGAGAGGCTATGAATTCTATCATGCTGAAGATCACTAGGTGATAGTATCTAGAAACGTTAAGTTTTTAGAAGCAGAATACCTCGAAGAAGAGAGGTTAGATGACATGATAGAACTTGAAGAAATTCAAGACTTTGACACGCGCGAACATGAGTTCTCTAAATCTTCTGATTTGGACTCAAGTTCAATGGGAGCTTTCGAAGCAGACAAGGGTAATGATATAACACTTGCTAGGCATGCCATAGTCAGTGGGAGTCGTGTGATTAGATCAACAGTTGAAACCACACCAATAGAACCCGTTGTCAATCAAACTGTGCAACAAGTTGCACAAGAGCAGCTTCCCGCTAGGGAACAGGGTCGCGTGGCGCGACCAGCTGCATCAGTGCCCACAGATAATGTTCGTGTTACACGAAGCCAGAAAAGAAAAGCACCAGAACCAGTCGAGCTCCGTAGGTCAAAGAGGATCCTAAAAGGACTTCAGAAGCAAAGCTTTATGATAGAAGACATCAGTGTACTTGATGTCGGCTTATCAGATCGGGAAAATCCCGAGACCTACAAAGAGGCAATAATTGATATTGACTCAGACAAATGGCAAGAGGCCATGGAATTGGAGATGGACTCCATGTACCTGAACCATGTTTGGAACTTGGTAGACTTGCCCCAATGGGTTAGACCTATTGGGTGCAAATGGGTCTTTAAACGAAAGACAGATGCCGATGACATGGTACAAACGCACAAAGCTAGGCTTGTGGCGAAAGGCTACACGCAAAGGTATGGCATCGATTACGATGAAACCTTTTCACCGGTAGCAAAATTGAAGTCCATTCGAATTCTACTTGCGATAGCTGCCTACTATGATTATGAGATCGGGCAGATGGATGTAAAGACTGCCTTCCTCAATGGCAACCTTGAGGAAGAGGTCTGTATGGTACAGATGGAAGGTTTTATTAGTAAAACCAGGCCAACTGCTGTATGCAAATTACAGAGATCCATCTATGGGCTAAAGCAAGCGTCTAGGAGCTGGAATATCCGCTTTGATGAAGCTGTCAAATAGTTTGACTTCATCAGAAGCAAGGAAGATCCCTGTGTCTACACTAGGCACAGCGACAAGGGAGTCGTTTTCATGATCATCTATGTTGATGACATTTTGATCATGGGAAACAATGTCTCTATGATAGAAGAGACTAAAGTTTGGTTATCAAGTACCTTCTCAATGAAGGACTTGGGTGAACATCCTAAGGATCAGGATCTATAGAGATAGATCCAAGAGGATGTTAGGATTGACACAGTCCACCTACATCGACAAAATACTGAAGCGTTATAAGATGGACGACTCAAAGAGAGGCATTCTCCCAGCTAGGCATGGGATTGTTTTATCAGTTAAGGATAGTCCTAAAACTGATGAAGAAAGAAATGCAATGAGTCGTGTGCCCTATGCTTCGGCAGTAGGGTCTATAATGTATGCAATGAATTGCACAAGGCCCATGTGGCATATGCGCTTAGTGTCACTTGTCGACACCAACAGAATCCAGGAGTACCTCACTGGACTGCTGTAACGAACATTCTTAAGTACCTTTGACGGACTAAAGAGATGTTCTTGGTGTTTGGTGGAGAACCAGAATTAAAGATGTCTGGTTATGTCGACGCTGAATTTGAATCAGATCCTGATGACTTTGAGTCACAGACAGGATACGTATTCAAATTGAACGGAGGAGCTATCTGTTGGAAGAGTTCTAAGCAAGCCACGATTGCTGACTCATCCACAGAAGCCGAGTACATTACTGAATCAGAAGCATCGTAAGAAGCTGTCTGGATTTCAGAGTTCTTGAAGGAATTGAGGGTTGTTCCTGCTCCTAGTCCAATAACGATTTATTGGGACAATACGGGCGCCGTCGCTCAAGCTAAGGAGCCTAGATCTACAAACAAGAACGTACATGTACTTAGAAAGTATCACGTTGTTGAGGCTCTGAATCTACAATCACGGATTTGAACGGATTGAGGGGCTCCAACGACCTGAAAGCGATACAAAAGCGACCTAGAGCGGTGAGATTCAAAGGTGACACCGGTGTGGTGTCGACCGAAGGCACTCCGACGCTCAAGTTAGTATGTTTGGGATAGACGATATAAAAGTAAATTCGAATAATGAATGAAATAAACTTATCCTTGTTATTCTAGAGAAATAGAGAGTCAGCCGTGGAATTGGATATGCGAGGTTGCCTCGGATTTGATATCACCGGAGTCTGACTGAATTAATGGCCTTGAGCGGTGTGATTGGTTGTTAGTTTTGGAATGGAGAGTGCCTGACCAGTAGGGTTTCAGGGTTGCGAGATTATATGTGCTAGAAAAGATATTTTCGTCGGAGGCGGACTGGAGGATGATCGTAGAGATTAGGTTTTAGCTTAATGTGAGAATGCTATTGTTTAAAGTATGATGTAGTGAATGTTCCATGCCCCTTCGTTCCAGTCGCTCTCTCTTATATAGAGAGAATAGCCGAAAGAGCCTTTGGTCAGTTAAACGTGATCCCGAGATTTGAGGGTTGTTTCTCTTATTTCGAATCGTGGATGACTGACTCTTCGAAGTGAATCAGTTAGAGTCTGACTCGTAACTGACTGCTTGCCTCTGACGGCATGTTGAAGTTACCCTAGTTTTAGTCGGTCGAATTCGTCGTAGAGAGACTGATACTCAATTTGGACTTGTACGTCTGTTAATGTAATGGGCTCAGTGGCCCTTTCCATAATTGGGCTACTCAAAATGAGATTGGATTGCAATTATGGACTTAGTCGCGAGGGACTCTGAACGGACCTGCTAGCTCAATGGCCCTCTTGACCTAACTTTCTTAGTCAAACGTAGAGGCAAATTATTACCATTACAGTTTGTCCCCCACTCTTCAAGTCGAGAGTCTCGAGTTGAAGAGTAGAAGTAATTTAACTTCATTCGAGGGCACTTTAAGATAAAAAAATATATCCAGTGACCCTGAACGCTACCAGTCGACCTGTACATGAAAATTTCATTGTTTGATTTTTATTTTTTACTTTTTTTTGAGATATGCCAGTCGACCTCGAGATTTGAGGGTGCCTCATAGGTACACCAAACGTACATACATGTTGTTATAAACTCGAGGGTGCCTCATGGGCACGTGAAGTGAACAAATAAGTTTTTAGGTAAAAGGGTGTCTCATAGACTCATAAGATATATATTATATTTGAGGGTGCCTCGTAAATACACAAAAATAAAGGAGTGGGTTTTTGCGCTTGATGGCACCTCATGTGGGTATAAAGTGGATACGGAAACCGGCATTCCAGGGTGCCTGATACGAAATTGTGTTCATGAGGGTGCCTCCATAGTCGAACAAATATCTCAGTACCATTTCACACTTTGAGGCACACAAACAAAAGACTACAACTTGCCAAGGGGCGTTTGGGTCAAAAAAAAAAATTAATAATAATAATAATGTAGTATGAGTATATAAGATTAATAGTAATATGACATGCATGAGTTTATATGTATGCTGCAAAATATATTGGGCTTACTTGAATTGAAATGATGAACCAATCCACGGCCCATCAAACAAGGGAATGAATATTTTAACTTATCTTCACTTTCCCTTTCTCAACCTCCTTCACGCTCACTACCAGAGAATCAGAAAGAAACACGGTTTCTTCACATCTCACCATCACCATCGGTTTTCATCATCACCCTCCTTTCCTTTTTGTTTCTCTTGTGGCTGAATTTAGTGCTCGAAAGTTCAGTAGTGTGTCGGGTTGAATGCGTTCGTGAAAGGAGGACCCTACGAGCCGTCTTTTGCGTGTAGTGCGGCTCTAGGAGCTCGAATTTTGCTGTTGGTAAGCCACTTTTTTCCTTGTTTCTTGGGTCTTCTTTCGATTTATAGTTGATTTTACCCGATCTGCTGTAGCCGAAAGAGTTTTGTAATTTCCCTACTTTCTATGGGCTCGATTTATGTTGTTTGGAAAAGGGAACTTCACTTTCCCAAAAGTTTTAGATTATACGGGAAATGTGTAAAGCAACCATGTTTGAACTCGAATCTTGCTCTTTTGGTTGGCTGTTTTTTAGAATTTTTGGAAAAAGAGCCCGTTTTCTTCTTTGTTCTTGAGTTAATAAGTTGGGTGTAACTCGTTTTCTCAGTTCCAAAGCAGTATGTTTGCTTCGACTTGTTGTCTCACTATTTTTTGGGTTCAAGAAACACATTTGAGAGTATATCTTTGTGCCAAAATATGGATCTGTCATATCATATTGAACTATCAATTTTGCTGTTTTGGAGAAGCAGTATGTTTGTTTTAGTATCTAGATTTTTCTTTTCATTTAATTATGATTGAGTATAGGCCTTCTGTGGTGCAAAAAGTAGAACTTTGTTTCAAGATCGGTGCTTTACAAAGTCTGTCATGATGAATTTTGCAGGATCTATTGTTCTCTGTAGTTCTCTGTTGTGCAATCGGCTCAATCTCCTCGGCAAATTGCGGTTATTGCGACATTTGATCAGGTGTGTATGTTTACTCTATGAGCGACTGTTTCGCAAAAATATCTTTGTACAGGCTCTAGCTTATTATTTGGTCATTAGCATGTAGAATGTTGAGCTTTTATTGTGCGATGGTGTTGCGATGAGACTTGCATGGTGATGTTTGGAACATTGTTTACTTGCATGATATGTCGTAGGATGTATTTTAGCTCTTAGGGATCATGGGTGGTGATCCAGGTGCCATTGTTAATCGTGTGAACTGGGACTCTGACGACGATAATGAGGGATTCACACCTAGGTCTTTACCGTTGGGCTGGAATCCGGGCAAGCCTCCTCCGCCACCTCGGTTTTCTAGGGGGCTTAGTTCGGAGATCCTTCCTGAAGATAAGAATGTTGCTTCTACTATTCGTGACGAGCATGTTCCGTGGTTTAGACGTGTTTATGGGATCCCCGAGAGCGTTAAGCTCTGTCCCCCACACCGTTCTCGGCTAGTGGACTGGAAATTTCCGAAATCGAAGGCAGTGGCCTTTTACAAACTTTGGTTTGATATTGGGTTACGACTTCCCTTGCCGTGGTTTTTGATTGAGGTGCTTACTTATCTTCGCGTTGCTCCTAGTCAGCTTATGCCGAATGCTTTAAGGCTGATCCTCGGGTTACAAACAATTAGCGAAACTAGGGGGATAAAAATAGGCGTTGATACTTTGATGCACTCTTACTTTGTGAAGGAAATGCCTAAGGAGAAAGGCAGGATTATGCTTGCTTTGAGATCTGGCTATGAACAACTGGTTGTCACACCTACTACTAGTGACAATAGTTCATGGAAAGAGGAATATTTCTTTGTGAAAACTAATTATGTGTTTGGGTCTGATAGGAATTTGAGGGTCCCTGTTCATTGGCAGCCCTTTGGTGAGTCATATAGACTTTTATGCAGACTTGGATTTCTTAAATGGAATTGATCTCATTTTGCTTCTGTTTTGCAGAAGGCATTAAGTCGGACCCTGATTTAGGAGCGCAAAGTGCTGAAGAGATTTTAAAGCTGCCTTTTCAAGATAGAAAGTCTTGTGTGCTTCTGACACCGAGAGTACTCGAGACTACTAGCATTTGGTGGACAACTATCATGGAGACTGGAGGTAAGTCTATATTCACATGTTTCTAATTCGTACTTTTCGTGTTTTATATTTTGTCCTTGACTTGTGGAGTGTTTTCATTTCAGGCTGCCCTGAGTCATATTCCGAGAGAGTTGATGAGTCCTCTAGCATTCGGAATTCTCATGATATGCTTTTGGAGTTCAGGAAGGAGAGGGAGAAGAAAAAGAGGCTTGCAGACTCTCAGAAGCAGATTATGAGTCCTGAGACTATCCTCGAAGGAGAGCCCTTGCGTATGAAGAGAAGGAAGAAAGGCCATTCCACAAGCGCGTTTGAAGGTTTTGCCACGACAGTCGAGCTGGGCGTTGACGCAAGTGTGAGCGTGAATGACTCTTTCTATTTTGAGGGTAAGCGATTTGACTTGGATGGAATTAGTAGCATCAGTCATGGAGGAGTAAGGGGAGCTGCTTCTTATGTTCTGGGAGAAAATATTAAGGTGACTGAATATTTTATCCTTCTTGAATATAACTGTCTGACTGTCAATATTCTTTTAGTGTTTGTCTTTACTTACTTTCTTTTTTGGCGATGTTTGTATTAGGCGCTTCATGGTTCCATTTTCTTGGCTGAGCGAGTGGAGTCACTGGAGGATGAGTGTGACGGTTTGAAGAAGGAAAATGGTGAGCTGAAGAAGCTTGTTTCTGCCGCTGAGGAGAGGGCGACTGATGCTTTGGCCAAAAAGGAGAAGGCTGAGGGCTTGATGAGGCAGACTATACACAAAGTGAGAAGTGTGTGATTGAGACAAGGCGCGATATTTTCAAGCAACTGTTGGAAGGGGTAGAATTCGACTATGCTGAAGAGGTTTGTGACTGTGATGAGTTGTTGCAGGATAAGGCTGCCCAGTCTTGATTGCGTTCGAGCAGCTATGTCTTGAGTTTCATATGTAGGTTTTGTGTATGAGTAACTTTGACTCATTTCTTTTGTCAGACTTAGAATTATTGTATTGTTGTTGAACCAAGTTTGGAGCTTTCTTCATATTTTGTTGTTTTTAGAAGTGGGCAAGTCTGGAACTCTTATGATATTGAAAGATTGAACATGTAAGAACCTTGAACTTGTCAAGGCGCCTTGTTCTTTTGGTCTGACTCTGGCGAGAGTTTTAACATCATTGTAGATTTATTGCAATCTTGTTGTTGTAGTCAGACTGAACTAATACTCGAATGTAGGTAGAGAGGCTTAAGTAATGTAACATGCATAATGTGGAAATGACTTAGTTTCATAATGTACTAACCGGTCTGTTCGGTGTGTGCCTGGCAGCATCAGGTACACGGTTGTCTCCCTCTTCTGCCCCCCGAGTCCAAGTACGAGATCGTAGGGCTTGTTCTTGGACTTTGTTCCTAATTTCCTGCTTCCGAGCTTTTCAGTCTGTGTGGCATCGTCGTCACTTGATGTTGTCAGGATGTCCATTTGCTTTGGGGTGAAACAGCCTGTGGAGTGCCCAAAAGGAAGGGACCCCCCGGGGGGGGGGGGGGGGCAATAAACCGACCTGCTACCGGGTTAGTTGACCGGCATGCCCCCTGTCAGATCGGTGTGGTTTTAACGAGAAATCAATCTCATGAGACAAAGTTGGATTGTACCTCCAATGTTGGTGGCGGAGCTGCATATTTGGATCCGATGCCTTACGGTGGCAGGCGTCTTGAAGATGACTTTTTTGTAGAAGTCAGTGACTCTTCATGGTGCCTTTTGGCGGCAAGCGTCTTTAGAGATGGTTCACTAGGCACTCTGACAGCTTAGTCAGGTGGTTGAGCTATAAAAGGATCAGTGGACCCCCCCGGAGGGGGGGGGCAATAAACCGACCTGCTACCGGGTTAGTTGACCGGCATGCCCCTTGTCAGATCGGTATGATTTTAACGAGAAATCAACCTCGAAAATAAATGTGTTAAAAGTGATACCTCTTCAAGTGGATGGCGTTCCAGCTGTTGTGAATTGGACGTCCATCGTCCGCCTGCAGTTTGTAGGCGCCATTGCCTACCACTTTGATGATCTTGTAGGGGCCATCCCAATTCGGCCCTAACTTTCCAGCTCCTACTTCTTTGGTATTCTGGAATACGCGTCGTAGCACCCAGTCGCCTTCCTTGAATGTACGGATTCGTATGTGTTTGTTGAAGTATTCTGCTGCCTTATGTTGATATGCCGCATTTCTGATCATTGCTTTTTCACGAAGTTCATCGATCGTGTCGAGTTCGTGTTCTAACTCAGTGCCATTGTATTGTTCGTCGGCCATTTCATACCTCGCGGTAGGGAGTCCGGCTTCTACTGGAATGACTGCCTCAGTGCCATAAGTGAGGCTGAATGGAGTTTCTCCTGTTGGAGTCCTTGATGTGGTGCGGTAGGACCATAGAACAGCTGGTAGTTCGTCTGCCCAGGCTCCCTTAGCATGTGTTAGCCTTTTTTTCAAGCAGCTCATGATAGTTTTATTGGTTGCTTCGGATTGGCCATTCGCTTGCGGGTATCATGGTGTGGAGAATGTAAGCTTGATGCCCCAGTCTCGACAGAAGTTTTGGAACCCGTGACTTATGAATTGGGAGCCATTGTCTGTGACGATTTCATTTGGGACTCCAAACCTGCAAATGACATGTTTCCACATAAATTTTTTAACTTCGGTGTCCCTTACCTGCTTGTAAGCTTCTGCCTCTACCCATTTGGTGAAGTAGTCTGTCACTGTGAGCATGAATACACGCTGGCCTGGGGCGGTTGGCAATTTTCCGACTATGTCCATTCCCCACTTCATGAAGGGCCAAGGCGTGATCGTCGAATGTAACTTTTCAGCCGGAAGGTGACTGACTTGCGAGTGTCTTTGGCATGGGTCACACCTGGTAACAAAGTCTTTCGAGTCTCCTTTCATGGTCGGCCAGTAGTACCCTGCTGTGAGCGCACGGTTTGCAAGGCTTCTTGCTCCGGAGTGATTACCGCATTCACCTTCATGTAACTCAGATAGAACATATTTAATCTCGTTAGGAGCTACGCACCTGAGTAGTGGACCTGAGAAAGATCTCTTGTAAAGTCGGTTGTTGTGGATAGTGAAGCGTGCTGCTTTGGCTTTTATCCTTCGTGCTTCAATTTTATCTGTTGGGAGAGGTCCACTTTCTAGGTATGAAATTATTGGAGTCGTCCAATTTGGCTCTGTAGTTATCTCGGCTACAGTCTGGTCGGGTGACTCTTCTTTCCATGTTGCTGGCCATTGAATGTATGCTATTGGGATCGACGTAGATGTTGTGGTTTGGATAGATGCGCCTAAGTTGGCTAGGGCGTCTGCTTGGCTGTTTTCTATTCTGGGTACCTGTAAAATAGAGAATTCTTCGAAGGCAGTCTTCGATTCTCTGGCGACTTTGAGGTATGCAACCATCCTTGGGTTGACTGTCCGGTAGGATCCCTGCAATTGGTTAACTATTAATTGTGAGTCTGAGTATACCTGAATGTTCTTTATTCCCATGTCTCGAGCCAAGTTCATGCCGGCTATTAATGCTTCATACTCAGCTTCGTTGTTGGTCGCTTTGAATCCACATCTAATAGATCGTTGAATTATGTCTCCTTCTGGTGATGTGAGTACCATACCAAGTCCACTGCCTCTGATATTGCTTGAGCCGTCAACTGAGAGTTTCCATTGAGAGTTGTCTTTTTCCTGCAAACAAAGAAGTTCTTTTTCGGCTTGACTGCAATCACTTGGTGCGAAGTCGGCGATGAAGTCTGCGAGGGCTTGTGACTTGATAGCGGTGCGAGGCTGGAATGAGATTTCATGCTCGCTGAGCTCTACTGCCCACTTTGCTAGTCTGCCTGAAAGTTCTGGTTTATGTAAGACGTTGCGAAGTGGGAAGCTAGTAAGAACAGTGATAGGGTGACACTGAAAATAGGGGCGCAACTTTCTTGCGGCAGTGATTAACGCAAGGGCTAGCTTCTCCAGTTGGCTATATCTGGTCTCTGCATCTAGTAACGACCTCCTTACGTAATAAACTGGTAATTGGTTCCCATCTTGCTCCCTTACCAATACTGCACTCAATGCTGCGCCTGAAATTGCCAAGTACAAGAACAAGGTTTCTCCGTCATTGGGCTTGGAGAGCACTGGTGCTGTAGTAAGGTAGCGCTTGATGATGAACGGAGATTTGTCAGGTCTCGATTCAGCAAATAAATTTGTAATTTAGCCAAAGGCAATCCACAACTACAACGAAAACCGTAGTGTAGCAGTAGAATGACTCGAGTGTCGTTCTCTCAGGACTATAACTAGCTTTATCTATTTAACAAGAAAATATAAAACAGCAAATAAAAAGCAATAGGGGGTTTTCAAGCAGATAATGGAGGTTGGTGATAGTATGGTCCTTCTTAACATAATGGGTCGATAATTATGCATAAATTCCTCGGTCTTGCATGGAGATCTTTGAATGAATCTAGGGTCCTGTTGTAAGTATTGTGCACTACGAAGATAATAACGGTCTGACCTGTCAACAACTAACGTCCTATTGTGTTCCGTAATCATTCAACACTACGAAGATAATTAAGTCTGTTTGGCCGACAAGTGTCCTAGTGTGCATAATGATCAATACAACATACGAGAATTTTGGTGTTCAACTCATCAACGAAATAAAGCAATGACACGGAGTATAATGCGCGATATAGCCATTAGCATGATTATCTTCCCTCGCTAAGAATTCACATACTACCACCAACGATAAATTTAGCTACTCATAATGTGCATGCAATCAATAGCAATCATAGAAGAAAACATATTGAAAGAATATATAAAATAAGTAGATAAAAGTTGTAAGATACAAAGTTACCGAAGGTTGTCAATCTTCGGATGATTGTGATCCTACGCGCTCCAATCTGCTATGAAAAAGTATCCCCTAAGCTACGGAACTCCCAGGACAGGCCCTGGGAAGTTCCTACCTAAAACTATAGAGAGAGGTGAGAAAGAAGGCTTGGAAAGATATGATTTTCGGAGAGAAAACTCGCAACTATATATAGGCCCGAAAAAGGTCTGGGGCGGTTCGCCCCCCAGTATTTCACGGAATTTCCGCATTTTTCAACGCGGATTTGGATTTCTTCACCTTTTCGGACTCGGTTTCAGACTTCTAATGGCCTTCTAACCTCCAGATTCGGCCCATAGACTCCAAATCCTATCCGGAAACCTTCAGATACTCCAAAAATATGCTTCTGGAACACCAATTCCTTGTAGACTTTAATATATTTGCCCATAAATCTCCGAATTTCAACCAAAACCTGTAAAATAAAATCTAAAGGGAAACGTGACACTATTCTAATAAAATGTACTAAAATATAGCTAAATTAACATAGAGGATAGCTAAATTAGGTGAAAAAGACTCGAATGAAAGTGTAAAATACACGTTCATCAAACTCCCCAAACCGAACCTTTACTTGTCCTCAAGCAACTAAGCTAGACTCTAATACAAAAAACATGCAAGACTCAAAAATGGAGTTTCATGCCAAATAAAATGAACTAAATTACTGAATCTACCAAATAACATATGAACAAAAACCATATAAATCAAAGCATGAATATAGGTTGAAGAATACCTCGATTGACTTATACACATCCACATAAGCACTTATGTCAAGACAAGATAGTCTCTCGTAACATTCTCTATTTGGACCTAGTCAGTGACGACGTAATGATGCATGCTAAGATACGAATGGTTGCCCCGTGCCTATGAAACTGAGGACTTACTGTTGTTCCACCATGTTAAGACTTTCCCTCAAAAGAGGTCGAACCAGTACTGGCTCTCATCAAACGAAGGAGGGTTCCCTATAAAAGATAACACTCCCATATTCTACCCATCTCTCAAGTAAAGTCTTAAGCTATTCACCACTTCCTGAATGGCAGGACGAGGGTGGTTTAGAACAGATGACACTTAAGACAAAAAAGATAAAAAATAGAAAAATACAATTACGAACAATACGAAAAATGGAAAAGACTCAAACTTTGCTAAACTGCTATTTGGCTTAATTTTTTGGACCCTTCTTTGCTTTTTTGGGGTCTTCTCTTTTTTTTTCTTTTTTTCTTTCCAGATTCTTTTTTTCTTTTTTCTCTCTTTTTTTTCTTCTGGAATTTTTCTTTCTTTTTTTCGATTTTTTTCTTAGCCAGCAGTAGCATAACAAAAAGAGAAATAAAATGACTCACACGACTTCCCCAAACCTATTCGAAAGAATAGGTTGGAGTACAAAATTACGGAAAAGGAAAAATAAACTCACGATACGAAAAATGAAAAACAGAAACAAGTCTAACGATGGTGTAACCCCCCTCCCCAAACCTATTCGGAAGAATAGGTTATAAATAAAGGATCACACAACCTCACACTACCTCCTTCCTAGGCATTTAGCAATCTCAAAGCATGGTGAAGACTTGTTGCCTCTTAGGTACATAATTACTCGGGAAAACAACCATAAGACCCTAACATGCATCATCCTATTATAAAGGCCTTCGTGAACCGCAGTAGAGAAAACACCACTAAGTGATGTCGAGACTACCATGCTTAACTAAGTGCAATACATAAATGTGACAAGCCAAGCGAGAAAAAGCTCAAACAAATTCATAGAGATGAAGCATACGATTAATGGCATAGCTAATTGATCTACCCAATAAAAAAGTTCAAAAAATTCGGCAATAAATTCCATATAAAACATGCAAGACTATCCTAGGAAAGCAGTAAACGTGCAAATGCAATTAAAAAAAAACAAGACTATCCTACTCAACATCACAAAGCAAAACAATACTTAACATCATGGTTCACATCCCATCCCCCTCATGAAACTTAAGCTAGTCCCTAGGAAAAGAGAATGAGTAAATAAAAAGTGATACTAGATGTTACCGAACGGTTTGGCCTCGGTCGGCTGAGTATTCAAGAATGGACTCAAGAGTACCTCCCCACGGTGGCCGCCATTCTCTTGGTCCGATGTAGCAAAGAGACCTAGGAAGCCTCAAAGATCTCACCATGGTGAATGGACTGGTTTGCTTCGCAGGCATATTCAATAAGGACTTCATCAATAGGAGGACATTCACTTTGACTTCATCGAGGTGCTTGTTTAGTGGTGGCTCCTGTGTATCTTGCTTGTCAAGCTTTCCACCTCGGAGAAGTAGGTTTACCTCTTTGTACTTAAGAACCTCAGTAGTAACGGAAGGAAGTGGTTTTGGGTTGATGCGAATGTCTGGGAGTAAAGAAACAGGGGAGCTGGGGTCGTCCAGCTCACTGGTCATGGGAGGCGGTTCTCCCCCCATGCTGGGCGACTCGCCCCCCACCTCCAGGGAGGTGTCGCCTTCCAATCCTTTCTCCTCTTCAAGTTCTCGAACCTCTTCTACTTCAGCACAATTCAACAAGCTGAATTCTTCCGTAAGATGCTCAGTTACTTCAACTTCTTCAACAACTTTTGCTATACGAAGGTCATCTTCATCTTGCTCGGCATGTGCATCTTCCTCACTGATTTCTTCGGTTTCAAAATACTCCTCGGATGAGCTTCTTGCTTCACCTCGATCTACTTCCTTTGCGGTGATGTGAATTGGTATGACCTCATCGAATTGTGTTGAACCTCTGGCGTACTTACGGATGACTTCTTCTGCCTCGTCGACCGTACATTCTCCCAGACCGTCGCTCAACTGATCCACTCTAAGTCGTTCCTCTTCACGAAGTCCACCAACGAAGCACCAAATCAACTCCCCATCTTCGAAACGGTGATGGGGGCACTCACGTTTATACATCTCAAAACGTTCGTAGGCGTCACAAAACTGCTCATACTCTCCTTGCTCGAAATATTGGATCCTATCACGTAAGGCAATTGTCTCATGATAAGGCATGAACCGCGCCAAGAACTCCTCCACTACTTGGCCCCAAGTTTTCAGCGATCCTGGTTCAAACCTTGCAATCCAACGCCTCGGCTCATACCCAAGAGCAAAAGAAAATAGTTTCCTGCATAATGGGTCCTTAGTAACCCCTTCTGCTGGAATTCTTTCTATTTCCTCCTCATAGGATCGAATGAAACTCCATGGGTCCATCCCTACTCCATCTTCGTACCTCGGTAAGTACCTCACCATGGACTCCGTCACCTCATACCTCCTTAACTCGTCTTCCAGGTATATAGAAGATCCTCTCCTCACCTGCGAGAATTGGGGTGTCATGCGAGCGCGCATGGACATCATACCTATATGACTGTAGTAAGAGTAACTCAAAACTAAAAATTAGCCTCGTTAGAAATTTTGAAAAATCGAGAATAAATCTAGATATCGAATACTACTAAGGCTAGCAAAGGGAAA
Organism: Plantago ovata; assembly: GCA_028274465.1. Lineage (NCBI taxonomy): Eukaryota > Viridiplantae > Streptophyta > Magnoliopsida > Lamiales > Plantaginaceae > Plantago > Plantago ovata. Next base: position 22,990,795 of record CM051458.1, read on the forward strand.
TTAGAAACAGACTAGGAAAGCAGTATGAGAGAGAGATTGAAAATGAAAACTAAAACTAGTAGAATTAGGAATCTAAAGCTGTAAGTATAAACAAATTAAACAGAAAAAAGGAGTATAGTCCCCGGCAACGGCGCCAATTTGATGAACGGAGATTTGTCAGGTCTCGATTCAGCAAATAAATTTGTAATTTAGCCAAATGCAATCCACAACTACAACGAAAACCGTAATGTAGCAGTAGAATGACTCGAGTGTCGTTCTCTCAGGACTATAACTAGCTTTATCTATTTAACAAGAAAATATAAAACAGCAAATAAAAAGCAATAGGGGGTTTTCAAGCAGATAATGGAGGTTGGTGATAGTATGGTCCTTCTTAACATAATGGGTCGATAATTATGCATAAATTCCTCGGTCTTGCATGGAGATCTTTGAATGAATCTAGGGTCCTGTTGTAAGTATTGTGCACTACGAAGATAATAAGGGTCTGACCTGTCAACAACTAACATCCTATTGTGTTCCGTAATCATTCAACACTACGAAGATAATTAAGTCTGTTTGGCCGACAAGTGTCCTAGTGTGCATAATGATCAATACAACATACGAGAATTTTGGTGTTCAACTCATCAACGAAAGAAAGCAATGACACGGAGTATAATGCGCGATATAGCCATTAGCATGATTATCTTCCCTCGCTAAGAATTCACATACTACCACCAACGATAAATTTAGCTACTCATAATGTGCATGCAATCAATAGCAATCATAGAAGAAAACATATTGAAAGAATATATAAAATAAGTAGATAAAAGTTGTAAGATTCAAAGTTACCGAAGGTTGTCAATCTCCGGATGATTGTGATCCTACGCGCTCCAATCTGCTATGAAAAAGCATCCCCTAAGCTACGGAACTCCCAGGACAGGCCCTGGGAAGTTCCTACCTAAAACTATAGAGAGAGGTGAGAAAGAAGGCTTGGAAAGATATGATTTTCGGAGAGAAAACTCGCAACTATATATAGGCCCAAAAAACGTCTGGGGCGGTTCGCCTGAGAGCTGGGGCGGTTCGCCCCCCAGTATTTCACGGAATTTCCGCGGTTTTCGACGCGGATTTGGATTTCTTCACCTTTTCGGACTCGGTTTCAGACTTCTAATGGCCTTCTAACCTCCAGATTCGGCCCCTAGACTCCAAATCCTATCCGGAAACCTTCAGATACTCCAAATATGCTTCTGGAACACCAATTCCTTGTAGACTTCAATATATTTGCCCATAAATCTCCGAATTTCAACCAAAACCTGTAAAATAAAATCTAAAGGGAAACGTGACACTATTCTAATAAAATGTACTAAAATATAGCTAAATTAACATAGAGGATAGCTAAATTAGGTGAAAAAGACTCGAATGAAAGTGTAAAATACACGTTCATCACTTGATCTGTTGTAAGGCGCCCTCACATTCTTCTGTCCATCGAAAATCCTTGCTTTTCCGCAGCGTATCAAAAATGGTTTGCATTTTTCTGATGATTTTGGAATAAATCGGCTCAGAGCGGCTAGTCTCCCATTAAGTTTTTGCACGTCCTTAACACTTTTCGGGGAGGGGATGTTAGAAATGGATCGGATTTGATCGGGGTTTGCCTCGATACCTCTCTGTGTGACTAAGTATCCGAGGAATTTTCCAGAAGAAACTCCAAAGGAACATTTGGCCGGGTTCAGCTTCATGTTGTATTTGCGGAGGACTGAGAATGCCTGCTGGAGGTGGTCTAGGTGTTGATCCGCAACGAGGGATTTGACGAGCATGTCGTCAATATATACTTCCATAGTGTCCCCCAACATACTAGAGAACATTCGGCTAACCAGTCTTTGATAGGTGGCTCCGGCATTTTTAAGTCCGAATGGCATGACCTTGTAGCAAAAGGTACCCCGCTCCGTGACAAATGAGGTTTTCTCTTGATCTTCTGGATGCATCAATATCTGATTGTAGCCTGAGAAGGCATCCATAAAGCTTAGGAGCTCATGCCCAGCCGTGGAAGCTACCAACATGTCGATGTGTGGTAGGGGGAACGAATCTTTCGGGCATGCCTTGTTCAAGTCTGTAAAATCGATGCACACCCGCCACTTACCATTCTTCTTCTTTACTACGACCACGTTTGCTAGCCAGTCTGGGTAGTGGACCTCTCGGACAGATCCAATATCGAGTAACTTCTGGATCTCCTCGTTGATGATTTTGTTGCGCTCTGGGGCAAATTTCCTTCGTTTCTGTCTGACTGGCGGGAAGTTTGAGTCGACTTGAAGTTTGTGAGTGATTATTTCCGGATCAATTCCGGTCATGTCCGTGTGCGACCAGGCAAAACAGTCGTGATTTCCTGCAAGAAAAGATATTAGTTTACCTCTGAGTTCTGGTGTCAGCCTTGTCCCGATCTGAACCTTGTGATCCGGGTGGTCTGGATGAATCTGTACTTCGTCAAGCTCTTCCATTCCGGGGTGATCTGGGTCAGATGGGGGGTTGACTTGCTGTAATTGCTATAATTCAGTGGCCTTTGATTTAAGTGTTTCCATATAGCAAGCCCTGGCGTCACGTTGTTGGCCGTTAATCTCCTTGACTCCCCATTTGATCGGGAAGCGAATAACTTGGTGGTAAGTGGATGGTACTGCTTTCATCTCGTGAATCCATGGTCTGCCTAGGATAGCATTGTAACTCGATGGGCTCTCGACAATCAGAAATTTTGTAGGCAAGTTGACGCCTTCTGCATAAACATGGAGGGTGACACTTCCGACCTTGTATTTTCGTTCTCCACTGAATCCATATAGCGTCGTAGGCTGTCTAAGGATGGATGTCTCCTCTATTCCCATTTCTGAGAGAGCATCTAAGAAAATGACATTAGCAGAGCTCCCATTATCAATGAGAACTCTTTTAGTGAGACAGTTTGCAATGTGAATTTTGATAACTAGAGCATCATCATGCGGATTGATTAATTGCTTAGACTCAGAATCTGAAAAACTAATAGTTGTATCTGAAAAGGAGGCATCTTGTATTCTGCTAACATTGAGCTTAGGTTTTACCGCTTGCCTGGTGTGGCGCTTTGCAGCAGAATACGAGATGCCACTGACCTCCGACCCCCCTGAGATTACATTGATTACCTTATTGGTCTTAGGGGGCTCGGGCGGATCAGTGCCCTGCCGATTGGCTAGGGTCTTTTTACCTTTGTCAGAGAGAAACTCCGTCAGGTGCCCTCTCTTTAGTAACTCAGCAACCTCCAGTCTCAGCGAAATGCATTCTGACGTTTTGTGCCCATGATCTCCGTGAAATTCACACCATTTGTTTGAGTCTCTATGTTCTGCAGGGGTCCTTAGCTTTCCTGGCCATCGAACTCTGTCGCCCATGCCTTTCATCACTGCTACACATTCATCGGGTTCTATGCTGAGGGAGTACTCTGGTGAAGCTCGGCTTTCTGATCTTCTCGGTGGGCCTGTGCGGCGATTTGAATCTGCAAAGGGCGCCTGCCTTCTTTCTGTTGTGTATGGTTTGGAGCGATGGTCAGAGACTCTGCGTTCCACTCGCCTGTCACTTTTTGGCTCCCTACGGTCACTCTGTTTTGGATGGGGCACTCTGTTTGTATCATCTTCCTCCCACTTTATTTGCGCCCAAGCTTTGGCGAGCACGTCTTCCATTGTTCGGCAAGGGTACATAGTTAGCTCCTTGTACAGTCCAGAGTCTGCTGGGAGCCCTTTTCGGAAGGCGTTCACCGCTGTGTCCTTGTTGCAATTAGGGATTGAGACTTTTTCTTTATTGAATCTGCCTACATAGTCTCTCAAAGATTCGTTAGGACGCTGTCGGACGCTATATAAGTCGTCCGACATTTTCAATAATTTACGACTACTAGCGTACTGCTCTACAAAACAATCAATTAATTGTGCGAAAGAGCTAATGCAGTTGTTATGGAGATTGGTATACCACTGTAGCGCCGGACCTACCAGACTGGATCCAAATCCCTTGCACATGCATGCTGCGCGGAGGTCTCGAGGAATGGCTATAGTGAACATTCGCTGCTTGTATTGCGATACATGATCGTCTGGGTCCGTCGTTCCGTCATAGAGCTTCATTGACGGGAAGCTAAATTTTGTGGGCATCTCGACCATCGCAATGGCGTCCACGAAAGGTGAGTCCGCAAAGCTGTTCGGCAAGCTTTTCTTGATAGGGGCTGGCACTCCAGGGATCCTCTGGATCATTTCTTCCAAACCTTTGAGCTTGGATGCGAGGTCATCGGTCTGACTACCTGCAAGAGATGTTAGTAAAGGATTGGCGGAGTTTGGGTTGCTTACACTCGTTTGATTCTGCCGTGAGGTCTCAGTGCGCCTTTGTGTATTGACATCCTCGAAGGAGACTCTTCTGTCTGCCTCGGGGTGAGTGGCCTGCACAGCGGCTCCAGACGGGTTGCTCGATACCTGTGTGACAGGAGTGATGGGAGTCGCTCCATCCTGGTCCTCAAAGGTCAGACGACGCGCCTCAACTTGGTCATGCAATGGAGTTGCAATGATCGGATCCTGATGATTTGGGCGAGGCGAGCTTGCTTCTAGCATCTGGGTGGCGTTTTGTACCTGGAGGCTGGTGGATGGGTTCTGCTGGACCAGAGCATCCATTTTTTCCTTCAAGGCATAGTTTTCTTCTCGGACAACATGATTCTCAGCTTCGAGTTGCTGGAATCTAGCGTTGTTTTCCCTCATCTGGGCGGCCAAGGCTTGGAGTTGAGCGTTGACAGTGTTGGCGTCGAGCTCGTCGCTTACGGGTCCATCTTCCAAATGAGACATGGTGCTCGCTAGTGAATTGCTTGTTTTGATAGCCGGGGCCCCACGGTGGGCGCCAAATTGTAGAGGCTCTGAATCTACAATCACGGATTTGAACGGATTGAGAGGATCCAGCGACCTGAAAGCAATACAAAAGCGACCTAGAGTGATGAGATTCAAAGGTGACACCGGTGTGGTGTCGACCGAAGGCACTCCGACGCTCAAGTTAGTATGTTTGCGATAGACGATATAAAAGTAAATTCGAATAATGAATGAAATAAACTTATCCTTGTTATTCTAGAGAAATAGAGAGTCAACCGTGGAATTGGATATGCGAGGTTGCCTCGGATTTGATATCACCGGAGTCTGACTGAATTAATGGCCTTGAGCGGTGTGATTGGTTGTTAGTTTTGGAATGGAGAGTGCCTGACTAGTAGGGTTTCAGGGTTGCGAGATTATATGTGCTAGAAAAGATATTTTCGTCGGAGGCGGACTGGAGGATGATCGTAGAGATTAGGTTTTAGCTTAATGTGAGAATGCTATTGTTTAAAGTATGATGTAGTGAATGTTCCATGCCCCTTCGTTCCAGTCGCTCTCTCTTATATAGAGAGAATAGCCGAAAGAGCCTTTGGTCAGTTAAACGTGATCCCAAGATTTGAGGGTTGTTTCTCTTATTTCGAATCGTGGATGACTGACTCTTCGAAGTGAATCAGTTAGAGTCTGACTCGTAACCGACTGCTTGCCTCTGACGGCATGTTGAAGTTACCCTAGTTTTAGTCGGTCGAATTCGTCGTAGAGAGACTGATACTCAATTTGGACTTGTACGTCCGTTAATGTAATGGGCTCAGTGGCCCTTTCCATAATTGGGCTACTCAAAATGAGATTGGATTGCAATTATGGACTTAGTCGCGAGGGACTCTGAACGGACCTGCTTGCTCAATGGCCCTCTTGACCTAACTTTCTTAGTCAAATGTAGAGGCAAATTATTACCATTACACACGTTATACGTGAGATTATAGATAGAGGAGAAGTTAGTATAGAACGTGTCTCTACCACGGACAACGTGGCAGATCCTTTCACCAAGGTCTTATCAGTGGAAGTCCACTTAAGACATTATGCTAATCTGGGCATTAGGCATAAAGGTGACTGGCTCTAGTCCAAGTGGGAGATTGATAGTGTATATGTCCTAGAGACAGTCCTTACTAAGGGCATGGTGCCCTTATAGAGGGCATATATGTACTATTACAAAGGTCAACGTAATATAATATATGTTTGTTGCATTTTACTATTGAGTATCGCTTTCATATTTATATTACACCAGGCTGCAGCATGTCATATCTTATTACTGTCTGTATTGATATTAAACATGTCCCCTCGGATAGATGACCGATCACACAGTTAGTGGGAGCTATGTGAGTTATCATCTATCCCAAACTCTCCCTAGTCGTGGTTCATCTCGGATGTGGGGGTCTGAATGAACCTGACAAGACTAGTATGCGTGGAGGTTATACTTGTTGGAGCAAGTGTGAGCCGATCCCACGGCCACGGAACGGATTGTTGGACAATCAAGGAACGTTCCCATAACTGCGCATAGTTGTTCGAAGAAGCTTTATCGAACAATGGAAGTACCCACCGGACACTCCCATCGATGTATACTCTACACCGACGTGTCTATGGGAACCGGTGAGTTGTCCAAGTGATGCCATTCGTCCTTTGTACTTACAGGACTTTATCATCACATTTGTTGCCCCATATCCTTGGTGGACCCGTCGATGTCAGCTCTGAATAAGAAGCTGACCTAAGACACGATCCAGGATTATGACTACATACAAATAGGGGTGATAAGTGATTCTGTGAAGGATTCATCTCTCAAGTGTAGCACAGGAGAGCACTGCTCATAGTCGTTCATAGTTGTGATGGTAAAACCGCTGGCCAGCGTATCAATATTATTATGATGGTCATAATAGATATTGGATTCACCATGCAACTCACTGAAGACGCCCGTGGATGTATTATTGGGATAGACACTTCATCGATCCTAGATACATTCGAGCAAGTCAGATGAAGGGACGTTACCATTGCCGCGTTGAGCGCAACAGACTTTCGCAACGAAAGGGTTAGCTTTGAGAAACCTCTCAAACGTCCTCATGTATTAATATTGCAAATGGAACCGTCTAGGAATTCCATGTTGCCTAGTCTAGGACTTGATTAATACGATGAGGCCCTATGGGTCACACTATGTGGTGATTCAGTCCTATCAGAATATCCTTGAAGATGGAATCGCAATTAACTTGGAATTAATTGTGATTGATGGATTATAATTGATTTGGAATTAATTATAATATTTGGTGGCTGAATTAATGACTTGGAATTATTAATTGAATTGGCTAATTAATTGTATTTTATGTAAATACAATTAAAGATTATATTATGGAAATATAATGGAGGTTTGATTAAAAAGAATATGTTAATTAAGAATTAACATATGCACATGGCAAAATCTACTTGGAGTTTGAATTGCCTTAGAACTATAAGTGGGTCCCAAAATCGGGACCCACCTACTGTCCCTGGGAGAGCGCGCGCGCGCAGTGATGGATGAGGGGAAGGAGTTCGACTCCTTCCTCTATTAGAAGTCCAAGGGATAAGTTAGATTTTCCTGATTGAGTTTTAATTTGATTGGGAATGAATCTAGACTTGATATTGGTTTCCTTGTGCGATAAGAATTAGATTCTTATTCCTTTACGAAATCTAATTGCTTATGCTTTAGGCTTCTATTGACTACTATACATAGTAGACTATTAGAGAGTTTTTGACATAGACTTTTACAGTCATTCTACCCAGTTTTCTTAGAGAAAATAAAAAAACTCTCCCCTCCTCTACAAGCCTACGTGCGCGCCACCTACCGGAGGAATCGCCGCACCATCTTCATGGTCACACAAAGAATATCCTAGAATTCTTTCCGATAGGGTGTTCATCCGTGGATACCAAGGTTGAGGTTCTAGGAGCTGGAAACTAACTCTTATTGTCTTGCAGATATACAGAGTATTGTTGATATCTTCGACTTCGACGAAGGAGAAGATACACCGGAATATTATGAAGACTTGGAAGCTACTTTGGAAGTAAGGTTAGTCTTCTAATTGACGTGTTTATATATATACAACATATGCATAATCAATTAACCTGTATGTTAAGAAAATTTTTGAAATTCCGCTGCGTACCCTAGGGGTAACTCTGACCATATTTTCTTACAGATCCATCTATGGGCTAAAGCAAGCGTCTAGGAGCTGGAATATCCGCTTTGATGAAGCTGTCAAATGGTTTGACTTCATCAGAAGCAAGGAAGATCCCTGTGTCTACAGTAGGCACATCGACAAGGAAGTCGTTTTCATGATCATCTATGTTGATGACATTTTGATCATGGGAAACAATGTCTCTATGCTAGAAGAGACTAAAGTTTGGTTTTCAAGTACCTTCTCAATGAAGGACTTGGGTGAACATCCTAGGGATCAAGATCTATAGAGATAGATCCAAGAGGATGTTAGGATTGACACAGTCCACCTACATCGACAAAATACTGAAGCATTATAAGATGGACGACTCAAAGAGAGGCTTTCTCACAGATAGGCATGGGATTGTCTTATCAGTTAAGGATGGTCCTAAAACTGATGAAGAAAGAAATGGCAATGAGTCGTGTGCCCTATGCTTCGGCAGTAGGGTCTATAATGTATGCAATGAATTGCACAAGGCCCGATGTGGCATATGCGCTTAGTGTCACTTGTCGACACCAACAGAATCCAGGAGTACCTCACTGGACTGCTGTAAAGAACATTCTTAAGTACCTTCGACGGACTAAGGAAATGTTCTTGGTGTTTGGTGGAGAACCAGAATTAAAGATGTCTGGTTGTGTCGACGCTGGATTTGAATAAGATCCTGATGACTTTGAGTCACAGACAGGATACATATTCAAATTGAACGGAGGAGCTATCTGTTGGAAGAGTTCTAAGCAAGACACAATTGTTGACTCATCCACAGAAGCCGAGTACATTACTGAATCAGAAGCATCGAAAGAAGCTGTCTGGATTTCAGAGTTCTTGAAGGAATTGAGGGTTGTTCCTGCTCCTAGTCCGATAACGATTTATTGGGACAATACGGGCGCCGTCGCTCAAGCTAAGGAGCCTAGATCTACAAACAAGAACGTACATGTACTTACAAAATATCACGTTATACGTGAGATTATTGATAGAGGAGAAGTTAGTATAGAACGTGTCTCTACCACGGACAACGTGGCAGATCCTTTCACCAAGGTCTTACAAGTGGAAGTCCTCTTAAGACATTATGCTAATCTGGATATTAGGCATAAAGGTGACTGGCTCTAGTCCAAGTGGGAGATTGATAGTGTATATGTCCTAGAGACAGTCCTTATTAAGGGCATGGAGCCCTTATAGAGGGCATATATGTACTATTACACAGGTCAACGTAATATGATATATGTTTGTTGTTTTACTATTGAGAATCGCTTTCATATTTATATTACACCGGACATGCAACATGTCATATCTCTATTACTGCATGTATTGATATTAAACATGTCCCCTCGGATAGCTGACCGATCACACAGATAGTGGGAGCTATGTGAGTTATCATCTATCCCAAACTCTCCCTTGTCGAGGTTCATCTCGGATGTAGGGGTCTGAATGAACCAGACAAGACTAGTATGCGTGGAGGTTATACTTGTTGGAGCAAGTGTGAGCGGATCCCACGGCCACGGAACGGATTGTTGGACAATCGAGAAACGTTTCCATAACTGCGCATAGTTGTTCGAAGAAGCTTTATCGAACAATGGAAGTACCAACCGGACACTCCCATCGATGTATACTCTACACCGAAGTGTCTATGGGAACCGGTGAGTTGTCGAAGTGATGCCAGTCGTCCTTTGGACTTACAGGACTTTATCATCACATTTGTTGCCCCATATCCTTGGTGGACCCGTCGATGTCAGCTCTGAATAAGTAGTTAACCTAAGACACGATCCAGGATTATGGCTACATACAAATGGGGATGATAAGTGATTCTGTGAAGGATTCATCTCTCAAGTGTAGCATAGGAGAGCACTGCTCATAGTCGTTCATAGTTGTGATGGTAAAACCGCTGGCCAGCGTATCAATATTATTATGATGGTCATAATTGATATTGGATTCACCATGCAACTCACTGAAGACGCCCGTGGATGTATTATTGGGATAGACACTTCATCGATCCTAGATACATTCGAGCAAGTCAGATGAAGGGACGTTACCATTGCCGCGTTGAGCGCAACAGACTTTCCAACGAAAGGGTTAGCTTTGAGAAACCTCTCAAACGTCCTCATGTATTAATATTGCAAATGGAACCGTCTAGGAATTCCATGTTGCCTAGTCTAGGACTTGATTAATACGATGAGGCCCTATGGGTCACACTATGTGGTGATTCAGCCTATCAGAATATCCTTGAAGATGGAATCGCAATTAATTTGGAATTAATTGTGATTGAAGGATTATAATTGATTTGGAATTAATTATAATATTTGGTGGTTGAATTAATGATTTGGAATTATTAATTGAATTGGCTAATTAATTGTATTTTATGTAAATACAATTTTTTTTTAATATGTCGAACTTATATTAAAAGAAAGCAAATACAAGAGTCATGAGCACAGCTCAAGTCCACAAACGGACTGCAAAAAGAAACGTAGACAAAGTAAACAAAAAACTATACCCAGGAAAAGTAATTCCTGGTTGCAACCACGGGCCTCGTTAAAACCCATTCATAGAAAAACCCAGTGGGAAAAACCTATGAATGGGAAAAAGAGTGCTTGAGTGTTAATGTTGCATAAGTCGATAGTAAGGCTGTCCGGAAGCGTCCCGAACCACCTGATCTGCAATGCAATCAATTTGATGAAGCCAGAATCCTGAAACTGGATGGTTGGAGAGAATATCAGCCACCATATTCCCTTCCCGATAAATATGAGTGACCTGGATGTCCATCGAATTAATGCGTTCTAGAACACTAAGCCATCGATTTCTGTAGTGCCAAGGAACCCGCAGAGATCGAGAGGTAACTACATTCTGAACATAAGTAGAGTCTGTCTCAATCCAAAGCTTGTGCCACCCTTGTTGGTATGCATACTCAATACTCATAATTGCCGCCACCAATTCAGCCTCAAAAGCATGTGAAGTGCCAATGTGCTGCACAAAACAACCCAAAACCGTGCTGTTTGTGGTCCGGAAAACACCTGCCGCTGTAGCTGCTCCCGGAGCCCCTAAAGCGCTCCCATCCGTATTACATTTAATCCAACCTATGGAAGGTGGAATCCACTGAACTTCAGTAATCAAAGGAGCAGACCGCAGCCTTCCTGTAATGCTAAAAGATCGTAGAGTGAGCAAGTCCTCGATGGTGTTATGCATAGTGCCCTTCAAAAGGTTCTGATGCTCATAAACCAGACTAAAAAGAGTGTGCATGATGGAATTAAGAGTGAATCGCTGCCCCTCAAAAATCCATAAATTGCGACTTCTCCAAATCAACCAAGTAAGAGTAACAAAAACTAAACGCCAAAGCCTCGATACTTGTGTGCTGAAATGTCTAGACATCGCTTGCAGAACCAATTCATTGAAGCTGTGGCAATCTGTAAAAGACAAATGAAAAAGATCGAAAACACGAGTCCAAAGAGCACGAGTAAAGGAGCAGCTCACCAAGAGATGATCTACATCCTCCGCAGCGGCATAACAAAAAACGCAGACCGATGGTCCCACAAAACCAATTCCTCTAAGATGATCAAGCGTACAGAGCTTGTCATGAATTGCCTTCCAGATAGTAATAGAACGCCGTGGGGGAATGAAATTAGCCCAAATCCAATTACCCCAGGTGACTTCAGGAAATGTGGGACGGGTGTGATGATAAAAGATAGCACTAGAAACAGCTCCATCCATGGATTTAGACCAAATTCGCTTATCCTGTTGGGGTGGCGCGAGATGATACGAAAAAATATCCTGAGCAATGTCAGGGTGAGCCATGATGAAGGCTGGAGTCAAATCCCACGTACCATTCAGGATGTAGTCCGCAATTGTAAATTCATAATGATGCCGAAGATGATCAGGAATGTGGAGTCTATCTGCAATGCAATACCCCAACCAATTATCCAGCCAGAAACGTAGTGAGGAATCTGAACTAGCCATCCAACGAGAGCCAGAAACTAAAGCAGGATAACAATCTCTGAATCCAAACCAAACTGAAGATCGAACAGAGGAGCGCAGCTTGCCTTGCGAGATATACCGATCCAGCAAAATATTCATGTAAGACTCCTTATGTGTCATGACATCCCAAGTAAAACGTGAGAGAAATGACTTATTGGCAGCTACCATTGAACGAAGCCCGATACCACCTTCAGACTTAGGAACACAACAGCGTTTCCAAGATATCTTGACCGCACTCATCTTAAGAATATCACCCGTGAAGATGAAATTTCGCATTTTACCTTCTAGATCCCGGAGCAGAGACTTTGGCCAGCGATAAACCATCATAGAGTGTACGAAGGCTCCCTGAATGACAGATTGAACTAGGCAGATCCGACCTGCCATGGAGAGGGAAGAACCTTTCCAGCGAGCAAACTTAGCAGCAATCCCATCAGCAAAATGCTGTAAATGTCGCCTTCTAGGCACCCCAATAAAGAGAGGGACACCAAGGTACACAAACGGCAAAGCACCAGAACTGATAGTCAAGATCCTCCGTAACCTTCTCGTAAACGCCGGTGGCAAGAAGGTACTGAAATAGACCCGTGACTTCTGCGGATTGAAGTGTTGTCCCGACCAACCTTTATACACATTAAGTATCTTCAGAATAGCTCTGCAATTTGCAGAAGTGGCCCTGCAAAAAATAATCACATCATCTGCATATAGTAAATGAGAAGGGAAATCAATATTACGACCAAGAAACAAAGGAGTAATCTCCCCTGATGAGGCCGCAACAGTTAGCAGTCGACTGAAAACCTCTTCTGCCAAACAGAAAAGCAAAGGAGAAAGCGGATCTCCTTGCCGAACCCCTTGGGAACAAGAAAAGAAGCCTTCCGGTGAACCATTAATCAAAACCGAAAGCCTTGCAGAATGCAAGATAAATCGGATCCAATCTATAAAGGTATGAGTAAATCCCATCAGTCTCAACACTTCCAAAAGAAAGTCCCAGTTTAGAGTATCAAATGCTTTTCGAATGTCAATCTTCAAAACCATGTTACCCGGCATATACCTGTAGCCCAAGTTATGTAAATACAATTAAAGATTATATTTTAGAAATATAATAGAGGTTTGATTAGAAAGGATATGTTAATTTAGAATTAACATATGCACTTGGGCAAAATCTACTTGGAGTTTGAATTGCCTTAGAACTATAAGTGGGTTCCAAAATTGGGACCCACCTACTGTCCCTAGGAGGCGCGCGCGCACGTATGGATAAGGTAGGGGAAGGAGTTCGACTCCTTCCTCTATTAGAAGTCCAAGGGATAAGTTAGATTTTCCTGATTGAGTTTTAATTTGATAGGGAATGAATCTAGACTTGATATTGGTTTCCTTGTGCGATAAGAATTAGATTCTTATTCCTTTACGAAGTCTAATTGCTTATGCTTTAGGCTTCTATTGACTACTATATATAGTAGACTATTAGAGAGTTTTTTACACAGACTTGAAGAGACTTTCACAGTCATTCTACCCAGTTTTCTTAGAGAAAATAAAAACTCTCCCCTCTATAAGCCTACGCGCGCGCCACCTTGCCGGAGGAATCGCCGCCCCATCTTCTTGGTCACACAAAGAATATCCTAGCATTCTTTCCGATAGGTTGTTCATCCGTGGATACCAAGGTTGAAGTTCTAGGAGCTGGAAACTAACTTTTATTGTCTTGCAGATAATCAAAGTATTGCAGTTTTCTCCGTACGGCAGGTGTGGGGCGAGTCACCCCACACAACGGGCGAATCGCCTGGTGTGGGGTGAACCTCCCCACGTCCCGGGCGAATCGCTCGGGACCTCCAGCCGGCCATTTACGCATTTTCGATGCGTTTTTCGATTTCTTTTCCTTTTTGGACTCGGTTTTTGCCTTCTAGTGACCTTTTAGCCTTCAGACTCGACCCCTAGACTTCAAATCCTATCCGGAATCTTCTAGATACTCCAAAAATGCCTTCGGAACACCAATTCCTCGTCCACTTCAATATAATTGCCCGGAAAACCTCAGTTTTCACCCAAAACCTGTAATATACAAACTAAAGGGAAACATGACACTATTCTAATAAAATGCACTAAAATATAGCTAAATTAATATAGAGGATAGCTAAATTGGTGAAAAAAGACTCGAATGAAAGTGTAAAATACACGTTCATCTAACTCCCCAAACCGAACATTTGCTTGTCCTCAAGCAACTAAGCTAGACTCTAATGCAAAAAACAATGCAACACAAAAAATGGAGTCTCATGCCAAATCAAATGAACTAATCTATTGAGTCTATCAAAAAACTTATGAACAAAAATCATACAAATCATAACATGAATATAGGTTGAAGAATGCCTCGATTGACTCATACACAATCACATAAGCACTTATGTCAAACAAGATAGTCTCTCGTAACATTCTCTACCTGGACCTAGTCAGTGACGACGTAATGAAACATGTTAAAATACGAATGGTTGTCCCGTGCCTATGAAACTGAGGACTTACTACTGTTCACCAAGTTAAGACTTTTCCTCAAAGAGGTCGAACCAATACTGGCTTTCATCAAACGAAGGAGGGTTCCCTAAAAAAGATAACACTCCCATATTCTACCCATCTCTCAAACAAAGCCTTAAACTATTCACCACTTCCTGAATGGTAGGACGAGGGCGGTCTAGAACAGATGACACTCAAACGAACAAAAGGCAGAAAATTACAACTCGATTACGAACATTACAAGAATTGGAAAATGAGACAAACACTTTGCTAAACTGCTTTTTGGGTCTTTTTTTTTTACCCTTCCTTGCTTTTTTGGGGTCTTTTCTTTTTTTCTTTTTTTCTTTTCCAGATTTTTTCTTTTTTCTGGAAATTTTTCTTTTTTTTTTCGATTTTCTTTTAGCCAGCAGTAGCGCAACGAAAAAGAAATTACAATGACACACAAACGACCTCCCCAAACCTATTCGAAAGAATAGGTTGAAGCACAAACTTTACGAAAAAAGAAAAACAGACTCACAACACACACTTAAGTGGAAAAACAAGTCTAATGATAGCGTAACCCCCTCCCCAAACCTATTTGAAAGAATAGGTTGCAAACAAAGGATCACACAATTTCACACTACCTCCTTCCTAGGCATTTAACAATCTCAAAGCAAGGTGAAGACTTGTTGCCTCTTAGGTACATAATTACCCGGAAAAACAACCATAAGATCCTAACATGCATCATCCTATTATAAAGGCCTTCGTGAACCGCAGTAGAGAAAACACCACTAAGTGATGTCGAGACTACCAATTTTAACTATGTGCAAACATAAATGTGACAAGCCAAGCAAGAAAAATCTCAAACAAATTCATAGAGATAGAAGCATATGATTAATGTCATAGTTAGTTAATCTACCCAATAAGAAAGTTCAAAAAATTTGGCAATAAACTCCACATAAAAAACATGCAAAACTATACTAGGATGAATGTAGTGTATGCAACTAAATACTAAGAAAGCGGTAAACGTGCAAATGCAAACAAATGGTTTCACGAGTTTATCATAAGAAAAACAAGTATAGAGATAGCCAGCGATAACCCCCCTCCCAAACCTGAACGTCGTCGCTCGTCCCGAACGTCGAAAGTGGATTTAAGGTGAGAGCTAACTTGTACCTGTAACATATATGACTCAAGGAAACTCGTGAGAAACCATAACGGGCGATAAAAGAAGTAAAAAGATTAATAATTTAGCATAATAGGAGAAAAATGGAATTCCGAACGAAAATCCGGACCTACGGGTTTCTGGACACCCGGGACGAACCGCCCCAGGTGGGGGCGATTCGCCTGGGGCGTCCAGAACGTCCCAGGCGGCCTGGTCTTTCCAGGCGAATCGCCCCACATGGGGGCCGGTTCACCTGGCATCTCCAGACTCCTGGAGACGCCTTTTTCCTCCCAAAACGCAAAATTATCATCTTAAAACCTATTTTATCACCAAAAACAAACGAAAAATGAATATGCATGCAATGCAAGAAAGCGATATAACTAAACTACATGCAACTATTACCAGTAATGTTATCCATTATCAAATGGAAACGAATCTTGTGCACCCGTTCCATTATTCCTTGCATCTTGGGAATCATCCTTGGCTCCTCTCCGTATCTGCTCAAGCAAGTCCATGATTCCCTGAAAACTAAAATTAACAAAACCAAAAAAAAAAAAATCTACAAAATAACCAAGTGAATCAGATGGAAAATAAAGAGAGAAAAGAGGATCAAAACTCCTTTGGAACTCATAGGTGGGTGCATGGACCAGAACGTAGGAGTCAAGATCAAGAGTATCTGCCGCAATTGATTCAGAGTCACCAAAATCTTCAGAGATTGGCTCCTCGACCTCAACACAACTCACGCCATCACTTTCTGACTCAAGGGAAGCAATGGATTCAGTTATCACCTCCTCCACGACTTCCTCTTGACCAACAACCTCGACATCCGCAAGTAAGGACGTGGAATCCAAGCTAAGCACTGAGGAGACTTCATCAATGAATTCTTCTCCACATTCCTCTTCATCGGCAATGTCGATTTCTGGTGGCTGACTACTGAAGTGAGACGTCCATGCCCTTGGCCCGGGAGGTGAGTCCCTATCCCAATGTTCCAGAAACTTGTTGGTTACTTCACCCCAAGTGCGCAACGATTTTTCCGGCGGGATTCTGAGCCATCCTCGAGCGTACCCTTTCAAGTCTCCCATAAATCCTCTCATACAAAGTTGCTCATGTGATAAAATAATCCCCTCCTCATTCTCACGAGGTATCCTCAACACACCTTCCTCGTACGTGTCTAACCCTCTTGGATCATCACCCATCGAAAACGTGGAGAGAATGGAGTAGTACGAAGGATCGAAGTCATAATCCCTGCAATCGTCATCCAATGTTATGCAAGGCCCTCGAGGCATCACATACCGGTGCAACGGAGGTTGACTCATCCTTTCATATGACTAGTTTCTGCACAGGAGGAAACAAGAAACCAAGGAGCAGAATCCACAAAAGAAAAAACAAAAACTTGCAAAGAAAAGCACAAAGAGTGCAAACAAGCACAATGTAACCGATAACTACGAGAGCGCAAGCACGCAAGGTAACCGAGATCAGATTAGATGAATTCACTGAAAAAGATAGGGGGAAAGAAATAGGGTAAGAAAGTGAAATTTTCTGAGAGCAAACACCCAAAGCCTGTTCTTCTGTAGGGAATTGAATGCTGAAAATATAAATAAGCTAAATAGAAAAAAGGAGTATAGTCCCCGACAACGACGCCAATTTGATGAACCGTAGAATTTGTCAGATTCTAATTAATCAAATAAATTTGTATTTAGCCAAAGGCAATTCACAACTACAACGAAAACCGTAGTGTAGCAGTAAAATAACCTCAAGTGTCGATCTCTAAGGACTATAACTAGCTTTATCTAATCTAACTTAAACTATAAAATCAACAAACTACTTAGCAAAGGTTTTTCTTATCATATAATGGAGGTTAGTGATAGTATGATCATTCAAAGCATAGCAGGTTAATAATCATGCACGAAGTACCCGATCGTTTTGCATAGAGATCTTTGATCAATGAATTGTCCAATTGTGTTCGTTATAATTCAACACTACGAAGATAGAGGTTTTAGATAGATCAAAGAAATAAAGCAATAACTCAAAGTCTAATTCGCTTTACAGCCATCAGCATAATTATTAACCCTTCGCTAAGAAATCACATACTATCACCAACGATAAGTTTAGCTACTCATAGATGTCATGCAATCAAAAGAAATCATAGAAAGATTGAATGAAAACATGTTGAAAGATAAATAAATATAAATAGAAAAACTGTAAGATACAATGTTATCGAAGGTTGTCATTCTCCGAAGAATCGCGATCTTACAAGCTCCAAAACGATAAGAAAAAGTATCTCCTATGCTAAGAATCCCCAGAACAGGCTCCGGAGAATTTCTACCTAAAACTAATGAGAAAGGTGAGAGAAAAGGTCTGACAAAGTATGAAACACGGAGAAAACTGAGCAACTATATATAGGGATTCGGCAGGTGTGGGGCGAGTCGCCCCACACACCGGGCGAATCGCCTGGTGTGGGGCGAACCGCCCACGTCCCGGGCGAATAGCCCGGGACCTCTAGCCGGCCATTTACGCATTTTCGACGCGTTTTTGGATTTCTTTGACTTTTCGGACTCGGTTTTTGCCTTCTAGTGACCTTTTAGCCTTCAGACTCGACCCCTAGACTTCAAATCCTATCCGGAATCTTCTAGATACTCCAAAAATGCCTTCGGAACACCAATTCCTCATCCACTTCAATATAATTGCCCGGAAAACCTCGTTTTTCACCCAAAACCTGTAATATACAAACTAAAGGGAAGCGTGACACTATTCTAATAAAATGCACTAAAATATAGCTAAATTAATATAGAGGATAGCTAAATTGGTGAGAAAAGACTCGAATGAAAGTGTAAAATACACGTTCATCAGTAGCCTTGGAAAACTATCTGAGCATAAGGCTATTGTGAAGAACGTATTGGTAAAGATTGGTGAAGCTTCTGTGTACACCAACTTTGTATGCCGGCGTCTACACCTGGGATGAGGGATGTTGTTCTCTTGGGGCGAACGTTCTTGACTAAACTACGCTCCGTGATAGACATCTACCGAAGGACTTGCACCATTGAGGTGGATGGCAAGCGACATGTGTTGCGAGCCATATCTGATCCACCTGATCAGTTCAATGCTTCTCATACTGTTAACTACTGTGGTCTTGCTGTCTATGTTCATTCTTATTCACAGGTTCGTGGCATGAGAAAAAGGTCCATGAAGGGGAAGTCTAGTACCCTAAAAAAGAAGAGCTAGGCGCAAGAAGGAGTCGAGTCAAAGACTATAAACAATGGCGCTATCCGGGAGGCAACCCGGAGTTTTTATCGCTTTTTTACCGCTTTATTGCATGCATCCATACATTGAACAATTTGCTTTTCATATGTGAATTTGTTCGTCTCTGTGTCGTATGTGCTTATGTTTGTGTTTGAGTGAACTTTTTCGAGTGATTTTTATGAGTAAAACTGTTTTCGGGGATTAAAAAACCGCGTTTTTTCGAAAGTTTCGTCTCCTCAGGAATGAGAGGCAGATAATGTGGGAGCAACAACAGGATCTCCTGTCTGACATGTGGAGAGACTATTATGGGGATGACAATCCCGATAATTAGTCTTTTCACATGACCGCTCTCAGCCGACCGAGGCGAAACCGTTCGGTAACATGTACTATCACTTTTTATTTACTCATTCTCTTTTGCTAGGGACTAGCTTAAGTTTCATGAGGGGGATGGGATGTGAACCATGATGTTAAGTATTGTTTGGCTTTGTGCTAGTATCTTGTTTTTTGTTTGCATTTGCACGTTTACTACTTTCTTAGTTTTTAGTTGCATACACTACATTCATCCTAGGACAGTCTTGCATGTTTTATGTGGAGTTTATTGCCAATTTTTTTGAACTTTTTTATTGGGTAGATTAACTAATTATGACATTAAACTTATGCTTCATCTCTATGAATTTGTTTGAGGTTTTTATCGCTTGGCTTGTCACATTTATGTACTGCACTTAGTTAAGCTTGGTAGTCTCGACATCACTTAGTGGTATTTTCTCTACTGCGGTTCACGAAGGCCTTTATAATAGGATGATGCATGTTAGGATCTTATGGTTGTTTTCCCGAGTAATTATGTACCTAAGAGGCAACAAGTCTTCACCTTGCCTTGAGATTGCTAAATGCCTAGGAAGGAGGTAGTGTGAGATTGTGTGATCCTTTGTTTGCAACCTATTCTTTCGAATAGGTTTGGGGAGGGGGTTACGCTATCATTAGACTTGTTTTTCATTTTTAGTGTGTGTTGTGAGTTTATTTTTCCTTTTTCGTAAATTTTGTACTCCAACCTATTCTTTCGAATAGGTTTGGGGAGGTCGTTTGTGTGTCATTTTTGTTTTTTTTTCGTTGTGCTACTGCTGGCTAAAAAAAATCGAAAAAAAAGAAAAAGGAAAATTCCAAAAAAAAGAAAAAAAAACTGGAAAAGAAAAAAGAAAAGAAGAAAAAAAAAGAAAAGACCCCAAAAAAGCAAAGAAGGGTTCAAAAAAGCCAAAAAGAAGTTTAGCAAAGTATTGTGTCTCATTTTTAAATTCTTGTAATGTTCGTAAACGTGTTGTAATTTTTTTCTTTTTGTTTGAGTGTCATATGTTCTAGACCACCCTCGTCCTGCCATTCAGGAAGTGGTGAATAGCTTAAAGCTTTGCTTGAGAGATGGATAGAATAGGGAAGTGTTATCTTTTTTAGGGAACCCTCCTTCATTTGATGAGAACCAGTATTGGTTCGAGCTCTTTGAGGAAAAGTCTTAACTTGGTGAACAGCAGTAAGTCCTCAGTTTCATAGGCACGGGACAACCATTCGTATTTTAACATGTTTCATTACGTCGTCACTGACTAGGTCCAGGTAGAGAATGTTACGAGAGACTATATTGTCTTGACATAAGTGCTTATGTGAATGTGTATGAGTCAATCGAGGCATTCTTCAACCTATATTCATGTTATGATTTGTATGGTTTTTGTTCATATGTCTTTTGATAGATTCAATAGATTAGTTCATTTCATTTGGCATGAGACTCCATTTTTTGTGTTGCATTGTTTTTTGCATTAGAGTCTAGTTTAGTTGCTTGAGGACAAGCAAAGGTTCGGTTTGGGGAGTTTGATGAACGTGTATTTTACAGTTTCATTTAAGTCTTTTTTCACCAATTTAGCTATCCTTTATGTTAATTTAGCTATATTTTAGTGCATTTTATTAGAATAGTGTCACGTTTCCCTTTAGTTTGTATTTTACAGGTTTTGGATGAAAAACGTGGTTTTCCGGGCAATTATATTGAAGTAGACAAGGAATTGGTGTTCCGAAGGCCTATTTGGAGTATTTAGAAGATTCCGGATAGGATTTGGAGTCTAGGGGTCGAGTCTGAAGGCTAAAAGGTCACTAGAAGGCAAAAACCGAGTCCGAAAAGGAAAAGAAATCCAAAAACGCGTCGAAAACGCGTCAATAGCCGACTGGAGGTCCCTGACGATTCGCCCGGGACGTGGGGGCGAACCACCCCACACCAGGCGATTCGCCCGGTGTGTGGGGCGACTCGCCCCACACCTGCCGAACACCTATATATAGTTGCTCAGTTTTCTCCATTTTTCATACTTTCTCAGACCTTTTCTCTCACCTTTCTCATTAGTTTTAGGTATAAATTCTTCAGAGCCTGTTCTAGGGATTCTTAGCTTAGGAGAAACTTTTTCTTATCGTTTTGGAGCTTGTAAGATCGCGATTCTTCGGAGATTGACAACCTTCGGTAACATTGTATCTTAAAGTTTTTCTATTTATATTTATTTATCTTTCAACATGTTTTCATTCAATCTTTCTATGATTTATGTTGATTGCATGACATCTATGAGTAGCTAAACTTATCGTTGGTGATAGTATGTGATTTCTTAGCGAAGGGTTAATAATTATGTTGATGGCTGTAAAGCGAATTAGACTTTGAGTTATTGCTTTATTTCTTTGATCTATCTAAAACCTCTATCTTCGTAGTGTTGAATTATAACGATCACCAATTCATTGATCAAAGATCTCTATGCAAAACGATCGGGTACTTCATGCATGATTATTAACCTGCTATACTTTGAATGATCATACTATCACTAACCTCCATTATCTGATAAGAAAAACCTTTGCTAAGTAGTTTGTTGATTTTATATTCTTAAGTTAGATTAGATAAAGCTAGTTATATTCCTTAGAGATCGACACTCGAGGTTATTTTACTGCTACACTACGGTTTTCATTGTAGTTGTGAATTGCCTTTGGCTAAATACAAATTTATTTGATTAATTAGAATCTGACAAATTCCAGTTCATCAGCGAGCCGCTTTGAAACATGGCAAAGGCAAGCTTTCTGATGCCGAGTTATCTTTACTCGATGTCAAGGTCACTGATCCAAACCTTGATGATGATGAAGAAATGGATGAAGATTACCAAAGAGCACTTCAAAATAGTCTCCAAATTCATGCAATGCACACGCAGAATTTGGATATTGCTCAATCTTCAGGAGTAAAGCCAAAGGAAGTCCCCTCCCTTCCACTTACTACTGGTGAAACTCCAGCAATTGAGTCTAAAACGTTGCCCTCAACAACTACTCAATTAAAACCTACTACTGGTGAAACTCCAGTTGTTGAGTCTGAAGCGTTGCCAACAGCAACCACTCAACCAGAAAGGAATGAAGCTACCGACTTAGGTTCCAAGGTTGCTGGCCTTGATGAATCTGAGGATGAAGATGATCTATCAGCAAATGAGGATGAAAATTCCAAGAAAGACCCCAAAGTGGTTGAAATTCCTCCTCCTGACTACGAAAATGATGAAGGAGATGACTTGAGAGGTGAATTGATGTTACAAGATGATCAATTTGCTTCAGAGCTCAAAGTTCATTCCTTGACCCCAAATCTAGTGTCGTTTCCACGTGTGGAGGATTTTACTCCAAGAATTTTGGCACTTAGGGAAGTCCACAAAGCCTGCAAAGCAGAAGATGATGCACTGCTTGCTGAGAGCCTGCTTGATATTGGAAAAATATTGGCTACTGTGCTAAGACGCACTACTACACTTACAATAGCTCAGAAAGACATCAGTCTTTATCACAAGAGCTATGAAGAAGATGTAAGTCAAGCACTCCCGCTAGCAAAGTCTGCATTAGTCAAGGCTCAGACTTTCATTGATGATAAGGTCCAAACAGAGCGCAGACATGAGGAGAATATGGTGAGTATTAAGCAAGAATTGTCAAAGCTGACCTCTGATCAGCAAGAAATCATTATGAAATACAACAGCCTAAGTACTCTTGCTGAAAATTGCAATGAGTTCTTCTCTTTGCACATTACTCCAATTATGCAATCCATGTCTAAGGGGGAAGATAAGCAAAAGAGAACTTCAAGGAAGAAAACCCCTACCCTTGCTGAAGCACCACTGACCATAGAACCTCTTGCTGAAAAAGAGCAAAGTTGTAAAAGACAAGCAGAATCTGAGTTGAATTCAACAAGTCCCAAAAAGAGAAAAACTGTTGCTGCTGCTGAAACTCAAGAATTCTGTCACACTGAAAGTCATCAAGTTATGAATGAAGATGATGATGATGATGACAATCAGACAATAGCTCAAGCCATAAGAGCTAGACCAATTACAGCCTTAACTCCGTCTGGCCATTCAAAGCATTTCTCCTCTGACTCAAGATCTTCAGCAAGAGATCAAGACAACGAAAAGTCAAGAAGAAGAAGGCAAAGACAGGAAGAAAAGAGGCTGGCCAGCATTGCTATTGGCTCCGGCATAGAATATACAAAGACCAGCAATGATGAAACCACTCAGAACGTGATCAGAAACGTTCATGGTTGTTGGATCTTAAAGCTGGAAGACTTGCTGGTGAATGAGTTCTTTCCAACTGCAATACTGAACCAGATGTTCACTTGGATTGATCTCAAGGTGAAAAGAAAAGAAAGGGCTGAGTCCCTACCAAGAAATATTGTTGTGAGATGGTTGAATCTAGAAGTCTCAGTAAGAAGAACTTCAATTGGTACATAAAACAAGAACCTGATCTGATAAAACCAATTGGAATTGCTTATTACTCTGACCCTGTGACCAAGAAAACAAAGAAGAGACTTGGATTGATTCCTTATGAGTATTTCTATCTCACTGCTAAGGATCAAGAAGAAGATCTTCTCTGGCTAAGGAAGATTCATCCTAAAAGCATTTCAGATACACAACTTCTCCATGCCAGCAATTGGGGCATGCATTTGTGGGTAGTTCACTACATGGAAATGAATGCTGAAAAGCATTATCATACCGCCTGCAAAAATGCAAGGATTCTTCAACTACAAGTCCGTAAGCTACTTGAAGATTACGAAAAGGACTGTATTGAATTCACTGCACTTGCTGAGAAGAGTGTAAGAGAGATTTTGAGAAAATCCTCTGGAAGAGCTTAACTCTCTGTAATAGTTCTGTTCAAGTTTTTATTTGCTGATTTTGTGTAGTTATCTCTGATCATTCCTGTAAACTTACTGAAAGATAACTATCAGCAATGAAGCTTTTGACTCTTATTGGTTTTTGATTATGCAATTTACTTATGCTTACTATTTAATTATTCAAGTATGTTTGCATTAATCAACTGATTTATTCAACATCAGAAACCTCTAAAAGGGTAACAATTAATTTAGCCATGGATTGCTAACATCAAAAAGGGGGAAATTTGTTAGGAAACTTGTAATTTTGATGAGCAATTAACCATGCTAAATTAAGGAAAGTCCAGTAACTAGTACTCTTAAGGTCCATAGGAATTTAGAATTTTAAGGACATTGTAAAAGAGGAACGTTTGCTGAAGACTTAGAGTAGGTGCTAGATAGGTTGGTTTTATCGCTTATGATGTATCTTGTTTTCTGAAAAGAAATACAACCTATTGAAGCATTTGCTGATGATGTACTTTGTTTACACAAACAAACTATTGAAGCATTTAGAAACCGCTCAGAAACTTGAAGAATTCGAAGATCTGAAGACTAGAAGATTTCTGAAGACTGGTATCTACAAAGGCACATGTTGCTCAGAAAGTGGAAACTTCAGCAACAGCATTGCATAAGTGAAAATCTAAACGACAGAGTAGGTTGTGCTTGCTGAAACTGAGACTGACCACTTGCTGATGAACATTTGTGACCTCTTGCTGAAAGTACTTGCATTTGCGCTCCAATGATACTGTTTGAATTTCATTTCAAATATGCATTAAATGCAAAGCATGCACGCGAAGGACATGAAGACTAGAAGACAACAAAGGACGCTGTTGAAAGTACAAAAGCAAGATAGTGACATCTTAAGGAACAAAAGCCTTAGAACTTAAAATTCAAACGGCTCCTTATTTTCACTATAAATAGGGGTCATCCGGCAAAGAGTTGAAGTGTGTCAACAACGTGATCAAACTCTCACTTGTGCTTAAACTCACATACCCTTCAATACTCTTCACTGCCATTGATCCGTTCCAAGACTTAAAGCTTGAAAAAGCTACTTCTAAAGAAGTAGAACTTACACGGCTAAGAAATTAGTTAAGTGTTCTTTTTTTCTTTCGAACAAGAACAAGTCTTGACACCAGAAACAGTCAAACTTGTTTACTGCAAAGTATTCAAAGTTTTGTTTCTTAGATTACTTGTTGTAACTGAATAAGTTATAATTAAGTTATCTCATCCCAAACCTCTCTAACTGAAAATACACCCTTTCAGGCGTGATATTCATGGGGAACTTAATCGAGCATAGTGTTGCTGATTAAAAGTCCCAAGTTTGGTGGAGAACTAGGTTACGTTTTCTAGTTAGGTTGGAAACGAAGCAAGTGTGCTTTGGTTTCTGTTTGGACCGCTCTAGATAGGTGTTGTAAGGATCCTCAAACTTATCTTAGTGGATTCTGTCCTAGAAAGGACAAAGTAGATTAGTTAAGAGATTACGCCACTCTCAGATACCACTATTAAAAGTGTTTTTGTGATTTACTTACTGCATTTAGTTTTCAGCAAAGCATATCTATCTGTACACAGTCACTCACTTCACTTGCTGAAACTATCACTTACTGACAAAAACACTTATTGTATCAAAGACTTTCGCTCTCTGATTAAGTATCAGCAAAACTAGTTACTGTGAAGTAACTTGCTCTTGCTGAGATAGTTAAGTATCAGCAAACTCATTACTGAAAAGTAATAAGTACTTGCTGAGAAAGTTTTTAAACAACGAAAGTTTGAAAAGACTATTCACCCCCCCCCCCCTAGTCTTTTCTTGTTGTTTAAAGGGACCAACATAAAGTTTATCTACAAGAAATAAAATATAAATAATAATACAAAAACACAGCCTAATTACATTACCAATAACATTCGATGGAAGCTTTCAGGATTATCATTGCGATAACAATCTATCATGAATTCCTGCTCAGATGAAGTAGGTGACTTCCATGCAACTTTAGGAACACCATCAAAGTTAACATTTGCGTAAAATTCTGGCTCTTTGCATATGTTGGTAAATTTCTTATCACTGAATTTCGAACAGTAGTACAATTAATAAACAAAGCAACACCAAAGTTAATTTTAAATACTAAAAAATATTATATATTTAAAATAAACACTTACAGCAACAAAGCCTTCCTACTACAATCGACGTTCAAGATTGCAAGACGCATTATGATTTGTTTCTGCACATCATATGGAAGAACACTCCAATTCACGCCCTCCATGTTGAGCTCAATTTTTCGACCACTATATTAGGTTTTTGTAGTATTTATATTACTTAATTATGCTAATTTTTCGAGTGTTATTATGTTTAATTAAGGGTACAAATTTACAACAGAATTAATAAGCAATCTTATTCCGAAAACTGTGTTATATTTCATTAGTTTGAAAATAAAAATAAGGAATAAAGATATTCGAAATTAAGTAAAAATTCAATTGCCAAGTAAACAATACCAGTATTCAATGTTATTAATAATGATCGAATAAAAAACTGTGGCCGAGTGAAATGTGGTTATTGATATCATCTACACCACCCAAGTTCAATTCTCTTTGGCCACAGTTTTTTTATGTTTGAATTTGAACTGATTTGCAATTTTTATTTTTTATAATTCAATTAATTGTGTCAACGGATTTATTTTTAATTCCGGATTGTTTCTTGCCTATATATTAATTAACATTTCAATTCATCATTTAAATTTAAAACTTATATATTTTCAATTCCATAATGTATTTTGCCTCGAATTTAATTAACATTTTAATGCAACAGTTCTAAATAATAATAATTTGATTATTAAGATGATTTCTATTAATTCGATTATTACGAAACTCAAAGCAAAATAATAATAATAATAATAATAATAATAATAATAATAATAATAATAATAATAATAACAACAACAACAACAACAATAACAATAATGTAATCTGATTTGATAAATAAAATAAACACAAAAAATTCAAGGTTACATAGATCATTACTCCATAACTAAAGGCCTTCAATAGAAGACTGAAAATAGAAATAACGATTGAATGTTCGAATATCAATGTCAGCAAGGCATTCGTAGCATGTAGTATCGTAATAGTGACAACACTTAATCCACTCTTTTACTACAAAACGAACGATTATCAAAATTGTTTTCGAATATTCCATCATGTATCTTGTAAATTTGAGTGCATAGTGACTGTCGTCACAACTTGATACTCGTCAATCCTCCAGGATTGCTTGCTACTTCTTTGAAGACAGTGAAGCCTTGTTGCCTCACTGCACTATTCGGATCGACCATTCTACAAATGCACGAAGCATATGTGGCCATTTTGTGAGAGTGCTAGCATCTCAAGCAAATAAGGCACCCTGCGAAAAATCTTGTACTCGAACACATCGACCTGTAGAATATAGTTAATAAGTTGAATATAAAATTTGTTCAAATATACATGCAGAAATAAGTAATCAACCAAATACATACTATGAGCATGCTATAGTAAGTGTCCAACGTAGCCAATGGATGAATTGGGATTGAAGAGACGTCAAGATCCTCATAAAATCGATGAATACCAAATATGATCTTGAACGCTTTCATGCTACAGTTAACAACCATCAAGATCCAATAATAAGAAATTCGTATAATTTGAAAATAACAAATCTAAGAAATCAAAATATTATTCATACCAAATGAGAACTTCACCACCATAAACGTAACTGTTGAGAGTGACTATCAACAGCAAGATAGAGTGATTGAACGTACCCTCGCCAATTATATTTTGGAACATTCGAACTCGATTGTTAATATTCGACTGAGCCACCTTCAAACCAAATGGAGTCCTCATTTTCGCTAAATGTAGTGATGAATTCAATTAAACAGACTTCAATTTTATAGTACATTGTTAGTAGTCTAAATATGGTACTCTCATTACTGCAAAATCGAATGTTTTATATATAATGTCTGACTAACAAAAATGTTGAATTCTAAATATGGTTAAGATTTTAAAAGTGTTAGACTAATTGATCTGTATTAAATCAGTGATTCCGATTATATATGGAATTTGTACTCTCTCTGAGATGCAAACGCATATATATAGTGAGAGTTTTGGCATCAACAAAATATGGTATTCGAGATTTCCATATTGTCTCCGTATATAAGTTGGCACGTTAATGAAGTCATAAAAATGCAAAAGAATAATTGAATTGATTATGCAAAATTTCAAGCAATCAAACGAATTTTTACAAAGATACTGACCTAGGATTCAGTCAAACAAAATCCTTTAAATTTAGAGTGTTTTAAATACAGAAAGAATCGAGAATCAATACCATAATTTGCCTAAAGCGTGTAGTGAAATACATTGCTTTATTTAAACAATTTATTAAAGATGGAAGGTCTACGCCCTATGCTTACTTCCACAAATTTGAAAAATTCGACTTCGAGTATTAAACGTAAAAGCATATTAAGTCAAGTACCAGTATCAAATGTTATCAACAATAAACGATTAAAAAGCTGTGGCCGAGGGGAATGTAGTGAGTTTCACCACCCGGTTTCAATTCCCTCCGGCAACAGCTTTCAGTTATGGATTTTTCTTTATCATATGGTGGATTCTAAAAATAGATTATTGTTAAATAGAGAACAGAAACAAATTAACCACTGATTTAAATATATAGCAATTGTCAAAACATATAATTAATTTTTAATGAAAAAAACATTGTTAATGAATAATTATAAATAAAATAAAATTGATATATCATACATCTACGTCTTCATCCAACATGATATATCATACGTCTACGTCTTTATTGAGAAATACTTAATAAATCAAAATAATTGTAAATAAACTTGAATAATTCAAAAAAAGTAAACATGAATAATGAAAATTTTAATTAAATGAGATATATCATACGTCTACGTCTTCATCCAACAACGGAAGACCAATAACGCCCCTGAAATAACTCGCCTTAGTATATATGTGAGTCTCAAAATCAGCAAGACATGCATTGCACGTTATAGTGAGTCTATCCTCTGGAAGTGGAAGCTCATGATCATTGCAAAACCGTGCACATGTAAGCCACACCCACTGAATTGAAGTAAAATGCATATTCATCCTTTTGCACAAATAGAATCGCCAATTATCCAACTGTTGAACACCAAATCTCTCTACAATAGAAAGGAGTTCAGCTAATCCTTGGTCTCGCATACCATCATCATCTGTAACCAACTTTGTAATACATGACGTGTATATTGCTTGTGGATGACCACCACCAACTACTTTGCTAAGTAGATAATCAATTCGATCAAACTTCAAGTGATCAAAGACATCAGATTGAAAAAACAATTCAAAAAATTATAATCATAAACTATTTCATAAAAATAAAAAACCCCATAACGTACTAAAAAAAATTACCAATAACATCCTATAAAAGCATTCGGGATTGTTATTCGAATAACAATCAATCATGAACTCCTGTTCCGATGAAGTTGACTTCTTCCAATGCACTTTAGGAATCGATTCAAAATTCACTCTTGAAAAGAATCCTGGTTCCTTACATATGCCTTTATAATTCTTGCTCCTATATGTTTGTAATATGGAGGATTACTTAGATGTAAACTAAAAAAAATTAACAAAAAAGAAGAAAAAACGGGATATATATATTAAGAACAGTGTTGATTACAAAAACAATGCTTTTCTGCTGGACTGTACATCCAACACGGCTAACTCGGTCAAAATTTTCTTTTTAATAACTTCCTGCGTTTTGTTCCAAATCGAATCCTTCATGGTGTACAATAGAACTTCGATGTGTTGCTTGATAATTTCAAATTTTAAACAATGGCCAACAATGTTATAGTCATATAAATAACATCAAATTTATGTGATTGATATGGTAATTTTACCATTGTCTCAATTCGACACCATATGAGTAGATTTGTTACTTATTTTCGAATTTATTAGACAACAAATTTTTGTAGCTACATATTCCTTACCTATTTAAAAATTGGTCACACAAACGATAAATTACATTCAAACTAAAAACATACATTGAATATTGATTAATCAGACGAACACCCGTAACTACATATCTCATTATCAGCAAAACACCTATAGCAAAATTCATCATCAACAAAAACTAACTCTGGAATACAATGAATACAACAAATCTTAGGAATACAAAATATAGTGATCAACACACCATCATATAATTTGCAAACTTTTTTCAACACCGTTTCTTTACATTTCTTCAAATACAACAACTCTCCAGGCATCGAAGCAATCTTCTATTAAAATGTCTAGCAAAGGTTGTACTCGATGGAAGGTCTTGTACTACATCAACTTTAAAACAAAAAATAAAATATCATTAGCGAATGTATAATAGAATACGGATTGAATAAGAATAAAAAAACACATACAATTCAATGATATTAGAGAAAACTTACAATTAGCATCGCGAAATATAAATCAGGATTGACTACGAATTGATTAGTGATAATTGCAAGATCAAAGCTTTCGTAAAAGCATCCAACGTCAAATATGGCTCTGAAATCTCTAAAACTGCTCAAGAAGATTAAACGAATCAATAATTTCACAAAACATATAAACATTTATGAGTGAACAATTTAATCAGAATACAAAAACAATGATAAAAAATAACCTAATTAGAAATGTTGAAGAATCGAGCCAATTTGTCAGAATGGTGAATAGAATGAACGTGTTATGATTATGCTTAATTTGTTCAGTAATGTCGTGCAATGGTTCATTCCGGTAAACTAAAGCCGAATCTGTACACATGAGACCCGGTGGAGACTTCATGAGTTAATTCAAATGATATGTACCGAAAATGAAGGTTAAAGTGAAAGAAAACAATGTGATTAGGAAAGACTATATATAATAGATTGATTAGGGTTTTCATTAATGGAATAATTAATTAGTTAGTCAATCAACAAACTTATCGATCGGAATAACCCACGAATCCGGCGAGTAGCTGGATTCGTTTTGAGTCCTTCACCATCGAAAATGAAAATAGAGAGGAGGAAAAATTTCTAAGAGGTGTAGGTTGTGGATGGAGAAGTGAAGTTGTGGAGCCATCTATTTATACTTGTATTTTGAACCTTAAATTGGCAAATATTATGTAAGTAATGCTTGATTTGATTTGT
Organism: Plantago ovata; assembly: GCA_028274465.1. NCBI lineage: Eukaryota > Viridiplantae > Streptophyta > Magnoliopsida > Lamiales > Plantaginaceae > Plantago > Plantago ovata. The sequence continues at coordinate 23,021,991 of CM051458.1, forward strand.
TAGTCAACCAAAAAAATTCAAAATCGTCTGGAATTAAGGAATAACGCGTGTAGTATATATTTTCTATATTTAGATTAAATCAGCATTGAATTGGCGTGATTGATTGAAATTTGAAAACTTACAAATAACACGTTAAATCAAATACCAATATTAGATGCTATCAAACTTAAACAAATTAAAAGTTGTGGCCGAGTGGAAAGTAGTGTGTTTCACATTATATACCATCCGATTTCAATTCCCTCTGGTCACAGCTTTTTGAATTTTTTCTAATTTTACCAAATAACATATTACATCAAATACCAATATTAGATGCTATCAAACATAAATGAATGAAAAGTTGTGGCCGAGTGGAATGTGGTGAGTTTCATCATGTATACCACTCGGTTTCAATTCCCTCTAGCCACAGCTTTTGGGATTTGTTTTTTAATTTTTTCTTTCGGTGAATTAAAAACAAATATTATTCGAAAAAATAAAAACACAAATAAATTAATCACTAGTTTAAATAAATATCATTTTTCAATAATTAAAATTAATTGTGAATGAATAAACTAAAAAAAATTGAACCGATTTTCGATTTTTTTTTATAATTCATACAATTGTGTCTACGAATTTAATTTTAGTTTCAGAATATATTTTACCTAGATTTTAATTAAACATTTTAATTAATTAACAATTTATTTTTAACACTAGAATTTGTTTGCCTAGATTTAAATTAACAGTTTAATTCAATATTTAAACTAAAAACGATATATTTTTTATTCCAGAAATTAGTTTTCGTAATTTTTTATTAACAATTTAATTCATTATTATAATTAAAAAAAATCATCTAAAATAAAGGCTGGAGAATTAAGGAAGGAGAATTAAAATTACCAAATGAGAGGAATGAAAACTTACCAAAAGAAATAAAATTGAAAACTTGCCATAACTTCAAAATTATTGCCACATAGTGTGAACGCTTCTGAGAATGAAATTGGGCTCAATTAGACCCTAGCTTTCATATATATATACACTACAAGAAAACAGCCTTTTAGCGACGGATCGCATCCGTCGCTAAATGGAGCGATCCGTCGCTAAATGGGTTTAGCGACGGATAAGCCGTCGCTAAATAGGACGTCGTAGAAAGTGGCTTCGCTAAATCATTTAGCGACGGATGAGCTTATCCGTCTCTAAATTTAGAGATGGATAATTTATCGGTCGCACAATTAGCGTTGACCGGGCAACTCATGATTTCTTGAAGTTAGTGACGGATAAGTTGATCCGTCTCTAAATTTAGAGACGGATGAACTCATCCGTCTCTAAATCTGATTTAAAAAAAAAATTATTTCTTTAAATTTATTTAATTCACCTACAATATATTAAAATATGAAATTTGAATTTTTTTTTAAATGCAATAAGGGGGTGATGCGAGAATCACCTCTCGCATTTAGCGAGAATCATACCACTAGACCAAACACCCATTTTCTACACGAAAATAATCAAGAAACATATAATACTCGAATGTTACTACTACTACTATCTCTCAAAGATAAAGAGTGAGAGACTAAACCAACCAACAACGAATTAATTTCATGTGCATGCACGTATACAAAACATACACAAAAATTTCACGAGAAGCAGCAAAGGTTTAAATTACGCTTTTACCTGGTCAAACACTCCACAAGCTTCATCAAGTGCTAAAATAGTTGAACAACAACCTCAAATTAAGCTTCTGAAACTGCAATGAGAAATCCCAATCTTTAAAATATTCAAACAAACAGTACTTGGCATGGAGCATTTCTAAATAATTAAACTTAGAAAATGTAGTACTACTAGCTACTACTTCACAATGTACCTTATACTGAATGTGTGTGGCATAGAACACTTGATATACAGATAAGTTTTTCATGTGCATACTCCAGCTTAATGAGAATTCTGAATGGAGATAGAGGACTTATCAACTAACATATAGATGAATTACATGAGAATGGAGATAATATAAGTTGTTTTTAACCAAGAGTTATTAACGCGGAATACCTTCTCTCAAGAGTGAGCCAATGAGCACCAGACTTCCAGTTTCTCTATTTGACAAAAGCGATTTGGAAAACCAACTCCATGTCAGTGCACTAAAACCTTTAGCTGAACCACTTCTCCTCCCTGTACTATCAATAGAAAGTGCATACAATCAATACAAATTACCCACATCTCCACTAGCTAGCAGCAATAGATCTAACTAATATAGGACTTTGGAATAACTAATAGAATAAACTTCCAGCAGTAAGTTGATTAGCATAACAAAATAATTTAGAGTATAACATGTACCAATAACATTACCCACGCCTGAAATTTTTACTCTATTTGCAAAGTCCTAGAAATCTTTGACACCAAATACACATTAAGCTGCAATTGCACATAGAGATATCGACTTTAATTAAGATAAGGATAATGTATGCTAAATCAACTAGCTTTTTTTTTTTTTTTTTGAAACAACAAAAAATGATTTTATTAGAACCAGAGCACAAGAAATGCTCGCAAGAGTACTTACAATTGGATACACGCGAAACAATTTCTGGAGATATACACAATTTAGGGGTATCACCCAAACCACCATACTACCCAGCTACTAAAAGCCACCACCATCATGGGTACTAAACCACCAACACATTACAAATTTAAGGCATCAAAACACAACCAAAGGGCCATGACCCAAGACTACAGTAATACAACGTAATCCCTCCAATAAGCACCAAAACCCAATTGCATAAGCCAAAACCGCTATCCAGATTAAACAAACTAGTGAGAACAGAGTAACAACCTCCTGAGAATCGAACCAACCGTATCCAAAAAATTAAGATGTTAACAACATAGCAAGCTCGACCTCATGGAACAAACAAATGTGTAATATCCTGAAGAGATAATCTCACATTAGTACCCTGATAGATGCCCTAATATCATATTTGTTCCCATTAGATCAACAATTACATTCTAGTACCTGAAAATGGATTTTTGGGTTGACTTTGTTGTAATTACACAATTGTCATTGAGTGATCCAAACAAGGCCTTAACTTTCTTTTTCTTTTTTCTTTGTTTCTTAAATTACATAATTTCTAAAAAACTTTATTACCCTATAAACTTAATATTAAAAATGAAATATCACAAAAAGTAAAATATATATTAAAAAATAAAAATAAAAAAAATTAAAGAAGATCGTAGCTCCGGTGACCGGAGCTATCGGAAGTTCACATCTCCGATTTGGGGCGTGAAACTCCAGATCGGAGCTTCACAGCCCCAATCAGAGTTGTGAAGCTCCAAATCGGAGCTTCACATCCCAAAATCGGGGTTGTGAAGCTCCGATTCGAGCTTCACTGTAACAGTGAAGCTCCGATCGGAGCTTTCACTGTTACAGTGAAGCTCGGTCGAAGAGTTTCACTGTCTCCAAGAGTGAAGCTCGATCGGAGCTTCACTGTCGGAGCTCCGGTACCGGACATAATTGCGATACCGGAAAAATGAAGAAGAAGAAGATGAAAAAAGAAAAAGAAAAAAGAAAAAGGAAGAAAATAGAAAAGAATAAGGCTGAGAATAAAAAGAAAAAGAAGAAAAATTATGAAAAAATTCTTATTCAATTTATGAAAAATTATGAACAAGAAAAATTAAGAAAATCATGTTTTTTCACTAAGGTTGTTTGGATCAGCTAAAATTCAATAATTGAAAAGTGAAAAAGTCAATTTTGGGTACCAAAATGTAATTGTTAGTTTAGTGGGAACAAATATGATATTAGAGTATCTTGCAGGGTACTAGAAAGATATGGACCATATCCTGAAAATTCCTCAATCAATTATACAATTCGATTCAATTCAAAAGGTGAAGTAAAGCAATAACGCTAGGTGGGTTCTCCTGCCGCTGCTCCGAATCCTCTACTTCCAAAAACAACACAACCAAAAAAGGGTAACCATATATGTTACTAAAATTCTTGTTGATGGCTAGTTAAAAGTTCTCAATAATACGTTCATATTCTACAAAATAATTATTTGAATTTGTATATTTATAATCTTTTACAATGGCACCGCTTACATTTAATATGTGGCACACTGCTCCAAAACATTTCATCGAACTTTGAAAGTTCTAATTGAAAAAATCTCATTTCCACCGTAGAGTTAATGTAATTTTTAAGTCAAAATAAAATTAAGTTGACGGTATACTACAATTAAATATTAATTTTTTATACTGTAACTTCATGATTTTAATAATAAAACACACCTTAATTTGATCCTCATTCACCCAAGTCCCCAAGTGGCTTATATCCAATAATTGGTCATCTTATTGTCTCGGTCATCATCCTATAGTTTTATTTTTTTTAACGTCAAATATTACAACTACTTCTACACTATTTTTTATACAATCATCCTATACCATTTTATATCTATCAAATAGTTTTGGTGGCAATATACTTGAGCTGGTTTGTAGTGAGTATAGTGTTGTACTGTTATATATATATATATATATATATATATATATATATATATATATATATATATATATATATATATATATATATATATATATATATATATATATATATATATATATATGGGTTTCTTACATATAGTACCCTTGCTAGTCCTTTTTATTACAAATAGACCATCGTTAGTCAAACAATTACATTCACCTCCCTCACTAGTCGATTTAATTACATGCAGACCCACGATCTTGACTTTTGGCGAACTAAATCAATGAAAATACATTTTTACCCTTGGTCAAATATTCAACTTTGACCGTGACCAAACAGCTCCAATTTTCATTTATTACAAATTTGCCTCAAATCTTTTTAATTTCACCAATTTGATACTTATTAATTCAACATAAGGCATATAAATTTTTTAAATTTCAAAATTGCCTCAAATATTATTGCAAACTGAACCCTAATAATTTTAAATCTTAAAATTAACCCACAAGGATTTTCAAAAAATTAAAAAAAAAATTAAAAAAAATCAAAAAGAGAGCTCGCCGGCCGGAGCTGTACAACTCCGATCAAGTCGGAGCTGTAAAGCTCCGACTAGATCGGAGCTGTAAAGCTCCGATCTGAACGGAGCTACACAGCTCCGTTCTGATCGGAGCTGTAGCTCCGTTCAGATCGGAGCTTTCTCACAGCTCCGATTGACCGGAGCTGCAGGAGCTAATAGAAGAAGAAGGAAGAAAGGAAAGAAAAAAAGAAAGAAAAAAGAAAAAGAAAAAACAAATAAAAGGTAGAGAAAATAGTGTAAGGCCGCGTTTGGATGAAAAAATATGAACAGTAAGCTAGAAGCTGGTCAACGTCATAAGTTGATTTTGGACCCATATGTAATAGATTGACTAAGGGGGGAGGTTAAACGTAATTAGAGTGTCTAGTAGGGTAGTGGATGTAAAATTCCCTATATATATATATATATATATATATATGTTAGGACTAAACTTAGCCTGAAAGAGTGGTTGCTTCTTTCCTTTTTCCCTCTCGACGATGCATACCATTCCAACGCTCTTATATATGCCAGGTTAACCTTACCTATTTTTAGAAACTTAATTAATATTCCTAGTATTTAGTTAAATAGTTAGATGGAAAGATTTTAAAACTGAATTTTTGGCTAATTTTAACTGTAAATTCGTGTCATCCTTCAAAATACTTATTAGTTATTGACAATTAACCTAAATTCACCAATCTTCCATTCCATACAAGCATTTTACTTAAGCATCTCTTACGACCTTAAACCCTTCTATATTTCGTATACTTTCATTTCATCCAACAAAATACATTTTATATATGGAAATGTCAAAAGAAAAAAAATAAAAAAATAAATAAACGTGTGTGAAACGTTTAATTATATATAAACGAAAATTTATAAACATTCGGTGACCATAATATAAACCCTAAATAACAAAATAAGATAAATATTGAAATAGGTAACTCAATCTACTCAAGACATTAAATTACAACAAAATTTGATAAAATTAAAATGCTTATGAATTACTTCTATGATGCATGGTCGAGCATGTGATTAAATAAAGTAATTAAATAAAAGGAATTATGTAATGCCCAGAAACATATTCAACCTGTTTCCTGAAGGTTTACGAATTTGGTGGAAACTTGATAAGAGTCAAATTTTGGTATTTTGTATTATAAAGTATATAAACCAGCTAAATGGTCTTTCATGCATTACTGAATAGTGATCATAAATAAAAGGGTATTGTTGTCTTTTTAACAGAAGTCAAAGTGGTGATTTAATTTTGTCTTTCGTTATAAAATTTGAAACATTAGGGAGCTGTTTGTTTATAGTACATCTTAAAAGTTATATATATATATACACACACACACACACACTAGTGTCAAACCATATTCTTAAACTTTTGTACGATTCCACTTTTCAATTGCAAAATTGGTGATACAAGTTATTTGAAAAAAGAGAGAGAGCTACAAACTACAATGATAATACATTGTTTAAATGGTCTTTCATGCATTAGTGAATAGTGATCATAAATAAAAGGGTATTATTGTCTTTTTAACAGAAGTCAAAATGGTGATTAAATTTTGTCTTTCGTTATAAAATTTGAAATATTAGTGACCTGTTTGTTTATGGTACATCTTAAAAGTTAAAATTGGTGATACAAATTATTTGAAAAAAGAGAGAGAGCTACAAACTACAATGATAATACATTGTATATTATACATCCAACCATTTTTTCAGTCATCTTTAACCTCGAACAAATCCAAAAACTGAAGGAAAAAACACAATAGTTCTTCGTTTCTTTCTTTTTATTCATCAGAACCATTCTGAATCGTTTTTATTACCATTTAACAGTAACTTTCCACGACTAAATGCTTCCAGTCCCGATATAGAAGAACAGGGCCTCAAGAAAATCATATGATTCAGCTAGGATGGATCCACAGAATAAGGGATAACAACCTGTTTCCTGCCAAACACTTGACCAATGTCATTGTGACAAAACAAGCCAAGACGGATTGTTGTATTATTATCAAGCAGATCAGCATCTGAGTTTATCTTTACCTTTCTATCTGTAGGTGGTGTCCAATTTAGTATTGTTCTCTGTCTATTCCGCTCTGTCGCCAAGATTTCAGATGTTATATTAACAGAATTTTGAGCCAAGTCAATAGCTTCCATCGTACTGAACTGTTGTCCATCCAACTTCTTATGCAAGATGATGAAGGTAAAACCGGTTAGGGAGTCTATATCATCATCTCTCGATCCATGGAAGCTGATGGAAGGAGTATTATGAGTGTGAACGGGGATGAGTGCCTGCAAAATGAGGGGAAAGTAAGGGGGAGGGGACTTAGCTCCGGCCTACCGAAGTTAGACCGGTGAGCAAGTTAATGTGTTGAGAAGTGACAATGAAATAGTAATGACTGAATAATACGAGCAATAAATGAGGACATATATATAGGATACGGTAGAGGTCCCACATTTTCTCTAGGTGTTCGACCAGAGTGGAGGGTCTCTTTATTCGGCACTGTTGTTCGACCCTTATAGTCGTTCGACTAGGGGAAGCGCTCTTCATTCAACCCCTATAGTCGTTCAACCCAAGTGGATTTTGGGCTGCTGGGGGAAAGTCTCGTAATCTTCGAGGGGTCACAACGGGTGTATACGTTCGAGTCCTAAATAGCGTTGTTCGACTCATAGCTTGTATCACTCATCCCCATATCATGAGTCCTCCAAGTTTCGATGGATGATGGCAAGGAATCCATCGAAAGTTCAGAGATTTAGTGTTCGAGGTATCGTTGTGGCGGGATCTGGTATGAACTCGGGCCTTTTTTAATTTTGAATTTGTATGAGGGGTATCTTGGTAAATCCGCATTGGATGGAGTTGTTTTAAAGAGGTTATAGATCCTCTTCCTCTTCTTTATCTTCCTCCCCTTCTTTTTCTTTTCAACTTCATTTCTTCTCGTTGACTCCCTTCGGCGTTTCGCTTCGTCGGTCGTTCTTTGCTCGATCGTCACCGGCCTTTTGTTCCCGGAAGCCGTTCTCTATCGTCGTTTAATCCAGGTATGCCTTTCCTTGAACTTTGTTTACTTCGATTGTTGTTGGGTATGCTCTTTCCTTCATGCTTTGCTCTTCGTTTACATGGCACTTCCTTTTACGGTTTCTTGATGAATTCCGGTAGGACTTTGTGCAAGTTTAGGGCTCTCTCTTCTTCTTTTCATCTTCATATGCTATGTGGTGTGTATTATTGTGTTGTTGCACCCTTTCTCCCGTAAATTGGGGGCGGGCACTTGTCTTTTTGGTGGAGACTCCGACGGAATTCCTTGCCGCGCGGATCGATCCCGTCGCGCTCTCCTCACCCCGTTTTTCTTTTTGGTTTAGACAATTGTGGTGGGTCGAACGGTCAGGTGGTAGTGACGGACACATGGGTCGAACGATCGGTTTTCTTGCTTGGTTTTTCGGTTTGGGTAGCTATTTGGGGGTCGAATTAGTCGAAAACATAGGTGTTGCACTGTTGGTGTCGAGCCGTGTTGGTGTCAAATGGGTAGCAGTGTGTCGGTGTCGAATTGGAGCTTTGTCGGTGTCGAATGGGTAGCGGTTTGTCAGTGTCGCAACACGTTTGTGATGAACGTGTATTTTACACTTTCATTCGAGTCTTTTTCACCTAATTTAGCTATCCTCTATGTTAATTTAGCTATATTTTAGTACATTTTATTAGAATAGTGTCACGTTTTCCTTTAGATTTTATTTTACAGGTTTTGGTTGAAATTCGGAGATTTACGGGCAAATATATTGAAGTCTACAAGGAATTGGTGTTCCAGAAGCATATTTGGAGTATCTGAAGGTTTCCGGATAGGATTTGGAGTCTAGGGGCCGAATTTGGAGGTTAGAAGGCCATTAGAAGTCTGAAACCGAGTCCGAAAAGGTGAAGAAATCCAAATCCGCGTCGAAGAACGCGGAAATTCCACGAAAAACTGGGGGGCGAACCGCCCCATGGCTCGGGCGAACCGCCCCAGAGTATTTTCGGGCCTATATATAGTTGCGAGTTTTCTCTCCGAAATTCATATCTTTCCAAGCCTTCTTTCTCACCTCTCTCTATAGTTTTAGGTAGGAACTTCCCAGGGCCTGTCCTGGGAGTTCCGTAGCATAGGGGATACTTTTTCATAGCAGATTGGGGCGCGTAGGATCACAATCATTCGGAGATTGACAACCTTCGGTAACTTTGTATCTTACAACTTTTATCTACTTATTTTATATATTTTTCAATATGTTTTCTTCTATGATTGCTATTGATTGCATGCACATTATGAGTAGCTAAATTTATCGTTGGTGGTAGTATGTGAATTCTTAGCGAGGGAAGATAATCATGCTAATGGCTATATCGCGCATTATACTCCGTGTCATTGCTTTATTTCGTTGATGAGTTGAACACCAAAATTCTCGTATGTTGTATTGATCATTATGCACACTAGGACACTTGTCGGCCAAACAGACTTAATTATCTTCGTAGTGTTGAATGATTACGGAACACAATAGGACGTTAGTTGTTGACAGGTCAGACCCTTATTATCTTCGTAGTGCACAATACTTACAACAGGACCCTAGATTCATTCAAAGATCTCCATGCAAGACCGAGGAATTTATGCATGATTATCGACCCATTATGTTAAGAAGGACCATACTATCACCAACCTCCATTATCTGCTTGAAAACCCCCTATTGCTTTTTATTTGCTGTTTTATATTTTCTTGTTAAATAGATAAAGCTAGTTATAGTCCTGAGAGAACGACACTCGAGTCATTCTACTGCTACACTACGGTTTTCGTTGTAGTTGTGGATTGCCTTTGGCTAAATTACAAATTTATTTGCTGAATCGAGACCTGACAAATCTCCGTTCATCAAATTGGCGCCGCTGCCTGGGACTATACTCTTTTTTTCTATTTAATTTGTTTTTATTTACAGCTTTAAATTTCTATTTCTTTTAGTTTTAGTTTTCCTTTTTAATCTCTCTCTGTTTTCCTATTTGTTTCTAATCACCTCTTCTAGTCTGTCACAGATAGTGTATGCCGCATACACGTTCTGCAGGAACACCGCTTGCTAATTCAATTGCTGAGATCGATAGAGTCTACCACCAGAGAAGGCGACTACTTGAAAGGCGCGCACTAGAGGAAATAGAGGAAACCGATTTCTCTGAATCTCTAATTAGTCTGTTCAAGGAAATCGACGGAATGGCAGAAGCTAGACCACTGAAGGCATGGGTACAACCCACCAAGGATCGTATGAGGGGACCAGCGATTGTTCTTTCGCCCGCAACCCGAGATCTGGAAATCAAGAACCACGCATTCCAACAACTTCTGAGGTTCTATGGCTTATCAAGGGAAGATGTGATGGGGTATTTGAACGATATCGATGATTTCGTCAACCAACTCCCACGACCCAGAGCTGATATAACAACGGATGAGTTAAGGATGAAGGTTTTTGCAATGGGACTTGGCGACAGAGCCAAGTCATGGCTGAGTTCTCTACCAGCCGGCTCGCTGGACACTTGGGAAAAGGTTTTTTCAGCTTTCATGGAAAAATACTTCCCACACACTCTGACTACCGCGCTTAAGGCGCAGATCACTGGATTCAAGCAAGACTATGATGAGACCATCTACACCGCGTTCGAGAGGTTCCAAGATCTCACGAACAAGTGCCCTCATCATGGTTTTGAACTCTCCGACCTAGTCCAACACTTCTACAATGGACTAACTTTCGAGAACCAACAAGTAGTGGATTTCCAATGCCGAGGCAATATTTGGGAGGAAACCGCAGAAGCCGTCTGGGCAGTTTTCGAAAGGCTTGCTAAGGGTTCGCAGTTCAAGGATCCAAGAGCAATGGTTAGGAGACGTGGACCTGAAGCTCCACCGACTCAAGAAGCCCCTATGTACAGGGGGAATGGGGATCAATTCGAGTGCTTTACCAACGAATTGAAGCAAGTCCTCAAGAGCGCCACCGGAACAACTATTTCGAACGAAGTATGCCGAATATGCAAGAACTATGGGCATGGAGCTCATATGTGTAGATCGGAGTTGGCATACGATGATGGCAACTGGGCTCGAGGAGGCGAAGAAGAAGCCTTCGCTACGGAATTTGGTACTCAAGAAGTTAGCTACGGACAAGACGGTAGGAATCCTCGAGGTGGATTCTGGAGAAGAGGATAACGTAACAATCAAGCATATGCACCGGCTAACCAAACTTATGGACCTAACCAAGACCGTAGCAGGCTGAACTATGGTAATGATCACTGCGAAAACCCCGCTCCGAAAGAGCCACCGAAGACGAAGACGGCTCTACTGATGGAGAACTTACAGAAGATGGTCGATCACACACAAAGTTTTCTCAAACGGTATGAGGAGGATTCCGAGAAAACTAGGGCAAGGCTCGATAGGTTAGAAGAGAGCACTAGGCTTGCCCATCAAAAGATGCAAGAGTTGATCGACCGAAGAACAAGTAAAGAACAAGGCAACACTGAGAAGGTCGTTAGGTGCGAGTGTTGCATGAAGGAAGAACTACTACAGGCTGAGGAAGAAGAGGAGGACCTTGGTTCTGACACAAGTGATGAGGAGCAAGAGGATCCCGAACCACTCCCTAAAAGTTTCGATGTTAAGGTAGGGATTGGTGAGCTTGAAGATGTCCGTGCCACACTAGACACGGGATCCTACTCAAACATAATTCCTTTGAATGTGTTTGGAAAGAGTAACCTTGGAAAATTATCTGAGGAAAGGGCTATTGTGCGAATGACGGATGGATCATTCATGAGACCAGAAGGCGTTGTGAAAAATTTGTTGGTCAAAATTGGTGAAGCATCAATAAACACCAATTTTGTAGTTATGTCGTCATCTGCACCTGGGACGGGGGATGTCATACTCTTAGGGCAAACATTCTTGACCAAGCTACGCTCTGTAATGGACATCTACCAAAGAACTTGCACCATCGAGGTGGATGGCAAACAACACGTATTGCAAGCCATACCTGATCCGCCAGAGCCGCCAGATATTATTACTCACTATTGTAGTCTTGCAGCCTATATTCTTTCTTATTCACAGGTTCGTGGCATGGAAAGGAGATCAATGAAGGGGAAGGCTAGTACCCGCAAAAAGAAGAGATAGGCGCAGACAGGAGTCGAGTCAAAGACTTAAACAATGACGCTATCCGGGAGGCAACCCGGAATTTTTTATCGCTTTCTTTACTGCTTTTCTGCATGCATTTCATTCTTGAACTATTTGCTTCTCATATGCGAATTTGTTCATGTGTGTGTCGTATATGCTTTTGTTTGAGTGAGATTTTTCGAGCGGTTTTTTGAAAAAAAATTAGTTTCGGGATTAAAACCGCATTTTCTGACATCGGGACCCGTCTCCCCGCAATGGGGAGCACGGGGCGAACCGCCCCGTGGTGGGGCGAACCGCCCCACAGTCCCAGATCTTAAAAAAACGCGAATTTCAACCCCAAAACCATATTTTCTTCATTCTTCTTCATCCATACTCCCAAAAAACGCGAAAAGTGCGATTTTGCTTCTAAATCTTCATAACTTCTTCGTTTCTTGACCAAATTGAGTGTTATTTAGCTTATTTCAAAGCCTATTACATTATCTATCACCCTAACCGATCATATTTCATCCTAATTCGTTAGATTTGCAGATCTGAGGTAACATCTTTAAGAACCCTAATTTTCGAATTTGGGGATTTTCTAATTTGAGCTTCAATATGCTTGTTTAATGCATGGGTATGTTGTTTATGTGATTAGACATGTTATTTACTATCAATTGCATGCTCAATTTTTCTTGAATTGTTGATCTGGGTATTTTGCTATTAGATGATATATCTTGTTATGCATTATGTCTTTATCTTTGATTTATAGCATATGGATATGTTTATTGGTGTAATGTTGGTGGATTTGACGATAGAATGCTTATTAGTTGAGAATGAGGATTTATGCTGTTGAATTTTTTGCGCTGCTATGGTATGAATTGAAACCTTGTTATCAAGGTTATTGGTTGTCTAGTAGGAGCATGATGTGATGTATTGCATGTAGTAGTTACGTTGATATGTTGCATAATGAAGTAGCTAGGCTAGACATTGCGGTTTGGGGAGTTCGATTGATGAATTTATCACTTGTGTGTCTCACTTTTACACTAGCATATATTTGAGTCTGTTTCGAGTCGTACGAGGTGCTAATCGCTGTTTGTAGGTACCATACTAAGGGTAGGGAGTATTCCCGTATGATTGCTGTGAAGAACCATGTCAAGGAAGGTGATCTCGCTAGATGTGCGTTCGAGCCAAGGGGTTTGGCAACAACGTCGTGGATTATCCGTGAGGAGGAGCTAGAGTACACATGGAGTAAGGATTCCTATGCCTATTCATGCACCACCGAAGGGTCAGAAACCACTATTATGTCAGCACTCCATCACGAGAACTGTAGAGTTCGAGTGAACTGGAAGGCACCGGGACATTCTAGCAGCGACGGATCTGATCTTGAGTTCGCAGTTGCTAGAAGGTTCCGAAGCGCTAGCTTGGTTCCAAAACGTAACGACATGGGTACACAGTCCCTCATTGGGGCGCCCCTTGCCTGCCTCTAAAGTGAGCATCATATTGACATTGGTCGGAGCAACAGTGGATAAAGTGGTCAAAATTGGAGAAAAAGGTAGAAGACTTCTGAGTGTCCGAACAGCTTACTGTAACCTTCTCGAGGTGTAAATCGTTGGAGGGGGAGGTCCTGATACCACTGCCCTTTCCCCTTCAACAGTTCACATCCTATTGAAGGGCTACAGGATGGAGAATTCCATAACAGCGGCGGCTAATCTTGAGAATTCTACCTGCCACTGCAACTCTACTGGCGATGATGATGATGACAGTAGTGACAATGAAGGCCATACGGGCAATGATGACTCTGATAGAGAAATTGATCCTGACCGGCCTAAAAATGGAACTACCGCAACCATCAGAAGACCTGATGTCACACTATGAAACTCACAGAGGAGGCCCAATAAATCACAAGTAGCATACTCAGCCGACCGAGGCCAAACCATGGGGTAACATCTAGTATCACATCTTATTTCCTCATTTTCTTACTGCTAGGGAATAGCGTTAATTTCATGAGGGGGATTGGATTTAAGTGATCTAGTATTATTAATTTGGAGCTTGACATTGGTAGCTGAGTATAGAACCTCGTATGCTTTATTTGTCTGCATTTGCATTTGCACGTTTACTGCTTTCTTAGATTTTTTAGGTTGCATTCACTACATTCATCCTAGGATAGTTTTGCATGTTTTATATGGAGTTTATTGCCGAATTTTTTGAACTTTTTTATTGGGTAAATCAACTAGCTATGCCATTAATCGTATGCTTCATCTCTATGAATTTGTTTGAGGTTTTTCTCGCTTGGCTTGTCACATTTATGTATTGCACTTAGTTGAGCTAGGTAGTCTCGACATCACTTAGTGGTGTTTTCTCTACTGCGGTTCACGAAGGCCTTTATAATAGGATGATGCATGTTAGGGTCTTATGGTTGTTTTCCCGAGTAATTATATACCTAGAGGCAACAAGTCTTCACCATGCTTTGAGATTACTAAATGCCTAGGAAGGAGGTAGTGTGAGGTTGTGTGATCCTTTGTTTATAACTTATTCTTCCGAATAGGTTTGGGGAGGGGGTTACATCATCATAGACTTGTTTCTGTTTTTCATTTTTTGTATGGTGAGTTTATTTTTCCTTTTTCGTGAATTTTTGCACTCTAACCTATTCTTTCGAATAGGTTTGGGGAAGTCGTGTGAGTCATTTTGTTTCTCTTTTTGTTATGCTACTGCTGGCTAAGAAAAAATCGAAAAAAAAAAGAAAGAAAATTTCCAGAAGAAAAAAAAGAGAGAAAAAAGAAAAAAGAATCTGGAAAGAAAAAAGAAAAAAAAAAGAGAAGACCCCAAAAAAGCAAAGAAGGGTCCAAAAAATTAAACCAAATAGCAGTTTAGCAAAGTTTGAGTCTTTTCCATTTTTCGTATTGTTCGTAATTGTGTTTTTCTATTTTTTATCTTTTTTGTCTTAAGTGTCATCTGTTCTAAACCACCCTCGTCCTGCCATTTAGGAAGTGGTGAATAGCTTAAGACTTTACTTGAGAGATTGGTAGAATAGGGGAGTGTTATCTTTTATAGGGAACCCTCCTTCGTTTGATGAGAGCCAGTACTGGTTCGACCTCTTTTGAGGGAAAGTCTTAACATGGTGGAACAACGGTAAGTCCTCAGTTTCGTAGGCACGGGGCAACCATTCGTATCTTAGCATGCATCATTACGTCGTCACTGACTAGGTCCAGGTAGAGAATGTTACGAGAGACTATCTTGTCTTGACATAAGTGCTTATGTGGATGTGTATAAGTCAATCGAGGTATTCTTCAACCTATATTCATGCTTTGATTTATATGGTTTTTGTTCATATGTTATTTGGTAGATTCAGTAATTTAGTTCATTTTATTTGGCATGAAACTCCATTTTTTAGTCTTGCATGTTTTTTGTATTAGAGTCTAGCTTAGTTGCTTGAGGACAAGCAAAGGTTCGGTTTGGGGAGTTTGATGAACGTGTATTTTACACTTTCATTCGAGTCTTTTTCACCTAATTTAGCTATCCTCTATGTTAATTTAGCTATATTTTAGTACATTTTATTAGAATAGTGTCACGTTTCCCTTTAGATTTTATTTTACAGGTTTTGGTTGAAATTCGGAGATTTACGGGCAAATATATTGAAGTCTACAAGGAATTGGTGTTCCAGAAGCATATTTGGAGCATCTGAAGGTTTCCGGATAGGATTTGGAGTCTAGGGGCCGAATTTGGAGGTTAGAAGGCCATTAGAAGTCTGAAATCGAGTCCGAAAAGGTGAAGAAATCCAAAGTCGAAAAACGCGGAAATTCCACGAAAAACTGGGGGCAAACCGCCCCATGGCTCGGGCGAACCGCCCCAGAGTATTTTCGGGCCTATATATAGTTGCGAGTTTTCTCTCCGAAATTCATATCTTTCCAAGCCTTCTTTCTCACCTCTCTCTATAGTTTTAGGTAGGAACTTCCCAGGGCCTGTCCTGGGAGTTCCGTAGCTTAGGGGATACTTTTTCATAGCAGATTGGAGCGCGTAGGATCACAATCATCCGGAAATTGACAACCTTTGGTAACTTTGTATCTTACAACTTTTATCTACTTATTTTATATATTCTTTCAATATGTTTTCTTCTATGATTGCTATTGATTGCATGCACATTATGAGTAGCTAAATTTATCGTTGGTGGTAGTATGTGAATTCTTAGCGAGGGAAGATAATCATGCTAATGGCTATATCGCGCATTATACTCCGTGTCATTGCTTTATTTCGTTGATGAGTTGAACACCAAAATTCTCGTATGTTGTATTGATCATTATGCACACTAGGACACTTGTCGGCCAAACAGACTTAATTATCTTCGTAGTGTTGAATGATTACGGAACACAATAGGACGTTAGTTGTTGACAGGTCAGACCCTTATTATCTTCGTAGTGCACAATACTTACAACAGGACCCTAGATTATTTCAAAGATCTCCATGCAAGACCGAGGAATTTATGCATGATTATCGACCCATTATGTTAAGAAGGACCATACTATCACCAACCTCCATTATCTGCTTGAAAATCCCCTATTGCTTTTTATTTGCTGTTTTATATTTTCTTGTTAAATAGATAAAGCTAGTTATAGTCCTGAGAGAACGACACTCGAGTCATTCTACTGCTACACTACGGTTTTCATTGTAGTTGTGGATTGCGTTTGGCTAAATTACAAATTTATTTGCTGAATCGGGACCTGACAAATCTCCGTTCATCAGTTTGTCGGTGTCGAAATGCGTTTGTCGGTGTCGAACGTGTTTCCTTGGTTCGATTGTGTTCGAACGCCGTTTGCCGGGTCGAACGCATTTTCATGGTTCGAACGCCGTCTACCGAGTCGAACGCCGTCTACCGGGTCGAACGAATTGGTAGCTCTGTCGAAACAAATCCGTGTGTTGAACGAATTAGCTTGTCGTTGTTGGTGTCAAATACTTTGTTGTGTGGAAACCTTTCCAAAGCGTCGAAACCGTTGTCTCGTCCGTGACCCGTCTGTCCCCATGTTCGAATTACTTTACTTTAGTGTCGAACGGATTCGTTCGAAAGAATTTGTTCGAACAAATGCTTTGTTCGAACGAATGCTTTGTTCGAACGAATGGATGCTTGAACGAATTTGCTCCCCTTGGATTCTCGAACGAATGCTTGTGCCGGGTTTGCTTGCGTCGAACGAGTCTCCCATGTGTCTGTTGAATTCGTTCGACACCGGGGAATTCGACGAATCCCCTTGTGTCGGTGTCGAATTTGTTGGACACGGGAATTCGTCACTCCCTTGTAGGTGTCGAACTCGTTCGACACGGGAATTCGTAGAATTCCCTTGTAGGTGTCGAACGATTCAGTTTGCATATAGTCATTTGCCTTACGTGTCGAGCCGTGTCGAACGAAATAGTAGGTGTCGAACATGTAGTTCTTTGCCTTGTATCTTTTGATTTGGGTAGTTGTGTGGTTGAACACTTGTAGTCGGGTCGATTGAACTTTTCATTTTTACATCCTTTCGATAGCTAGTGGATTTCGGGTTGGATCCGAACTGATTGTTCCTTTTGGTAGTTTTTGTAAGGATGTCGAAACGAAATGCTGACCAACGCGGTGCCGGTGATGACTCGAACAATGCGAACTCTTTTAGTGTAAACAAAAGCTCGAACTCTTTAGTTAGGGATAGTGTCCCTTTCTCCCCTTCTGATTCGTCCCCCTTTTCAACCTCAAACCAGGTAATTCGGAGATCCATTTTACCGGCGAAAAAACCTGGCCCTTCGCTGACGACTCGACTTTTGAGGAGCCAAAGTCGGGTTCTTGAGATGGCCGAGCCTGCCGAGAATCAAGACGAGGCGGTTCCGATGGAAGCGAATTCGGATAATAGGCTTCCGACGGATGTCAGTTCGGTTCGAAAAAAGGAAGCTGAGTCCTTGTACCACAAATTCGGGATCCCTAGGACGTATGAGATTATCTTGTCTGGCCCGAACGATAGGATGTACAACCCTCCCTCTGATTGTATTGCCATAACCATCCAAGCCTTAGAGCACGGTTTTAGGTTCCCAATATGTGACGGAGTGGTCATCTTGGACTATTTGGAGTTATGTCCGACTCAGCTATTGCCGAATGGGGTGGGGATGATGATTGCGTTTTGTGTGTGGTGCAAGTCTATCAACCGGAAAGTGACTGTCTCGAACTTTCTACACTTCCTTCTCGATGGTCGAAAGCAAGGATGGAGGTTGCTTTTATTACTTCTCGGCCACTAGACACTTCGAACTCTTCACAAAGTTCCAATCTTCTCATGGCCCTGGATACAAGAGGCGTTATGTTTTCGTTCGGATGCCCCCGAACGAAAATGGCACCCCCGGAGTGGTTCCGACTCCTCGATTATGGCGCCGTCATGATGGTGTGCTTACCATTCTTGCCCGTCGAAATGAATGGGCTGATGCCTACCGGGGTCGAACGCCCGAGGATCGGATAATCCCATACAGTCTCTTGGTGGAGCCGATCCTGTACCTTGGGGGCGTGTCTTCGGTGGAACCAGAGATTCGAGGGAATATCCGAGACTTGGGTACGTTTTCGCTTCTTTGTTGCCTTGTCTTTGCGCATGTTTTTTTTTTTTTTTTTTTTTGTACTAACCTGCTCGACATGTTTTCTTCGTAGGTTATTGGATGAAGCTGTCTCAGGAATTCTTGGCCCGAAGGGCTCTGTCTCTTGCGAAAAAAAACACGGTCCCGAAGTATACAGAGTCGAGGCCGCACAACATTTCGACCATAGTTGATCCCTCCATTGCTCCACATCTTACTCCTATTCCGAACGCGGATATTGGTGGCGAATCGGGATCCGGTGCCGCGGGTGGGACTGTTCAGGAGTTGGTGCCCGGTACTAGTGTTCCTCCCTCGAACCGGGTGGAGGGTTCGGATGACAACCTTGACTCGGAACGGACGGCCTCGGTGATGCCTCGAGAGCAAGGCCAAAGTTCGGCCTCGGGTCAACGGAAGAGGGCTCGAATAGATGTGGCTAGTGGTACGGCGGATAAGACCGTGATTGATTTGCCAGACTCACCCGATCGTGCGACCGCGGCTAGTCCAGGCCATGCATGTTCGACGCGTGGTCAAGGCTTGAAGGAGGTGTCCTATTTCCATGATCCGGTCGCGGGCTTAAAGTGGAGGGATGTGATGATCTCGAACAGTGACCAAGTCGAGCTGGATAGGTTGTCAGACGGAGATATCAAGGCGAAAGCCGCGTCTCTTCAGATGCAGGTTACTTTTCTCAACTTGGTGTATCGAAACTTAAGTTCTACTTCGTATTTTTCCCTTTGATCGAACTAACCTTTAAATTTCGTGGCAGATGCTTACGGTGGCTAGGAACATTGATAGCCGGTTGGAGAAAAGGGTCGAATCCTCCGAAAGTTTCGACGCTAAGTTTCGGGAGGAGAAGCGCCTTCGAGAGGTTGCTCAGTTGGAGGCTTCGAGGAAGGAGAGGGAGATTGCGGAGATGTCGAAGGAGCTTGCTCGAATCCGGGATGAGAAGACTTCGGCGGTGGAGAAGCTTTCGGTGGTTGAGGAGAAGAACATGGAGTTGGTGTCCAAGGTCACTCAGTTGTCCAAGGAGAAAGACGGTTTCAAAACAGCCTTGAGAACCAGCGACGAATTGGTGAAGAAGGGCAAGTTCGCGAGGGTCGAAGCTGTTCGGGACTTCACGGAGTCCGGGTCTTGCGCGTATATGCTAAGTAAGCGGGATGCCGATGCTATGATCAAGGCCCGGGGTCGAACCATTGCTCAGTTGAAGTTCGGGGGAAAGTTACCGACGGATTTCGACCCTACCGGTACCGTGGATCTTGAGAAAGATGATGAGATGAAAACTCCCCCGGTCGAAACGGAGGTTGGAGAGGACGGGAGTCCGGTGGACAAGGAGGTCATGTATGAGGCTCTTCGCAAGGAGTTTTTCGCCGTTGCGCATCCCACCGAAGCTTCGACCCCTGCCCCCGCTCCTTCGGTGCCTTCGTGGGTCATCCCGTTGTGTGAACTCGGGAATTTGGACCTTGCCTCTGCCGGTGTGGACCTTGGGAACTTGTCCTACAAGGATTTCGACTCTTTATGCCAATTTTTCCTTGGTGATGAAAGTTTGAGTGACACGGCCCTAAGCAATCCTCCAGGGGGCGAACATGTCTAGTGTTCGATAGTTTCGACGGTTTCGACTACCTTCGAAGAACATGACGATTTTTTGAAGACTTGGCATGCCAAGTGGTCTTGTAACCATGCCTTTATGTTTCGAACATATTTTATCTTTATCGAACAACTTGTCATTTTGGGTAATTTGTAAGTGGGAAAGGATTCGGTGGGGGTCGAACGAATTGGTAAGTGACTTCGACCACGCGGAATCCTTTCGCTTTTGGACATCTTTTCGACCCTCGTAAGGATGAAAATCTCGACTCTTACAATTCTTATCTTTGTTTGTTGATCCTTCGTAGTCGAAAGCCCATGTATTACTTCTTGCTTTTCGGCTAGGGTCTTGTCGATACGTTCGAGTCGAACACGTTCGAGTGAGATGTTCGAACATGTTCGAGTGGGGTGAGTATTTGTGGCAATTTTGTTGTCGTCAAAATAATTGCTTGTTACTCTTGATTTCTTATCAAGATGGATGATTATCCTAAGTATTGATAAGCTTTCGGGCAGCATATTCGATAAGTAGAATCCCGTCGGATTGTCTATATCGAATCATCTCCCTCATCCCATAAAGATTATTTTTTGGGGGCTGGGATATTCGCACATATTACCTTCCCGTCGAAATAGTATCATTCGATATACCCTCGAGATCCTTTAGACCTAATGCGAAGTGTCGTCGTGTTTCGATATATCACCCGTCAGTGATATTATCGAAATTCGACGACAGATTACACATGTTTGTTCGATATGTTTAACATAAGGAAGTAACTTCTTTTGCTTTGATGCTTCAATGACGATACATCCCTTTTCTCAGTGACGACCTTATGAAAGGTGGTGTGGTGAAAGGTTTCTTACAAAAGTAGGTAATCTTCATGGCTTGTCGAATTTCTTCAAAATGCTTCGAAGCTTTCTGCAAAAGATGGTGGGGGTCGAAGCGACGTCTAGGAGTAGTACTTCCTCAGATTCTTGATGTTCCATGGTCGGTCTACACGATTTCCTTCGAGGTCCTCGAGTCTGTAGCTTCCGTTGGAAAGTGCTTCGATAACCCTGAAAGGCCCCTTCCACGGTTCTTGAAATTTTCCCACGTTTTCGAGGACATTCGCCTTTCGCAATACAAGATCTCCGACATTGAGGTCTCTCTTGATGAGCTTCTTGTTATAGGTCTTGGTCAGCATAGCTTGGTACCTTAACACCCGAGTCCTTACTTCTTCTCTCTTAGAATCTAGCAAGTCCAGCTCCAGAGCTCGGGCCTCCCCATTGAGATGGGGGGTCATACTCCTTGATTCTGAGTGACTCGGCGGCGATTTCGCATGGGATTACTGCTTCCGAACCATAGACCATGTAAAAAGGGGTTTCTCGGGTGGCCGTCCTCTGTGTCGTTCGATAGGCCCATAGAACTCCGTGTAGTTCGTCCGCCCACTCGGCCTTCGACCGTCCCAGTCTTTTTCGAGATTCTCAACGATAGTTCGATTAGTGACCTCTGTCTGTCCGTTGGCTTGCGGGTGTCCTACCGAAGTGAAACTTTGCTTGATCTCCAACTCCGTGCACCAAGCTCGCAACTTTTTCCCAGCGAATTGGGCTCCGTTATTGGATACGATGACCCGCGGAAGCCCGAATCGGCAGACGATATTTTTCCAGATGAAATCTCTCACAACTGTTTTGGTTATTTTTCCCACTGCTTCTGCTTCGACCCACTTCGAAAAATACTCCACCGCCACTATGAGGAATTTCTTCTGATTGGTGGATGTGGGGAGTTTTCCTACAATGTCAATGCCCCATCTATCGAAAGGACAAGATATCGGAGAGGGGATGAGAGGTCCTCCCGGGGCCTTGCTGTTGCGCGCGAACCTTTGACATTCATCACACTTTTTAGTTCAAGCCTTCGAGTCTTTGATGGTGGTGGGCCAGTAAAACCCTTGACGTCGAATTTTTTGGGCCAATGCCCTTCCCCCGGAATGGTTTCCGCAGCTTCCAGCATGTACCTCTTCAAGTAGGCTTTGAGCTTCTTCCTTGTTGACGCACTTCAAGTGCGGTCCGTCGAACGATCTTTTATATAGATCGGACCCATCCCAGAGAAAATATTGGGCTCTTCGCCCAAGCCTTCGGGCTTCCATTCGGTCCTGGGGGATCACCCCTTGTTTGTAGAGCTGTAAAAGAGAAATATCCCCGTGATTGGGGGGTGAGTTCCTTGATTGGGGAATAATTGAGACTATACTTGGTAGTTTCGTGGGTGGTTTCGAATTTACTACCTTGATGTCCGCCAACCATTCGTGGTCGAAGTCAAGGGTATTAACTTCGATTCCCTTTTGCCTTTTGAGTTTGTCAACTCCAATGGCGGGTTGTTGCACCGTCATGAGGGTGACCTGGTTGTGATAGCATGTTTTATAAGGTTTAGTGAAATGGATTCGTTTTCCACGGACCGATTTGATTTGTTCGGGGTAGGAACATACATGTCGGGTAGCAATTGTTTGTGATGCACTTCCGAACTTTGCTAGGCCATTCGCAACTTGGTTGGGCGTTCGAGATATTTGTGATATTTCGACGCTTTGGAACCTTGGGATGATGTTTTTGAGTTCAGCTAAGTATAGCTTCATGGGCTCTTCCTTCGCTTCGAATACTCCCGCATGTTGTTGGGCCACTAATTGTGAATCAGTGTACAGATGTACATGTCTGGCTCCCCCTTCGAGTGATATTCGAAGGCCTAGGAGTGCGACTTCGTACTACGCTTCGTTGTTGGTGGCGGGGAAAGCGAGGCGTACGGCGAAATCCACTTCGACCCCTAGGGGGTCGATCATGTGAATCCCTACTCCCCCTTGGCCCCTAGTGGACGAACCGTCGACGTAAATTTTCCATCTTGGTTCCATATTTTGGCCCTTGGTGAATGCTTCGATGGTATGCACATACTCGATTTCCTCGTTAACTCCGAGGAAGAAATCCGCGATCACTTGCGCCTTTTTGCCATTTGGGGCTTGGAATTCAAGGGCGTGTTCCATGAGTTCGACAGCCCATTTCACTAGCCGTCCCGATAGATCGGGTTTTCCTAGGATCCTCTTCAAGGGGTGGGACGTTAGGACCACAATTTCGTGAGCTTGAAAATAGGGTCGAAGACGTCGGGACGGCAACACTACGCAATAGGCGAGCTTTTCGATATCCAAGTAATTGAGTTCGGCTTTAGTGAGTACCTTGCTCAAGTAGTAGATCGGCTGGTGTTGGTTTCCCTCTAGTCTTACCAATACTGAACTCACCACCTCTTGAGAGATTGCTACGTGTAGGTACAAGGTGTCTCCTTCTTTTGGTTTCGAGAGTAGTGGGGGTCTCGAGAGGTGGCTTTTGAGGTCCTCCAAAGCTTTTTCGGTTTCTTCGCTCCATTCGAAATTCTTGTTGTTCCGGAGCACTTTGAGGAAAGGGAGACTTTTTTCTCCGGATCTAGCAATGAAGCGACTTAGGGAAATGACTCGTCCGACTAGCTTCTGGACTTCATTGATGTTTCGCGGGCTGGGGAAATCTAACACGGCTTTGATTTTGTCGGGGTTGGCTTCGATTCCTCTTTGGGTAACCATGTACCCGAGAAACTTTCCTCCTTTGACACCGAAGGTGCATTTCGAGGGGTTGAGTTTCATACCGAATTTCCTCAAAATCTTGAAGCATCGACCCAAGTGTTCGATGTGGTCTGTCGCTTCGAGGCTTTTTACCAGCATGTCATCAACGTATACTTCCATGGTTCGCCCGATTTCTTGCTCGAACATCATGTTGACCAACCGTTGGTACGTCGCTCCGGCGTTTCGCAACCCGAAGGGCATGACTTTGAAAGAAAAGACCCCCGAATGTGTGGTGAAAGCCGTCTTATCTATATCTTCTCGGGCCATGGGTACTTGATAATAGCCCTGGAAAGCATCCATGAAGCTGCGGCGTTCGGCCCCTGCTGTCGAATCAACTAGTTGGTCGATTCGAGGCAATGGGTAAGGGTCCCTCGGGCAGTGTTTGTTGAGATCGGTGAAATCATTGCACATCCTCCACTTTCCGTTCCCTTTCCCTACGAGGACAACGTTGCACAACCAATCGGAGAACTTAGTGGGCCGGATGTCTCCTGCCTTGAGCAATTTCGCAACCTCCTCATCAATGATCAAGTTGTTCTCTCGGCTGAAATTTCTGTCTCTGGCTGATGGGCTTAGCCTTGGGATTCACATTGAGTCGGTGAACGATGATGCGAGGATCAATCCCTTTTAAGTCCGCCGTTCCCCATGCGAAAACATCTGAGTTCGTTCTCAGGAAGAGGATTAAAGCCAATTCGAGGTCTTCCGGCAAGTCGTCCGCAATTTGGTGGTTCGGTTTAAGGATTCTTCGAAGAGATGGAGATCCCTTACTTCGAAACAAGGCTCAAGGTGTTCTCCCGATCGATGGCCGAAGTCGAACTGATCATTGTCGACGATTAAGCATTGCTTCTTCGGAGGGGGGGCGTCGGAGCTCTCCGCTCTGGTTGCCTCGAACTTGGGAGTTGAAGGTTGGGTGGATGCACAGTAGCATTTCCATGCTTCTTTTGGGTCGCCTTTGACTTCTTCTACTCCGAACTCCGTAGGGAATTTCATCTTGAGGTGATACGTGGATGCGACGGCTTGAAACTAACTGAGGCCTGGTCGTCCGAAAAGTACGTTGTACCCCATGGGATCGTCCACTACTACATATTGACAGTTGTACGTGGCCCTAGTAGGCTTGGTTCTCATGGAAGTGACTAGCCAGATAGTTCCCAGTGGTTTACCACGGATCCGCCGAACCCTGAAAGTTGTGTCGAAACCTCCGAGAAACCTTGTCCTTCGATCTTCATTTTTTTCAAGGTGGCGGTGGTGATGACATTCACCGAGCTCCCCGTATGGACAAGGATCTTCCTTACCGGAAATCCTGAAATTACCATCGAAACAACGAGAGGGAAGTTCGGATCTTGGTTTCGAGTTACCTCTGGGGAAGGGACGTCCGACTCGTCAAAAACTAAAGCCCGGCTTTGGATTTCCAGACTACCCACGTTGAAGGTTGGGGATCCTTCGGCGTAGGCGTTATGCATCCGGCGTGCTGTCCGGTTCCTTTCCTTTCGAGAGTCTCCTCCCGTGGGACCTCCGGCTATGTACCGAATTTCATCATATATGGGTTCGTTCTCGGAATTGTTTCCTTCTTCTCGAATTTCCTTGACTCTCGGTAGACCTCCGATTGCATTGGCAAAGGGGGGCGTGGAGGTGCTGGTTGAACTATTTTTTATTTTCTCTTGCTAACGGGCCTTATAGTAAGAACTCCGTTTTTATTGGTATACTCCTCCGCATACCCTTCGACCACGATTCGGTCCAGCTCTTCATTCAGTTCGATGCAACGATCGGTGCCATGTCCTGGTTGTTTGTGGAACTCGCAAAATTCCTCGGACCTCCGAGTGGTGTTCGTTTCTCTGTGCTTCTTGGGCCATCGAATGAACGAAGAGTCTTCGAAAAGTGGGAAGACTTGTCGTTGAGGATATCGAATGGGCCTTGGATTTTTTCGAGTTAGGCGTCTTTCGCCATATCCTCGGTCTCTAGGGGGATCCTTCGCGGGCCCTCTTTCTTCCTTCACTGTGGTTTTGCCTCTGTCCGGCTTCGAGCTTCTGGGGGGTGTGTCTTCTCTGTCCCGAGCTGGGGACGTTCCGAAGGCTAATCTCGCTTCCTTGTTCATTCTTTCCTCTTCGATATACTTGTTCACGATGTTCGATAGTGCTTCGGCCGTTTCGGGCATTTCCCTTGAAACTTCCGAGGCTAGACCCCTATTCCGAGTGTTCGTAAAAAGGGCTTGTCTCCGGAAGTTCATGGGATGGTCATCCACTTGTAACGCCACCGCGTTGAATCGTTGCCACCGTCGTCGAAGCGGTTCATCTTTCTTTTGGATAATGTCTTGTAGACTGCTGTTGGATTGCCGAGATTTCTTGTAATCGGTGAAGTGCCCTAGGAAGGCATGTACTAGGTCCGAGTAAGATCTGATGGATCCTTCGGGCATATTGTAGTACCATTCGGTGGCTACCCCTTCGAGGGTACCTGGGAAGACAATCACCATTCCCTTCTCGTCGTGTCCGTAAGTTTGCATCATGTTCTCGAATCTCACTCTATGTTCGTGGGGACATGTCACTCTCGAGTATTTGGGGAGATTCTTGGGATCTTTCGGTCCGTGGGGATCGAATGACTCATAAGTCGTGAAGATAGTGGATTCGGGGCTAGACCTTTATCGCGTCCGGATGATATTTTGGTCGCGTGTTATTTTCATGCTTCTCGTTCGTCCCTTCTCCTCAGGTCATCGGTATCGTGACAGGGTCTCTTCGGGTCACGAGTTTCCTGCTTCTTGCGGTCATGCGCACGAAGTAACTCTTCGTACTTTTCCCTTTTTCGCTCCAGCGTTCGTCGGTCATGGTCAGAGCAGTCGTCATCCGATATCTCCAAAACAACCTCAGGTATTGAGTGGAGAGGATAGGTTTGAGGGTTCTTCTCTCGTGTCGAACCTTTATCCTTGTTCCAGTCGTTTCGTCGTGGGGTAACGATTGAGCTCCCCGCGCTAGTTCCCGTGCTTTGGGGGGCGGGTTCTCGTCTCTTGTCGGTAGACTTCGAAATCCCATCGGAGTGTTTACTTCGAGTGGAAGCACTTCGGGCTGAACCGCTCTCGGCGGGCTTTGTCGGAGGTGGTCGGCTATGGTCGCTCCGAGTGGAAGCCTTTCAGCGGGCTTCTTTGGAGGTAGTCGGCGGTCGACCACGTTCTCGCATACGCTCCGCACAAGCTTTGCTAACTGCTCTTCCGTCATTAAAATTTGTGGTGCCACCTTGTCGGTTCCCGTGCCGAGGTGCCTCTCGAGTGGGAAGGCGACGCGGGGGGAGTGGGGTCAGGGGAGACTTCGTCCTCTTCTCGCTCTGAGGTGTTGTTGTTTGTTGTATCTTCTAGGTCCTTGGGGTCGGTGATAGTGTCGTCTTGATCCTTGGTGGTGGTTCCCGGTTGCTTCCCGACTTTCCGTTTTGCCATGGTTTTCGTCACCGTTTCCCACAGACGGCGCCAAGATGATGAAGGTAAAACCGGTTAGGGAGTCTATATCATCATCTTTCGATCCATGGAAGCTGATGGAAGGAGTATTTTGAGTGTGAACGCGGATGAGTGCCTGCAAAATGAGGGGAAAGTAAGGGGGAGGGGACATAGCTCCGGCCTACCGAAGTTAGACCGGCGAGCAAGTTAATGTGTTGAGAAGTGACAATGGAATAGTAATGACTGAATAATACGAGCAATAAATGAGGACATATATATAGGATACGGTAGAGGTCCCACATTTTCTCTAGGTGTTCGACCAGAGTGGAGGGTCTCTTTATTCGGCACTGTTGTTCGACCCTTATAGTCGTTCGACTAGGGGAAGCGCTCTTCATTCGACCCCTATAGTCGTTCGACCCAAGTGGATTTTGGGCTTCTGGGGGAAAGTCTCGTAATATTCGAGGGGTCACAACGGGTGTATACGTTCGAGTCCTAAATAGGGTTGTTCGACTCGTAGCTTGTATCACTTATCCCCATATCACAAGAAATGTCACCTCTCCACAAAATTCACAAAACTGCGAGTGAAACAGACCCGAGAGCAGCACTGCTTAAAGCCCACACCTGGCAGGCTGGCATCAAAAGTACTATTCTGAAATATATGGTCTATGGATTCTGGTCCAAGGCCACATATAGGACATTCCAACTTATGAATCACACTTTTCATCTCTGAAGCAATCCCATAAGTAGAAGAGAATCATTCTTTGCTGGCCTTTCAAATGTTGTGCCTATCACAGTTAATTAATCATTGCTTTCGAAGGATAGGGTAGGCATAGATCAGAAGAGAAGGAATATATATAACATCTTATCTAATATGTCATCTGATGCAACTTAAACAGGAACTTGATCGGCACTATGCAAGAATAAAAGCTATAAATACAACAATTCAGTAACAACAAAACCTGCAATAGCATATGAGGAGCTGGATTTGTAATGAAACGATATTATAAAGGTATCCCAAGCCCTTAGATCTCATGCAAGATGTCTTTACGACATGCCTCGGGGATATTTTCACATGAAACATAAGGAGAAGAATTTAATTAAGCTCTTCATCAAATGCAAGTGAATCACCAACGGCAAGAACTCTCTATGCCCTTTTGCAGTGACGTTGTGTGTGCAATATGTACATGACACTAAACTTCACTCTTTAAGATCTGCACTAAATGAACATGCCATAAGTAATGCATACAATGTCCTGTGCAAGTAAATGAAGTATGTCACACCAAAAATGATTCAATATTCCCGATTACAGTCTTAAGTTCACCGGGCTCTATTACCCTATGTAACAACCCATTCCTTTCCTTCATTCATATTCCTCAAGCCAACATCCTAAATGAGGCTTTCTTAAACAAAATTGCTCTGATTCTTTGACATAAATACTATAATGCTATTTTGGAAATTTTAATCGCAGGTCTGAAGAAACAAATGAACACCGATATAATTGCTAACACATGTATAAATACAGGCTACTCCAACAACATTTTATAATCAGATTTGGACTTTATTAAACACCTTGCCCATTGCCCTTTAGCTAACGAGAGCCTGAAGTTCAATTTTTGCACAATGGGTCAATGGTATCCCCTTTTTTTTCAAGAAACACAGAACTAACACTTGGACATGTTGCGATTGAAATAGAAAAATCAAGGAGAACATGTGAGCTCACCAAATATATCCAAGAAACTCATTGCTCAGTTGTAAGCCTGTAAACATCAATCTAATGAAGAGTACCAATATACCAAAAAAAAAATCTCCTTTCTTCCTTTAACTCGAGAACTTTATGGAGTTATACCTATTTGGAGCTAATATTTACTTAAAGAGGCTCAACAATCAACTGTATATTTTATAGTCATAGATATATTATAAAGCCTTAGACGACAAACAATTAATTCCTCCATTTCATTAATAACTTACTATATTTATATTTTGGTCGTTTCTTTACAAACTTCCTAATTCAAATATGGCATTTTTCCAACCCACTTATCAATTTTTTATTATTTATGTCTTCTTCTTTATAACCAATTTAACAAGGAAAAAATTGATCAAAACCCCAACCTATACGTGAGACATTACCCCCTAACCTATTAAATTTGAGACTTAACCCCCTCACCTATATAAATGGTTGCAACATACCCCTATATAATATTTTACTATCAATTTAATATTTTCCATTCAATTTAATATTTTTTCTTTAATTAAATATTTCCGTTTGATTCCAAATTAATCATAATACCTACCAAAAAACTAATTTTGAAAATTATAATATTAAACTACACGATTTTCACTTTTATAATATAATATAATATAAGTTCAAATATTATGTTTCCGGTATAATTAATGAAAATATTATTTTATTTCACTTTAATAATATAAATTGTATTGAAAAATAAGATTTGAACTTATATTATATAAGTAAAATCTTATATTTTTATAATATAATTTTTAAAATTATTTTTCGGTATGAATTAGGATTAATTGGAGTCAGACTGACATATTAAATTGTAGGGAAAATATTAAATTGAATGAAAAATATTAAATAAAGGGAAAATATTATGTAGGGGGTATGTCGTAACACTTTAAATAGACGAGGAGGTTAAGTCTCAAGCTTAATAGGTGGGGGTTTGCTCAATTTTATCCATTTAACAATTTCTATCCTACTTTATCAATCATTTACCATTAAATATTCCTACAAATCAATTATTTAATATTATTCCTTAAATTTGATAATTTTTACCACTTAGGAAGATACTAAATAAATAAATAAATGGAGTAAGTAGATCATATCAAAGACCAGCAGTTTTGAGTTTAATTAGTACTATTACGATGACTATCATTTAAGCTCGGTCCGGTCACTGTTATAGGTAACGCCGCCCAGTAATCTGGGATTCAACAAGGGAACTCAAGTCAAGCTGAAGTAATCACTAATAAACACAAAACTAAATAGACAAACCTGCTTTTTATAGGTCAAAAGAAGCGTAGGATTTTCAACCCTTTCACCGTTGACCTGCTCAACAGAGCTCGACCTACTTTGTCATGGAGTAGCTAATTGAGAGACTGGACTCAATTGATTCCTCACTTCCTGTTGTAGATCTGAAATCCACAGAAGAATAAGCTTTATTAAAGATAAAAAGGAAAAGGAAATAAGAGATGTTTGAGTGAGAGGGCAAGCGGAGCGGTGAATATTATAATGAAAAGCAGGGAAAATTCGGAGCGATGCTCGAAGATTCTGGATGATGCAATCTGTGGGAGGAGCGGAAAAAGACTTGGAGAATTGAGATTGAGAGGAGAAGAAATTAGGAAAGCCATAGAGTTATACAATGAATAGAGTTTGGGAGAAAGAAGGAACGAGGGAAGGAGTCAGGTTGGGTCACGCGAACAACTAAACTCGTATTCACGCGCCACTTTCTACTTATTATCATACACTAATATATATAATATATATATACACGAGTATATATTTAAACAAATATATAAATCTCAAATTTGGTGGAGGTGGTAGGCCTTCTCCCGTTAAATTACCTACAACCCTTCCCAAAGGTTAATACACCTTTTCGTGTTTAACAGTTTCATCCGTTCATAAACGGTTTAATACACCTTCTCATCATCGTTTCATCGTTCACCACTCCCATCCGTTCACGTTTCACACACCTTTTCATCATCGTTTATATTCATATTTTCTCTTTAACAGTTCCATTCGTTTAACAGTCCCATTAGTAAACAATCTCTTCATATTCTCCAACAAAGAATTATACGGTCCCCTAATTTCTTCGGCATATATACTGGTGCGGCGAATTGGGAGGCCATCATCGATGTCAATATCCCACCCTCTTCTGCCCCGGGTCAATTCAGCTTCTTCCGCCACAATCAACATTGGTTTACTTCCAGGTATTTCCCTTCCGTACTTTTC
Source organism: Plantago ovata (assembly GCA_028274465.1). Lineage (NCBI taxonomy): Eukaryota > Viridiplantae > Streptophyta > Magnoliopsida > Lamiales > Plantaginaceae > Plantago > Plantago ovata. Next base: position 23,053,184 of record CM051458.1, read on the forward strand.
AAGTTTACATAATACATATATCCCCTGTTACGTACTTCAATTCTCGACAAATCTAGGACAATTTTTGTTTGTTTGTCATGGTTATACATTTGATGGGATGGATTGTGTTTCTGGGTGCATTTACTATGATAATATTTATATTGTTTGGCTCATCCAATCTCCATGTATCTGTTTAAACTTCACTGGCAAATTACTGTAAACATGCTGCTACGGATAATGAAAATCAGGTTGTCCTTTCATCAATTGCTTCAATATTATTTCAATTTTATGTTGAATGACTGCTGCATATGTTGGTTTATTCTGTCATGTCATTACATTGCCCCTCCAACACACTGTTTCATACACGATCAAATAGGAGTTGTATATTCTCAAACTTTATTTCTTAAATTACTTTCATATTTGTTTATGTTCCCTCTTGTCAAAAAACAAGCCTACAAATTGTTTCAAACTTTATTTCTCAACTTACTTTCATATTTGTTTATGTTCCGCTCTTTATTGCTCCAATTAAGAGTCTTTCACACCGATAAAAAACAAGCGTATAAATTGTTTCTCTATCTGTTAATATGTCTTGATATTGCTAGCGGTCAGATGTCTTATGTATTATGTAACCGAGGCCGGTAACGGGTTTGAAACTTCAATTATCCATAAGATTTGGATGAAGAAATTCACTTTATGATACTGTAATTTTATATGGACTTATGCTTCCCATAGTATATGCTATTCCAGCACTTGGCATATAGTACATGATTTTCTAGGGACTCGAGGAACCCATATCAACTCAACACATGAAGCAAATTAGTTATCTGTTCATAGATTGATCTTTTAGCATACCAAGTAACATTAAGTAATTGGATATATAGGAACAGACGCGTTTGCTCAGGTCCAAATACATCAACCAAGTATATATTAAAGGTATTGGTCTATTGGATAAGACATTGATTAAGTTTACTGTTTATTTTTGAGAAAATAGGTTGTGGTGTTTAAATACGAAATAATACCACTGCTGTTTTGGTTAAGTTTGGAAGCACTTTGTGTGTTGTTAATTGAGGTTCTCACTAATCATTAATTTTGATCTTGGCTTTTGGTAGAGTGGTTCTTTTTTTTTTTTTTTGCATGGTTTTCTTTGGACAAGTTTTGCATGTTTTATGCTACTGGAGTATGGAGCAGTGTCTTGCTAGACAGTGTTGATGAGCGATCAATGTTGTTCTTCTATCAGTTCTGCTCTAAATTCATGATTCCTGATTTTGTGAGGTTTGAACTTGGTGTATGGTTTGAACTTGGTGTATGGTTGATCATATCGCAGTCACTTCTTAAATTACTTGTCAAAATAGAAGTCGACAAGTAGTATGGTTTTTGGCTTCTAGCTTTAAATTTCTTATGGAATGCTCTTGGTTTTTCTGTTGAATCTATTTCTGCTTGAAGTTTAAACAATGGTGGCTTCCGAGTGTTGTGTTAGTTTGTTTCAGAGCACTACATATTCCATAGCAAGAATAATTTGTTTATACATGTAGTATAATCTGATTTGTCTTTAAATATTTTATACAATGTTCCTGTCCATTGTTTGGCAGATTATGAAAAAGTCATTCAGGACATAGCCGAGATAACTTCCGTATTATTAGCACGTTATTAGCTAAACTGTTTATATGCACGTGGTTAACAACTTTCGACTTATTAGATGTTAGGGGCGTAACCACTGGTACACCCTCCAATAGAGAAGGTGGGGTCCACACATGGGGCCCACAATCTCTATTAGAGAGTGTAACAGTGGTTACCTCCCTAACATCTAAAAAGGACAACTTTCCCAACCATCTTCATCTTGCTTGTCTTAAAAACATGGGCACCGCGCTAAAGCGCGGTGCTCCAATTCTAGTATATATATATATATCATACTGAATCTACAAAAAGTAGAAAATGCATATAGAGTGGGTAACGTAATTAATTGTTGTATCTAGGAATAGTGGGTGTGAAGCATTCTTTTTTTTTTTTTTTTTTTTTTTTTCAGACTTAATATATACAAGCGATGGATTACAAACCTACAACTCCATTGTTGCATGGGCTTTCTATTCTCAGGTCGACTTCGAACAGACCTGAGAACAGGTTCCCATTAGATCGTTCACTACAAGAAAACAGCCAAATAGAGACGGAATAATAGCGACGGATTCGATCCGTCGCAAAATAGCGACGGATCGGTGATTTTAACGACGGATACAAATCTCACCGGTAATTAGTGACGGATAGATTTATCCATCGCAAAATTTAGAGACGGATGAGCTTATCCGTCTCTATATGAGTTGACCATTTTTTAATTAAAAAAAAAAGAAAAATCATTAAATAAAATATAGCGACGGATCGGTGCTTATCCGTCGCTAAAGTTAAAAAAAAAAAAAAAAGAAGGGATAAGATCAGATCTAGATCTGATTGTTTCTCCATTTTCTTTCTTTCTCTCTATCTAGCTACTCCACCTCTATCCCAACCCACCACCCACCGTCGCACACCACCACCACTGCCTTCCCCAACGCTGCCGCCTTGCCTCCAACCACCACCGGCCTCCGGATCCTCCTCCTTCACCAACCATTTTACGATGACGTCTCCTGTCATCCTGTGCAGTATATAGAGGCATACCAAACTGGGAAGGGGCGTGTGATAATCCATTGCAATTCAAAATGCATTCTGTTGTTTCCTTGAAACATATAAATTTGCTCTATCATATTTCACTACAAGCAGTATCGATTTTAGCGACGGAACCATCCATCGCTAAAATATCCCGATCGGTCGCTAAATCTCGCTAGCGACCGATCGGTGTTTTTAGCGACGGATAAATTCGTCGTCGCTAAATCGTTGGTCGCTAGCGAATTAGCGACCGATGAGGAATCCGTCGTGAATTAGCAACGGATTAGCGACGGAAAATGAGGTTGACTTTTAGCAACCGATGACTTATCCGTCGCTAAAAGTCCCGGACTTTTAGCAACGGATGAGTCTCATCGGTTGCTAAATATTAGCAATGGATGAGCCTTATCCTTCGCTAAAAGTCCGGGACTTTTAGCGACGGATAAGCCTTATCCGTCGCTGTATATAGCCACGGATGAGACCATCGGTTGCTAAATAATTTTTTTTTTTTTTTTTTTTTTTTTAGATATAATAATGAGACTCAAAATCAAATGCAACCTATTTAATTAAGCAACATGTTACAGAAATTCTATAGACCAAATAAACCAAAAAATAATCCAAAAAAATCATAATAAATGTACCAAAACCCTCCATACATATAATAATAATCATACGTACATAATACTAATCCAAAATAATATCATAGTGTACACAGTATTCATGTAGAAAATAGTAAATAAAGTCGAAAAGGATAGGGGTATCATGGAAAGGGAGGTGGAGGCATCCCCAGCTTCGCATACAGCTCAGCAAACATAGTAGCAAATTGTGTCTTCTGCGCAGCCTGCTCCTCAGCTAACCTCTTCACCTCCTCATCCCTCTCCTGCAACTGAAGTAAGAGGGCCTGCTCTCGAGCGGAAGCTGCTGCTGCTGCTGAAGATGATGAAGATGTACTGGCACGGGAACGACGAGTCGGCCTCGAGTCCAATTCAGGGACGGCTGCTGCACTCCCAAGTCCCAAGCGACGGCCCTTCTCGTCTGGAGGATTCACCTCGAGGAAAATGGCATTCATTTCCTCAACAGTGAGATCCTGATCACGAATCCTGTCCTCGTAGGCCGTCTGAAATTATAAATCAAGAGTATAAGGTGTTAGTTATGTTGTTAATTAGTTATGAAATCATCAGTATTTAATAAACACATGTATTGTTGATACTTACCGCAATTGCTGTGGCCTCGTCACACAACCACTGTCCGTTCTTGGCCTTCTGAGATCTCGAGAACAGGGTGAATAGGAGACTCTCCTATCCTTCAAGTGAATGACACATGAAAGCATCATATACTTAGTTTGAAAGTTCGAAATGCAAGTAAATAACAAGTATAAGAATGATGAATTCACAAAGTTATATACTTACCTTCTGCCTCACATGTGCTGTAGCGATCGACTCAGAGCCAAACGGTGTGTCACCAGGGTACGTGTCCCATCATTCGGCTGCTTCTTCCGGTTCTCAGTGTTCTGGTCAGCCTGCGCCTGGACTCTCGCGTCAGCCCAATACACCTTCCACGCCTCCCAAATTGCATCTCCGGGCCAATCACCGGTACGTGGACGGTTTTCTTTCCACATTTTCTTCAGGCTATGAACCATGCACTTGTAAAGGGCACTACCGTGAGAGTTGAAGCTCCACCAGATATCCATCAGCAATGCTTTTGGAAGGAAGAATTCTTTCTACACAATTACAAATAAACATCGAAACACATACGTTGGTGAATACTTAAAAACATTCAAGTATAACAAGGGGAGCTAACATGTATCAAATATATAACAAGGGAAAACAACATCTATTCAGGTATATCGGGTTGTTAACAGTCATCTACAAACAAATAAGGACGCCGCCTACCCATCATGCATGAACGGTCTACACGTAATGGATGCCGCCTATCCATTCTAGTTCTAAACGCGGTCAAGCATATAATGGGTGCCGCCTACCCATACATAAATATGCGGTCCGACATATAAGAGGGCGCCGCCTACCCTCGCATGCATAGCGGTCGAACGGAATGTAAAAACATGGTATTTAAACATGCATATATTAACTCACCCTCAGCTCCTCGAAGAGCTCTCCCTTAATTTGGTCCGGGATGCAATGCCACTGGCTGTCACCCTCTTGCGGTGGGACCATTCTGTTCCGTATTATCGAACTGAGTACTTTAGCAGCGTGCTCCCCATACAACCTGTGAAGAACATGTAAGTCAATAGTGACAAGGTTAGTTCGGTATATATATATTAAAAGTTCGTAAATCAGTTAATGCCTAGTACTTACTTCTCTCCATTGGGGTAAAGGACAGGGCGACCATTCCACATAACACCATCTTCCGGCCTTTGAAAGGGACAACCGTCGTCTGGAACGTGGGCCCACGGGTCGTGGAGGGAGGAATGAGGAGTCGATCCCCTGCTCGACCCAGGTGGAGTCCCTAAAACAGTAGGGGAGCCCTGCCAGGTGTCCTCTCCGTCGGTATCATCCCTCTGGGACTGCGGGACTGCGGGGTCATGTATCGTGGCCTCCTGGGTCGTGGCATCTGCAATACAAAGATCCGTGTTAGTACATACACAATTGAATATAAAACATGTACAATCAGAGATATAGCAAGGAACGACACTAGACATTCGGGTGGTCACGCCAGTAGGACTCCCAAACATCACGAAGGGGACTCGGCATCCACTCTTTGGGCGGAACTCCCAAAAGCCAGTTGACTTTCCAAACCTCAAGTAAGGGAATCCTCAGTGTACGTTCTGACATATTTGAATGCTAAACCTGACCAATGGAAGTTTAGTACATTGCGGCTAACATTGTTTTTCACCAAGTACTCATTTTAATTATCAATTTTTTACATTGCATTATATATACTCCCAATATTTCTACATTAGAAATAAAAATACTCATATTATCTTCTAACTTTAATTTATCAATGAGTTATTTCCTTCATACTTACAATTTTTTAAACAATAATTACCTATATTTATCTATATTTCCATTATACTTGTACAATTTTCATTATAATAACTACTTACAATACACTATAATTACATATATTTTTCATTATAATTATGCAATTTGCATTATAGTAACAACTACCAATACACTATAATTACCTATATTTATCTATATATTTCCATTATACTTATGGAATTTTCATTATAATAAAAACTTGCAATACACTATAATTACCTATATTTATCTATATTTTCATTATATTATACAATTTCCATTATAATAACTAATTACAATACACTATAATTACTCATATTTCCATTATAATTATACTTATGCAATTTTCAAATCTAATTAGTATATCCCAAACAAACTACACTAATTGAACAAAACTAACTACGTAGATAATCCCAAACATAATCGAACCCGATTGAAATCCTAAAGATAATCAAACCCAATTCAAATCTCAAACATAATCGAACCCACTACATCCCAAAACATCCCAATTGAACAATACTAACATCAAAACTAGCTAATAAACCATAAAACACTTCAAAATTGAAAAATACCAAATTTAAAAAGGTTAGGTTTCGAGATTAGTACCTTTAATTGCGGAATAAATAGAACAACCCACTTCAAATTGAATGTCTCACTACGTTCCTTGTTGAATTGACTTCGATTTGACACCAAGATTGGAAGAAATGATGGAGTATAAGGGAAGATTGGAATTGGAGAGAAGAAGTGAGAAAAATGGAGAAGAAGAGAGAAGAGAGGAGAAATGGTTTCTGCAAATCGACCGGCGGAGAAGAAGAAGAGGCACCATCCGTCGCTAATATAGCGATTGGTCGCTATATTATCCGTCGCTCTATTATTTTTATTTTTTTTTTAAAATAAGTTTAGCGACGGATGGAGTCATCCGTCGCTAATGCGTTGACCGGCAAAAAAAAAATTAAAAACCATGGAACTTTAGCAACGGATGGTATTATCCGTCGCTAAATAGCGACGGATGGAGTTATCCGTCGCTATTTAGCGACGGATAAGTCATCCGTCGCTAGATTTCCGGCCGCTCTAAGGACGATTTAACCCGTCCGTCGCTAAGCTCTCCCATCCGTCGCTAAAAGACCGATCGGTCGCTAATTTAGCAACCGATCGATCGGTTGCTAAAAGTGGTTGCTATTTAGCTGTTTTCTTGTAGTGTTTTGACTTGAAACATATAGCCATTCATAGTAAATTGGCCTCTATATGAGTAAATAGAAAATAAGTGAAGGAACAGGTAAAATCGTCTACCAACAGGTCAAGAGTGGTACTTTCTTTAATTTTTTTCTTTTTCGGAAGCAGTTGTGTTGGTTTGCGATTTTACTCATTAGATATTAGTTTACACATACGCGTGATGCACTTCTTACAGAAACTGGTCTACTTATAGATACTCGTCGGTGCTCAGCAGCATAAAATGGAACTTGCGGCATGGACATCAGTTGTTGACAGAGTCTACATATTTGGCAAAGATTTTTGCTTAACGTTTCATGGTATATTCGGAACTTCTCTACCACTACAGTAGTCTTTGCATTTTACATACATATAGTAGTCTTTGCATTTTTCCAGTAGTCTATTATATACATACATGACATACTACATGTTTAGTCTAGTGTATGGGTGATAATAGGTGTTTAGTGAATCACCTATTATCACCCATAGACTAGACTAAACATGTAGTAAGTCATGTACAACATGTATATAATAGACTAAACTTTAGTCTATTATATAAATGTTGTACATGACATACTACAGTAGTCTTTGCATTTTTACAGTAGTCTTTGCATGTTTCTAGATGGTTGATAGTTGATGGGTGTTTTATAATGGTATGATTCTCGCCAGACGAAGCGAGTTCGATTCTCGCAACACCCCCTTAACCATCATGTAATTTTTTCATGCCAACTTCCATCTTCATATGTGAATTGATTGCATTATTTGATTCGATGATATATGAAATAGCTAGTTGAATGACCTGTGCATTTTGTTTTTCCTGTGTAGATATTTTGAGACGCCTAGAAGAGTCACTATAGGTAGTTCTAGTGACGCTTCAGAGGAGCATGTGAGTTGCTTAATGGAGACCCTGAAAAGGGTGACTATAGGTAGTTATGTAGACCCTTATCTGGAGACGCTTAAAAGGGTCACAATAGGTCATGGACCTATTACCACCCCCACCTATGAGACCCTTCCCAAAAGCGTCACTATAGGTAAAAGCGTCACTATAGACCCCTATTGTGACGCTTTTTGGGGTCTCTAAAGCCAATTTTTTTTGTAGTGTGTACCTTCTGGGTGGCTGTTGATGATGAGCCAACCAATACACAACTCCAGACACAAAAACATTGTTATTATAATTATCATGACCAAACCAATCAGCACCCAGGTAAGGAGCACAAGGCACCATAGTCGAGCCAATGCTAGTCCATGATTCCATTTTATGTGCGTAAACAAAAGCCTCTGTGCGGTGATGATCAATACGTTCCAAATCATAATACAAAATCTTCACCACCTTAAAATCAACACTTACTGGATCGAACCCAAATCCATAAACCGTCTTTACTAGGTCAGAACTCGAAGTTGGTTGGACGCACTTAGGAAGTTGTATCAACTTCCCAATTAGAGGGTTCCATAAATACAGACACTGGTAAGGTCCTGTTTTGTACTGACGATCAGAAAAGCATATAAGTCCTTGAGCTGAACCCTCCACCTTGAACGAGAAGTAAGAAACACTAGGTTGGAGTGGAACTAGCACTTATGATGCCTAAACTAATGATACTAGCATTTAGTTGTTGAAACTAGCATTTGTGTTGCTGAAACTAATGAAACTAGCATTTTGTTGGTCAAGCTAGATTTTTTTTTTGTTGCTGAAACTAGCACTTATGATGTTGAACTAACAAAAATAGCATTTTGTTGTTGAAACTAATGAAATTAACATTTTATGATGTTGAAGCTAGCATTAATAGTTAGTTTCTTCCGCGTCATCCTATTGTAGAGATGAAGGTGAAGGAGGAGGATCCGGAGGTTAAAGTGAGAATAGATGTAGGTCTTTGTCGTTATTGGAAGTGGCAGTGATGAAGATGACGAGAGTGAAAGTGAGAGTGATTCGGAGTCGGAAAGTTCAGGTTCATCTTCATCTTCCTCGTCGTCTAGTAGTGATGACGCGATGAAGTAGTTGAGAAGAAAGACAAGAAAAAGGTTGGCAGAGTAGAGGGGGAGATGGATATGGAAGAAGGGGAGATTATGATGTCTGATGAGGAGGAGATGGTAGCTTGGGCTGAGGATGAAGATGATGTAGATGCTATGACTGGCCCCATCAAATCAAAGAATGAGCTTAAGGTACTTTATTCACTTGTTAGTTATTTTCGGCACTGTTCTTAACTTCTACCATATGATACTACTAGTTATAATGTAATTGATCATCAAAGTTCTTTCTGTGTGTTAAAGCTAGTTCTACTTTTGTGTATGTGTATTGGTTGAATTAGATTTTCGGGATGTATCTTGTTTGTGAGTTATTAGCTCCATTGTATATTAATGTCAAAAGTTTAGATAATAATGCAAGCAACCTATAATGCTTAAATCAATAGTTCGTAGTAGTTTGGATAGCATTGAACAGGGGTGTTCTGATGGTTGTAATTAATATTTGGAGAATAGATGTATGTCTTTGTCGTTATGCCAGTGAATGTTATAGATTAGTGTCATGGACTCCTAAAGATTGAGATGATTTCTTTGTAACTTTCATGTACTATGGATTGCGTGATTCTTGTAGCTTACATGTAATCCTTGAGAATTGCTTAGCATTCGTTCTCACTGTTACACAATTCGCAATAATCACAGGTTACTTTCGTGTCAAATGAGCCGATGCCCCCTGAGTTCTCTCGGAAGGTTAAATTTGGGAATGTTACTTACAATTTATACAGCCACAGCTTGCTACAATTTGGTCAGGTAACCTTCTGAGACTCAGTGAGAATATCATTAAAGTAGTATATCTTAATCTATATGTATCTGGTGCCTGGGCTCTAAAGATGTTCCCATGGTTCTTTATTTTACACTTATAAAGGGATACTTGAGCTACATTTTGGTTGAATTTTTTTTGGTTGTACTTAGCAGTAACTTTGATCGTTCATTAGGTAGTATTGGGTTTTACTGCAATATTCTAATAATATTGCCTAGTCCATCTCAATCTGTATGCTAGGGCAGATTAGTCATTATTGTTAAAGGGCCTGGCCTTATAGTAGCCTATTATGTGTTTAAGATATTGATTTTTTGATTCAATACCATATATGCTTATTGAGTTACTCTATCTAACTATCAAAACAAAAAAAAAAAGTCTATGGCCTCTTGTGGTATGATTACTATGGGTGTTTGGTCTAGTGGTATGATTCTCGCGAAATGCGAGAGGTCGCGAGTTCGATTCTCGCAGCACCCCTTATTGCATTTAAAAAATTATATTTTTATATTTTATTATATTGTAGGTGAATTAAATAAATTAAAAGAAACAATTTTTTTTTTTTGTAATAAAAAATCAGATTTAGAGACGGATGAGCTTATCCGTCTCTAAATTTAGAGACGGATAAGCTTATCCGTCGCTAAAGTGAAGAAACCATGGGCTGCCCGGTCAACGCTAAATTTGCGACGGATAAGTTTATCCGTCTCTAAATTTAGAGACGGAACAGCTCATCCGTCGCTTTTTGGATTAGCGACGCCACTTTTCGCGACGTCCTATTTAGCGACGGGCCTTCCGTCGCTAATGGTATATAGCGACGGATCGCTCCGTATAGCGACGGATGTCATCCGTCGCTAAATCCTGTTTTTCTTGTAGTGGTTGCCACGTGACACTTAATTTTAATCTGGTCCTTTCTTTTTGGTTCAAAGCTATACTACATGTAATTTTCGGTACGATCTATCAAAAATTATATTTTTTCCTTAAAAAGTCCACCTAAAATATAAGTCGACTACAATGCCCTTTTATATATATTTTTCAAAATATAAATTTTATATAATTACATTTTGAAAAATCATATTACTCAATTATTAACCTTCTAATTAATTAATTATTACTCGTTAATTCAACTCAAGTAAACATAAGAAAGAACCATATCGTTCGTTATTCATCCAGAACCCCAGGAACCCTAATTTATTTTTCCCAACTTCCATCTTCATCGGAGAATAAGATTAATCTTCACCATTGTTCATTGCATCTCGACAAAATTTGTACTTAAAACTCCCTTCTTCATTGAATTATACTGTGCACCCATGTCGAAGATATGGTAAAAATCTGGTATATACTGATATGAAGTTATGATTCTAAGCCTGTAGATTGTACAAAAAGGGGGAAAATCATATAGAAACAACAAAATAAATGTTTCAGCAGCCAATTCATCAAGTTGGTGGTGGATACACATAACAACTTTGAACACAATTTAAATGTATCTCGTTGGACCTAATGGAATTTGTAAAAGATGATCATGACAATCTTTGTATAATTAATTAATGTTGAAGCGGAAAGTAGCAACTGTAGTTTGTGTCGAACAATTTTTATAGAGAGCGCAGTTTAGAGAATATTGATGAGCTAGGGTTCTTCATATTGGATGAATAGTTTTTTTTTGTTATGATTAATTGAACTGAATTAACCAGTGAACGACCATGGATCACATTGGTTGATTGATTGCTTCAATGCCGATGATGAATCAAGTGCACGAACAAAGTATCGATTGAATTGGGGAAGCACAGGTCGAACCAAATTAAATTCATCCATAAACTTGTGTTGTTCGATTATGATAAGAATTTGATTTTGATATTGAAGTATAATGATTATTGTTTTAATTTTGATTAAATGAATTTAAATTAAAATATTTTCATATTGTTTCAAAGATATATATTAGTTGAAAATTTACTAAATTAATTGATAATTTATGGGGTATAAATGTACATCCAAGATTTATTAGTAAAAGTTAAATTATTTATCAAAAAATAATAACTTCGTACCATTGCCACGTGACAATCATCTAGTGGAAACCTATTCTCATGTCGGTACGAAGGCGACCTGAGAATCGAAAGCCCCATGTTGCATTTGTAATAAAAGGTTACGTTCTGAATTAGTATATATCCAAATACATTCATTTAAAAAATAATGTGACGGATAAATGATGTATTCGCGACCCTATTCGAATTGAAATAATCAAGAATAGCATGAAAATGTCAAAATATGAATAAAATATATTGGTATTAAATATATTTTCACGCGCTCCTACATCTAATTGAATATGAAAGTCTACACACGCTTCAAGCCACCACACTCGATTCAAGCCAACACACGATGGGTATCTCAACTCTCTTAAGTCAGTCCAAATAAAGCCAGTTAACTCAACTCAAGACCACACACTCGATGGGTACCTCATATATCTTTAGTCAATCCTAATAAAGCCCACTTCGGACAAATCCACAACAAATTCTAAAAGACTAAACAAAGCTCATCTCATAGACTCACGACTCCAAAGTATCTTTCGGAGGTTGAGTAAGAACATAATTTGAGGTCCAAATGGATACTCCTCAACAAACTAACAAATGATGACAATCACTGAGATACAAGATAATGGAGAAGTGTCGTAATATTCTCCAACGAATCATTCACTATAAAAGGAGTCAAACCTTCACACTCATAGATAGCAACTTACATTGTCTTAACTCTATCACAATTATAAAAGCAACGTAGTAGCCTCATGTAACAAGCCATATATGTTATTTTATCCGTTCTTATGCTCGATAAGTTTATTATTATTATTTAATATAAATGTAGAAAATCCATAAATAATATTTCAACTAGACAACACATTTACAAACTAGTCATCATGTGAGTCTTAGGGTAAGGATGAACATTGTTTAGGTTAGAATAATGAGTAATTAATTTCGTTGGTCGATCTACCAGAGTAAAAAAACAATTCAAATACAAGAGAAGTAATTTATTGTAGTTTAAGATTAATAATATACACTGAAATGAAAATTCGCAATTAAAATGTTTTCATTATATAAAATATATTACTTATATTTATAACATCATCAATTTAACCAAATAGGAACTTTCTCCTGTTGGTTAAGTCAGCTGACCACTATTGTAGTGGTTTGGGGCTCCTACATCTAATTGAATATGAAAGTCTACACACGCTTCAAGCCACCACACTCGATTCAAGCCAACACACGATGGGTATCTCAACTCTCTTAAGTCAGTCCAAATAAAGCCAGTTAACTCAACTCAAGACCACACACTCGATGGGTACCTCATATATCTTTAGTCAATCCTAATAAAGCCCACTTCGGACAAATCCACAACAAATTCTAAAAGACTAAACAAAACTCATCTCATAGACTCACGACTCCAAAGTATCTTTCGGAGGTTGAGTAAGAACATAATTTGAGGTCCAAATGGATACTCCTCAACAAACTAACAAATGATGACAATCACTGAGATACAAGATAATGGAGAAGTGTCGTAATATTCTCCAACGAATCATTCACTATAAAAGGAGTCAAACCTTCACACTCATAGATAGCAACTTACATTGTCTTAACTCTATCACAATTATAAAAGCAACGTAGTAGCCTCATGTAACAAGCCATATATGTTATTTTATCCGTTCTTATGCTCGATAAGTTTATTATTATTATTTAATATAAATGTAGAAAATCCATAAATAATATTTCAACTAGACAACACATTTACAAACTAGTCATCATGTGAGTCTTAGGGTAAGGATGAACATTGTTTAGGTTAGAATAATGAGTAATTAATTTCGTTGGTCGATCTACCAGAGTAAAAAACAATTCAAATACAAGAGAAGTAATTTATTGTAGTTTAAGATTAATAATATACACTGAAATGAAAATTCGCAATTAAAATGTTTTCATTATATAAAATATATTACTTATATTATAACATCATCAATTTAACCAAATAGGAACTTTCTCCTGTTGGTTAAGTCAGCTGACCACTATTGTAGTGGTTGGGGCTCCTACATCTAATTGAATATGAAAGTCTACACACGCTTCAAGCCACCACACTCGATTCAAGCCAACACACGATGGGTATCTCAACTCTCTTAAGTCAGTCCAAATAAAGCCAGTTAACTCAACTCAAGACCACACACTCGATCGGTACCTCATATATCTTTAGTCAATCCTAATAAAGCCCACTTCGGACAAATCCACAACAAATTCTAAAAGACTAAACAAAGCTCATCTCATAGACTCACGACTCCAAAGTATATTTCGGAGGTTGAGTAAGAACATAATTGAGGTCCAAATGGATACTCCTCAACAAACTAACAAATGATGACAATCACTGAGATACAAGATAATGGAGAAGTGTCGTAATATTCTCCAACGAATCATTCACTATAAAAGGAGTCAAACCTTCACACTCATAGATAGCAACTTACATTGTCTTAACTCTATCACAATTATAAAAGCAACGTAGTAGCCTCATGTAACAAGCCATATATGTTATTTTATCCGTTCTTATGCTCGATAAGTTTATTATTATTATTTAATATAAATGTAAAAAATCCATAAATAATATTTCAACTAGACAACACATTTACAAACTAGTCATCATGTGAGTCTTAGGGTAAGGATGAACATTGTTTAGGTTAGAATAATGAGTAATTAATTTCGTTAGTCGATCTACCAGAGTAAAAAAACAATTCAAATACAAGAGAAGTAATTTATTGTAGTTTAAGATTAATAATATACACTGAAATGAAAATTCGCAATTAAAATGTTTTCATTATATAAAATATATTACTTATATTTATAACATCATCAATTTAACCAAATAGGAACTTTCTCCTGTTGGTTAAGTCAGCTGACCACTATTGTAGTGGTTGGGTTGAATCCTACATGACTCTAAATTGTTTATTTTTTATAAATAGATGTAGGATCGGATATGGATCCGAACCGGGCCTTACTCGACCCGATTCTGGCCCCAACATATGCTCGAGCCCGGCCCGGCCCGTCATAAGCCCAACCATGGGCCTGAAAAATAAATAATATATATATATATATATATATATATATATATATATATATATATATATATATATATATATATATATATATATATATATATATATATATATATATATATATATATTTTTTTTTTATTTTTTTAGGGCAATAACGTACAGTACCCTGTTAGATTTTATATTACGTCGACCCCCCTGTTAGAAAATTTTAATTACATCTAACCCAGCGACCTTGACTTTTCGCGAACTAAAACTTGGAAAATACCATTTTGCCCTCGTTTGAAAATCTGATTTTTCCAGAGCCAAACAGCTTAAGGTTGGCACGTGTTGGGCACGTGTGGGGTTAGATGCAATTGAATGTGTGCAACAAGGTAGTAAAATGTAAAAAAAATAGCCGTTGGACATGACAAACTAGCCGTTGGATTTGAGATTTCAGCCTATTATACCCCTTCAAAGTGTTGTTTTGGTACTCTTACTTCCTTTTATCAAGTATATGCACATTATCTTGTTGTATTTCTTAAAAATGAGTGAATCGAGTGTTATTCGTCCAGTTTGTAAGAGTGCTAAGTGTCAGAAACGTACAATTCTATATGTGGTAGAAAATGGGAGATTTTATTGGAGATGTCCAACACATGGATGGTCGGAATGGGGTAATGAGCAAGAAGATGTTCAATTACAACATCGTGGAGAAGTTATTCATCCTACGGTGGCATGGGAATTCGTTCAACCAAGACATCGTGAACAAGTTCAACCAAGACATCGTGAACAAGTGCAACCAAGTGAAGAAGTAACAAGAATCAAGGGAACAACCATTACCAACAAAAAGGAGAGTTGCAACAATCAAGCAACCAAAGGAAGACAAATACCATAGAATAAGGCAACTAATTTGCCTCAATCTGTTTCTGCTATCTATGTACCTACTAGTGCAAATTTTCAAGTCATTCAAGCCACAGATTGTAATATGTTTCAGTACATAATAACATTCAGAATTCCAACATAGTGCAAAAGACAAGTCAACATAGAGTGATTTCCACAATTCAAACCTCAAACAAATGAGCTTTAAAAGTGAAACAAAAGCAAAAATCAAGCAAAACTACTGCTAGGATTCTGGTTTTTCCTAATCAACACATCAATGTTCAAAGTAAGCCATCCAACCCCTTTCCCCTGCCCCTGCCTTTCCTTCCACCCCTGCCCCTTGTTGATCTCCCATCACTAGTGCTTGGACCTGCTTCAAACTCATCAATACTCTTCCTCTTGTTCTCCTCTGCCAAATATTAACCAAATAATCAGTACTTGGAGCTACCATTTACTAGAATTGACATAAGACTATTAGGGAATACCATAAAATCTTCACTTATAGTAGGAGCTGGTTCACTTGGACCTGGCTGATTTGGAGCTGGCTCACTTGGACATGGCTGACTTGAGTGCCTTGCTGAGTGCCTAGTTGCAGGCTGCCTTGTAGCTGGATTCCTTGTAGCTGGTTGGCTTTGAGTTGGCTTCCTTGGAGCTGGTTCATTAGTAGCTGGTTGAGTAGGAACGTAGGAACTAGATTACTTGGGACTGGTTCAGTTGGGGGTTCACTTGGACCTGGCTGGCCTGTAGCAGCAGCTTTGTGTCTTTGTTGCAAGTAAGTAAAAAAGACAAGTTAGCAGGTGAAGTATAGAATAAAATGAAGAGGAAATAATGCAAGTTAGCAGATTACAAGTGTGGGACACTTCTTGTAAGGATGGCCCCTGTTTCTACAAAGACTGCAAGTAGGAGGTCTCCTCTGCAAGTGTAGGAGAGTTTTCTTGCCCCTCACTTGGATGTCTGATCCTCACTTTACTTGCCCTTCCAATTTTCTTCTCATGAATTGGAGGTGAACACTCTTCTTGTGTCAAATTTTTGGGCCAGAATCTGTAGTAATCAATGGGGAGGATACTCAAGTCATATGCCCTATTGTAGGCAGCAGTGGTATGATAATCACTTACAAATTTATCAGCCTCATCACCACCCATGCATGCCTACAAGGTATGCCGGTCACATTCCACCTATTACAGTTGCAGCGCCTTGTCTCCATATTGACAACAAAGGTGTAGCTAAAATCTTCAACCTCAAATATACCACCTCCTGATTCTGTCTTGAGACGAAGCTTCCTTGATT
Organism: Plantago ovata; assembly: GCA_028274465.1. Lineage (NCBI taxonomy): Eukaryota > Viridiplantae > Streptophyta > Magnoliopsida > Lamiales > Plantaginaceae > Plantago > Plantago ovata. The sequence continues at coordinate 23,069,961 of CM051458.1, forward strand.
GATCAAAGGTTTCAATGAGCTCTCTTAGCACCCTTGGCATTAAAGTAGTGTCACAGGCCTTCCCTTGTTTCTTCCTCTCAGCAATCCTCTGCATCACCTGATGATGCCTTAGGGCCTAATACAGTAACATAAAGAGTTACATAAACAGGTCTTTGAGTACATAATATAGCATAAAGTAATACCTCCATAATGTTGAGCACTGAGTATTGATAAGTCGGTTTTATACCTACTTATCAATATCTTTTTACTTGATATTTTGTATGTTTAAAAGCTATTTTTGTCCAATTTACTTGTTTTATATTTATTTTGGTCTAGGTGGTTCGAGTTGGTGATTTATGGAGATACGGGCTAAAATGGGCTTATTTGGAGCTGATTTGATGACAAAAGCTTATGGAAAAGAAAGCCCAATGGTTGGGTATGGCCCAAGGCCCAATTTCTGAAGTTTCCTACTCCGTTTTGGACTTGAAAGACCCAGATTTTCAGCCTTTTAGGTTTCCTGCGGAATTCTACTATATATAAGGATAGATTAGACTTTTTCAATTATTCTGAATAGCAGACAGACAGAACTATCGACAATTAGGAGAGAGAGGCGCTGGAGATGATTTTCGATTCCTTTATTCTTTTTCTTTTTCTATCTTTGTTGGATTATGTCTTCATACTTCTTGATCTTTGATTCTTGGATTATGTTGAACTAATTCCTTTTTCTAGGGTTACGATGTAGCCTAGTTATGAACATGTTTATTTGATTATTCGAAGTTAGTTCATGGTTTATCATGGTTGTTGAGTATTTTAATATGTTCTTCTTGCTTGTAATTGCTTGGTCACCAATTGCATGATGTTAGGGTTTTAATTCGAGATTCGAGAGATGAGAATTAATTCTGCCAATAGATTAAAGTACCGTAAAATACTGTGAGATAGAGATATCCATAGGTTTTATGCAATCGTGTGTAAGTTTCCTAGAGTTTAATGCGTTTTATTATGTATGTTAGAGATTCGAGAGATGATAACTGCATAATAGAATATGTTCGTTAATTCTCGAGAGAGATTAGTGAATTAATTAGGGAAGCTTGATTGTTGCAACCGGATTAACTGAAGAATATGAGAATGCATGTGATTGGCTATGGTGAAGTCGAAATCCCTAGATATTTTGTCTATTGATTTAGTCAGAACCTTAGTTATAAGTTGTCTTTAGTGGTTCTTAGTTGGTAATTCTTAAATTCTCAATTATTATTTTCCCACCTGTTTTAGATTTTAGTTTAATATACGTTAGTACTTGTCAACAAATCAGTCCATGTGGAGACGATACTTGATTTATCATTATATTACTTGTTGCGATATCGTACACTTGCAATTTTCTCCATCAAGTTTTTAGCGCCGTTGCCGGGGATTGTATTTGCTTTTCTTTGGCAATATTAATACGAATTAAATTTTGATTTAATTTAGTTTTGTTTACTTTTGTCAGGTAATTCATAGTGCAAAGAAAATACTTATCTATTTGGCACTATGACGGATGCTGATGCAAACAAGCCGTTGAAGGATTTTGCTTTACCTAAGGCCACTGGAATTCATATATACGTTATCACTAAGCCTGCCGTAGAAGCAACTTCCTTTCACTTGCATCCATCTCTTATTCAGATGGTGCAACATTCTGCATTCACTGGTTCGGCTACTAAAGATCCGCATGATCACATATCTAATTTTATGGACATAGCGGGTACTCTGAAAATCAATGGAGTCACAGATGAAGCCATTCAACTCAAACTCTTCCCGTTTTCATTGAGTATAAAAGCCAAAAGCTTACCTCTTCCTAATAATTCAATCACGACTTGGGACGATCTAGTTAGCAAGTTTTCTCCAGATTTTTCCCACCTTCCAAGACTACACAGTTGAGGAATGCGATAGCAAATTTTGCTCAACAGGATGGTGAATCTCTATATGATGCATGGGAAAGATACAAGGAGTTACTCAGGCGTTGTCCACATCATGGAGCTCCTAAATGGCAAGTGATTCATAATTTATATAATGGGTTGGGTGCATCTACTCGTACTCTTATTGATGTTGCTGCTTGAGGAGCTTTTATGAAGAAAACTCAAACTGAAGCACATGATTTGCTTGAGGATATGGCTATGAATAGTTGTCAATGGCCAATTGAAAGGATTGGTTCGAAGAAACTGGCTGGAATTTATGAGGTTGACAAGGTGGATGCACTGGCTGCTAAGGTTGATTCAATTGCTATGTTTCTTAAAAATAATGTGAAGGTTTCAACCAATCCAGTGGAAGTCAATGGAGTATCTTGTGACATTTGCTTAGGAGATCACCATACGATTGATTGTCAAGCTGGAAGTCCATTTGCTCAAGCTCCATCAGAGCAAGTTAATTATATGGGCAACCAACAAAGGTATACATATTTCAACACACGGAGAAACGATCATCCTGAATTTTCTTGGAGCAATCCTCAAGGTGGTACAATCAATCTCATGGAGTCGTTCAACAACCCAGTCAAGCCCATGAAAGCCGTCACTCGAGGATATTGTAGCACAATTGGCCATGTCAACTAATCAGGTTATCGAAGAGGCTAAGGCACAAATCAGTGTGCAAAAACAATTCATGGTTGAGGCTAAAAATCAGTTTCAAGCCCAAGGTGTTGCCATTCGAAATTCGGAAAACCAAGTGGGACAATTAGCTAAACAACTCTCACAGAGATCACAAGAAACTGATCCGAAAGAAAATTGCATGGCTGTTACCTTGAGGAATGGAAGTGAGTTAGAAGAAGTTCCAAAAAAGGTGACACCAAAGAAAGTTGAGCAACCAAAACAGAAGAGCAAGGGGCAAGAAGTGGTGGAAGAGCCAACAAAAGAAACTATTGATGCTACACCAGAAGTTCCTTTCCCATAGAGAATCCGCCACAACAAATCAGATAAGCAATTCTCTAAATTTCTTGAAATATTTAAGAAGTTGCATAATCAATATTCCATTTGCAGATGCCCTTGCTCAGATGCCGACATATGTGAAGTTCTTGAAAGATATCTTGTCGAAGAAGAGGAAACTTGAGGATTATGAGATGATAGCACTTACTGAGGAGTGTAGTGCCATACTGCAGAAGAAGTTGCCTCCCAAATTCAAAGATCCTGGGAGTTTCACAATACCGTGTTCTATTGGTGGTACAAATATTCCAAAAGTCTTGTGTGATCTTGGAGATAGTATAAATTTGATGCCCATGTCTATTTTCAAGAGATTGGGATTGAAGGAAGTGAAGCCTACTACGGTATCATTGCAGCTAGCAGATCGCTCCATCAAACATCCATGGGGGATTGTGGAGAATGTACTTATTAAAGTTCAAAAATTCATATCCCGGTGGATTTTCTTGTACTTGATATGGAGGAAGATTCTAATATCCCCATCATTCTTGGAGGCCATTCTTGGCAACTGGAAGAGCTCTTGTTGATGTGGAAAAGGGAGAATTGACACTTCGTGTTCATGATGAGAAAGTCACATTTATTTGCTTAAAAGCAATGAAGTGTCATGATTCGGATGAAAGTTGTTTTAGCATTCGGGAAGAACTTAAAGTTCCTGAACATGAAGTTCGCAAGGAAAGGGGTAAATTGTCTAAGCAACATGTTCGAGTGACTGAGGAAGATTGCGGAGATGGTGGATCTGACACCATCAAGTTCATCATCCCGTCTAACTCATCATTAACGTCAAGCTAGTGACGTTAAAGAAGCGCTTCTTGGGAGGCAACCCAAGCCATCACCACCAATCAGGGACGTTTTCTTAACTCCTTTTACTTATTTGATTTTTATAGAACTAATATTTTGTTTACAGAAATCAAGTTTGGGGGTGTTGAGTTTATGTTGCTAACTGGTGGAATTTATTTATGTATACTACTAGTATATTGTTATCTTGTTTTGCAGGTTTAGGATGGAGTGTTTAAGAAAAATATTAAGCTTTGTATTGATGTTATTTGAAAGCTCTCCATTAGTTGGTAATGTTTATACTTAGTATGTTGCATTTGTACTAATATTAGTACACCTTATTAACCGTTAGATCGATCTAAAATTCGATCTCAACGGTTGATAATTTATCAATGCAACATGACCTTGCATTGGTTGCATAATAGGGTTACATTGGTTGCATAATACAAAAATTAATATTTAATATAAATAAATTTAAAAAATAATAATTAATATTGATATCATAAAAAGATATAAATATATAAATTTAATTTTAAACTCCATCACCACCACCAGAATCGGCAGCCGCTACCGGAATCCGACAGCCACCACCGGAATCCAGACAGCCACCACAGGAATCCAACGACATCACGGAATGCGCTACCACGGAATCACTAGAATCACCGGAATCCAGCCACCACCGGAATCCGACGACCACCACCGGAATCCGGCAACTACCTGGACCACCTTAATTCTGAGACCATGATCAATATCAAACAACCATCGGAATACAACACAACAATGATCAATAACCACCATGAACGAACGACGGAATCTGCAAGATTCTGTAAAACCTAAAAAAAACGTATGCAATGATGCACAACGTTATAATTACGCTGCTTCATTGCATATATACTAATACAATGAATATTAAGATGTATTGATGCATCGATGTATTGTTGCAAAAACATCGAGGTTAATTGTGAATAACAAAAAGGTCCTTGCATTATATTATTAAATTGTATAATTAGTACGAAAATTAAAGCATTAATGTATTTAATTTATTAGAAAATTGTACTTAAAACCCTTCTCATTTATTTGATATTGCAAAATTCAAAAAATCCTTCCCCTTTTTTCTCACCTTAGTCTGAAAATCAAAGGCTCAGAAGAACGTCCATAATTGAGGTATGTTTTCATATTAATTGATTCTATAATCATAGTATGTAGATTTGACTTCTTGTTTATGAAATTCTTTGTCAATATTATCAATCAAAAGAACATCAATATAACTCCCCTTTATTTCCTCTCTTTCTGATGCAATTGGATATATATGTGGGTGTTAATATGTGATGATGCAATTGGTAGCTATCTGGATGTCGATGCTAGTTCGATTTACCATAGCGTATGAAACGACAAGTATGTCCAGTATTGTCTATCGATGTGCTAGTTCGATTACCTTAAGTCTATGAAAAGAAGTTGCGATGATATTTATGTTGCTGCAGCATCGTATGTTATGTACATTGCTCCTTTTGGGCATATTTATTCTAGAAACGACGCTGCTACAATGGTATTTGTATTGTTGCAAATGGGTGACTAGGTGTTAAGTACAATGTACTGCATCAAAATTTGATTGTTGCACCACTTATGCAGCTTCTCATTGCAAGTTCATTGATTTGGTTGCTATATGTCACATCTAACCATAAATATTTGTCTATTTCATTCTTGTTCATTGATTTGGTTTTTTGGTTTCTCACCTTTATTGTGTTTAGCTTATAACATGTGCCTTCATGATCTTTTGTTTGCTTCAAATGTATTCATTATGCTTCAAGCAATCTGCTTTTGTTGTTTCAACTTTACAATTAAAATCATGAATTATATATATAGGTGGGTATAATAATGTGTGACAATCTGTTGGATGTTGTTTTAGAATTCTATACTAGATATGTGTGGTATCATGGCTTCGATATTCGGCGAGGACATTCAAAACGTAATAAAATGGTGATCAGTCTTACATGAAATATAAATGCATTTATGCAGGATCAACCCAAACCCAACAGAGTTTAGGGATTCGAGAGGGTAGCTCCATCAATAGATGTAACTGTAAAGCACGTCTCAGTGTTAGTCGTCGGAGTGACGTAGTTATGCCCCTACTACATTGGAGAACAACCATAGCCATGATCTTTTACCTCCAAAAGACAGACACCGCTTGAAGTGCAATAGGTGATTTGATTAAATAAGTAAAATCTGATTATCAATATGTTTTATATATTTTTTCATCCTTTATCACATTACATTCCATATTATTTGTCATCTACCATTTTCATGGAACATTTGTAACAATTTCATACCATGCAGGTTTATATCCGAAGACAATCAATTTTTGTTGACAATTCAAAATGGAGCTGGTCTTAGAGCACGCGATGCCATCAATGTTGTTGAGCACCTTCACGGTGGTCCTGGAAATTTACCATTTAAAAGAAAGGATGTGCACAATCTTTTTGGCAAGAGTCGAAGAATTGAGTTTGAAGGGGGTGGGTGATTGCAAGGCTGCTTTATCATTACTTGAAGGAATGAAACTCGTAGACAAAGGTATAATATGTGAACCATATCTCGACGAAGGATAACACACTTACCAGGTTGTATCGCAAGGGACTAGCTTGTATTTGACTATGTTGATTTGAGGTTTTGATGTTGAGAGGAGAAGGATCTTTGGATGGGGATGGTTGCTGCTAATGGTGCATACGGTTGCTAGGACATGACTACTTTAATGACCAGGCCAGTTCTGCTTCATCTCTATTTCTCTTAATCTTTCATGTGCTAGGACTAGCTCATTTTTAAGTTTGGGGGAGGGAAAATAGAGATGATATATCTGTGTGTTCGTCTTTATTCAGTGGTAGTTTTGTGATAGTACTCATATTTTGTGATGTTTTAGTTCTAGTTTGTGTTGTTTTGTTATCGTGTCACATGCATATCTGTTTTATTTAGTCGAAGTCTTTTTTCAAGTTCTAGAAATTTTTATTAAGTTATATTCGATGTCGATGTCAGTGAACTTTTCCATGCAATATGTGATTGGTTGTAGTTTGAAATTCACAAGGAAACATTGTTATTGGTACGTTACATTGACTTAGTAAAGTTTAGTAGTCTAAGAACACATCATTGCACAAGGGTGTGCTATTCTCTAATTGCGGTTCACGAAAGGCCTATGGATAACTGTTTAGCATGAATATGATAAGGCGTCATGGCATTTACCTTATGTGCAAACTACTTGATTTCTATTAAGGAGCATTTAAGGAATCGTCATTGTTATGTAATGTGATGTTATTTGCTGCTGATTTTTGTTTAAAAAAATGAAATGAATATTCTAAGCAACGGTTGTTAAATCTTTATTGTGGATCGTTGTTATCTCCCTTGTTGGTCCGGTAGGGCATGACAACGTGATTGTGACGAGGTCATGCAGTACACACCATGCTGTGGTATCTCATTCAGGTTTAGGAACTTTGTGTACCTCCACGGATTCGCAATCCTAACGGCAACCAAAAGAGTGTATACTAAAAGGCAACCAATAGGTTTAAAAAAGAAGAAAAAAAAAAGAAAGAAAGAAGAGTAAAAAACCCGCAAAAGCCTTATGGGGTCCAGCAGCTTGTTTCTCCTTCGTTTGTTGTCTTTGTCTGGTCTTTTAGAGCATTCTTGCTCTTTGTTTATATTGTTTGCTCATGACCACCATCGTCCTGCCATTCAGGAAGTGGTCTTTCTTTGTTATTTGGTGAATACAATAAGTCCTTTTGATTTGTGTGAGTTATCCATAATAGTTGTCAATGACTTGGGTCCAGATTAGAGATGTATCAAGGACTCCTTTATTTAACTTAGTGCATGTGTGGGAGATGTATATGTATAAACAATAGAGGCAAGTTTCAACCTATCAATTGGTAATGTTTTGTATGGAACCTGTTCATAGTTGTTGGGTTAGCTTATTAGAATGTTTCTAAAGCTTGGCAAAGCGACTTACATGTGTTGTTTATTTGCATTTGCATTGCATTTAGTGTCTGTTTGCTTGAGGACAAGCAAATGTCTAAGTTTGGGGGAGTGATAAGTCAGTTTTATACCTACTTATCACTATCTTTTTACTTGATATTTTGTATGTTTAAAAGCTTTTTGTCCAATTTTACTTGTTTTATATTTATTTTGGTCTAGGGTGGGTTCGAGTTGGTGATTATGGGAGATATGGGCTAAAAGGGGCTTATTTGGAGCTGATTTGATGACAAAAGCTTATGGAAAAGAAGGCCCAATGGTTGGGTATGGGGCAAGGCCCAATTTCTGAAGTTTCCTACTCCGTTTTGGACTTGAAAGACCCATATTTTCAGACTTTTTAGGTTTCCTGCGGGATTCTACTATATATAATGATAGATTAGACTTTTCAATTATTTTGATTAGCAGACAGACATAACTATGGACAATTAGGAGAGAGAGGTGTTGGAGCTGATTTTCGATTCCTTCATTCTTTTTCTTTTCTATTTTGTTGGATTATGTCTTCATACTTCTTGATCTTTGATTCTTGGATTATGTTGAACTAGTTCCTTTTCTAGGGTTAATGTAGCTTAGTTATGACATGTTTATTTGATTATTCGAAGTTAATTCATGGTTTATCATGAGTATTTTAATATGTTCTTATTGCTTGTAATTGCTTGATCACCAATTGCGTGATGTTAGGGTTTAATTCGAGATTCGAGAGATGAGAATTAATATGTCAATAGATTAAAGTACCGTAAAATACTGTGTGATATAGATATCCATAGGTTTTATGCAATCGTGTGTAAGTTCCTAGAGTTAATGCGTTTTATTATGTATGTTAGCGATTCGAGAGATGATAACTGCATAATAGAATAGGTTCGTTAATTCTCGAGAGAGATTAGTGAATTAATTAGGGAAGCTTGATTGTTGCAACCGGATTAACTGTGATTAACTGAAGAATATGAGAATGCATGTGATTGACTATGGTGAAGTAGAAATCCCTAGATATTTTGTCTATTAATTTAATCAGAACCTTAGTTATAGTTGTCTTTAGTAGTTCTTAGTGGTAATTCTTAAATTCTCAATTATTTTTTCCACCTATTTTAGATCTTAGTTTAATATACGTTAGTACTTGTAAACAAAAACAGTCTCTGTGGAGACGATACTCGATTTATCATTATATTCTTGTTGCGATATCGTACATTTGCGATTTTCTCCATCAAGTATCCTCTGATAGGCTCCACCCATGAGTTAAAACACTCACTCAAGTTGTTGGTAACATGATCTACACGGGGAGTTGGATCTAAGAATGTCTGGCCCAGTGACCAAGTGGTATATCCATCAGATAGTCATAAGCTGGCTGACTGATACTCCTTATCTTCTCCATAGCTTTGTTGAACCCATAGGCAGTGTATGCAGTTGAAGTCTGCCAGAAATGCTTCTTCAATACAACTCCACTCCATTTTAGCTTCAAATTTTCAATATGTGATGTGCACATTTCCTGTTTATGACATAGGGACATTTCTCCTCAATCACATTCACTAACCCCTCAACCATAAAGCAAATCAAATAATGAACAGTAAACAATTAAGAACTGTAAACAATTAAGAACTGGAATCGAAAATAAAGAACAATAAACACATTACTTTTGTCTAT
>CM051458.1:23079395-23109283 GCA_028274465.1 Plantago ovata
AAATTGAGAATGAAATTGAATGAAATATATATATATATATATATATATATATATATATATATATATATATATATATATATATATATATCTATATATATATATATATATATATCTATATATCTATATATATATATATATCTGTGTGTGTGTGTGTGTGTGTGTGTGTGTACAGATATATGTATATAAATATACATATATATATATATGTAGATTATTCTTCCTTCATCGTTCCAATTCTTTTTTTTTGGCAAATATTAAACGTCGGAATATAAATTTACTAAATGTTGGAAATTTATTGTAAATTACATAAAGTATCTATAAATTTATAATTTTACAAATTAACCCAATACTTTTAAAATCATCACAATTCCACCTTAAATAAATCAAGCCCCTAAATCAATAACCTAATCAACATATTCAATTCAATGTGAAGAACACACCAAGAGATATCATCAAACTCATTTCACACTTCATTTGTAAATTTGTAATAAAGTATCATCAAACTCATTTCACACCTTAATTTGTAAATTTGTAATAAAGTATCTATAAATTTATAAATCTACCAAAAAAAATTTATAAATTTATAATAAAGTATCTATAAATTTATAAATTTACAATTTTATATATATGTATATATATATATATATATATATATGTATATATATATATATATATATATATATATATATATATATATATATATATATATATATGTGTGTGTGTGTGTGTGTGTGTGTGTGTGTGTGTATTGTGCATAATTAAATAAAATTTATATAAAAAGTTAAAAAAATAAAAAAAATAAAATAAAAGAAAAGAGAGCAGCAGCCCCTGCTGCTAGTGAGCAGCAGCCCGTTGAGCTTTTTTTTTTTTTTTTTTTTTGAGTTTGAATTTAAATGTTAATTTTTGGAACACTTGAATTTAGTATCAAATTTATCAATTTTTAGAAGTTCGGAAGTATCATTTGATCATTTTTTGTTCAAGTGATCATTTCATGTTAATAATTTATAGTTATGAGTGTATTTGTTTTAGGGAGTATTTGTGGTAAAGTAGAATTGATAAATTTATTAGAGTTGCAATTGTTTATGATAATTTGTATGAATTTAGTAAGTTTGGGATTTATTTGTAATACTTGTAAAATAAGAGTCATTCTGTAAATTACAAATAAATTTCCAACGTTTAGTAAAATTGCTACTATGTTTAATAACCCCTTTTTTTTTTGATGAGGCGGCCATCGTTCCAAATTCTTTGAACAGCAACAACATTACACCACACCCGATGAGCGATGACGACGAGGGCGACACCCTTTACCCTTCCTTCTCCGACGCCAAAGCCGGCAATTCTCCCGCCACCGTTGACAATCCTCCATCCAAAACCCCGGACCTTTGAAGCTTCTCCATCTCTCTTTCAACCAAGATTAAGCCTGCTTCGCCACCGGCACCGATCGCGACACCTTTAGTCATAGATGACTACATGATGATTATTGTTATTCTCCTGCATAAGATTTTCATTTACAATTCTTTACGCTTCTGAGGTCGGAGAATTGCTCGCTAAGGCTAACCGCAGCCTCAGACAGTGACATCAAATTCTATATTGTGAAGGCCACCCACGTGATTGTGGTATGATGTTTAACATTGTCTCTTTAATCTTCTTTAAATCATTTATGTTGCTTGATTGATCGACTGATTTTGTTTTGTCTTTATTGGGTGTTTCTGTTTCTGTTATGACCTTGTTTTATCTATTAGCTCGATTTAGTCACTGTTTGCTAATTGCTATTGAAAACATCTTGCTATGCCAAGACCCCAAATTTCCATTATGGTGTAAGCTCTGCTCATAAACTGTTTAAAGCAAGCAACAAATAAAAGAAAGACTTTGGTGAAACTCGTTAAACAAGGATTATATTAGTGAAAACTACCTGATTCAGACCATTGTTTGCTTGTGACTTGGGATTTAATTTCATCTTTTCTTTTTAGATTTTTGGGTATATAATTAAGATTTTTTTTTCCCGATCTCAGAATTGTTTCGCCTATCTCTACTTCAGATAGCCTATTTATAAAATCCCTTCTTCCCTTTTTATTTGATTGTTCCTCAGAGAATTTTGTACTGTATCAAGTTTGAGTTTCAGGGTGACTGGGTAGAATGGAGGCTTAACTTACCAATAGACCTCGAAAAGGACTGTCTCGATTATCCAATGTCTGGACAATACTATTGAATTTAGGTAACTCATAGTAATTCATATTTAGAAAGAGGAAGAGCTATGCTTGAGACATTAATTTCGATAGAAGGTGCCTTATAGCTGTCTTAGCTTTGTATATGTTGAACTTTTGTGTCACTTATTTGTTCTCCCTCATTTTGTATTAGTACCACTTACAGTAATATGGTGTTTATAATGGAGTTATCCACAACTGGGCATGTGGACAGACTCCGATCTTTGATTTTATGGCTTATAAAACAATATCAAGAAGAAATGGAGAGAGGATCTTTTCCTTTCTCTCCATCTTTCGTTTCTTTTTGTTCTTCATAATATGTTGTCTCTTATCTTTGGGCTTTATTCTCAAAATGGTTAAAACAGGTCTCACAAAAGGAATGGTTCACATAATGGACGGCAAGAATAAAGATTGTTACAGGAATGTAATGCAGTGCCTGAATCTAAACGAAGTAAGATGCAGTTTTGAATTTCTCCATCATTTACTCGTGACTTTGGATTTATTTTCACATCTTTTGGGTGTATTTTTTGTATTTGGTTAGCGTTTCGTATGAATGATTGATCAAACAATTTCTATTATTATAAAAAAAAAAAAAAATACCGAGTCTTTATGATCCATCCCCATCTTCGATTGTTGAACTCAATGAGGAATATTGCTTCTGCAGGTTGATGCTGAGGTTAACAACAATGGATGTTTGCTTGCCTTTCTCCCGGAGAGTATTTGTTTGATTAAGTGTTTGCTTCAGGTAATAAGCTTTTCTGACATACCTGCATTTGGACATATGCTCTATCATTCACCATGATATTGGGAGCATTGTTTAGCTCTTTCTCTACCTCTTTTCCGTGAAAACGCTGCATTACTTAGTGGCAAGTTGTGTACTGTGAAGCAAATCACTTTGTAAATGTGTTTGTCTAGCAAAGCTCTCAATTATTATTCCTACAAGGATTATGTTTTCACCCTTTCCCCAATCCCATTCAAATTGTATAATGTTATTATGGTTTAAGTTGGGAATGTGGACTTTCTATCTATATTCAATATGATGCCAGTATTGTTTGTGCAATTTATTTTGAAATAGCTTCAGCTAAGCTTAAGATTATGGTATGAATAAACTAAAATTGATTTTAGCTGTTAAATAAGAACGTAATAGCACGTGCCAGTTGATTTTATTTTGTTCTGAATCTTTCAGCAACCCTATCAATATTAGTGTAAGGTTATCTTTAGCAAAATTAGCTCATCAGTCTTGTTCAGTTGATTATAATTCTTTTATTATACCATCTCTGTGTGTTGATGTGCTGGCATTAGATGTAATATTTGATAGAAGTTTAGAGTTCTGATTGAGTAAATTGTTATTAAATTAGTTTAGTTGGAGCGAGAAAGATGTGCTTTACTTCATGCATGAACCCGTGAGCTCTATAGAGATCTGCTACTTTTTTTAAGGTAGAAATCAAGTCCTAATTGCATAATCTATTTTTGTGTTGATGCATCATGCATTGGAGTTGCAATTGGAGTCATTCTCGTTATCACAAAAACTTAACATATATGGCAATCGGCCAAGTATGATCTCTTATTGTGTTTGCTCAGCTATCAAGGACGTGGATAGGTTATACCATGACAGTGCAATTCACACATGTAGGAGATCAATTTTTGAACCTGAGACCTCTAACCTACATAGCAAGATAACAAACCAATTATGCTACACCATGTTTTTTCACATGTAGGAGATCAATGCAAGAAGTCCTGGTGAGGTGGTTCAGCGGCGGAGACAGTGAGAGAGCAATGGTGCAGTTTTTACCAAAAAGATGGTGTCTTTCTTACTCAGCAATTACTTGCGTCTGTTTCCTAATGTGACCGGACCCATCATACAAAGTCTCAAAAACGGAGATATTTCAGTTTTCTGGAGCCAGATTCTGCCGGGTAAACTTTTTCTCCATAAAAGAGGCTTAAATCCTCAGTGAAGACAGAAGTAAATATCAGTGCCGCTAAAAGAATGAAAACTACAGTCATGAGTCATGGTGCAAAAATCAAATCAAAAGATTTTGTCTGCTCATGCTGAGAGAGATTTTGTGGACTTTCTGTTTAGCTTTCTCACCATTCGTTTGCGACAAATTGAAAACCTTCTCGGCATGAACTCCTGGGGTGTATAGCTAACTTATATCGTAGTGTTGTGAGTTTTGATGGTCAGAAGTGACTAAATGAATACCCAAACGATATTTTATCATAGTCATGGCTTCCTCCCAAATATACATTCAAAAACCAAATATTCTCTCTAACAAGTGAAGCAACTTCTTCGTGTTAATATATCAAACATTTTCATTCTTGAACAGTATACCATGACTGAAATGTGCCTACATACATTAAGATCCCATATTCTGCTTTGCATTGCTTTATTAGTAGCTCAAAGGTCGAATTATCACAATAACCTGAATGTAGAATTTGTTGAGGTGTCATAGACAATAGGCAAAGAGAAACGTTACTCGAAAGTCATCTAAAATGAATGAAAACTCTCTTATTGATTCTGGAACCTTAGACTTGATTTATTGGTGTTGACCGTTAATGGTAGGCATATCACTGTTCTCTCTTTATAATTTGGATTTATAAACCAATTAAGTTCTCATTTTAAAGTAGACTACCAAATGAGTTGAATGTTTATCTTCGATGCAGTACTAGACTGTGGAGTAATGTTGCATATTCAAGTTCTTTTTTATTATTACCGTTGTAACGATAATGGGTTAAGAATTTTGCAATAAAGAATAAAGAAATGGAATCATATCTTACTTGATGATTAAATATGACCCATGAGAGCAAAAGTTACGACGCCAACTCACTGAATTTTGCAAACATAAAGGACTATTTTTGCCGTTTTTCCCTGAATTCTCCGCCATGTACAGGAACAACCCAACGATAAAAGCTAAAAATCTACTTTACACTTTACAAGGTATGAGAGGAATTCAAGGACCTAAAGAAGCGAGGTTAAGATAACAGTTTTATAAGCACGTCTCAACGCCATAAACTGTTGAATGCCTGTAGAAGAAATCTTTCGATGAAATTAGGATTGTGGTAAATGGGGGGTGGGCCTTTTTCCTTGACGGGCCAAGAGGCATGGGAAAAACATTCCTCTACGGATCCTTAAAAACACAATAAGAAGAACGTTTCACACGCGTAGCTTGTGACGCGAGTTCTAGTATATAAATATATATAAAGTTTTCATTAGTTTTTATTCTATTTTGAAATATTACTTGACTTTTTTAGCACTTTCAATTTCCATTTTTCTTAGTTCTTTTTATATAATTAAATATTACTGAAATTTTTTATTCAAACAAAAACGTTTTTATATGTTACTAGTACATACCTGTGGCGATGCCACGGTATGATATAATTCTAAACTTATATATATTAATAAAAAAGGATTATTTGATATAAGAGGAGAAATAAAGTTATCGTATCAATGAAATTATTAAAAAAGAACGTAGGTGTATAGATAATTGAAGGTTATTCGATAATTAAAAAAGTATCACGATATACTATACTTTTAAACTTACGTCTATCAATATAAATGTGATTCAACAGTAAGTAAGAGTAAAACAAAGGTTAATAAATCAATAATAGTACCATCTTATAAAATAATAGTCAACAACCTTCACCAAGGGATGCTACAATTATTCGAGCGCGACTACAAAGTTCACCAGACAGGCCATTATTCGGTGACAGTATTAAAGACGACCCAACTTCCGTTACTGGTCCATCTTCTGCATAACTCTGGTATAGTAAATTCAATATTTATAAAATGAATAATCCATGTAAATTCATGATTAGATAATTTTATAATTCATGATTAACCCATATTAATTTAATAATTTTATGAATTTCATGATTACATAAATTAAAAATATATGTGCATAGTAAAATATAAAAATATATTGTAAATATCGTAATTTAAGCTATTTGATAAATAAAAAAACATTAAGGAGAGTACTACTTAATAAAGTATGTTGATTCAAATCAGTCTTAATGCGCGAACTAAGGAAAACTGAATTCTTTCCTACCGATCTATAATTCGCGAATTAGGGCAAAGAACTAAAGATTACCCCATTTGACCTAACTATATATAGCTCACTTATGTTGCTGCTGCCTCATTTCCACATCACATACCCATTTTGGGACTCTCCTGCATGCCTCCCTTTAATCGACAGAATCGAGCTTCATTTTCTTCAAATCTTCATCCGATTTTTTTGTTTATTTCTCCTATCTGATTCTATTATCGTATCATCTCATCAAACGATAATAGAACTCAATCTTATATATCGAGTCGGAATTACTGTCAACGAATCATCAACATCGATTTTCCTCCAACGGATTTGAGATCGACTCGAATAAACATAGGTATGTTCTTCACACTATTTTCGTTTTTCTTAATATGTATTAATTTGTAAAAACGACTCATCAATCAAACATGCCTAATTTGATTTAGGGCTTATACATATGGATTTGGGTAATCGACTCCACTATGCTCTCGTCTCAAATCTCAAACCATAAGTGCACATATTGCTTTCGATCTTAAAATTTTATCATCACATGTTTGTAATTGTAATTTGATTGATGTTTCGAATATGAATATAGGTACGTACGGTAATACGAAATTGTGAAGATTTTGAAGATATGAGGGTTTTCAAGGAAATCGACAATGATGATGACATATTCTCGGTTAGTGTTCGTCAATTTGGAATACAATTTTAAGCTCAGAGTTTTCATTTTGTTTTTCGAACTATTACTAATGATAGTATCTAATTTCATATCTCTCACTATTTCATGAATTTTATTGTTTGTCATACGTTAATTTAGATTTTTGATATGTTTGTGATGATAATTCAATTGATTATTCGAATACTAACATACCTATGTTGAAATAAGAAATTTTATTTCTCTGTAAATTGGTTAGTTTTCGTCAGTTTAGAGTCACTGTAAAATTCGTATTGAAGATTCTGATTTAAACAATGAGCTTAAATTTTGTTATACCAAATCGTCCATTTTTTGTAACACGAAATTAACATAGATTTCATATTTTGATTGCTGAAGATTTCGTTATTTTGTTTCGCTTAAATTCGAGTTGATGTAATACGAAATCTTGTTTCTCTGTAAATTGTTTAGTGTTATTGAGGTACTGTAATATGAATTTTTTAAAGATTTTTAACAAATACGGAAGTGCATCAAATGAACAATAACGATGATATATTCTCAGTAAATTTATATTCATCAGCTTCGAGTCCATTTATATAAGTTTTAATTTTCTTTTTCAAACCATTACTGATGATAATATAGATACTGATGCATGATAAGTTTTTTTTATTGAAAATTGTAGTAATGTGTGTTATGATGAGATTGAAAAAATCTATAGGCTGTGTGTGGCCACCATACGGGAAGTTTTTCCTATTCTGCGTTGACACATATGAATTCAACGTAATAATTGTAGTGGCAAAAATATGCATCCTACGTCACTAAGAGAAGTCAGCCCAAAATGATATCGTGGCTAAGTCACCAACCCATTCCATATTGGGTTGTACATGGACGACCTAACTAATGAGGTTGGAATAAAGCCTAATATCACTTGCAGACCAGTTGAAAGAGGTTGATGTGCCGCGAAACCAACCTAGCATTTTGATGGACTGAACTACATTGGCGACGCCAGGCCAAACCTACCAACCTCCTTCATGGACCCTGTCAGCTGACCTAATTAAACTAGTCCGCCACCACTTGTTAGGGTTTACGCCTCTTCAAAGGTTGTTAGGCCGACTTATGATAGTAACTCGGTAAACAACCCTAACGTCTCAGTCAAGTCCAATACGTCAGTTGACACTTATCCACCTAGAATCTCGGAACGAAGTGACTGACTGACTCCAAACGCTCACCTAGACGCACCTATAAAAGGCGATGCTAACTCACTGAATGAGATCATCTGATACTCACTCGCGACATTCAATACTCTAAAGCTCTCTGAATCCAAAACCCTAGCAATCCATACAATCCCGCCCGACTGATCAAAGGAGGTTAGCAATCGTCCAGCCGCCGATTTACCAACCGATCATAGGAGGTCAGCAACCATCTGATCGTCGACTTATCGACTGATCAAGGTAGAGCAGTCAGTCACGTCCGACCTAAACTTGATCCAACCGGTCCCGACCTACCTAAAGGATAAACATACTTTCTCTCTTCCCTACGCTCTCATTTATTTACATATTCGCATTCAATTGATTATCCATCACTAACTTGAGCATCGGAGTACCTTTGCTCGGCACCACACCGGTGTCACCTTCGTACCTTACCGCTCTAGGTTTGTTAGTGTTATCTTACAGGTCGCTGGTGCCCCCCAATTCGTACTAGTTCGTGATTGTAGATTCTGAGCGTCTACAATTTGGCGCCCACCGTGGGGCCCCGGCTATCAAAACAGGCAATTCACTAGCAAGCACCATGTCTCATTTAGAAGATGGACACGTAAGCGACGAGCTTGACGCCAACACTGTCAACGCTCAACTCCAAGCCTTGACTGCTCAGATGAGGGAAAACAACACCAGAGTCCAGCAACTTGAAGCCGAGAACCGTGCTGTGCGGGAAGAAAACTCTGTCTTGAAGGAAAAAGTGGATGCTCTGGTCCAGCAGAACCCATCCGCCAACCTCCGGATAGAAAACGCCGCCCGGATGCCAGAAGCAGGCTCGCCTCACCCAAATCATCAAGATCCGATCATTGCAACTCCATTGCATGACCAAATCGAGGCGCGCCGTCTGACCTTCAAGGACCAGGATGGAGCAACTCCCATCACTCCTGTCACACAAATATCGAGCAACCCATCTGGAGCCGCTGTGCAGACCGCTCACCCTGAAGCAAACAAAAGAGTCTCCTTCAAAGATGCCAATGCACAAAGACGCACCGAGACCTCACGGCAGAATCAAACAAATGTAAGCAACCCAAACTTGGTCAATACTTGCTAACACCTCTTGCAGGTAGTCAGACTGACGACTTGGCCTCCAAACTCAAAGGTTTGGAAGAAATGATCCAGAGGATCCCTGGAGTGCCATCCCCTATCAAGAAAAGCTTGCCAAATAGCTTTGTAGACTCACCTTCCGTGGATGCCATTGCAATGGTAGAGATGCCCACAAAATTTAGCTTCCCATCAATGAATCTCTACGATGGGACAACGGATCCAGACGACCACGTATCGCATTACAAGCAGCGAATGTTCACTATTGCCATCCCTCGAGACCTCCGCGAAGCATGCATGTGCAAGGGATTTGGATCCAGTCTGGTAGGTCCAGCGCTACAGTGGTATACCAATCTCCCTAACAACTTCATTAGCTCTTTCGCACAATTAATTGATTGTTTTGTAGAACAGTACGCTAGTAGTCGTAAATAATTAAAAATGTCGGATGACTTATATAGCGTTCGACAGCATCCTAACGAATCTTTGAGAGACTATGTAGGCAGATTCAATAAAGAAAAAGTCTCAATCCCTATTTGCAACAAGGACCCAGCGGTGAACGCCTTCCGAAAAGGGGTCCCAGCAGACTCAGGACTGTACAAGGAGCTGACTATGTACCCTTGCCGAACAATGGAAGATGTGCTCGAACAGAGTGTCCCATCCAGAACATAGTGACCGCAGGGAGCCAAAAAGTGACAGACGTGTGGAACGCAGAGTCTCAGACCATCGTGCCAAACCTTACATGACTGAAAGGAGACGCCCGCCTTTCGACTCAGACTATCACACAGGGCCCTCCAGGAGGACAGAAAGCCGACGCCCGCCGCCGAGTTACTCCCTCAACATCGAGCCAGATGCTTGCGTTGCGGTCCTGAAAGGCATGGGAGACAGAGTCAGATGGCCTCGCAAGCTGAGAACCCCTCCTGATCAGAGAGACAAAAAACATAGTGTGAATTTCATGTAGACCACGGTCACACAACAGCTGATTGCATCTCCCTCAGACTGGAAGTAGCCGAGCTCCTAAAAAGAAGACACTTGACAGAGTTCCTCTCCGAAAAAGGTAAAAAGACCCTAGCCACTAGGCAGGGCGCTGATTCGCCTGAGCCCCATAAGACCAGCAAGGTAATCAACGTTATCTCTGGGGGGGGGGTCAGAGATCAGTGGCATCACTTTCTCTGCAGCTAAGCGCCACACTAGGCTGGCGGTAAGACTTGAGCTCCATACCAGCAAGGCGATCTCCGCCCCATCGACAAACTCGGTTATTAGTTTCTCAGATTCAAAATTCATGCAACTTGTGAGTCTACATGATGATGCTATGGTTATTAAAATTCATATTGCGAATTGTCTTATAAAGAGGGTTCTCCTTGACAATGGGAGCTCCGCTAACGTGATTTTCTTAGCTTCTTTGGCAGAAATGGGCATTGACGAAACATTCATCGTCCGACAACCCACTGCACTTTACGGATTCAATGGAGAAAGGAAATACACCATTGGCAGACCATGGATCCATGAGATGAAAGCAGTTCCCTCGAGCTATTACCAAGTAATTCGCTTCCCTACCAAAGGGGGTGTGAAAGAAATTACGGGTCAACAACACGATGCAAGAGCATGCTACAAAGAGTCCTTGAAGCTGAAGCCATCGGAATTATAGCAATTACAGAGCCTCAACCACCCATCTGATCCGGACCAGCCCGACATGGAAGAACTCGACGAGGTCCAGATTCACCCAGACTTTCCAGATCACAAAGTTCAGATCGGGTCGAGGTTGAAGCCAGAACTGCAGAACCAATTGATATCCTTTCTTGCTGAAAATTATGATTGCTTTGCTTGGTCACACACATATATGACCGGTATCAATCCGGAAATTATTACTCACAAATTGCAGGTTGATCCCGAGCACCCCCCAGTCAGACAGAAAAGGAGGAAGTTCACTCCAGAACGTAACAAGGTTGTCAATGGAGAAATTCAGAAGCTGCTCGAGATTGGCTCAGTGTGTGAAGTACACTACTTCGACTGGCTCGCGAATGTAGTCGTGGTCAAAAAGAAGAACGACAAATAGAGAGTATGCATAGATTTCACCGACCTCAACAAGGCTTGCCCAAAAGATTCATTTCCACTCCCTCATATAGACATGCTGGTGGATGCTACTGCTGGGCACGAACTACTTAGCTTCATGGATGCCTTCCCAGGCTATAACCCAAATTTTGATGCACCCAGAAGATCAAGAGAAGACCACATTTGTCACGGAAAGGGGCACCTTTTGCTACAAGGTCATGCCCTTCGGAGTGAAAAATGCCGGAGCTACATACCAGAGGTTAGTTAATAGAATGTTTTCAAGTATGCTAGGTGACACTATGGAAGTATACATTGATGATATGTTAGTCAAGTCCCTCGTGGTCGACCAACACTTAGAGCACGTCCGCCAAGCATTTGCAGTCCTCAAGAGATATAACATGAAGTTGAACCCATCCAAATGTTCATTTGGAGTATCTTCGGGAAAGTTCCTTGGGTATCTGGTCACTCAAAGGGGTATCGAACTGAACCCTGATCAAACACGCTCGATTTCTAACATTCCCTCCCCTAGATGTGTCAAAGATGTGCAGAGGCTGACAGGAAGGCTAGCGGCCCTCAACAGATTCATCCCGAAATCCTCAGAAAAGTGTCGCCCATTCTTCGACACCCTAAAGAAGAGCACAAACTTCCAATGGACTGATGAATGCAAAGAGGCCCTCCAGAACATCAAACGATACCTCACCACGACTCCGGTACTCTCCAAACCCAAGAATGGTGAAACTTTACTAATCTACCTTGCAGTTTCAGATATCGCGTTGAGCGCCGTCCTTGTCAGAGAAGAAAATGGAAACCAGCTTCCGATTTACTATGTTAGCAAGTCACTCCTTGATGCAGAAACCAGGTACAACCAGTTGGAAAAACTAGCCCTTGCACTCGTAACAACAGCAAGGAAGTTACGCCCTTATTTCCAGTGCCACCCGATCAAAGTCCTGACCAGCTTCCCACTTAGAAACATCCTCCACAAACCAGAGTTATCCGGAAGGCTTATGAAGTGGGCTGTGGATCTCAGCGAACATGACATATCCTTCGAGCCCCGCACATCCATCAAGTCACAAGCCTTGGCCAATTTTATTGCAGATTTTATGCCAAACGAGTTCGTTGAAGCAGAGAAGGAACTCCTATGCTTACAACAAAATCCTAACATGACGTGGAAGCTCTCCGTAGATGGATCCAACAACTTCAGAGGAAGTGGACTCGGTATAATCCTCACTTCTCCAGACGGAGACCTCATCCAACGATCCATCAGATGCGGTTTCAAAGAAACAAATAATGAAGCTGAATACGAGGCCCTCATAGCCGGGCTAGACTTGGCTCGAGACATGAGAATCCGAAATATTCAGGTACAATCTGATTCTCAATTAATTGTTAACCAAGTGCAGGGATCCTACCGAACCATGGACCCAAAGATGGTCGCCTACCTCGAAGTCACCAAGAAGTTGCAGGCTGCCTTAGAAGAATTCTCTATTTTGCAGGTACCCAGAGCGGAAAACAACCATGCTGATGCACTAGCCAATTTAGGCGCATCCATACAGACCACCACGTCAACATCGATCCCAGTGACTTACATCCAATGGCCTGCAACGTGGAAAAAGGAGTCATCCGACCAGACAATAGCTGAGATAGCTGTAGAACTCGACTGGACGAATCCAATAGTCGCGTACTTAGTAGATGGGTCACTTTCAGCTGACAAGGTCGAAGCACGAAGGGTGAAGGACAAAGCAGCCCGCTTTACTTTCCACAACGACCGACTATATAAGCGATCCTTCTCCGGCCCCCTACTTAGGTGCGTAACCCCTAATGAAATAAAATATGTTTTAGCTGAGTTGCATGAAGGTGAATGTGGCAACCACTCTGGATCAAGAAGCATTGCGAACCGCGCACTGAGAGCTGGATACTATTGGCCCACAATGAGAGCTGATTCAAAAGAGTTCGTCAACAAATGTGACCCATGTCAAAGATACTCGCAAGTCAATCATCTCCCTGCTGAAAAGTTGCACTCAACCATTGCCCCCTGGCCCTTCATGAAATGGGGGATGGACATTGTCGGAAAGTTGCCAACCGCCCCAGGCCAACGAGTATTCATGCTTGCGGTCACAGAGTACTTCACCAAATGGGTAGAAGCCGAGGCCTACAAGCGGGTAAGAGATACTGAAGTTAAAAACTTTATATGGAAACATTTCATTTGCAGGTTCGGGGTCCCAAGAGAAATTGTCACAGATAACGACTCCCAATTCATAAGTCATGGATTCCAGCAATTCTGCAGAGATTGGGGAATCAAGCTCACATTTTCCACTCCTAGATATCCCCAAGCAAATGGACAAGCTGAAGCAACCAACAAAACCATCATGAACAGTCTGAAGAAGAGGCTCACACATGCCAAAGGTGCTTGGGCAGACGAATTACCAGCAATACTATGGTCATACCGCACCACTCCAAGGACCCCAATCGGAGAAACACCATTCAGCCTGACTTATGGCACCAAGGCTGTCATCCCAGTAGAAATAGGCCTCCCAATAGCAAGATATTAGTTGGCCGATGAACAACAAAACAACGCCGAGTTAGAGCATGAACTCGACACGATCGACGAACTTTGCGAAAAAATGTTGATCCGAAATGCAGCATACCAACACAAGGCAGCTGAATACTTCAATAAGCATATACGAGTTCGCACCTTCAAGGAGGGTGACTGGGTGCTGCGACGTGTATTTCAAAACACCAAGGAAGCAGGAGCAGGAAAGTTAGGGCCAAACTGGGAGGGCCCCTACAAGATCACAAAAGTAGTTGGCAACGGCGCGTACAAGCTACAAGCAGGCGATGGTCGACCAATTCATAACAGCTGGAATGCAGTCCATCTAAAGATGTACTTCTTTTAATACGTTTACATTCGAGGTTGATTTCTCGTTAAAAAACATGCCGACCTGACTAGGGGCATGCCGGTCAATTAACCAGGTGGGCAGGTCGGCTCATCACCCCCCCCTCCCAAGGGGGTCCATTAAACATTTTACAGAGAGGCTACTTGACCAAGCTATCAAGATGCCTGAAAAACTTCAGCACCATCAGAAGTAATTACTCGGCTCAAGAGTAATCCTCCAGCTATGACGCGCCAAGAACAAATCAAGTAGCACAATGCCAGGACATGTAGCTACGTCATCCCCATCGAGGTATTATCCAAATTTTCCTTGTGAGATTGATTTGTCATTACAACCACACCGACTTGACAAGGGGCTTGCCGGTCATCTAACCCGGTAGCAGGTCGGTTTACTGCCCCCCCCCCAAGGGGGGTCCATTAATCCATTTTGCAGTTCAACCGCCTGATCAAGCTGTCAGAGTACCCCGAGAACCACCTTTAACAGGTCCGCCGCCAAAAGGCACCACAAAAACGTACTGACTCCCACAAGGGGCGTCTCAAAGATGCCTACAGTCAAAAAAATCAAGTCCAACTACATTGGAGGTACAATCAAACTTTGTCTCATGAGATTGATTTCTCGTTAAAACCACACCGATCTGACAAGGGGCATGCCGTACATCTAACCCGGTAGCAGGTCGGTTTATTGCCCCCCCCCCGGGGGGGGGGGGGCATTCTATTTTACATTTACATGCCTTTCAGCCCAAAGGAGCCTCCAAAGTGAATAGACACCTTGACACTTACTCCATAAAACGTGAACACATCTCCATAAAACGACCCTCCAAACTCCAAGTTTACCAAAAAACACGGAAACACCAATAAAGGTGCCCTCAGACGGATGTTACATCTACTCTGGTCGGATTTGACCTGTTTAAATTACAACTGTTGTGACCACGCACAGTCTCTTAGTTTAAACAGGTCAAAACCTTTCAGAATTGATGGTCACTCCACCATACACAATGAACATTAACCTCACTTCCTTCCTTAAGGAGTTCTACTGCCAACCCGACGCGGTAGATAAATCATTCTTGAGCAATCCAAATGATGAAATGACATATGAACGCATAACTAAAGGCTTCAAAAGTTCAAGAACAAGTCACGAACACGACAAGTACTTGAACTGGGGGACAAACCATGGGACCAGACAGTTACTAGCAAAGTGGATTTTCTCCAAAACACAAGGTCAGTGCATCTTACTTATCTACTAGCATTAATATGACATAAATTTTCTCCACACCATACTCATTTCAAACTAATATCATTGCTGGCTTGCCAATTAGTCTTTCAGCAATTCATAAATTTATTGCACTCACTTTCCGCCTTAAGTAATTGGTCTATATGATAATTTACTCTACATATTCAAAATAATACATGTGCACCCAAGTTCGCATAAACCTTCATATAGCCACCTCGCAGATTGCATGAAGCTACCCAACCACATGAGGTTAGACAACACAGTAAGCTCTAGCTCTGAACATTCACCAACTTCCTTCTCGAGATCATCCAATAAGTGAGCAAACAACACGAGTTGTCCAGAATTTGCCAACCTCTTCCAAGAGGTCAGTCACCAAGTGACCTTTAAATTTGAGTGATCAAAATCTTACCAACCATGAGGTCAGTAGTCCAGTAAAATCCAATAACGACTCATCTTTGTCAACCTCCTTCATGGGGTCGACAAATAAAAAACAGCACATGAGTCATCTTTGTCAACCTCCTTCATGAGGTCGACAAGTAAAACATGAACCATCTTTGTCAACCTCCCTCATGAGGTCGAAAAGTAAACCATGAATCATCTTTATCAAACTTCCTCATGAGGTCGACAAATAAAATATGAATCATCTTTGTCAACCTCCTTCATGAGGTCGACAAATAAAACATGAATCGTCTCTGTCAACCTTCTTCATGAGGTCGGCTATCAAGTAAAACCCAGTATTGAACATGCTTTGTCAACCTCCTTCATGAGGTCGACAAGTGAAGCATGAATCATCTTTGTCAACCTCCTTCGTGAGTTCGACAAGTAAAACATGAACCATCTTTGTCAACCTCTTTCATGAGGCCGACAAGTGAAATATCAAACATAGTCATCTTTGTCAACCTCCTTCATGAGGTCAGCAAGTAAAACTTGAATCATTTCTGTCAACCTCCTTCATGAGGTCGACTAATAAAAATAAGACATGAATCATCTTTGTCAACCTCCTTCATGAGGACGGCAAATAAAACATGAATCGTCTTTGCCAACCTCCTTCATTAGGTCAGCAAGTAAAATCAAAAAATGATTCATCCTTATCAACCTCCTTCATGAAGTCGTAAAAAAAAAATAATAATAAAAAAAATTCCAAACGTGATTCATCCCTACCTACCTCCTTCATGAGGTCGGCAAACAAATATAGAACATTAGATATCCTTACCAGCCTCTTTCTTGAGGTCAGTAAGTGAGATGCAGAGCTACCCTTACCATTACCAACCTCCTTCATGAGGTTAGTAGGTAAGATGTGAAGCACTAGTCACCCTTAACAACCTCTCTCATGAGGTTAGTGATGAACCGAATTTGTCAGACTCAATTAATCAAATAAATTTGTTTTTTTAGCCAAAGGCAATTCACAACTACAACGAAAACCAAGGTACGTAGTGTAGAAGTAAAATAACCTCGAGTGTCGATCTCTAAGGACTATAACTAGCTTTATCTAATTTAACTTAAACTATAAACTCAACAAACGACTCAGCACAGATTTTCTTATCAATAATAATGGAAGTTAGTGATAGTATGATCATTCAAAGCATCAGGTTAATAATCATGCATGAAGTACTTGAACGTTTGCATAGAAATCTAAGATCATGAATTGTCCAATGTGTTCCGTTCAATTCAACACTACGAAGATAGAGGGCTTAGATAGATCAAAGAAATAAAGCAATAAGTCAAGTCTGAATCGCGTTACAACCAATCATGCATAATTAAGAACCCTAGCTAAGAAATCACATACTATCACCAATGATAGATTTAGCTAATCATAGATAGAATGCAATCAACAAGAATCAAAGCAAGATTGAATGAAAACATGTTGAAAGAAATAAATAAAAGTAGAAAAATCGTGAGATACAATGTTACCGACGAAGGTTGTCAATCTCCGAAGAATTGCTAACTCACAAGCAAGAATTGAGAAACAACGAGGTCCAATTGCTATGCTTAATCCTCCAAATTGATAAGAAAAAGAGTCTCCTATGCTAAGAATTCCCAGAATAGGTTCTGGAGAATTCATCTCTAAAACTAATGTGAAAAGGTCTTGAAAACGTAGAAACAGGTGCAACTATATATAGGAGTTCGGAATGCACGGGGCGAATCGCCTGGGGTCCCAGGCGAACCGCCTGGCGTGCCTAGCGAACCGCCTGGGAGCTCCAGGTCGGTGGAAACGCGCTTTTGACGCGTTTTTGGTTTTCTTTTCCTTTTCGGACTCGGATTTTGCCTTCTAGTGACCTTTAAGCTTTGAAACTCGTCCGCTAGGCCTCAAATCTCATCCGGAACCTTCTAGATACTCCATGAATGTCCTCGGAACACCGATTCTTCGTTCTCTTCAATATAATTGCCCGAAAAATCATGTTTTTTTACCTAAAACCTGAAAAATGTAAAGAAAAGGGAAACGTGACACTATTCTAATAAATGCACTAAAATATAGCTAAATTAACATATAGGATAGCTAAATAGGTGAAAAAAGACTCGAATGAAAGTGTAAAATACACGTTCATCAAACTCTCCAAACCGAACCTTTGCTTGCCCTCAAGCAACTAAGCTAGACTCTAATGCAAAAAACCAATGCAACACACAAAATGGAGTCTCATGCCAAATGAAATGAACTAATCTATTGAATCTATCAAAAATTTATGAACAAAGACCATACAAATCATAACATGGATATTGGTTGAAGAATGCCTCGATTGACTCATACACATTCACATATGCACTATGTTAAACAAGATAGTCTCTCGTAACATTCTCTACCTGGACCTAGTCAGTGACGGCGTAATGAAACATGTTAATATACGAATGGTTGTCCCGTGCCTATGAAACTGAGGACTTACTGCTATTCACCAAGTTAAGACTTTTCCTCAAAGAGGTCGAACCAATACTGGCTCTCATCAAACGAAGGAGGGTTCCCTAAAAGTTCACACTCCCCTATTCTACCCATCTCTCAAGCAAAGTCATAAACTAATCACCACTTCCTGAATGGCAGGACGAGGGTGGTCTAGAACAGATGACACAAAACAATCAAAAAACAAAAATTACAACTCGATTACGAACATTACAAGAATTGAAAAACGAGACAAACACTTTGCTAAACTGCTTCAATTGGTTAGACTGAGGTGTCATGACACTAGAGGTTATAGGTTCAATTCTCGCAAAGTGCGAGATTATTTATAGTTTATTACTAGCTTTGTAATGCTAAAAAAAGAAAAAAACTGCTTTTTGGCTTTCTTTGGACCCTTCTTTTCTTTTTTGGGGTCTTTTTTTTTTTCTTTTTTTTCTTTTCCAGATTTTTTTCTTTTTTTTTCTTTTCCAGATTTTTTTCTTTTTCCTGGAATTTTTCCTTCTTTTTTTCGATTTTTTTATAGCCAGCAGTAGCATAACGTAAAAGAAATTACAATGACTCACAAGCGACCTCACCAAACCTATTCGAAAGAATAGGTTGGAGCACAAACTTTACAAAAAAGGGAAACAAACTCACAATACTCAAAATCGAAAAATAAGTCATATGATGGCGTAACCCCCTCCCCAAACCTATTCAAAAGAATAGGTTGCAATCAAAGGATCACACAATCTCACACTACCTCCTTCCTAGGAATTTAGCAATCTCAAAGCAAGGTGAAGACTTGTTGCCTCTTAGGTACATAATTACTCGGGAAAACAACCACAAGACTCTAACATGCATCATCCTATTATAAAGGCCTTCGTGAACCGCAGTAGAGAAGACACCACTAAGTGATGTCGAGACTACCAAGCTTAACTAAGTGCAAACATAAATGTGACAAGCCAAGCGAGATAAACCTCAAACAAATTCATAGAGATGAAACACATGCTCAAAGGTCATAACTAGTTAATCTACCTAATAAAAAAGTTCAGAAAATTTGGCAATAAACTCCACACAAAAACATGCAAAACTATACTAGGATGAATGTAGTGTATGCAACTAAATACTAAGAAAGCGGTAAACGTGCAAATGCAAACAAAATACAAGATACCATACTCAACATCATAAAGCCAAAAATACTTAACATCATGGTTCACATCCCATCTCCCTCATGAAACTCAAGCTAGTCCCTAGCAAAAGAGAATGAGTAAATAAAAAGTGATACTAGATGTTACCGAATGGTTTGGCCTCGGTCGGCTGAGTATACCAGAATGGACTTGTGTAAAGACTAATTATTGGGATCTTAATCCCCATAATAGTCCTTCCACATGTCAGACAGATGATCATTGGACTGCTGTAGAGTCTCCTGTTGCTGGCGGATGAGCTGTTGCTGCTCCCAAATTATCTCTCTCTCATTCCGGCGATGCTCCTCAGCTATTTCCCAATCGCAGATGCGTTGGGCAATGTGTCCATCAAGATTATGTTGCAACCCTTGGACAGAAGTGGTCAAGGCTGCAACACTAGCATCAACTCTACCGACACGGTCATCGAAGTAGGCCTGGAAATTAGAGAAGTCAATACCTCTAGACCCATGTGGTGCTCGAGGCGGTGCATGTGGCGCTCTACGGACAGAAGGAATATCAGGAATTGGAACTCGGCCAGCTCCATCATCATTATCATCATCAGAATCAGTCTGTTGGAGGGAAGCTTCAACATCAGCAGCAGCAGCCGTGGGGTTCTTCATACGGTACCTATTCAGTTGCACATCAATAGTTGAAGGGGAAAGAGCAGCGACCTCAGAATCCCCCTCAACAATGTCCTCGACCCCGTGATATTTTCAATATGTTGTGATGAAGCTCGGAAAAATGAAGGGCTTCTTCTTCTTCTCCCAATGACGCTCATATTCTTCATACATGATTTGTCCGATGTCTATACGATGCTTGCCCAACAAGCAGTAGAGGAGCTCAGCATAGTTCGGCTGAATCCACGTGTCATTCATCCTAGGGATCAGGTTGAAAATACAAAATTTCATAACCACCTTAGCCTCAAGACTAAGGTCACTCTGATGGATCCGTCCAGGTAGTGCCCCGGTTTCTGGAAACACATATTCCCTGTTGCAAATCACATCTGTGATGTCATTTCCAATCCCCCTAGTAGCCCTCGAATACACATAGGAATGGTTACTTCCGTGAACTCCCGTTCCCCCAAATGGATAAATTCAGAAATTGAGGCCGGCGTCCATGGAACAATTACGCCTCTAACGAGTACCCCCTCCTTCTCTTCAAGATCCGTGTACCCAGCATAAAACTCATGGAGGAGGCTCGTATCATACCCCTTGAATCGGTTGGAAGTAAACCAACCCCAATTCCTCTTTCTTGCCAAACAAGAGAGCACCTTGTAACCTGGCCGGTTAGCATGGTCGTCTGGAATTTTGATCCTTCTATCCAGAATGGTTGATCGTCCACCTCGAGAAAGCTCTGCTTGGAGCCTCTGACGGACGTCAATCGCAGCAAGTGACAACTCAAATAACTCATGGGAAGGTTGGGAGCTTGAAGCTGCCCCCTTACCCTTCTTTCTCTTAGACGAGCCAACTTTCTTCTTGTCTCGTGGAGGCATGGTTCCTACAAGCAGCAATTAGTATCTTGTATGACATAAAACAGATTTATGCATATGCAAATGCAAGAGTGAAACACACGAGTGATAACATCAACAATCGCACTCCTCAAAACCTCCATGTCTAATCTAGCCACTTCTAGAACTAAAATGCAACACACCAACATATCTTAGACATGTAACATATCACATTAAGCTCTTGCTAGACAACAAATAGCCTTAAATCATAAGGCTCAAATTATACCATAAAAGCAAAAAATCTAGCATAAAAAATCCTCAAACTCGTCAACCATGCGTTCTACCATCATGTCCATCATTATCATATCAATAAGCACACCCATAAACATGGAATGAAAGGAAAAGAAACAATGCATCTTAAGACATAGACATCTAGTAGGCAAAATTCTCAAACAAACCAAGCATAATTGAACATGCAATTGATAGTGAATAACGTTTCTAATCACACAAACAATCAACCCATACATCATATAAGCTCAATTGAAGCATAAATAAAAAAAAACCCCAAATTTGAAAAATTAGGGTTCATGTGCAGTTACCTCAGATCTGAAAAACGAATGAATTAGGATGAAAGTTGTTCGGATAGAATGAAAGAGCACGTAATGGGCTTCGATTGAAGCTAAAGAACACAAAATTTGATGGAGAATTAAAGATTTTTTGAGTTTTTGGGTGTTTTGGAGTAAGAGAGGTGAAGAAGATGAGATAATGAGGTTTGGGGAGGGAAATCTCGCTTTTCACTTGTCTGAGGATGGGGGGCGATTCGCCACACCTCTGGCGGTGTGGAGCGAATCGCCCCCCACTGCCAGAGAGCTTGAAGCTCTCTGGCAGTATGGGGCGATTCGCCCCCCACCACCAGAGGTGGGGAGACGAAATTTTTCGAAAAACTCAGTTTTTATCCCCGAAAACCATTTCCCTCATAAAAACACTCGAAAAAATTCACTCAAACATAAACATAAGCACAAAGAAACACATAAACGAACAAATTCACATAAAGAAAGGCAAATTGTTCAATGTATGAATGCATGCAATGCAATAAAGCGATAAAAACTCCGGGTTGCCTCCCGGATAGCGCCATTGTTTATAGTCTTTGACTCGACTTCTTCTTGCTCTTAGTTCCTTTTTTTTAGGGTACTAGACTTCCCCTTCATGGATCTTTTCCTCATGCCACGAACCTGTGAATGAGAATGAACATAGATAGCAAGACCAAAGTAGTTAATTGTGTGAGAAGCATTGAAGTGAATATTTGGATCAGATATGGCTCGCAACACATGTTGCTTGGCATCCACCTCAATGGTGCAAGTTCTTCGGTAGATGTCTATCATGGAGCGTAGCTTAGTCAAGAACGTTCGCCCCAAGAGAACAACATCCCCCATCCCAGGTGTAGACGCTGACATAACTACAAAGTTGGTGTACACAGAAGCTTCACCAATCTTAACCAATACGTTCTTCACAACGCCTTCGGGTCTTACAAAGGATCCATCCGCCAATTGCACAATAGCCTTATGCTCAGATAGTTTTCCAAGGCCACTTTTCTCAAACACATTCATTGGGAGCACATTAGAGTAAGATCCCGTATCTAGTGTAGCACGAACATCTTCAAGTTCACCAATCCCAACCTTAACATCCAAACTCTCAGGAATTGGCTCGGGATCCTCTTGCTCCTCATCACTCGCATCAAATCCAAGGTCCTTCTCTTCTTCCTTGGCTAATGGAGGTTCTCCATCCTTGCAACACTCACATTTAGCAACCTTCTTGATGGTGATTTCAACAGGAAGATCATCCACCAAGGTAATAGACATCGACTTCTCAGTGTTGCTAGGCAGCTTCCCATGCTCCCTACTCGCTCCACGATCAATCAACTCTTGCATCGTTTGATGGGAAAGCCTAGTGCTCTCTTCCAAACGATCCAGCCTCGCCCTAGTCTTCTCAGAATCTTCTTTATAACGCCTAAGAAAAATTTGGGTGTGATCAACCATTTTCAGCAAGTTTTCCATGAGTAGATCCATTTTCGACTTCGATTGCTCCTTGGGAGTGGGATTTTCGTAGTGATCATTACCATAGCTAAGCTTACTACGGTCTTGGTTAGGGCCATAAGTTTGGCTAGCCGGTGCATATCCTTGATTGTTTCGGGACCCTCTTCTCCAAAATCCACCTCGAGGATTCCTACCATCTTGTCCATAACTAGCTTCTTGAGTACCAAAATTCCGCAGCAAAAGCTTCCTCTTCGCTTCCTTGAACCCAATTGCCATCATCATATGCAAGCTCCGATCTACACATATGAGCTCCATGCCCATAGTTCTTGCATATTCGGGAAACTTCATTCAACATAGATATTCCAACGGAGCTCTTGAGGACTTGTTTCAACTCATTGGTAAAGCACTCGAATCGGTCACCATTCCCCCCATACATAGGGGCCTCCTGAGTAGGTGGAGCTTCAGGTCCATGTCTCCTAACCATTGCTCTTGGATCCTTGAATTGCGAACCCTTAGTAAGTCTTTCGGAAACTGCCCAAACGGCTTCCGCGGTTTCTTCCCAAATATTGCCTCGGCATTGGAAATCCACTACTTGCTGATTCTCAAAGGTTAGTCCGTTGTAGAAGTATTGGACAAGATCCGAAAGCTCAAAACCATGGTGAGGGCACTTGTTCATGAGGTCTTGGAACCTCTCAAACGCGGTGTAGATGGTCTCATCATAGTCTTGTTTGAATCCAGTGATTTGCGCCTTAAGCGCGGTAGTCAATGTGTGAGGAAAATATTTCTCCATGAATGCTGAAAAAACATTTGCCCAAGTGTCAAGCGAACCCGCCGGTAGAGAACTCAACCATGCCTTGGCCTTGTCGCCAAGCCCCATAGCAAAAACCTTCTTTCTCAACTCATCCGCCTTTATTTCAGCTCCGGGTCGTGGAAGTTGGTTGACGAAGTCATCGATATCATGCAAGTAACCCATCACGTCTTCCCTAGCCAAGCCATAGAACCTCGGAAGTTGCTGGAACATGTGGTTTTTTATTTCCAGATCTCGAGTTGCAGGCGAAAGAACAATCGTCATTCCCCTCATACAATCCTTGGTGGGTTGAACCCATGATTTCAGTGGTCTAGCTTCTGCCATTACGACGATTTCTTCAAAAAGACTGTGTAGAGATTCAGAGAAATCGGTATCCTCTATTTCCTCTAGTTCACGTCGTCGAAGTAGTCGCCTTTTTTGGTGGTAGACTCTGTCAATTTCAGCAATTGGTTCAGCAAGCGGTGTTCCTCTAGACCGTGTACTTCGCATACACTATCTGTAACAAGCTAAGAAAAGAGTATCAGAGAGATCAAATAAACTAAACTACTAAAACTAGGAATTGAATGCTGAAAATATAAATAAGCTAAACAGAAAAAAGGAGTATAGTCCCCGACAACGGCGCCAATTTGATGAACCGAATTTGTTAGACTCAATTAATCAAATAAATTTATTTTTTTAGCCAAAGACAATTCACAACTACAACGAAAACCAAGGTACGTAGTGTAGAAGTAAAATAACCTCGAGTGTCGATCTCTAAGGACTATAACTAGCTTTATCTAATTTAACTTAAACTATAAACTCAACAAACGACTCAGCACAGATTTTCTTATCAATAATAATGGAAGTTAGTGATAGTATGATCATTCAAAGCATCAGGTTAATAATCATGCATGAAGTACTTGAACGTTCGCATAGAATCTAAGATCATGAATTGTCCAATGTGTTCCGTTCAATTCAACACTACGAAGATAGATGGCTTAGATAGATCAAAGAAATAAAGCAATAAGTCAAGTCTGAATCGCGTTACAACCAATCATGCATAATTAAGAACCCTAGCTAAGAAATCACATACTATTCACCAACGATAGATTTAACTACTCATAGATAAAATGCAATCAACAAGAATCAAAGCAAGATTGAATGAAAACATGTTGAAAGAAATAAATAAAAGTAGAAAAATCGTGAGATACAATGTTACCGACGAAGGTTGTCAATCTTCGAAGAATTGCTAACTCACAAGCAAGACTTGAGAAACAACGAGGTCCAATTGCTATGCTTAATCCTCCAAATTGATAAGAAAAAGAGTCTCCTATGCTAAGAATTCCCAGAACAGGCTCTGGAGAATTCGTCTCTAAAACTAATGTGAAAAGGTCTTGAAAACGTAGAAACAGGTGCAACTATATATAGGAGTTCAGAATGCACGGGGCGAATCGCCTGGGGTCCCAGGCGAACCGCCTGGCACCGGGCGAACCGCCTGGCGTGCCGGGCGAATCGCCTGGGAGGTCCAGGTCGGTGGGGACGCGTTTTTGGTTTTCTTTTCCTTTTCGAACTCAGATTTTGCCTTCTAGTGACCTTTAAGCTTTGAAACTCGTCCCCTAGGCGTCAAATCTCATCCGGAACCTTCTAGATACTCCACGAATATCCTCGGAACACCGATTTTTCGTTCTCTTCAATATAATTGCCCGGAAAATCACATTTTTTTACCTAAAACCTGAAAAATGCAAAGAAAAGGGAAACATGACACTATTCTAATAAGATGCACTAAAATATAGCTAAATTAACATAGAGGATAGCTAAATAGGTGAAAAAAGTCTCGAATGAAAGTGTAAAATACACGTTCATCAGTTAGTAAGTAAAATAGTCCAAAACCAAAAACCTCCTTCGTGAGGTTATGTCTCAGCACATGAGTCGTGCAAAATTAAACCGACCTCATGGAGTCGGTCAGCAAGTGAATTTTAACTTACGAGTTATCCAAAAAATCAACCACGCTCGTACAGTCACGTTGCTACTCAAACAAATAAAGAACGCAATAATGATTAAGCACAAATCCACTTCAAGCAATAACAGTAAAAGATAGATTGACATACTAGTAGCAAAGGTGTAGTGTCAGATCAATTAATGCCAAATTTGTGTCAACACAAAACGTCCTAACTCTTTGAAATAGACAAAAGTCAAGAATCCACGAGTACATAACATAAGTACACAACTTCGTTTACCCAACATGAAGGGTTCAAATATATAAGTCAGTAAGTTCGACTTAACAAGAACAAACTCACTAAGTAAAGACCACCCTCATATGGTCATTCAACACCTAAGTCTCAACAATATATGACCAACCTCACACCGTCAGTCGAAAACATAAGCTCCAATTTGTCCAAAACTGACCATCCTAGCTCATATGGTCGGTCGACAACTGAGTCTCAACTCCCAACAACATATGTGTTGTACAAAACCGATCATTCTCATGCGGTCACATTGCAACCCAATTCAAACAACATATACGAACTACGCAATGCATGGCACCCTCCTACGGTCGCCCTGCAACTCTCCTCGAACCAAACGAATGTAAAGTGCAAATATTTATTGCCTCCTTACAGGCTCACGACTATCGATCTCGAGAGGCATGTATGTGACATGTCTACTAGTCCATTTGGGGCCATGCTACCACGTAGCTCCATAAAAGAGAAACACTTCATGACTTAACATGAATTTACATCAGTTAATCACAAAAGAAAACAAAATTCCTCTCCTTATATTGGGTCGATTGATCAAATATGAGAAGGACGTCCATTTTCCTCTTCCAAATTTAATTACTCTTCTTGTAAACTTGATCTGAACATGAGATGTTAATTCTACTGCTTATCTAGCATTATGGCATGAGTTATAATGTCCCGCCAACTAAGATCGAGTCATATTGCTCGAAGTAAACATCCATATTATTATTAGAGAGCATATATTCCTTTTGATCACACTTATGTGAGTTATGTCCTTACGGGGATAGAATCATCTTGCTCCAATAAATTGTCGATGAAAGCCAGTCAACCAAACTTTTGGTGATATTCTCTAGTTTGTGATATTTTTCCAGAGCAAGAGGCTCAATTACTTTTAGCATTTTGGATGTACATTTCAATACATACCACATGGTTTTGTCTCACACGTCGGCACACTCTCATTCCAAACTGACCACGTAGTGACCCATGACTTTCCATTTCCAAATAAGCACCTATAGTTGGTCTACTCGTCCCAGCTATTCACCCATACTAAGAGCCCGCGGATAGTCATTTCCATAACAATTTATGAATGATTGGGTACGGTAGGCGGTCCACCCTCTCTCAGTTAATTCCATCAAACTAACTACCCATGAGTAGTCAGTTCACAATCTTTGTTCATGATTAACCCGCGATAGAGGGTCGGTGACTTCCCCTTTATTCCCATCAAGCCAACTATACTCGACTAGCCGATCCAAAGCACTTGTGCACGGCTGGGTGAAAGTAAGAGACCAGGCTAGCACATGCCAAAGACGTGTCGGGTTAAAATGAAAGTTGCACATTCGCTAAAGTTTTCAATGCGCCAAGAGAATTCATCTACTCTCCAACTCGAAACATTTCGACTTAGAGAGTGGGGGACAAACTGTAGTGGCAAAAATATGCATCCTACGTCACTAAGAGAAGTCAACCCAAAATGATATCGTGGCTAAGTCACCAACCCATTCCATATTGGGTTGTACATGGACGACCTAACTAATGAGGTTGGAATAAAGCCTAATATCACTTGCAGACCAGTTGAAAGAGGTTGATGGGCCGCGAAACCAACCTAGCATTTTGATGGACTGAACTACATTGGCGACGCCAGCCCAAACCTACCAACTTCCTTCATGGACCCTGTCAGCTGACCTAATTAAACTAGTCCGCCACCACTTGTTAGGGTTTACGCCTCTTCAAAGGTTGTTAGGCCGACTTATGATAGAAACCCGGTAAACAACCCTAACGTCTCAGTCAAGTCCACTACGTCAGTTGACACTTATCCGCCTAGAATCTCGGAACAAAGTGACTGACTGACTCCAAACGCTCACCTAGACGCACCTATAAAAGGCGATGCTAACTCCCTGAATGAGATCATCTGATACTCACTCGCGACATTCAATACTCTAAAGCTCTCTGAATCCATAACCCTAGCAATCCATACAATCCCGTCCGACTGATCAAAGGAGGTTAGCAATCGTCCAGCCGCCGATTTACCAACCGATCATAGGAGGTCAGCAACCATCTGATCGTCGACTTACCGACTGATCAAGGCAGAGCAGTCAGTCACGTCCGACCTAAACTCGATCCAACCGGTCCCGACCTACCTAAAGGATAAACATACTTTCTCTCTTCCCTACGCTCTCATTTATTTACATATTCGCATTCAATTCATTATCCATCACTAACTTGAGCGTCGGAGTACCTTTGGTCGGCACCACACAGGTGTCACCTTGGTACCTTACCGCTCTAGGTTTGTTAGTGTTGTCTTACAGGTCGCTGGTGCCCCCCAATTCGTACTAGTTCGTGATTGTAGATTCTGAGCCTCTACAATAATAGAGCAAACTACTCTGCTGGTGGCCATGCAAACTACAGTCCAAATAGATTGACTTAATAAACTGAGCACACATTCTACTATTTCATATTTGACCATTTCATATTTGACCATTGCATATTATATCATTTTTTACAATTTCATATTTTATATTACCCCGTTATTCTGACTCGACATCATCATTTATATTCTATATCAAAATCAAGATCACCAATCAATATTGATATTCTATATCAATATTTTTGCTTTTAATACAAAATTCGAGTTGCTGTGAATATTAATTAAGTTTATATGTTCGACTTATGTGAATATAGATATGGTGTTGAGATTTCTGAGATTTGTCTGTCTCATACTTTTTCTATATTATTTATTAAATATGATGTTGTGATGAGGAAAATACCAATCTCTACCGTCATCATTATACCGCTCCTTCTTCCGTGTTATTAATATTATAGAAGATAATATATACGAAGATCATCTTAATAACAATAGCACGGTGCGAAGGAGTGGCATTAAAAAAGCAATGAGATTGTATTCCAATGAACATGATTTGCAGAACACACCTCCAATATATAATTTCTCTCAAAATGTTGTTTATCTCATATTGTATATATTTCAATTATCTTTGGTGGTCCTGCGTTGCGACTCATTATCATCGACAGGTACCATTACATCTACGTAACGGTCCCTGTCAATTATAATGAGTCGGATCGCCTGGCCAACAAATGTAATGGAATAGATTCTTAATTTAAAGTCTAATATGATTTGCAAAAAATAAAAATTACAAACACACTTACCCAGGGATGCCATTGAATGGGGAAAATAGAATGTGTCTTGCATAAATTGTATGATGGTGACAGCTTCAAAATCCTTAAACTGAGATAATGTCACCTGCTGACCTCAGAGTGATTATTATAGTCTGACTAAGACAAAGTCACATCAATATTACCTCTGGAACCAGCTAACGGGATTTCTCAAGCAGTAACATTGAATTGTCTGAACACCACTACTTCATCAAATTTGTATAAAATTCATGTTATGGTTAACCAAAGTGTGTCATGTTATAAATTGTGTGATGATGAACAATTTACAATCTTTGCATTAAGATAATGCTACCCGCTGACCTCAGAGTCATTATTATAGGGTGACTAAGAAATAACACGTTAATATTACCTCTAGGGACAGCAGGCAGGATTATTTAAAACGGTGAGATTGAATTTTCTGAACACTACTATTTCTCTATACATTCTTTATCTATATATACTTCTCATATTATTACTTTCACCAATTCTTCTATGCTATTTCTCTATACACCACTTCACTATTTATAATATTTATCTATACACTATATTTCTCATTAAGTATTCATTACTGAAAGTATATGTGATGATGAAAATAGTAATGTCTAATGTCATTTTTTATACCACTCCTTCGGCGATTCTATTAATATTATTAAAAAAATATAGAAATCATCTTAATAACAATAGAATCGTGCGAAAGAGTGGTTAAAAAAAAACAATGAGACTCTATTACACTGAACATGATTTACTTTCAAGCTAACAACTATATTTTTTATAGATGGCCACGAAATAATAACCTTTGATGGTGATAAATATAATCGGTGGTAAATATA
>CM051458.1:23109383-23133636 GCA_028274465.1 Plantago ovata
TGAAAAAGAGCAAAGTTCTAAAAGACAAGCAGAAACTGAGTTAAATTCAGCAAGTACCAAAAAGAGAAAAACCGCTGCTGAAACTCAAGATTTCTGTCACAATGAAAGTCATCACAATCTGAATGAAGATGATGAAGAAGATGATGACAATCAAACAATAGCTCAAGCCATAAGAGCTAGACCCTTAACAGCCATAACTCCGTCTGGCCACTCAAGGCATTTTTCGTCTGACTCTTCAGCAAGAGATCAAGACAATGCTAAAACAAGAAGAAGAAGGCAAAGACAGGAAGAGAAAAGGCTGGCCAGCATTGCTATTGGCTCCGGCATTGAATATACTAAGACCAGCAATGAGGAAACCACTCAGAATGTAATCAGAAACATTCATGGTTGCTGGATTGTAATTGTTTCCTTACCACTCCATAAGAAACACCTACATAACGCTTCTATATGCTTTAAAATTTTTTTTGGCAACGGGAATACTTGAGCCCAATAGCTTGTAATGGAAAAGAGCACACTTCGAATTAGTTGTACTCTACACGCATAACTAAGCAGTCTCGAAGTCCAATGCTTTATCCTTCCAACCATCTTCTCAATCAACGGGCTACATTGATGAACAGACAGTTTTATTGTAGTTAGAGGGACACCCAAGTACTTAAATGGCATAGTTCCCGTGTTAAAACCAGTAACCTGCTGTATATGCCCTTGCATCTGA
Organism: Plantago ovata; assembly: GCA_028274465.1. Classification (NCBI taxonomy): domain Eukaryota; kingdom Viridiplantae; phylum Streptophyta; class Magnoliopsida; order Lamiales; family Plantaginaceae; genus Plantago; species Plantago ovata. Next base: position 23,110,096 of record CM051458.1, read on the forward strand.
TTATCCACTCCACCAAAATAAATACAGCATTTACTCTTATTGACAGTCAGCCCCGTAGCTCTTGAGAACTCCTGAAATTGCTTCATCATCAAATCCACTGATACACTATCACCTGGACTGAACAATAACAAGTCATCCGCGAAAAAAATATTAATAAGGTCAACATTTGCGCATCTAGGATGATAGTTAAAATCAAGAACATTCTTTAATAATTGAAGCTTTCTATGCAAGTAATCCATCACCAAAACAAATAGCAAAGGGGAGATTGGATCACCTTGTCGAAGTCCTCTCTTAGCCTCAAGGTCTTACTTGGGATTCCATTTACAGAATACCTATAAGACACCGTCTTCACACAAATCATCACCCAATTCACAAACTTCAAAGGGAAATTCATTTCTCTCAAAATCTGCTCTAAAGCCCCCCAATCAACTGTATCATAGGCTTTTTGGAGATCCATTTGAATCATACACCTTGGAGAAATCCGTTTCCTAGTGTATCCTTTAACCAACTCATGTGCTATGAGGATGTTATCATGTATTTCTTTCCCCGGGATAAAAGCCGGTTGACTATCATCCACAACCTCATTAATGACTTTACTCAATCTCCTCGTTAATATTTTTGATATAATCTTGTAAAAAGTTGTACAACATGCATGATATTGGCCTCATATCTTTCATCTCCATGGACCCTTGATTTTTTGGTACAAGAGTCACCAAAGTACTGTTCCATGCTTTAAATAGTTGATTTTTCTGGAAACAATCTTGTAATGCAGCACATCTCCTTTTACAATGTCCCAGGATGCCTTAATTTTTTTTGCTCCATATCCATCCATACCCGATGATTTTGTATCCCCAATATCTGTCAGTGCATCTACGAACTCTTTCTCTGTCACTGCTGCCACTAGATCATCTCCCATGGCATGTGGTAATTGCTTCCCTTTCCTTAAAGCCACAAGATCCACACTAGTTCTGCAAGGAAGAGAAGTCCCAACTAACTCCGTATAGAACCTCAGTATCTCTGTTTCTATATCCTCATGATTTGTTACTACAACACCTGCCCCATTAACCAGCCTCTGTATACCTGAATGCGCATGTTTCTCCTACAGTGGCATGAAAGAAGGCGTTATTTTGATCCCCCAACTGAAGCCAATTAACTTTAGCTTTTGTTGCAAAATTACCTCCTCCCTCGTTTTCAGTTGCAGCAGAACAACAGTGTTTTTCTTCTCTTTTAAGATCAGCTCAGGATTGAATTTATCACCATCCAGTAACCTTTGTAATTTTTCCAGTTCATCTCTGGCCTCATCTATTTGCCTATCTAGCTGCTTGTCTTCTCTACTAATCAGCTTTAGAACAGGCTGTAGCAATTTCAGCTTTGTCCATAGAATAAACATTGGTCTGCCCTCCAGTCGACAGTTCCATTGTTTTCTTACTTGAGGCAAAAACTGAGTGTTACTCACAGTACTGTTCAGGAATTTAAATTGCGCTGGCCCTCTCCTGCCTATCTGATTCTGCATCAATTTAATAAGCAAGGGAGTATGGTCTGATATCCCAGGATCCAATGCAACATGTACTCCTTGATACTTTTGGAACCACAGTAAATTCCCAATCGCTCTATCAGTCTTTGAATAGATTACCTGTTAGGAAACTTGTAATTTTGATGAGCAATTAACCATGCTAAATTAAGAACAGTCCAGTAACTAGTACTCTTGAGGTCCATAGGATTTTAGAATTTTTTAAAGGACATTGTAAAAGAGGAACGTTTGCTGATGACTTAGATAGGTGTTAGATAAATTTTTATCTTAGTGGATGACGTACTTTAATTTCTGAAAAGAAATTAATCTATTGACACTTTAGCTTATGATGTATTTTATTTTCTGACAAGAAAATATCTTATTGATGCTTAGCTTTGATGTAACTTATTTTCTGAAAAGAAAATGACCTATTGAAGCATTTGCTGAAGATGTATTTTGTTTATTATAAACAAATTGAAGCAAATAAGAAACCGGTCAGAATCTTGAAGACTTTTGAAGATCTGAAGACTTGAAGACTTGAAGACTTGAAGATTGCTGAAGACTGGTAAGGCACGTGTTGCTCAGAAAGTGAAATTTTCAGCAACATCATTGCATAAGTGAAAATCTGAAAGACAGAGTAGGTTGTGCTTGCTGAAACTGAGAATAAACACTTGCTGATGAACAAATGTGACCTATTGCTGAATGTACGTGATTTTGCGCTCCATTGTTACTGTTTGAATTCTATTCAAAAGTGCATTTAATGCAAAGCTTACACACGAAGGACATGAAGACTAGAAGACAAACAAAGGTTGCTGCTGAAAGTACAAAAGCAAGATAGTGACATGTTAAGGAACAAAAGCCTTAGGATTTGAAATTCAAACGGCTCCTTACTTGCACTATAAATAGAGGTCATCCGGCAAAGAGTTGAAGTGTGTCAACAACGTGATCAAACTCTCACTTGTGCTTAAAATTCACAAACCTTCAAACACTCTTAGTGCTATTGATCCGTTCCAAGACTTAAAGCTTGAAAAAACTACTTGTGAAGAAGTAGAACAAACTCGGCTAAGAAATTAGTTAAGTGTTCTTTCTTTCGAACAAGAACAAGTCTTGACACCAGAAACAATCAAACTTGTTTACTGCAAAGTATTCCAAGTTGTGTTTCTTAGATTACTTGTTGTAACTGAATAAGTTATAATTAAGTTATCTCACCCCAAAACTCTCTAACTGAAAATACACCCTTTCAGGCGTGATATTCAGGGGGAACTTAATTAAGCATAGTTTTGCTGATTAAAAGTACCAAGTTTGGTGGAGAACAAGGTTGAGTTCTCTAGTTTAGGTTGGAGACAAAGCAAGTGTGCTTTGGTTTCTGTTGAATCGCTTTAGATAGGAGATTGTAAGGAACCTCAATCATATCTTAGTGGATTCAGTCCTAGAAAAGACAAAGTGGATTAGTTGGGAGATTACGCCACTCTCAGATACCACTCTAAAAAGCGTTTGTCTGATTTACTTACTGCATTTAGCTTTCAGCAAATTTATATCTGTTTGTACACAGTCACTCACATCACTTGCTGAAACACTTTACTTGCTGAAAAAGCACTTATCGTTTCAAAGACTTCCGCTCTCTGATTTTAAGTATCAGCAAACCAAGCTACTGTAAAGTAACTTACGCTTGCTGAGAAAGTTAAGTATCAGCAACCTCATTACTGAAAAGTAATAAGTACTTGCTGAGAAAGTTTTAAACGACAAAAGTTTGAAAAGACTATTCACCCCCCCCTCTAGTCTTTTCTTGTTGTTTAAAGGGACCAACATTACCCCTTGTGTATGTTTGTTAGACCAAGTGTAATCACGTTCAGTCATCTGAACTTCATTCAAACCAGCAGATTCCATCATGTTTTCTAAATCCAAAAATTCTGAAGCATGTACAATCTGACCTCCCATTCTACCTTGAGTACCAAGCACATTGTTAAAATCTCCCATAATAACCCAAGGCTTGTTTACTCCATTAGCCAACCTTTCAATACTATTCCATAACCTCCTTTCAACTAACTCATTTGCCGCATAAACCACAATTAGTATCATTATCAGAGTCACCATTCAAACTGACCACAAAACAATGTATATGTTGCTCAGATTTAGCAAGCACATGCACATCAACCATGGAACTATCCTACATAATCCAAATTCTACCATTATAATGAAAGTCATAATTATCATAATATGACCATTTATTCCCAAACCTTTTTCTAATTCTACTAGCATCACCTTTCTTTATTCTTGTTTCTAAAAGCGCTACCACAAACACATTTATTCTCTTGAGGAAGGAGCATACCTCAACGTGTTTGGCAAATTTATTCATGCCCCTTACGTTCCAGGTGAAAATCATGGAACACCCTCCTCCACCCCTACAGATACTTCCCTAATCTGCAAAGGCTTGAAAAGATTAACACTTCCAATATCAAGTTGACCAAACTGGATTGCTGTTGCGTCTACTCCAGTCGCTTGAACCAGTTTCCCTCTATCTAATCTTTTCTTTCTCTGAACCTCAGTCCAGTTTTGGTCATTATCCTCATCTTGTACATCATGTTTTTCTATCCGAGTCTTCTTTATAGGTTAAGTCTCCTGTTCCTGTAACTTCTCAGTCTCAACTTGCTCCACCAGTTCCTCAGTCTTACTAGGCAACTGTATTTTTCTTTTGGCCACCGGTTTATTTTTCTGCCCTACCACATCCTGTGGTTTTTTCTGCTAGAATTTTTGTTTCTTTTCCACCCTTCCACCATTTTTTTCAGGCAGCTTATGTGGCTTGTCCTCCATTTTCCTAACTAGTGGCTGCCATTCAAAACCAAGGGTTGATCATATACAACACTACCCTTTTTCCTAATAGGGACAGTCTCCGGCAACGGTTGTTGTATTTCCACTTCAACTAGCATTCTAGCATAAGAAACTCGGAGTTTCTTAGCTGTGCACTCATCTCTAAACATTGTAGTTCCGAACACACTAGCAATCTTACTCATACTGTTAGCTCCCCACAGACCCAATGGCAAACCAGGAAACTGCAACCCAAATAGAGACCAGACGCATTTTATCCTTCTCAAACTTAACACTACAAGAAAACAGCAGTTTAGCGACGGATGGGTAGCGACAAATGAGCATCCGTCGCTATGTAGCGACGGATCGCTAAATTTAGCGACAGATATTGACGAACTGCGCTTTAAACTCAGTTCGTCCTTAAACCGGGACTAGATAGCGACGGATGATCTTACGGTAAAGTAGGGACGGATAAGATCATCTGTCGCTAAAGTAGCGACGGATAAGATCATCCGTCGCTCCCCTCCGTTGATTGTTAATAAGGAAAAAAAAAAGAAAAGAAAAAGGGATAAAAAAAAGAAAATAATATTTTATTTTGGACCTAGCGACGGATAAGCTATACGTCGCTATTTTGAAAAAAGGGAAAAATAATCACATAAGACCAGATCTAGTCTTCTTCTTCTCCTCATTCTTCTTCTTCTTCTCTTCGCTTCTCCTCTCTTCTCCTCTTATCTCCATTTTCGCCTTTTTCATATATGTATCAAAACTCTATCATTTTTTGTGTTCATGGTGTCTAATCGAAGCTTGTTTGACAAGGAAGTTGGGTAGACAAACAGTTCGTGATTTCATTGGTTATTTATTTTTCCCAAATCAAAGGTACTAATTCTAACCCTAACTTTCATTATTTTTTATTTTTTACAATTTGAACTATTTCTATCAACTGTATGCTTTGCATTAGTAGTGCATGTTTATTATGTAGTTGTTTATGGTTGAAATTGGATAATTTATAGATTTAGGGTTCTTATTATTAACATATTTCCTAAGTTTGCAGTATAAATTGGATAGTTTATGGTTGAAATTGGATAATTTATAGATTTAGGGTTCTTATTCACGTATTTTTCCTGAGTTTGCTTTAGTAATAGTCTTATTATTCATGATGTGCTTGTTTTATTCTTTTGTGTTGAAGATTGTGAAAAAGAATACTATTAAGGGCTTTGGTTATGTGTGGTTCATGTATATTTAGTTTTGGGAGAGGATGATAGGTGTACTTGTTTGTTTTGTTCTTGAATAAAGACTTTATCTTGGCTGACTCTACAGGTTCTTTGTCGTAGTTGTTGGATCCTGAAAACTGTATTGCTATATTGTTGTTTTCTTGTAGTGTTACGCCATTTGGTGTCGGAATTCGTTATGGTGTTGATTTCTTCTAATGACACGTATATTGTGTGTTCCAGATGACCATGGTCATTGCCATTGAAGATGTAAGCAAGGATGTGAAAATATTGAGAGCGTTTACTTAGTGATAGAGTAAGATTCTTGTATCCAAATAATAAATTATGCTATTCATCTTTCTTATCACCCACAATCAGCATTGAATTAGTCCTTGTGTTGGTGACAATTGACACAATCTATATTTGCTATGTTGCCTGTAAGATTTTAGTACTTACTCCTAAATTTCATCGTTCATGTTATGTGAAGGGGGACAACTTCTTGATGGAATTCTTTCAAGGTATACTTTTACACATCCATCCGTTATTGATTCTTTTATAATAGTTTATGCCATTAAAAATCAGTGTGTGTATAGAAAGTCATATTCTCTGACTTCTTCAATCTTGAATGTTCCTTATGGATTGGAGTGCAAAATCACTTCATCTATATAAAGTTCCTAATCATACCATATGTTACCTTGGTACTTTCTTGCAGATAGATATGCTCGCACTAAAGCAAATGGGGGAGCATCACATGAAGGATTTGGGAATTCCTACGGTATAAGACTTATATGTTCTCCTATTGAATGATCATATGTACCGATTAATTATTGCTTACACACCTTGGTTCAATTTTATCCATGTTTGAGTATTATTGAGTATTGTGTTGCAAACAAGTAATAATTTACATTGTGGATATGTATATCTTTTATTTTATTATATGAATTTTTTCTATTAGTATGTTTCTTAATTATTTTTGTGTAGAGATTATTTTGGTGTTTGGTCTAGTGGTATGATTCTTGCAAATACGAGAAGTCGCGAGTTCGATTCTCGCAGCACCCTTATTGCATTCAAAAAATATATATATTTTAATATTTTATTACATTGTAGGTGAATTATAGAAATTTAAAAAAAATATTTTTTTTTTCAAAAATCAGATTTAGAGACGGATAAGCTTATCCGTCGCTAATATTTAGCGACGATAAACTTATCCGTCACTCAATTGGTCAACGCCAACTGAGCGACGAATGAATTTATCCGTAGCTACATATAGCGACGGATAAACCCGATCCGTCGCTAAATGCTAAACTTAAGCAAGAAATGCGGCAGTCTGGTCTCGAAAATGACTGTTCTTTGATCTCATCTCGCACTGATAGCGACGGATCGACCCTGTATAGCGACGGATGTCATCCGTCGCTATTTTCCTGTTTTCTTGTAGTGTAAACTCCAACGTCCATTTCTTCAATAACATAGGCATGTTATATATAGTGTAAGGCCCATTTCTCAAAATTCAATCCCTATCTTTTGCAGACTGGAAACGCAGAATGAAGTAACCTCTTCATCATTATAATAAATGCCAAGCATATCAATGAAGTACCATACCTTTTGGATGTACTGTTTCACAGGATTAATTGTTAACACATCATCTCCCAGATTGTACATGATAAGAGCATTCTCCCAGTACAATACCTCAGATTTTACATCTTCTTTCATCAATCACTGCTTCTGCAACACCATCCACAATCTCTGGAGCTATGAATCGAATATATGGATCATTATAAGACATTTGATCACCTTTAATAATGTCAACCCATGGTTCCTTTCGCTCTTTGATAGGAAATTTTGCCGGAGGATCAGTCCTCGGAATCACAGGTGTGTTTTGCGATGTAACAAACACTGGTTGTGGTATTTTATCCTTTTCACCAATATGGATCTGAGTTTTCTCATCCTTCCTCTTTCCTTCTGCATGATCCCTGTTCACAGTTTCCACCGTGTGTACGCCCACCGGATTCTTTGGTCGGCCGCGTGGACGTGGTTGCTGTATTGCCATCGACGATTACACCTTGACTATGTGTAAATTGCCCACATCAACTTTTAACACAAGTTCATCAATACAGTATTCAGATTCTTCATTCGATCAAATACACGAATACCATTTACCTGATCAGGAGGTGAATACTGAAATCATGATGAATTGCATGCATGTTTGAATGAATCGTACGACCACGAGTGATATTTTGTGGGAGATTGTAGTAGAATAAATGAGTTTTCAATTGGTTCGATGTATTAATCATTTGATCATTATTGTCATTGTGTTTTAGTTTTCCTCATGCAAAGGCGAATGTGCGAGATACTTAACTTTTTGTTCCATCCTTTGTGTGAAACAAAATGATCAACTCCTTTCGTCCCTGTAAAATATTTATGTTTACTTTTTTAATTTGTTTAGTCATGTTTGACTTCAAATGAATCCAAAATCACACAAAAAGATACAAAATGACAATAATGATAAATTATCTTTTTTGTTTTAGTTTTGCTCATCTCGCACAATATTTTTTTCGGTTGAATCGCAAATTTGGGTTTCAGAACACAGAAGTCTCAGTTCAGTCTAAGCAGTTTTTTTTTCCTTTTTTTTGTTTTTGGTATTGTTCTTTATTCATTTTGTTAATTTCATCATTTGTCTTTTTATCTTACTCATTTTCTTTCTTCATTTCGTCCATTTGCTAGTAGGGCAATGTTGTTAACAACTACGTTCTGAATCTTGTATCGGAGATATCTTGAGATGAGTCACCCGAGTCAATTAGGACTGTTGTCTCGGAACATATAATAAAAAAATAAATATTTAAAATTATATATAATAATTATCACACACATTTAAATTGAATTGATCTATTATATTTAAAATTAATTCCAATTGTGTGGTAAGTATCATTATTATGAAATATTATTAAATAGCTACTAAATTTAAGGATTTATTACATTTTGCCGTATCGTCCTCATTCTTTTCAATCCTCTCATCAAATTCTACTTTACAAAATTAGGAAAATGTTATATCTTCATACTGTTTTTTGTACTGGCATGTAACAAAAGTTGTCCCCCAAATCACATTTTATATAAATAGTCCCTCCTCTTCATCTTTCTTTCATTTCATTTACTGAGTTTAGAACTTTTTCTCACCCAAACAACAAAAACAATGTGGGACTTGATAGTAATTTATTTTCTCACCTTCACCTCACATTTGTCTTCCGTGAGTTTCCACAAAATTGATTTCAAATCTCAGGCCCTAACTTTAAAATAGGGAATTTTACATCCACTATCCCTACTAGACATTCTAATTACGACGTCTAACCCCCCTTAGTCAATCTATTACGTATGGTCCAAAATCTGCTTCTTCCATTGACCAGCTTATAGCTTACTGTTCATTTACTTTCATCAAAACGCCGCCTCAGACTATTTTCTCAACATTTTAGTTTTTTTTCTTTCTTTTTTCCTTTTTCTTTTTTCTCTCTTTTTTTCTTTCCTGTCTTCCTTCTTCTTCTTTTATTAGCTCCGGAGAACGGAGTTGCAGCTCCGGTGACCGGAGAACGGAGTTGCAGCTCCGGTCAATCGGAGCTGTGAGAGCTCCGATAAGATCGGAGCTGTAAAGCTCCGATCTGATCGGAGCTGGCTTCGATCTGGTCGGAGCTGTAAAACTCCGACTAGATCGGAGCTTAACAGCTCCGACTCAGGTCGGAGCTTTACAGCTCTGACCAGATCGGAGCTGTTAAAGCTCCGACTCTAAGGTCGGAGCTGTAAGCAGCTCCGACGAGATCGGAGCTGCTTACAACTCCGACCTTAGAGTCGGAGCTTTACAGCAGCTCCGACTTGATCGGAGTTGTGCAGCTCCGATTTGTTTTTTTTTTATATTGTTTTTAATTTAATTGAGTGTTGTTTTAAAAAGTTAGAACATCTTATATTTGTAGAAGAGGCAAAAATATTAAACCATGCTATATTAAAAAGCGGAGGGAGTAGCTCTTTTTCATGGGCTACTAGTTAATAGTCCCAAAATAAATCTTCATTGAAGTCATTTTTAAGTTTAATTAGGATTTTAAGCCAATTAAGCCTAAAAAAACCTCCTAAGAATTGATCTTAATTAGTTTGTGACAATTGACTTGGAGTATACTGTATGTAGTTACTATGGGATCTTCAATCCACAAATGAGTGAAGCAAACGTGAAGTGTACTAACTACTAAGTGGACTTATATTAAGAGTCAATGCATGCTTTGCAGGCTTAATTATTTAGAGTAGTATGCATGTGTATGATCGATGTATCCTTGATCCTCAAGTGAAGTGTCTACTGTCTAGTGTCATTTAATTATCTGAAGCAATTAACCAGCTGATAATTGTCAGCTGATTCTAATACCGAGGTTTTGAATGTAACTTCAAAACAAGACAACGTACGTAAAACTTTCTTCAACTCGTAGTTTTGTTTAGAACTTCACACATTAATGTGTTTCCGGGGTGGAGTCGGAACTTAGATCAAGACAAGGACTCATACGTGTACGTACACACAAATAATAGTACTCCCTGCGGATTTCCGTTCCACCATAATGTTATAATTTGATTTTTTTTATTTCAACTTTAACTTCCGAGTGATTATCCTAAAAGACGGTCTCTAGAAAAGACCCTTAGATACTAATTTATAGAAATTATAAAACTACCCCAACAAAAAAGCTACAAAAATTCGGGGTCAAAAGTAATATAAACAATTGCTTCTTCATATTAATTTGTGATGTTTTAAACAATTTTTCAGAATTCCAGTTGTTTCATATACTCAGTTTGACAATTTTAAAATGTAACCTACTATATTTCTGTATATAATAAGTCTTATTATCTCAACAATATTGCCAATGATATCAAGGATAAGGTCCATGATATCAGAAATAAGTCCTATGATCTCAAGTCTATGTTCAACATGATCTTAGAAATAAGTTTTATGATCTCATGAATAAATTCCATGAACACACAAAAAAATTCTATTGACCTCAACAATATTGCCTATAATCTTAGGAGTAAGTCACATGATTTCAACAATATTGACTATGATATCAGGAGTAAATCTCATGATCTCAACAATATTGTCCATGATCTCAGTAATAAGTCTCATGATCTCAACAATATTACCTATGATTTCAGGAATAAGTTCCATAATCTCAACAATATTGTCGGTGATCTCAACAATTTTGACAATGATCTCAGTAACAAGTCTATCCTCGGTTACAAAGAAGCATAAAAATCCGAAAGCAAGAAAAACAAGCTTTGTGAAGTCACACCGAAACTACTCCGAGATGAAACTCTAGCTAACCAAAAGAGTAGAGTGCTAGTAATCAAAACCAAACAACCTAGCTTGAGACAAAAGAACTAGATGGAGGGAATCACAAAGCAAGAACCAGAGCCCATCGGGATTGCAAGACTTGAGAGTCTTTTAGTAGAAACCCAAGTTCTACTAATACTAATTAGTACTACTACTAATTACTAGTATTGATGCTACTACTACTAAGTCTAGTACTAGTATTGCTATTACCCTCCACGGTCATCTAGAAACTCATCTCGATGTATACCAGTCACCTTTTCCGTTGCTCTGCCAAACCCTCCATCCTCAAGAATCAAAGAAGAAATCAAACTAATCAATCATCGGTGTGGAAACAACAGTTAATTTAAGACGAATCAAATCAATCATCAGTGATTTTAATTGATGTTGCTGCTTCGATTGGGAAGAATGTTGCTTCGATTTTGAAGCCACGACATATGTTGATCTCCCGGCCTGTGTTGATCTCCGATGATTGAAGAAGAAATGGTTAATCTGCGGTGTAAATTTGCTAAAAGGACCCCATAATTATATTTGTTACACTTTAGCCACTGAATTTTATTTAGTTTTGGTTAATTGCAAAAAGGTCTAGTCTTTCATCGAGATTGTCTTTCCTGAGACTTTGCGTATAGTTTAAGAGTAATTGGAATCAAACTTAAACGTTATTGACCGAATATAGTCAAAATAGGAAAATTCTGATGGAATGGAGGGATTGCTACTTATCAGGACAAAGACACAACAACAGAAAAGAAACAGAACAAAACATGTTTCTCAACAAAGCCGCATTTATCATGCTTCAACAGATTATACCACGCGCTCCATCACTTGTACGATTCGACGGTTGATGACGCTACATTTCATTAAAATAAATAAATTGTTGTTTAAAAAAAAGTTAGAAGCTCTTTTTTATATATAAAGAAAGAGCAAGTGGATAAATTATAATGGGACAAAGAAGTATATATTACCTTATACTATCATCTAATTTGACCATATTAGACTCTGTTCTCTTCGTATAAAAACTCATTATTTTCAGTTCAGTTCATTTCTGTTCAGTTCCATTCAGTTCAGCTCTGTTCAGTCTTGTTTAGTTGTATTTTATACTACAAATAAATTCAGTTCAGTTCAGCTTCATTCAGTTCAGTTCAATTCTGTTCAGTTCAGTTCTGTTCTGTTCAGACGAAAAGAACAGTTTCTTACTTTTGTGTCTGTTTGAAAAAACAACATGATGATAATAAGGTAATTGATATCTAATAAGGTGACCTCTAGTTAATCGGTTCACCTTATTTTATAATAAGTTATATACATAGTGTTAGAACATAGGAGTTGAACCAGACAACACATAGGAGTTAAACCAGAACAGGTTAACTCCTTGGTCAACACCGACAATGTAGAGATAGGAATGTATTACGAATGTATATCTGTCCTAGAATATAGTCTAGAATAGTGGATTTCGTTGTATATATATATATATCCTTGGTGATTAATGAGAAGGCATCGATTCACATTCTTACATGGTATCAAACTAGATTACGACCTACGCTTCCACCTACCCTGCCTTCTCGTTCTTCCCTATATCCCTCTCCTTCTTCTTCGGCTGACCACCATGACTGGCGCCACTACCTCCTCCACCTCTGACAAAGAATCGATCATCTATCTCCTCTCCTAACCCTAACTCTTCTCCTCTACTCTTCTCCCCATCCAAACACCCCCTTATTTCTTTCCTCTCTCTTTCCCTTGTCTCTCTCAACAACGCTTCTTATACGTATTACTATTATTTTGATTTTTCTATCTATTTTCCACCCACCCATCAATTATTTCGCCTCTTCCTCTTTCCCCCAAATCTCGATTTCCTCGAATCTGTTCTTCCGCAGCCTGGTTTTCGTCTTCGGAGAGATCTTCACGCGTTGCGGGTTACGTGAGGGACTTTAACGCGCCTTAACCTTTAGTTGGCACGAGTGCAACTTTTGGTGTTAGAATTTGGTCGTCCCGGTTTGGTTTGGTTTGTCAGTATGGATCAATCAAGGGTCCCCAAATTAGAGGATCCTAAAATCACTATAAAGAAAAAGAGAACACAACCTTCGCGACGACCTAAGCCCGAAGGACAACCAGTCACGGATCGATCCCCAATATCGTCGACGCCGCTTTCAGATGATACGAGTAAGGGGTTGCTTTTTGTCTTGTTTGAAGACTTTCGTTCCAGTCTCACTGTTCGTCCGCCTCCCGTTTCGACTGCGGGGGAGTGTTAGAACATAGGAGTTGAACCAGACAACACATAGGAGTTAAACCAGAACAGGTTAACTCCTTGACAATGTAGAGATAGAAATGTATTAGGAATGTATTACGAATGTATATCTGTCCTAGAATATAACCTAGAATAGTGGATTTCGTTGTATATATATATATCCTTGGTGATTAATGAGAAGGCATCGATTCACATTCTTACACATAGAGTAGTGGTAATTATGAGTTCGTTTGTTATAATTATCCAATTAATTGTGGTGGATAACCGGGACTTTATGGGGTATTTAGTTCTTTTAACTACAACCAAAATGCTACTGTCTAATTTTTCAGAAAATAAAGTGAGTCGTGACATTCATATTGTATCTAATTTAATGTACTCCAAGGCGTATATATCTTGTGTGTATCTGTTGAGCACATAACACGTACATACTTTTACTGTACTATGATGAGACCTTGGTCCGACCCGTCCAAATTTCACATACCAAACCCATATTGTATCTTGTATCTTAGCTTAGTAGGTTAAGATTAGGGTTAGTAGTTACCGAGAAGGAATGATGATGAATATTTCATGGATATTCTAGTCTATCTTTATCAGAAAGTATTTTAATTTAATGATTATCTTTCCTTTAATATAAGTGGCACATTGTCGATCATTTCTATTTAGTGTATGAATATGATTATTAGATGAAGCCAATAACTCTCTCTACACAAAAGGTACCTAAAGTGGTCAATTTCTCCATGACGGAGCTACCAATATTGATTGGTGCCGCCCTGACCGGCCTCATCTCATCATACTAGTACTCTGAATATAAAAGACTTGTTAATTTCACAAAATATGTATTCATTTACTTGGAAATTATTCAGAAGTACATCAAATCTCTTTCTCAAGAGGCCAGACCTAATTAAGTACCAATTCACTGATAATCTCTCGATCATTGTACAAATTAACTAAATTATTCATTGGTTCTTCAGTCTCCAACTTGTGTAGTATTTCTATCAATTTTCAATGTCAAAATAAACATACGTACCTTCAAGCATTAGTTCTGTTGTTCGCTGTTAAACTGAACACAAATAGCTTCATCATCTGTAAATGTGTATGAGTCGTTGACTAATGTTGCTTGTTAGTATACAGTTTCATCAATAATTCTGCGTAAAGGAGCTCATTCCAAGCATCAGGCACTCCCGGAAGACACCAATGGCTGCAATCCTGATGGGTTGACGGCAAAGAATTTGGAGTCCGATATACTGATGGATGGCCATCCTTGCGATAATCTGTCAGTTTTGTGACATTAAGATAAGTCACTTGAGTTTTCATGCCCCTCATAACATTTTCCAGAATTTTCATCTTGGTCGGATACTTTGTGAGGTAGTTATCGCTCATTATCGGCTCAGTTTCATTGCCACATTTTCCGCCTGAATTCCATTGCCCCCCACTACAGCCGTAATATCATTGTTGTTAAAACACAAAGAATTTTTATAAAATGATAAAATGACACTAAACTGAGCCACAAATCATGTTACCTGAAATGAGATTTTGAAGAACCTCGGAAAAACACTAACGATCTCTCCAGATTTACATTGGCGTCAACCCATCTACCCCATGTTGTTAAACCTTTTCGAAATGCCTCATGAACGTCCAAGTCGGGATAGACATGGGTGCCTTCTTGATAATAGTTTTTACTGAACAATCATTCGAAATACAGTTACGACAAGAAAAGGCCATTTAATTAAGTTGCATGGCACACAATTATTAAGCATGTTAAATTAGTACCTATCATAAGTCTTGGAAGGATTCCACCATGCTCCAGTGTTGAACACTATTATTTCTGCCTTGTTGTAATTACTGGACAAATTGGCTATTAAATCAAGCCGGAGAGTTTCATTCACTGTTCCGTTTTTATCAGCAGCTTCCGACTGTTGAACCAGGAAAGGTGAAACGAAAAACTCCACCGTGCTACTGTAATCCTATCAGGATCATGACAAGTGTGAAAAACAAACATCCAAGTAGTCAAGTACCAATAGAGTATAACTCATTAGCTCAGACTTACTTTAAACACAAAGGAATAAAAAGCTTCATTTCGAAACTGATATCTGCCAGATTCTTCGTAAACTTTCTTCTGATCTTTGACAGAGTTCTTCAAGATGCAAACAAGAGATTCCCACATATTCCTATTAAGAGAGTCACCAACAAAAACTAATCTTTTCCCTCTCAGCATTTTCAACATGTGTCTCCCGCGCAACCTGAATATTATTAATTAAAATGTCAATATTAATTTGAACAGAAACTAATCATTAGCTGAATAAAGAAAGTAAACAAAAATTCAACCTTACACTTACACATAGCCTTTTTCACTCACTCATATGTGGAAGATACAAATAAACATCTCATTAACCTTTAACAGTATCCTTATATATTGCCACATACCTCGGTAGAGTACAACCTTTAGGCTTCCATTTAAACTTCTGATAGTCAGTATCAGGCCTTCCGTTATGAAAGCAATCAAACTGTTCATCAATCAATGAACAAGAACCGGTTTTGTACAATGGATAAGACTCATCTCTTACCCATTTCCCATCATACAAATCACACTTCATCAAAGACTTTATCACTTCATTCATTCCCTTGTTCCCTTTTCCATCTTTTTCAACAATTGTTTTGTTTAAGGAGGGGGGAAAGGTCTGTTTTTTTGGCTCCAATATTTCACTTTGAACCTGGTTTTTTTCAAATTTTGGTGGGAGGTTCTTATTTCCAACAGTTTGGTTAAAAGAAGGCAAAAGGGTATCATTTCTTGGCTCCAAGATTCCAACTTTGTCATGAAATACTTCACTCGTCTTGACCTCATTTTGATCAACTTTGGGTGGGGTTTGGGACTCTTCAATGGTTTGGTTTAAAGCAGGCAGATGAGTATCAATCTTTGGCTCCAAGGTTCCAACTGTATCATGAAATGTTTCACTCTGTAACTGATCTTGATTGGAAACAGGCAAAGAGGTCTCAGTTTTTGGCTCCAAGACACTAGTAATCTGTTTTGGGATAAAGAAATCGTAAATGGAAGAAGAGTTTGAATTGAGCGTTATAAAAGCACGAAAAGTGGCCAAAGCAATGAAGGTGAATATAATGCCATATGCTAAAGATAGGCTTCTTTTGGGTCTTTTGACTGATAAATGGGAATTGAATTCTGATGTCATGAGACTGCCACTAGTGTTGATCTTATTTAGGTCTGGCATTGCAGCATATATTTTGTGAGGTTCTAGTAGATATATTGTAGTAGGGAGAGTGAAATTTTGTGATGATGAAGAAGAAGAAGAGTTGTAATTTATAAAGAGGTTCTTAAATTGATTCTGAACTTCATGCATGCAAATGTGTGTTACGTTGCTTCCAGATCTGGAAATTTTATAATTCTTTTATAGAGTTTGCATGAGTAAGATTGGTGTTTCATTCAGTTTTGTGTTTGCATGAATTTAATAACGGCAATATGACAATATTCGTAGTTTGAATGTGTTTAATTAAGAGTTAATTAATTAAATTTCATAATGGTTTTACAGGATTAATTGGAGCATGTGTGTTATCTTCATCTTCAATTAAGTGTTGTTGCAAGTTCAGTTTAGTGTCAAGGTTTAGTCTTAGTTTAATTAGCTTAAGCAACATTTGTCAGCTGATTCTAGCTAATACCAAGGTTCTGATTATGTAATATCAAAATAAGACGTAATATTAACGTACTTTCAGTTCATTCGTCAAAACTCGGAAAGTTTCACTTTTTTTAGTTATTAGAATTGTCCTCTCTTTTTTCTTTTCTCTCTTTTTTTGTTAATTAGAATTGTCCCTTAAACTTTGTAGGGTTATTATATTCCCCATAAAGTTTCAAAATTTACGCTATTTGGCCCATAAAACATAGCTAAAATCTAAGTGAGCAACGCGTTTTACTATCATATGATAGTAAGACGCATTTTTTACCTTTTCTAGCTCGCTGGCAGTTTTTGGGCGGTCCCAACCGTTTTTCTTTTTTATAGCACGAAACACATAATAATGGTATTTGTGTGTGTTTACAGAGTGGCATCTTCCCATCTTAAGTACGTATAAAAAAATTTCACTCTTATTCTCCAACTATAACTGGCATTCTTAAAACTATAACTGGTTTAAGTGTCTTTGTTTACTATTTACTAGGTTTGTTTAGATGCAAATTATATTTTTTCAAGATAGGTTATGTTTAGACAATTTCATTTATGGATGAAATTTTCAGGGATATAAGCTTTGGATGAAAATTAATAATTCTGGCTTCGCCCTGTTTGGTAAGTCACTGATTTTGCATTTCATATTTTTCTATCTCAGTGATTGGTATGCAGAAGGGTTCGAAACATGAATCTGATGATTATATAGATAAGAAGGTCTTGAAGATTATATAGGTGAAGGAGCACATGGAGATGTGATTGTAAGTTATTTAGTTTTGTTACTTTTTTGTTTTGGCGTTTCGTTTGTCTATGTTTTCCTTGCATTTTGTTTGGGTTGGAAGGCACGTTCGTTTCACCTTAATTTCAGTTTTATTAATTTCAGTTCATTTCAGTTCAGTTCAAATAAATTAAGTTCAATTCACGTTTGGTTAATTAAAATTTATACTTCAAATAAGTTCAATTCAGTTCAGTTCAGATTAATTAAGTTCATTTCAGTTCAGATAAATTCAATTCAGATAAGTTCATGTTAGAATATAGTTTCCTAGTAGGTTTATATGTCTTGTTGTATTTAGACTCCTAGAATAGCCCAACTTACTAGATTCTCTTGTATATATATATGTACGTTATTGTTAATAAGATTTACGGAATTCCATTCTTTCATGGTATCACATTGGTTATCGATCTCAACTTCCGCTCTTTTCTCCTCTTAGCCGCATCTTTCTTTTTTCTTCCTTTACGCCGTTCGGCCACCGCCGTTCAGCCCTTCTCGTCTCTTTTTCTTCTTTTCTCCTCTTCGACATCCACCCTCTCCATCATGGGTGATACCCCCCCATCGCCACCACCACCCAAAGAAACATCCTCGTTTCATCCTGCCCTCACGGTATCAAATATCAAAACCCATGTTCCGGTGATTCTCGAGGTCGAGAATGTTCAATATGCTACGTGGGCTGAACTCTTCAAAGTTCATTGCCGTTCCCACAAGGTTCTGGATCATATCATCCCGCCTAAGCCGAAGGATGGTGCCTCTGCTCCCGCCGCTTCAACCTCCACCCTCACGGATGACCAACAAGAGATGTGGGATACTTTGGACGCCGCCGTGGTTCAGTGGATTTATTCCACCATCTCTACCGACCTTCTCAACACCGTCATTGAATCTGATGTATCCGCGATGACATTATGGAATCGGATACGTGACTTGTTTCAAGACAACGCCAATTCCCGAGCAGTTCTTCTGGAACAAGAATTCAGCAATTGCCACCTCCGGGATTTCTCTTCTGTCTTCGACTATTGCAAGCACCTCAAGTCCCTCTCTGATCAACTTCGGAATGTTGGTGCCCCGGTTCCTAACAATCGTTTGGTCTTGCGAATGATTGGTGGCCTCACACGGGCATATCACGGGGTGGCCTCGGTTATTCGTCACCGTCCTACTCTTCCTTCGTTCCTTGAAGTGCGATCCATGCTTCTCCTCGAAGAAACCAGCCTCAAAGAGTCCCGTGACGATGCTCTTGTTGTTGCTCCTCGCGAGCCTGCAGACACAGTGGACTCGCGTGCTTCCTCTTCTCGCGGTCGTCGCAACAATAATCGTGGCCGCAAGCAGCAACGCTCCAATCCTCCCGACCATGGGTCCCAGCCGCAACAGGGCACAGGTCGCGGCCATGGACGCCAAGGCACTGGCCAATCTGCCCGGCCTCCCTATGCCCAGTTCCAGCCGCCGGCCCCTTGGTGGGCGTATCAGCAGCAGCCGTGGGCAGTGCCTCCCTGCCCATACCCTACCCAGTACCCACAGCCGGCTCCGTCTGATCCCCGGCAGTCCGGTATTCTTGGTGCCAGGCCGCAGCAGCAGCAGCAGCCTCCTCATGCATACATGGCTCAATCGTGGACACCGACGGATATCGACTCCGCCATGCACACTATGTCTCTTTCGGCACCCGATTCTACTTGGTACATGGATACCGGTGCCACATCGCACATGACTCACTCCCAAGGTACTCTTACATCTTATTTTAATACGAGCAATAATATCATGTTGTTACGGTAGGTAGTGGTCAATCTATTCCGGTTTGTGGTTATGGTTCTACTTGTTTTCCTACGTCTACCAAATCCCTTTCCCTTCCACAAGTCCTCCATACCCCTCAAATTATTAAAAATCTCGTTTCTGTTCGCAAATTTACCACTGATAATCATGTCTCTGTCACCTTTGATCCTCATGGTTTTTCTGTGCATGATTTGCAGACCGGGAACCCTCTCATGCGATGTAATAGCACTGGTTCACTATATCCCCTGCCCCATCCCAAGTCGCACCCAGAGCCTTCCTCAACAGCCTGCCTAGTCTCGACTCCTTGGCATGAGCGCTTAGGTCATCCTGGATCTTCTGTGTTATCCATTTTACAGAACAATAAGTTGATTACTTGTAATAGTTTTTCAAAGTCTACTACTTGTCAATCATGTATTCTTGGTAAACACATTAAATTGCCTTTTGATTCTTCTACTTCTCTGACATCTATGCCTTTTGATATTATCCATAGTGATTTGTGGACTTCTCCTAGTTTGAGTTCTTCTGGGCATCGTTATTATGTCTTGTTTTTGGATGATTTTACAAATTACTTATGGGTTTTTCCTATTGCACATAAATCCGACGTCTTTACCATTTTTTCTCAATTCCACGCCACCATTCGTACCCAGTTTGAACGCTCCATTAAAACCCTTCAATGTGATAATGGTGGCGAATTTGACAATACCAACTTTCGTCAGTTTTGTGCATCGCATGGCATCTCTTTTCGTTTTTCTTGTCCACATACATCCGCCCAAAATGGCAAAGCTGAACGCAAGATAAGGACAATTAACAATGTTATGCGCACTCTCTTACTTCATGCCTCCGTCCCTCCATCATTCTGGCATCATGCCTTATCTATGACTACTCACCTACTTAATATCACTCCTACCAAACTCTTGGCCAATAGATCCCCTCTTCAAGTCCTTTATCACCGTATTCCGGCCTACACCCATCTTCGAGTTTTCGGCTGTCTGTGCTTTCCACTATTCCCCGCTACAACCATTCGCAAATTGCAGGCTCGGTCGACGCCTTGTGTTTTCTTAGGGTACCCTGAAAATCATCGTGGCTACAAATGCTATGATTTAACTTCTCGCAAAATCATTATATGTCGTCATGTACGCTTTGATGAGTCCATTTTTCCATTTGCTCAACATAGTCCAGTACCACACGCTACTTATGATTTTCTCGATGACTCCACTTTCCCTTATCATATTACATCAGCCCTTGTGCTTCCATCTCCGGCCGTGCCTTCATTGGCCCCACAACCACCTCCAGCCGGCACACCGCCCTTACCACCTCCACCTCCTAGGTCGGATCAACAACCACTTCCATCTACCTCGGTTGTTTCCCCTCCCAGCTCCCCTCCTGCGCCGGTTGTGGCCCCCTCCCGTCCCAACCCATCCCGCCCATACACCGTTTATCCTCCGAGCGTCCTGTCACTCGAAGTCTCCATGGGATTTCTAAACCCCATAAAATCTTTGATCCTTCTGAAGCTCACCCCACTATCCATACTCCTTCCCCTCTTCCTCGTAATCCTGTCGAGGCTCTCCGTGATCCCAACTGGAAGTTGGCCATGACTACCGAATATGATGCTCTTATTAAAAATAAGACGTGGGATTTGGTACCCCGTCCTTCTGGTGTTAATATCATACGCTCCATGTGGATTTTTACTCATAAAGTTAAGTCTGATGGTACTTTTGAAAGGTATAAAGCTCGTCTTGTAGGTGATGGCAAAACTCAGCGTGTGGGCATTGATTGTGGTGAGACGTTCAGTCCGGTTATCAAACCTGCTACTATTCGCCTGGTCCTCAGCATTGCTTTGTCTAAGCATTGGTCCATTCATCAGTTGGATGTCAGCAATGCATTTCTCCATGGCACTCTCAATGAAACTGTTTATATGCATCAACCCGTGGGGTTTCGCAATCCTGCTCACCCTGATTATGTCTGCCTACTTCGGAAGTCTTTGTATGGACTTAAGCAGGCTCCTCGTGCATGGTTTCAGCGGTTTGCCACTTTTGTCACCACCCTTGGGTTCTCCAACAGTAAGTCTGACACATCCTTGTTTGTTTATAAGCGTGGCTCTGACATTGCCTATATCCTCTTGTATGTTGATGATATAATCCTCACTGCCTCGTCTTCCACCCTTCGCGAGTCTATTATGGCTCATCTCAGTGCTGAGTTTGCCATGAAGGATTTGGGTTTGCTGAATGATTTTTTGGGTCTTCGTGTCTCTCGACATCAGGATGGTCTCTTTTTATCCCAGCGCAAATATGCCCAGGAGATCCTCGAACGCGCCGGGATGCGTGATTGTCATTCTTGTCCTACTCCAGTTGACACTAAGGCCAAGGTCAGTGATAAGGTTGGTCCTTTATTTGCTGATCCCACTTTATATCGGAGTCTTGCCGGTGCCCTTCAGTATCTTACTTTCACTCGGCCCGACATTTCCTATGCGGTTCAGCAGATCAGTCTTCATATGCATGCTCCCCGGGATGAACACATGAACTCTCTCCAACGAGTTCTCCGGTATGTCAAGGGTACTCTTCATCTGGGTTTACACTTGTCTCCTTCGTCTCTTGATACGCTGGTTGCCTATACGGATGCTGATTGGGGGGGCTGTCCAGATACGCGACGTTCTACCTCGGGATATTGTGTTTTCTTGGGCAACAACCTGATTTCTTGGTCTGCCAAACGGCAACCCACCCTTTCCCGCTCCAGTGCTGAGGCTGAGTATCGTGGTGTTGCGAATGTCGTTTCTGAGTCTTGTTGGCTTCGTAATCTTCTCCTTGAGCTATATTGTCCGATTAAGAAGGCGACTTTGGTTTATTGTGATAATGTTAGTGCGATATATCTATCTGGCAATCCGGTTCAACATCAGCGCACTAAACATATTGAAATGGATATTCATTTTGTTCGTGAGAAGGTTGCTCGTGGTGAGGTTCGTGTTCATCATGTCCCGTCCCGGTATCAGATTGCTGATATCTTTACCAAGGGTCTTCCCTTGGTCTTGTTTGAAGATTTTCGTGCCAGTCTCAACGTTTATCCGCCACCCGTTTCGACTGCGGGGGAGTGTTAGAATATAGTTTCCTAGTAGGTTTATATGTCTTGTTGTATTTAGACTCCTAGAATAGCCCAACTTACTAGATTCTCTTGTATATATATATGTACGTTATTGTTAATAAGATTTACGGAATTCCATTCTTTCAGTTCAGAGTTTTTAGGTGAAACAATCAGAGTCTAACTTGTAACTCGTAAGTGTATGGATCTTCCGTAAGAATTCTAGTAGTGTCATTATTAGTTTGTTAGCTATTTTACTTCAACTATGTTTTGGTCATTTTTTGTTTGGACCGGTGCTAGTCAGTGAGAAAATTCATAAACATGACAATCTTTCACTAAATTGAATATCGTGTACAATGGAGTTTTAAGAAAAGGGAAAGGGAAAGACAACAAGCTAGTGGACGAAAGCAAAGAGAGTTCTGCTACTTAAAACCTAAAAGGAGGATAAGAGGTAGAATAGGAAAACCACTATCTAACGGATACTATAGCAGTACAACTAATCTAACCTATTGTACAATACAACTGAGCACCTAATCTTGTTCTCTTTTCCTTCTTTTCAATTCTTTTGCTTTTCTAGATCTTTTTTCTAGTTCTTGTTTTGTTGTAATAATTCAAGGCCATGACCATGGTGTAGGTGAAAGTGGTAGGAGGGTGGTGAAGGTTGTGGCTGTGTTGATGGTGATGAAGCGGGCAGTCGTGGTTGGGACGAAGGTGGAGGTTATGAAAGAGGTGGTTGGGACGAAGGTGGAGGTTATGAAAGAGGTGGTTTGGGACGAAGGTGGAGGTTGCGAAAGAGGTGGTTGGACAGTGGTGGTTTGGGACGAAGGTGGTGGCCGTGAGCTAGCGGTGAAGGTCGTGGTGGTGATGTAGAGGGCAGAGGTGTAAGCTCCAAGGCGTTGAAGTGGGCGGAGGTGGCTTTCCGGTGGGAGGGCTGTGAAGCCTATTACGGCGGGAAGGTGGTGAAGTTGGTTTTATGGCCTCTTGCGGTGGTTTTCTGGTCAAACAGGTTTAGACCAGTAAAACCGGTTCTGACCGACACAGATTTATTCCAGACCGAATCGGGTCAGAGCAGTCAGACAGAGCAGAAACAGTCCACTTGAAACTGCTGCAGCGTCTCTGTTCTATCAGCTTTCTGTATTGCGCAATTGCTAAGCCTAGAAGA
>CM051458.1:23133736-23383612 GCA_028274465.1 Plantago ovata
GAAGAATCAGTTGCTTCACAGACGCCTGCCCTAGGCTGGTTTTTGGGTATTCTGGCAGATGTGTCTGTGGATGAAAAGATATATGTCCTAGAGAAAACCTACGATAGGGACGATCGTACTTGATCACATTCAGTTATTGTTATTTTTTATGTTCATTATTTATACATTATTAAATACAATTGGCATTACATTTTATGAATATTATTATTGGTTGTTTGAATTATTCGATAAAATGTTCCCAAGAATTTAAGGTAATCACCAAGTTAGTGGGAGCTTGTGTGTCAATAATTAAGTCCTAAAATAAGCCACTAGCTGAAAGTCATTGAGATACAGGATATCAATGATGCGATTGAAGCTAGCATATGTTGCATTAGATCGTTCGAGGATGTTGTAGGTCTCCTGCTACGAATGAACTTGGTTATTCATAATGAACATATGGACACTTGGAGAGTGTTGGCATACCCGAACGAGAAACCATTTGGTAAAGCTATTTTAAGTGTCTATGGTAGTATCGGTGTGTAGGGTGATGTTCGTCGTCCTTAGACTTGAGGCAAATACATCAATGTGAAATAAGTACTTTGAGCATGTGCAACGCTTCTCTTAAAGTAGGGTAGATACGGCATGCGTTGGGTACATTAGGAAGCATATGGTGTGAGTGATTGGGCCAGATAGGATTCATTCCTCCATAATAGATACAAGGAGAGAATACTCACTTCTCTATTTAGTGCGATCACAAAACGGTGGCCACCGTATGTGAATATGTCAAAATGTGTTTGGACATAATTCATAGATCGACTAATAAGATTGAGAAACCATTAATGGAGTTATTAGAATAGACACATAACTATATTCTAGACTCATTCCAGTATTTGTGACTGAAGGGACCGTATCATCCAAGTACCCTACACTACAGGTGTTTGTTTTCCTCTCACAACGTTCCTTGCATATTAATATTGTCGATAAATTGTCTAGGAATTATATGACCTTAATTAGATTATTGCTTAAGTATGCAGCCCTATGGGTCACACTTCAAGGTGGTGTTCTACAAACGAGCTATGTATATAGGATTAAATATAATTAGATAGTTGAATTACTAATATAAATATAATGGAATTATTATTAATTAGATTAATATTAATTCATTATATATGGAATATATTTTAGAAATATAATTAATTGAATGAATTGAATATATTTAATTAATAATTGAAGACTTTGCATTTAGGCGGGATTTAGAATGAGGTCCAAATAAAGAAAAGGGAATAAATAATAAATAAAACAGAAACCAGGCAGCTGGGTCGAAACCCAGCTGCTGGCCGATGGTATGGGGGCAGCGTTTTTGCTGCCCCATGTATTTTGTTTATTTATTTTATTTTATTTTCCTTCTTTCTTTTAATTCTTTCTTTTAGTAATTTGATTTATCTGTTTGTTAGATTTGTTGGTGACTTTTGAAGTCTCCTAGTCAATAGATTTGCTGAGATAAGAAATCTTACGTGATATTCTAAACAAACTTACTGATAAAATCAGAAACAAAGAAAGAAGTCTTCCATTCTATTCCAACATACGTGAAAACCCTTTTCTCTCTGAAAGTCAGAAATAAATTCTCTCTCTATTAGCTAAAACAGAAGAACCTCCTAGCGTTCTTGATAGAAATCACTGCCCGTGGATACCAAGGTCGAAGGAAGTAATCAACCTGTTGATGAGCCATCTTGGAGATTCTGTTGACGAATATTTCATCTCTGACGAAGAAGAAATCAACCAGCCGGTGACGAGGAGATTGCAGGGCTCTGTCTGGAGATTGAGGAACAGCTACCCGGTGAATTTGCTTATCTGCTGGAGGACACGTAAGTGATATCTTCTAGCTTAATAAATGTAATATAGTCATATCAGTTTAGTGAGATTAAAAAGATTTAAACTTCCGCTGCTTAGCCTTAGAGTCAATTTTTCTCACTTTTACTAACAGTGGTATCAGAGCTAGGCTGCATCATGACTATATTCATTTATGATTTATAATTATTGTTGTTGTGGATTATTATATGTATGTTTATGTTTAAAGTTTCAAGATTTTTAATTGGATTTAAGAAAGGAAAAGAAAAAAATACATGGGTTTTATTACTGTATGTAATTTTATTCCAGATTCTTTATATTAGATTTAAAGGAAGGAAATAAATCACATTAGTAGCTTGGCTACTATATTTCGTTGGAAAGAAACTGGCAAGAATGGAGATTTACCATCACTCATTTTCTTGGTTTCAATCTCTTCTCCTCTGTCCCTTTTAAGAAACAAAGTTGATTTGGTTTGTGGCTTATAGAGCTTTGAAACTCCTTTAATGGTAATTTCAAGCTTTGTAAACACAAATCTCGAATCAAACTAAAATTTATGGAGAAGAGTTAATGGGACAGGTAAAGGAATGATGTAAAAAAAAAAAAAAAAAAAAAAAAAGAAGAACGCTCAAACGCTCCCTGGAGGTTGTAAGAAAATACGGTCAGAGTTACCCCTAGGGTACGCAGCGGAATTTCAAAGCACCCATGGAAAGCATCTCAGAAACACATACGCATACATATTTCTGCACTTATATTGGTTGGGGCTTGTAGCTTCAGAGTTGTTATCAGTCATCTACAAACAAATAAGGGCACCCGCCTACCCATCATGCATGAGCGGTCTACACGTAATGGATGCCGCCTATCCATTCTAGTTCTAAACGCGGTCAAGCACATAATGGGCGCCGCCTACCCATACATAAAAATATGCGATCCGACAAATAAGAGGGCGCCGCCTACCCTCGCATGCATAGCGGTCGAACGGAAAGTAAAATACGTGGTATTTAAACATGCATTGTCAAACAATAGCATATTGAGCACACAAACAAGTAGTAGCCTATGTGGATGCCAAATGACTTCATAATTTCATTATGAAAATTATAATCCCATACTTATAATCTCTATGAAACATTGAAAATTTGGACTAGATTGAAAAATAAAAATTCTATTGACCAGGTAGCAATTTTCGAAAATCCGAAGGACTCAATTGTAATTTTCGAAACCTTGGAGGTGTTAAATTTAAAATTCAAAGTAGAAGGACTTATTTGTAATAAACAATAAATTGATAAATCACAAATAAGCCCCTTAACTTAATACTAATTAAATTTAACCCCTCTAGTTAAAAATAATTACAATTAAATCATATTATTCCAAATATAAAATTCAATCCTCAAATTTTTCAAAATTCGATTTTGGGTCCAACCTGGAAAAAATATATATATTATATACGGGGACGGGATCGAGCCCCGTCCCCTAGGGTGCCTGCGGCCGCAGGCGCCGGCGCCTGTGACACGCAGGCACGGGCGCCTGCGTCGGCCGCCTGCGTCACGCAGGCGGTGAATATATATATTTATAATTTATTTTTTTAAATATAAATTCTAAATTTATATAAAAACAAAACTTTTGAAAATCGAATCAATCATAGAATCAATTGCATCCACATAAACTACAAAATCACATAACATATATACGTATATTCATAATCAATTAACCTGGCTCTGATACCACTGTTAAGAAAATACGGTCAGAGTTACCCCTAGGGTACGCAGCGAAATTTCAAAATTTTCTTAACATGCAGGTTAATTGATCATGCATATAGCGTATATATATATATCAAACACATTACTCAGAAGACTTACAATACTCCAACAGCAAGAACAGGTATCAAGTCTTCGTAATAGTCCGGTGAATCTTCTCCTTCGTCGAAGTCGAAGATATCTACAATACTTTGATTATCTGCAAGACAATAAAAGTTAGTTTCCAGCTCCTTGAACCTCAACCTTGGTATCCACGGATGAACAACTTATCGGAAAGAATGCTAGGATATTCTTTTTGTGTCCAAGAAGATGGGGCGGCGTTTTCCTCCGGTGAGGGTGGCGCGCGCGCAGCTTATAGAAGAGGTGGGGGAGAGCTTTTATTTCTCTAAGAAAACTGGTAGAAAGAATGATCTTGAATCAACTGTGTTCAACCATAAAATCAACCATGTTAAAAGCTCTCTAATAGTCTACTATATATAGTAGTCAGTAGAAGCCTAAAGAATAATCAATTAGACTTCATGAAGGAATAAAAATCTAATTCTTATCGCATTATGAAACCAATTCAAGTCTAGATTCATTCCCAATCAAATTAAAACTCAATTAGGAAAATCTAACTTATCCCTTGACTTCTAATAGAGGAAGGAGTCGAACTCCTTCCCCTACTGCTGCTGCGCGCGCGCGTCCAAGGGGGGTCAGGTGGGTCCCAATTTTGGGACCCACTTATAATTCTAAGGCAATTCAAACTCCAAGTAGATTTTGCCCATGTGCATATATTAATTCTAAATTAACATATCCTTTCAAATCAAAGCTCCATTATATTTCTAAAATATAATCTTTAATTGTATTTACATAAAATACAATTAATCAGCCAATTCAATTAATAATTCCAAATCATTAATTGAGCCACAAATTATTATAATTAGTTCCAAAACAATTATAATCCATCAACACAATTAATTCTAAATTAAATGCGATTCCATCTTCAAGGATATTCGGATAAGCTGAATCACCACATAGTGTGACCCATAGGGCCTAATTGTATTAAGCAAGTCCTAGACTAGGCAAAATGGAACTCCTAGACGGTTCCATTTGCAATATTAATACATGAGGACGTTTGAGAGGTTTCTCAAAGCAAACCCTTTCGTTGTGAAGTCTGTTGCGCTCAACGCGGCGATGGTAACGTCCCTTCATCTGACTGACTCGAATGCATCTAGGATCGATGAAGTGTCTATCCCAATAATACATCCACGGGCGTCTTCAGTGAGTTGCTTGGTGAATCCAATATCTATTATGACTATCATAATAATATTGATACGCTGGCCAGCGATTTTACCAATCACAACTATGAACGACTATGAGCAGTGCTCTCCTGTGCTACACATGAGAGATGAATCCTTCACAGAATCACTTATCATCCCCATTTGTATGTAGCCATAATCCTGGATCGTGTCTTGGGTCAACTGCTTATTCAGAGCTGACATCGACGGGTCCACCAAGGATATGGGGCAACAAATGTGATGATAAAGTCCTGTAAGTCCAAAGGACGACTGACATCACTTCGACAACTTTCCGGTTCCCATAGACACTTCGGTGTAGAGTATACATCGATGGAAGTTTCCGGTGGGTACTTTCATTGTTCGGTAATCACCCTTCGAACAACTATGCGGAGTTATGGGAACGTTTCTTGATTGTCCAACAATCCGTTCCGTGGCCGTGGGATCGGCTCACACTTGCTCTAACAAGTATAACCTCCACGCATACTAGTCTCAGTTGGTTCATTCAGACCCCTACATCC
Organism: Plantago ovata; assembly: GCA_028274465.1. Lineage (NCBI taxonomy): Eukaryota > Viridiplantae > Streptophyta > Magnoliopsida > Lamiales > Plantaginaceae > Plantago > Plantago ovata. The sequence continues at coordinate 23,139,110 of CM051458.1, forward strand.
GAGATGAACCTCGACTAGGGAGAGTTTGGGATAGATGATAACTCACATAGCTCCCACTATCTGTGTGATCGGTCATCTATCCGAGGGGACATGTTTAATATCAATACAGACAGGAATAGAGATATGACATGTTGTATGCCTGGTGTAATATAAATATGAAAGCGATACTCAATAGTCAAACAACAAACATATATTATATTACGTTGACCTGTGTAATAGTACATATATGCCCTTAATAAGGGCTGCATGCCCTTAATAAAGACTGTCTCTAGGACATATACACTATCAATCTCCCACTTGGACTAGAGCCAGTCACCTTTATGCTTAATGCCTAGATTAACATAATGTCTTAAGTGGGCATCCACTGATAAGACCTTGGTGAAAGGATCTGCCACGTTGTCCGTGGTTGAGACACGTTCTATACTAACTTCTCCTCTATCAATAATCTCACGTATAACGTGATACTTTCTAAGTACATGTTTGTTCTTGTTTGTAGATCTAGGCTCCTTGGCTTGAGCGACGGCGCCCGTGTTGTCACAATAAATCGTTATTGGACTAGGAGCAGGAACAACCCTCAATTCCTTCAAGAACTCTGAAATCCAGACAGCTTCTTTCGATGCTTCTGATGCAGCAATGTACTCGGCTTCTGTGGATGAGTCAGCAATCGTGGCTTGCTTAGAACTCTTCCAACAGATAGCTCCTCCGTTCAATTTGAATACGTATCCTGTCTGTGACTTAAAGTCATCAGGATCTGATTCAAATCCAGCGTCGACATAACCAGACATCTTTAATTCTGGTTCTCCACCAAACACCAAGAACATTTCCTTAGTCCGTCGAAGGTACTTAAGAATGTTCTTTACAGCAGTCCAGTGAGGTACTCCTGGATTCTGTTGGTGTCGACAAGTGACACTAAGCGCATATGCCACATCTGGCCTTGTGCAATTCATTGCATACATAATAGACCCTACTGCCGAAGCATAGGGCACACGACTCATTGCCTTTCTTTCTTCATCAGTTTTAGGACTATCCTTAACTGATAGCACGATCCCATGCCTAGCTGGGAGAAAGCCTCTCTTTGAGTCGTCCATCTTATAACGCTTCAGTATTTTGTCGATGTAGGTGGACTGTGTCAATCCTAACATCCTCTTGGATCTATCTCTATAGATCTTTATCCCTAGGATGTAGTTCGCTTCACCCAAGTCCTTCATTGAGAAGGTACTTGATAACCAAACTTTAGTCTCTTCTAGCATAGAGACATTGTTTCCCATGATCAAAATGTCATCAACATAAATGATCATGAAACGACTCCCTTGTCGTTGTGCCTAGTGTAGACACAGGGATCTTCTGCGCTCCTGACGAAGTCAAACGATTTGACAGCTTCATCAAAGCGGATATTCTAGCTCCTAGACGCTTGCTTTAGCCCATAGATGGATCTCTGTAATTTGCATACAGCAGTTGGCCTAGGTTTTACTAATAAAACCTTCCGGCTGTACCATATAAACCTCTTCCTCAAGGTTGCCATTAAGGAAGGCAGTCTTTACATCCATCTGCCAGATTTCATAATCATAGTAGGCAGCTATCACAAGCAGAATTCGAATGGACTTCAACTTTTCTACTGGTGAAAAGGTTTCATCGTAATCGATGCCATACCTTTGCGTGTAGCCTTTCTCCACAAGCCTAGCCTTGTGTGTTTGTACCTTGCCTTCGGCATCTGTCTTTGTTTTAAAGACCCATTTGCACCCAATAGGTCTAACCCCTTGGGGCAAGTCTACCAAGCTCCAAACTTGGTTCAGGTACATGGAGCCCATTTCCAATTCCATGGCCTCTTGCCATTTTTCTGAGTCAATATCATGTATTGCCTCTTTGTAGGTCTCGGGGTCTTCCCGATCTGATAAGCCAACATCAAGTTCACTGATGTCTTCTATCATAAGGCTTTGCTTCTGAGGTCCTTTTGGGATCCTCTTCGACCTACGGAGCTCAACTGGTGCTTCTGTCGGCGTTTCTGGTACTTTTCTTTTCTGGCTTCGTGTAACACGAGCATTATCAGTGGGCACTGATGCAGTTTGTCGCGTGCTGCGACCCCGTTCCCTTGCGGGAGGCTGCTCTTGTGCAACTTGTTGCACAGGTTGATTGACAACGGGTTCTATTTGTGTGGTTTCAACTGTTGATCTAATCACAGGACTCCCACTAACTATGACATGCCTAGCAAGTGTCATAGCATTACCCTTGTCTGCTTCGAAATCTCCCACTGAACTTGAGTCCAAATCAGAAGATTTAGAGAACTCATGTTCGCGCGTGTCAAAGTCTTGAATTTCATCAAGTTCTATCATATCATCTAACCTCTCTTCTTCGAGGTATTCTGCTTCTAAAAACTTGACGTTTCTAGACACTATCACCTTGTGATCTTCAGCATGATAGAATTCATAGCCTCTCGTCTGACGAGGATAGCCCATGAAATATACTTTGACACCCTTAGCATCTAACTGATCAGTGAGCATCAATTTGACTATCGCAGGACAGCCCCAAGGTCTAAGATAGCCCAGTGAGGGCTTCTTTCCTTTCCATAACTCATAAGGAGTTTTCTCCACTCATTTAGATGGTACACGGTTCAGAATGTAGATTGCAGTTTGCAGCGCATATCCCCATAGATATTTGGAAGAGTCGAGAATCCAATCATTGATCTCACCATGTGTAACAGGGTTCGATTCCTTCTCTCAGACACACCATTTAATTGTGGTGTTCCAGGAGGGGTCCATTGCGATTGAATTCCATTCTCCTTCAAGTAGTCGATAAATTCTTCACTAAGGTATTCACCTCCTCGATCTGATCGAAGAGTGACTATCCTTAGGTTCAATTTATTCTCGACCTCATTCCTAAACTCCTTGAATTTCCCAAAGGTCTCAGATTTATTCTTCATAAGATAAATATATCCATACCTTGAGAAATCGTCAGTAAAGGTAACGAAGTAAGGATAACCTCCACGTGCTTGGACTTTAAAAGGCCAACATACATCGGTATGTATGAGCTCTAAGCAGCGAGTGGCACGAACACCTTGTCCAACAAAAGGTTTGTTCGTCATCTTACCCTTAACACATGATTCGCATGTACCATATGATTCAAAATCAATGGTTCTAAGTAGTCCAACTTCCTTAGTCTTTGAATCCGTGTTTCATTGATATGGCCTAGCCGACAATGCCATAGATAAGATGGATTATTCTTCCTAGTTGAAGACGGTTGATTGTTATGTATTTGAAATAAAGGTAGACTACTTTGTAAAATATATAAACCATTCACTAAGCGAAAACGAAAGGAAAAATCCAAATTGTCCAACAATGGAATGGAAATAATATTTCTGACAATGGATGGAACAAAATAAACGTTATCAAGTTCTAAACATTGTCCTGATGGTAAATCTATCTTGCAGCGTCCAACGCGTTTGGCTTGAACTGGATTGCCATTCCCAACATGCAAGTCGATTTCACCTTGCTTGACTAGCCTGTGTTCAATTAGCCCCTGCACATTATTACAGATGTGTGTGCCACAGGCTGTATCTAATACCCAACCATTGGAGTCAAAAGTAGTCATGTTCATTTCAATAACAAACATACCTGAGCTAGAAGCCGGCGGCTTCTTAGCTTGATCTGCCCTTAGCTTAGGGCAATCTTTCTTCCAATGCCCTTTCTGTTTACAGAAAAGACATTCATTTGTGCGTACCGTTCCGCTCCTCTTGAACTTCCTTTTCTGGTTCAGACGCTTAGGCTTATCACTCGAAGTGTTAGCCTTGGCTCCCGACTTTCCTTACCCTTAGCACCTTTGTTTCTCGGGTTTGGGTTAGACGGTTGCCCAACATACATGATCGATTTCTCCTTCTTAGGAAGGGTTTGATCATATGTCTTCAGCAGATTATGGAGCTCGGGCAGTGTAACGTCCTTCGCATTCATCGTGTAGTTAATGATGAACTGCGAATACGAACTCGACAATGATTGAAGGACAAGATCACCATGATCTTATCTCCAGCTTGACACCGGCATCGACAAGTTTCTCAAAGAGACCAATCAGTTTGAGAACATGTTCAGACATGTTCCCTCCTTCATTGATCTTGCATCTGTGTATCTCTTTGATCAAATCAAATTCAACACTTCTGGTTGTCGTCTTAAAGAGCGACTCAAGATGCTTTAACATCTCATACGGCAACATGCTTTCATGTTGTCTCTGCAGCTCATTGCTCATTGCCGCCAGCATAATACACTGCGCGGATCTAGCATCCTCATGATGCTTATCAGACTTTGCCTTGTTGGCTTGATTCCAAGCAGCAACTTGACCGACAGTCTGATTCTCGGGACACACGGGAATGACCTCGTCCAAGACGTACTCAATCTTTTCAAACCTCAGCACCAAACGAATATTCCTGATCCAATCTAGAAGTTTGGTCCGGTCAAAATTTGCTTCTCTAAGACAGCACGGAGCGAGATACTCGCCATTTTGGTTTTCCTAAGGAGAAATAGTATAGACCGAAAATAATAAATCAACTATTGAAATAGTATTTCTAAATACACACACCACAAGAACCGGATAACTTACCGACGGATGGTATCCGTCGGTATCAGGGTACCGATCCGTCGGTAAGCCTTACCGACGGATCGGCGAACACTTACCGACGGATAAATAGTCCGTCGCTATTTTATCCGTCGGTAATGCCTTTACCGTCGTTTCTTATTCGTCGCTAAATTTAGCGACGGATAATACCGACGGACTGACGAATAAGGGCGTTGACCAGCCCTTATTCGTCTGACCGACGGATAAATTTATCCGTCGGTGAGATTTACCGACGGATAACGCTATCCGTCGGTTATGACCGGTTGACTAAGTCAACCGGAACTTACCGACGGATAAAGTTATCCGTTGGTATATTTTTTTTTTAAATTTTTTTTTAATTTTTCTTGATAATTGTACACCAACCTGTTTAATAATATAAATTTACGTACTAAAAATTAAAAATCATTAAATTTGAATTAAAATAAAATTCAATAAAATTCGATTCTTTCAAATAGAAAAACGTTTACTACAAATGTAAATGTGAAAGTTTTACAATCGTAATACAAATGTCCAACTAAAATGTCAAAATCTAGGGACGACGACCACTAGAACCACGACCACTGGAACCCGAAGGAGCATGAGAACTACCTTGCAAACCGAACTCCCCGCCGTACCAGGGCTCCCCTCCCCGATCTGAAACACAGCTGCCTCTGCGAACGGGTCCATGCCAATGGGATGCTTCTCCAGCAACTTCTTCAGCACGAAATTCTGCGTCTCCACCTGACATAAGTAATGATCGATGTAGTTAAGAATATGAAAGATAGATGCAAGCAATGTAAATGAGCATACAAGTGGTTATACATCTACATGAGATATCAACATAATATTAGCATACAAGTGAATATACCTGAGACACAAGTGTCTCCTGAATGCTCATCATCCTAGCATTCTCGGCCCTAAGTGCTGCCATCTCCTCAGCCAATCGAGAATCTGTGCTGGAGGTAGAACCGGATGAGCGCTGAAATGATTCAGCTGCAAGAGAACGTCCCAAGTTCCCTAAGCCATAGATCAACCACTTAGGGCCAGGAGGGTTCACCTCGAGGAAGGCAGCGTTCTCTTCCTCCATCGTAAGTATGTCACCCTTCTCTTGCATCTTAACCAAGTAAAAAGCCTCAACCTCCTCCTACAAGCAGTTAAGCAATACATGAGTTGATATATTACAATACATATAGAAACTTTTTAAAAAGAAATACAGTACAAGTAACTCAAAGTACTCATTTATGTACTTACATTCAGTTTCTTGGCTTTCTTGCATGTCCACTTGCCGTTCTTGAACTTGGCATTTCTCACCATGGTCAAGTACGACAAGCATCCTTGTCCAGTGAGCCTCTGTTCATTTTGCAAAGTAATAAGTGTCAGTGTTTACAATAAAATTTTAAGAATATTGAAAGTGACTAGAGTAAAGCACAAGTTAACTTACTGCATTGAGGTCACGAGTGGCCTGAGACTGTGTGCCGAGATGGTGCTTCGAATAGTCCTCGTCTTCACCGGAGCTGCTTCTGTCCGCCCGTGCTCGATTCTTCTTGTTCTGATCTGCTAGGTCCTCGGCATCCTGTGTCTTCCAATAAGCCAACCACAGAGGCCACTCGCTTTCGTGGATGAATCTAGGCCTCACTCGAGACTCCTTAAGGTCGTGGACCTTGTCTCGGTAACAACGAGCACCAACAGTGTTGAAAACAAATCAAAGCTCCTTCAATAGCACGTTTGGCAAGTAGTAGTGTTTCTAACCACCAAAACAACCAATTTAGAACGACACAACAATCAATACAACAATAAGAACAACGTAAGCACAATGGTGAGAAGTAGTAGGCTTGTAACGCTTGTATCGTTCCTTCCCACAATGTTTGCAACTTAGCAACTCTGCATCCTCCTCCCAATAAATCATGCACATATCGGGGCAACAATCAATCTTCTCCATAGGCAACCCCAAACCACGCATCTTCTTCTGCGCGTGATAGAAATTGGTAGGAATCAAGTTAGGCTCGGGAAACGCCTTCCTAAGGATGTTTAACCAAGTGTTGAAGTTCTCTTCTGATTGGGCACCCTCAGCTTTGGCACTCAAAGTTTGAGACACCAACTCTAACTCGGTCATAGGACTTGCCTGGAAAGATAGGCTTCTTTTAGGACTCTAACATCTCGTAGAATGCCATAGTCTCGGCATTTGGAGACTCCTCAACATCCTCCATATTACTGTCACCAAAATCGATACCATGTGCAACATTCTCCAACATGGCATCCATATCACCATGTACTGACGATGGACCCGAGGAAACGGCGGACAAATCCTTGGCCGTCTCATCTTTCTCGCGCTCCCATAGTCTAGGAGCAAAGGAACAGTCTCACCGTGATGATTCCATACCTCATAATCAGGCACGAATCCCCTACTTCTCACGTGCTGCTTAACCATATTGGGGCTCAACCATTGCGTGTTTCTACATTTATTTGCACTACAAGGACACTTCATATCCCCACATTTCAAACAATCAGGGTGTGCAAGTGCAAATGCAATAAATGAATCAAGCCCCTGCTCGAAACTAGGTAGAATCATCCCATGCTTGGTCCGTTTATACATCCAAGACCGATCGGGTTCCATTTCAACAATGACTAACCTGAAATTCTTTAATTATTAAATTCATACATTTTCAATATTCATATTTAGAATTGAAATGTAGTTTTAAGGATATTTATATGTCTTATACAGATTTGAAGTTAACATTATAATCATTTTATTATTATGTTATAATCATTTCATTTAATTTTACGGACAAATTATAATCATCAACCAACCATATCACCAATCAACCATATAACAAAAACATCTCTAGCCTAACATCATCAACCATATCACCAATTTACCAACCATCAACAACATCTCTAGACTAGCATCATCAACAACAACCATATGAACATATCTCTAGCCTAACATTATCAACCATATCACCAATCAACCATATAACAACATCATCTCTAGCCTAACATCATCAACCTTATCACCAATCAACCAACCATCAACAACATCATCTCTAGCCTAGCATTAATTGATCTAAGTCTCGATTTTAATTAACAAACCCAAATTAACATAATCCAAAACTAACATTCAACTATAACAACTAATATCTACTTAATACTAACATACATTTCCATAATTTAAGAAATTCCCAAATTAATAAAATCCCAAAATCGATTCATTACTCAATTTTAACAACAATCAACTACACATTTAAGCAAAATATACTTGTATCAACTACTATGTAACATACATTTGACAATTTAACCAACAATTGGATAATTCCCAAATTAAAAATCAAATAAGGGTTAGAGTTCATACCTTTGATTTTGCACAAATTGACCCAAAAAAATTCGAATTGAAGGTTGTTCCTTGTTCCTTGTGCAATAAGCTTCAATTTGCTACCAAAATGGATGAAAATGGTGAAGTTTTGAAGGAGAAATGGAGATGAGAAGAGAGAAAAACGAGAAGAAGAAGAAAGGAGAAGAAGAAACAATGGCGTTCTGCCAGTCGCTACGCCGGTATAATCAGAGCTTACCGACGGATAAGCTTATCCGTCGGTACGTTTAATTTTTTTTTTTATTTAGTTTTAACATTTAGCGACGGATAACTTATTCGTCGCTGAGATACCGACGGATAAAAACCTTTTAGCGACGGATGACGAACAAAGTGGTCAACTTTGTTCGTTATCCGTCATCCGTCGCTAATAATCCCGATCCGTCGGTATTTACCGACGGATAAAATCCGTCATTTTATCCGTCGGTAAATGACGGATTTTTTGTAGTGACAATCAACATAACTAAACAACAAGGTCCTTTAGCTGTTTAGCTTCCACTATTTTCACATATGATTACCCCCAAAACAAACATACGGGTAATGTCCAACAAGTTACCGCAGTGGCCAAGATCCAAATCCATACTATGCTATACTCCAACGGGGGCTGGTCGCATAACATAATATGATCGGTAGGACTATCCAATTGCGTCACGCAACTCTTGGTTGTTAAATCTAATTTAACCCGATGCTCTACATATTGTACCTATCGAGGTCGCCAGATACAATATGCAGTAAGTTACAACCATAGGCGTACTCTAATCTGACGATCACTACGAGTCTGCAAGACGAGGTCGCCAATACAGGAAAACGCAATGAAAGTTCAGAATTAAAGCACCCCATGGAAAGCATCTTAGAAACACATACGCATACATATTTATGCACTTATATTGGTTGGGGCTTGTAGCTTGAGGGTTGTTATCAGTCATCTACGAACAAATAAGGGCGCCGCCTTATTATATGGTAAACAGGTATTATATTGTAGTTAAGTGTCCTAGTTCACTTCTTATCGGTGGGAGTTAATTACCTAAAGTGACTGGTATAGAATTTTGTCTTGGTTAATTAACCAATTTCTAGTTTTCTTATACATGAATTAGTATGATGCTGAAGCATGCTTTGTGCATTTGAGATGGGTGTTTAGTTTGGTATGATTCTCACTTTTTTTGAGAGATGGTGAGTTAGATTCTCGCAACACCTCTGAATTGTAAATTGTAGGTTGTTATAAGTGTGTGAGTTGTTGGCTTCACTAGTAATTAATTGAAGTTGATTGTTTCAATGTAATTCGCCAGCTACAACAACATTTGTTAGAGGTAGTAATAATATAATTAGCACATTGTTTGTCCAGAATGTTGACAGAGACCGTTTAGGTTTCTCTAATTTGCTGTTTTTTATTCAGCGAACTTCCGACACCATATATATTAGCATACTAAATGAAGATTTTCATCTTTTTTTCTAATATCTGGTTTTGTTAAGATAACTACTGGCAGCGTTAAAAAAACTCCTGGCAATGTTTGGATGATGTCTTTATTAATCTCTTTTTATTTTCATGCCTTGTGTTTTTTTATAAAGTAATACTTCATTACCAATTGGAAAATTTTACAGAAGCATTACAGCGACTAGAAACCTGACCAGACCAAGAAGTAACAACATCCTTTTGTACAAACTCGACTAACCAAACTGGACAAAGATCATAGACACGAACACTAGTGGCTTGCTCTAAAGACTGAGACAACTGCTGACTAGATGGAAAATTCCCAGCATCAAGCCCAGCTTTAGCCAAGACATCAGCAACACTATTCGACTCCCTATTAATAAACTTCACATGAAGAGTTTCGAACTGCTTAAGCAGAGGATGAAGAGACTGAAGGACCGGCTTGTGTCTCCACCCCACCTTGTTCTTTCTGTTAAGACAATGGATAACAGAGAGAGAATCAGTACAAAGCATTAACTTAGAAATATTCAGCTGCAGAGCCAGAACTAAAACCTATGCGCACGACCCAAAGTTCAACTAAATTATTAGTACCATAACCAATAAAACCTTTGGCAGCTCTCTTAAAACTCCTTCCTGATTTCTAATAATACAACCAAATCCTGCCATTTTTTATTCAGCAGAAGCTGCTCCATCAGTGTTGCGAAAGCCCCCTGGAGGAGCCTCCCAGGAACAAGTGATATTGTGCTTGTGAGAAAAAGACTTAGTAGACAATAAATGCATTTCCGCAAGCAGCTTGTGAAATCTCACATTAAGTTGGATCAATCTGAGAGTTTCTCTTCCAAAGAGGACTTTGTTCCTAGCCTCCCAAATTACCCAAATTAAGATAACAAACATTTGAATATGCTCCATAGAGCAATCATACATATGAAGAATATTAACGACATTTGAACACACACACACACACACATATATATATATCCAAGGTCAACACCACTGTATTAGAGCATTAAACGCTTTACAATGTAAGAAAACATGATCCTGCGTTTCAATATGCTCCCGACACAGTTGACATAAATTAGAATCCACCATTGCCCTATCAAAAAGCCAAGCAGCTGTAGGTAAAGATGAATGAATAATTTGCCAAGTAAAAGACTTCATTCTCGGCAAGACTGGCATTTTCCAAATTCTGTTTCAATTCCAAGTAGGGAAGTATAAATTATGACGTAACAAACTATTATAAGCACTCTTCACAGAGAAATCTCCAGATTGGGTCCAAGGCCAAATTATTGTATCCCTTAACGATGGATCATGTACTAAAGGTATAGCAATCACCTCTTGCACCAAATCCAAAGGTAGGAGACTTAATAATTTGTCCTTGTCCCAATTGCCATTCACAATTACATCAGACACTTTTAGATTATAATCAAGTTGCTAGCCAGCAGGTACATAATCTTTCAACATTTTAAGGTGACACCACTGTCACCACCTATCTTGCCAGAAACTTAACTTATATTGTAACCATTTCCCACTCCCCAACCAATTAAATTCCTGAATTTAGCTAAATGCTTGAGGATTATTTTTCAAAACCAACTGTGATGCTTAATTGTTGTAGCATTCCAAAGACTAGTGTTTGGATAATACTTTTGTTTGTACAGTGTAGCCTAAAGAGGATGTGGTGAATTGAGCAATCTCCACAAAATCAAAGCTTTAACTGAAAAGTCTCATTGAGAACACCCAAATTTCTTATGCCCAATTCACCACAATGCATTGGGGGTACAAACAGTCTCCCACCTCACTCTAGCCCTTTTTTCCAGTGGTATCACTATTCCACAGAAACCTTTTATTTGTAGAATTTAACAATTTTTTAAACACATATGTAGAATTGAAGTTATAAACATGGCATGAGAAGGGATATCAGTGGCCACAGCTTGAAGAAGCACAACTCATGCCTTGTGTTTTAAACAAACTTCTGACATTATTTATATGAAATTTTTATTCATCGTTTTCTCATGTCTAGTCTTGGAAGCACAATTAAAAACTCTGATGACAGTGTTTTTTAAACTATCATTCGGGTCTTTTTCACCAATTTAGCTACCTTCTTGCATGCATTTTTGTGCATTTTGTTAGAATAGTGTCACGTTTCCATTTCTTTTGTTATTTTCAGGTTTTAGTTGAAAATCGCACTTTAGGATATAAATCATGGCGAAACAATGAAGTTTTGGTGCAACGAGATCACCCGTGGTGTGTCAAGGAGTACCGGGACGAGTTTCCAGGACAAAATACCAAGTTTCAGAGCTCAAAACCGTGCCAAGGGCCAAAATCGAAGGATCCGGAGGAAGAAAAGGCACGGGCAACTCTCTGCCCGTGCCAGGCGCACCGCCTGGTGTCCGGCGGTCCGCCGCGGAGCTACCGACAGCTACTATATATATTGCTAAAAGCTGCGAATTTTCATATCTTAGATCATTATTTTGCAGACTTAAATCCTAGAGCTTGTTCTGAGTATTTTTTCTCCTATAACCATTGTTTCTTAGCAATTTTGGAGCATTGAGTAGAGATTTGGACATGAATTGATCTGACCTTGCTAGATCTTTGTGAGTTTAGCAATTCACCGGAGATTAACAACCTTTGGTGGTAACTTTGTATCTCACAATTTCTGCTATTTATCTTTCAATTCAACTATGTTTTCTCATATGATTGCTATTGTTGTTTATGATTTTGATATGAGTAGCTAAACATCTAGTTGGTGATAGTATGTAAATTCATAGCTAGGGGTCATATTGTGCATGATTGAGTTTCTGAGTCTTTTACTTTTTTATTGTTATATTCAAATCTTTGATCCGACTAAGCCAATATCTTCGTTGAAAAGTGTTAGAAACACTAGGACAATTCAAGATCATCGATTCAATATCTTCAATTACAAGTACTGCTTGAACTAAGACTGACAACCTTAGCAAAGTATTAGTATAGATAGGAAGCTTTCAAAATACACGTCTACAAATCTTTGGTGTTTGTTAATTCGAATTACTTTTAAAGCAGTACGAGTTGCACTTTCATGCATAACTAGAACTTGATGCTTAGAATGAGCATACTATCACCAACTCTCTTCATATATTGTTAAGTCAAGATAAGTCAAATTTGTTTTCTGAATTTATATAGTTAGGTATTTAGTTAAAGCTAGTTTAGTCCTTAGAGATCGACACTCGAGGTCATCTTACCTCTGCACTACGTGTTTTGCGTAGTTGTGAGTTGTCCTTTGGCTAAAACAAATTTATTTGATTATTCGAGTCTGACAATCTCGTTCATCAAATTGGCGCCGTTGCCGGGGACTATAACTCATTTTTACTCTTTAGCTTGTTTATATTTTCAGCATTCAATTTCCAGAATTTAGTAGTTTAGTTTGTTTCCGTTTGATACTCACTTGATTCGTTTCAGGTAGTTTATGCGGAGCACGAGATCTAGTGGAATTCCTCTTGTTGAACCTATTACGGAGATTGATAGGGTATATCATCAAAGGAAGCAAGATAGTGCTAGAGTTGAGGTAGTGGAGGAAGATTTCTCTGATTCTCTGCAGGAGATTTTTAAGCAACCTGATTCTTGGGAAGGTTTTGTGATGGCTCGCCCACTCTTGAAATCATGGGTTCAACCCAACCAGGAACGGATGAGAGGTCCGGCTATTGTTCTTTCTGCTGCAACTCGTGATTTGGAGATTAAGAATCACATGTTCCAGCAGCTGCCGAAGTTCTACGGGTTGGCTAGGGAGGATGTCATGGGATTCTTGAATGACATTGAGGATTTCATCAACAATCTCCCAAGGCCTGGAGCTGGGATTACGGATGATGAGCTGAGGATGAAGGTCTTTGCTATGGGTCTTGGTGATAAAGCAAAGGCATCGTTACGCTCTCTGGACGCTGGATCACTTGACACCTGGGCTTAGGTGTTTTCTGCTTTTATGGAGAAATATTTTCCCCATACTCTTACTACCGCGCTGAAGGCGCAAATCAGTGGTTTCAAGCAAGACTATGATGAGACCATCTACACTGCTCTCGAGAGGTTCAAGGACCTCATGAACAAGTGCCCACACTATGGGATGGAACTTTCTGATCTTTTCCAACACTTCTACAATGGGCTCACGTATGAGAGCCAACAGGTTGTGGATTTCAAATGCCGAGGAAATATCTGGGAGGAGACCGCCGAAGATGTGTGAGCGTGTTTTGAAAGGCTCGCGAAGGGATCTCAGTTCCAGGATCCAAGGGGCATGAACACGAGGCGTGTAGTTGAAGCTCCAACAAAACCCGAGGTACAGTTGAACGGTGTGAGTGGGGATAGGTTTGATGGCTTCGCCCATGAGATGAGGTAGGCTCTTAAGAGCTCGATGGGGCAGCCTCTTTCCAATGAAGTTTGCAGGGTGTGCAAGAACTATGGGCATGGGGATCATATGTGTAGGTCTGATCTAGCAAACGATGGCGTTTATTGAGTGGAAGCAGGAGAAGAAGAGGTGTTTGCTGCGAAACTTGGGGAGGCTAGCTATGGGCAAGATGGTAGGAATCCGCGTGGTGGATATTGGAAGAAGGGGTTCCGAAGCAACCAATGTTATGCACCCCAAAACCATACCTATGGACCCAACCAAGACCGTAGTAATCTCAACTACGGTAATGATCATTGTGAGAACCCTCCCCCTAGAACCGAAGCACCTAAGTCCAAGTCAGCTGCTCTCTTGGACACTTTGCAGAAGATGGTCGATAATACCCAGGGGTTTATGAAGAGGTATGAGGAAGATTCGGAGAAGACGAGAGGTAGGCTCGATCAATTGGAGGCAAGTACTAGGCTTGCTCACCAAAACATGCAAGAGCTCATCGACCGTGGAGCAAGGGAAGTTGCCCAGTAACACGGAGAAGTCGATGTCTATAACCTTGGTAGGAGACCTTCCCGTGGAGATCACCATTAAGAAGGTTGCTGAGTGCAAGTGTTGTGCACATGGTGAGCCTCCTTTGGACAAGGAGGAAGACAAAGGACTAGGATTCGATGTGAGTGATGAGGAGGAGGAAGATTCCGAACCAATCCCTGATAGCTTTGATGTTAAGGTTGGGATAGGTGGCCTCGATGATATCCGTGCTACACTAGATACGGGAGCATTCTCTAATGTGCTCCCAATGAATCCGTATGAGAACAGTGGTCTAGGGAAGATAGAGGAGCACAAGGCCACAGTGCAACTGGAAGATGGATCCTTTGTGAGGCCGGAAGGTGTTGTTCGAAATGTCTCTATGAAGATTGGTGGCACTTCTGTTTACACCAGTTTCGTGGTGATGCCAGCATCACGGTGTGGGATGAATGATGTGGTTCTGTTAGGAAGAGCTTTCTTGACCAAGGTGCGATCCGTGATCGATACCTACAGGGGATCTTGCACCATCGAGGTAGATGGAAAACAACATAAGTTGCAAGCCATTTCTGATAACAAAGTACATTCCATTGATTTTCACCCCATAAGCTTTTTTGGCCTTACTGCGTTTGTTCACTCTCATTCTCAGGTATTAGGTATGAGAAAGAGATACATGAAGGGGAAGGCTAGTACCCGTCTGGAAAAGAACTGAGTAACAAAGAGAAGTTGAGTCAGAGACTACTAAACAATGACTCTTTCCGGGAGGCAACCCGGAGTTTTATTGCTTTCTTGCATTGCATGCATACATCGAACAATTTGTTTTTTGATAAGTTTTTGTAGTTTGTGTATTGTTTTGTGCTTTTTGTATGTATTTGAGTGAAGTTTTTCGAGTGTTTCAGTGAGGAAAATGTTTTGGAGTAAAAATTTAGTGAAAGGGGCCGAAACAATTCAGCCCCCAGCCTCTGTAAGTGGGAGGCACACCGCCTCCCATGGGGGGCGGTCCGCCCCCCAACTCCAGAGAGTCGGATTGCTTCCTCTTACCAGGGCCCGATAGCTCAGGGGATGTTCTAAACTTAAGCAAGAAATGCGGCAGTCTGGTCTCGTTATAGCCATCCAACAATCGAATAACAACCTAGAAGGCCAGATATAGAATAAGGGACTTCTCTTTTCTTTGTTTTTCTTGTCAGTGAAAAAGCTTCTAAAAAGCTTCTAAGTGCCTTTCTCAAAAAAAAGAAAAAAGCTTCTAAGTGTTGTTGACTACCTATCCCTTGTAAGGAGATTTCAGTAGAAACCTTGATCTAACAATTGCGTATATAAAGAAAGGTTTTATTGGGTCCGATTTACATTACATCGAACAAAATAAGGAAGATAAGAGATTTTTTCTTTCTTTTTGATTCAAAAGATCAAGATTAGAAAAGTAGTTCCGGTCCGCCCCCCAACTCCAGAGAGTTGGCAACTCTCTGGAGTTGAGAGGCGGACCGCCCCATGTGGGGCGGTCCGTCCCTCAACACCCAAGAGCTCCAGCTCTTGGGTGATGTGGGGCGCACCGCCTCCCACCCGGGGCGGTCCCCCCCACACGCCCAGAAACAACGAAAACGGGACTTAGTCCCAAAACCCCTCCATTCTTCATTCTTCTTCTTCCTACTTACTCCCAAAATCAAAAATCTTCAAAACCTTCCCTCTTCCATAATTCTTCCAATTCTCCACCAAATTTTGTGTTCTTTAGCTTGAATCGAAACCCATTACGTGCTCTTCATCTTCATCCGAACAAATCTCTTCATACTTCATCCAATTTCCAGATCTGAGGTAACCTCTCAAGAACCCTAATTTTCGAAATTGGGGGTTTCTTGATATTTGCTTCAATTGAGCTTATATGTTGTATGGGTTACTTGTTTGTGTGTTTATTACATGATTTCTCTATCAATTGCATGCTTAATTTTGTTGGGATGGTTGAATTGGGGTTTTGCTCAATTAGGATTTCTAAGTCTTGATTGCATTGTTTTGATTCGTTCATGCCTTATTAAGTTCGAGCAAATTGATATGTTGATTATAGATTACTTGGTAGATCACTTGATTGGGTAGATTGTGAGTTTTTGGTCATTTTCGATACTATGGTATGCATGTTACCTTATGAAATTGAGGTTATTCGTTGTCTAGCATGAGCTTTGATTGTGATATAGTACATGATTGAGATGAATTGCATGATTGTTCTTAGCATAGGTAGCTAGACTAGAACATGGGTTAAGGGAGTAGAGTTGGTCGAAGTTAACATTCGATTACTTGCACACATTGAATTTCCATTAGCATATCGTTTTTGTTGAGTACAAGATACTAATTGCTGCGTTTCAGGTACCATGGTTCGTGATAAGAAGAAAGCAGGGTCATCCAAGAGCAAGAAGGGAAAGGGAGCAGCCTCGAGTTCCCGAGCCAGCGAAGCCTATGAACCATCGCTCCAAGCGATCTCCATTCGACTGGATCTTGAGGAGGAAGCTGCAACTAAGCCTCGCTCCATAGTCCGTGACCGCAAAATCCAAATCCCAACAAGCTATGCTAACACACCGGCGTGCCGAATGCTCTATAGCTTGGAGGGGAGAAGGAACTAGAAGTGGTACATCTCCAACCGGTTCAAGGGGTACGATGTATCGCTACTTCAAGAGTTCTACATAAGATACACAGACCGTGCGGACATGGGGGGGATCCCAGTATGGAACACACTAGTGCCGTGGATCCCCCAATCAATTTCTGACTTCATCCACTTAGGGGAACAGGAGTTCACCGGAAGTGCACACATATACAAGTACTCGAGGGAAGGCCGGGTGATTGACAACAGCGTCACACAGGTGATCTGCCACAGGGATTATGTGTACCCATATGGCAATAGACTGGAGAGATTAGATAGGAAGGACCTCAACCTTGAGGCTAGGACGGCTATGAAGTTCATCATGGCCAATCTCATTCCTCGGACCAATGATACTTCGATTCAGACATGGTATGCAAAGCTTATCTACTGTCTTTTGGGTAGGCATCGTATCGACAACGGCAACATCATCTATGAAGAGTACGAGAGGCATTGGAACAAAAATAGGAAGCCCTTTGTCTTTCCCTGCCTGATCACCGCCTACTACAAGTACCACGGGGTTGAGGGTATTGATGAGACAGGCTCAGTCACCTCGGCCTTGACTCCAGCATCCATCACTGAGCAGGAGTATAGGTTCCGACAGACCATACCTTCAGCTGCCACCACCGATGACACACCACCTTCCCCACCGAGTGATGGGGATGACATGGAGACAGATGATCGGGACCCTATTCAGACACCGCCGCTCCTAGTGGGTCACAGCAGCCACCTCGGGTCGTATGTGGTTCCCGAGGATTTGATTTTACTGAGCTCAGGACCTACCTCGATGACAGATTCCGTGGGTTCGATGCTAATGTTGCAACTCTAACCACCACTGTACAGGGTTTGCAGCATACTCTTGATGGATATGTTGCCCAGTGCAACAGTGATTGGGAGCTCGCGGAGGAGCATCGTCGGAACGATAAGCAGCTCATCTTGCAGCAGCAGATGCTCTTGGACCAGCAGCAGAAGACCCTACAGCAGTCCCAAGATCTTCTCTCTGACATGTGGAACTACTATTACGGGGATTATGACCCGGATTACTAGTCTTTTTACATGTCCATTCTGGTATACTCAGCCGACAGAGGCCACACGTTCGGTAACATCTAGTATCACTTTATATTCCTCATTCTCTTTTGCTGGGGACCAGCTTGAGCTTCATGTTGGGGGGGGGGGTGGTGTTATGTGAACTATGATGTTAGTATTGTATGACTTATGTCGTTGAGTATTGTATCTCGTACCTTTGTTTGCACGTTTACCGCTTTCTTAGGATTTAGTTTGTTAGCATGCATTCATCCTTAGTCTAGTTTTGCATGATGTTGTGTGGAGTTTATTGCCAATTTTTTTTGAACTTTTTTATTGTATAGACTAAGTGTTTGTGACCATTGCCCATACATTGCATCTCTATGGAATAGTTTGAGGTTTGTCTCGCTTGGCTTGTCATATTTGTATGTGCATTAGTTAAACTTGGTAGTCTCGACATCACTATGTGGTGTTTTCTCTACTGCGGTTCGGGAAGGCCTTATAAAATGTTGCATGTTAGAGTCCTTGGTTGTATTCTCGTGTAATTATGTACCTAAGAGGCAACAAGTCTTCACCTTGCTTTTTGAGATTGCTAAATGCCTAGGAAGGAGGTAGAGTGAGGTGTGTGATCCTTTGTTTGAAACATATTCTAACGAATAGGTTTGGGGAGGGGGTTACCATTATTATGACTTGTTTTTCGTCTTGTTCAATCATGTTGAGTTTGTTTTCATTTTTCTTGTGAGTTTGTGCTCCAACCTATTCTTTCGAATACGTTTGGAGAGGTCGTTGTAGTGTCATTGTTATTTCCTTTCATTGTACTTCCATTGTGCTACTGCTGGCTATATAAAAAAAGAGAAAAGAAAGAAAAAAGAAAAAAAAAAGGGAAAAGATCGAAAATTCCAGAATCTTGAAAAAAGAAAAAAAATGGAATAAGACCCAAAAAAACAAAAGAAGGGTCCAAGCAAGCCAAAAAGCAGTTTTAGCAAAGTATTGCATTATTTTTCAGATTTTGTAGTAGTTCGTAATCGAGTTGTAAATTCTTCCTTGTGTTCTCGTGTCGCCTAGTCCAAGGTTTGTTTTAGACCACCCTCGTCCTGCCATTCACGAAGTGGTGAAGAGTTTTTCTTTAATAGTCGGGTAGAATAGGGGAGTGTTGTCTTTTAGGGAACCCTCCTTCGTTCGATGAGAGCCAGAATTGGTTCGACCTCTCTTGAGGGAAAGTCTCACTTGGTGAACAGTAGTAAGCCCTCAGTTTCATAGGCACGGGGCAACCATTTGTATTTTAATATGCATCATTACGTCGTCACTGACTAGGTCCAGGTAGAGAATGTTACGAGAGACTCTCTTGTTTAACAAAGTGCATATGTGAATGTGTATAGGTTCAATCGAGACATTCTTCAACCTACTTCCATGTTATGATTTGTATGGTCTTTGTTCATAAGCATTTGGTAGATACAATTGATTAGTTCTTCTTATTTGGCATGAGACTCCTCTTTGTGTTGCATGTAGTTTGCATAGAGTCTAGCTAGTTGCTTGAGGACAAGCAAAGGTTCGGTTTGGGGAGTTTGATGACAGTGTTTTTTACACTATCATTCAGGTATTTGTCACCAATTTAGCTACCCTCTTGCATGCATTTTAGTGCATTTTGTTAGAATAGTGTCACGTTTCCATTTCTTTTGTTATTTTCAGGTTTTAGGTGAAAATTGCACTTTTGGATATAAATCATGGCGAAACAATGAAGTTTTGGTGCAACGAGATCACTCGTGGTGTGTCAAGGAGTACCGGGACGAGTTTCCAGGCCAAAAGACCAAGTTTCGGAACTCAAAACCGTGCAAAGGGCCAAAATCGAAGGATCCGGAGGAAGAAAAGGCACAGACAACTCTCTGCCTGTGCCAGGCGCACCGCCTGGTGCCAGGCGGTCCGCCGCGTACCAGGCTGTCCGCCACGGAACTGCCGAGAGCTACTATATATAATGCTAAAAGCTGCGAATTTCCATATCTTAGATCATTATTTTGCAGACTTAAACCCTAGAGCTTGTTCTGGGTATTTTTTCTCCTATAACCATTGTTTCTTAGCAATTTTGGAGCATTGAGTAGAGATTTGGACATCAATTGATCTCACCTTGCTAGATCTTTGTGAGTTCAGCAATTCACCGGAGATTGACAACCTTTGGTGGTAACTTTGTATCTCACAATTTCTGCTATTTATCTTTCAATTCAACTATGTTTTCTTATATGATTGCTATTGTTGTTTATGATTTTGATATGAGTAGTTAAACATCTAGTTGGTGATAGTATGTAAATTCATATCTAGGGTTCATATTGTGCATGATTGAGTGTCTGAGTCTTTTACTTGTTTTATTGTTATATTCGAATCTTTGATCCGACTAAGTCAATATCTTCGTAGAAAAGTATTAGAAACACTAGGACAATTCAATATCATCGATTCAATATCTTCAATTACAAGTACTGCTTGAACTAAGACTGACAACCTTAGCTAAGTATTAGTATAGATAGGAAGCTTTCAAAATACACGTCTACAAATCTGTTTTTGGTGTTTGTTAATTCGAATTACTTTTAAAGCAGTACGAGTTGCACTTTCATGCATAATTAGAACTTGATGCTTAGAATGAGCATACTATCACCAGCTCTCTTCATATATTGTTAAGTCAAGCTAAGTCAAACTTGTTTTCTGAATTTATATAGTTAGTTATTTAGTTAAAGCTAGTTTAGTCCCTAGAGATCGACACTCGAGGTCATCTTACCTTTGCACTACGTGTTTTGTATAGTTGTGAGTTGCCCTTTGGCTAAAACAAATTTATTTGATTGTTCGAGTCTGACAATCTCGTTCATCACTCCACTTTAGCCAGTTGTAGTAATCCAAGTAATCTTCTTATCTGACCAAGGATAGAGACTAACATTCCAAGTAAAACTACTAACTGACCAAGTAGTAAACAGTAAGAATTCTAGTTCACCTTTGATCAAAATAAACATTTTTTTAACAGCCAAACCGTAATGAACCAATAGAGGCCCAAATATTTCATTGAACACAAACTAAAGGATCTGAATGCCAAGATGTGTCCTGACAGTACACTCTAGAATAGATAAAATATTTGAAACATACAAAAGTATCAAACATTTAAATCTGCTCCTAACAACAACTTAAAATGATCATCTATTTGGTGCGATCACCCAAGAAATGGATTAGTCATCCTAAGCGTGTGCACCTTCAGTCAAGAACCCTCTTCATGCTCGACGAATAGCTATAAGTCTGTGACAACCCCAAAGCTTGGCATTGACACCACCAGGCTTGATTTTGTTCTCCGCGTGAGTCCGCACTTCATGCTGACAATGATCTTCTGACGGTCAGGGAACTGAAATTTAGCATGACGAAGAGCCTCGTGGGCATGATGATTGTTGCCATCCTTGCAAGGAACAGAGACTTGCCCAATACCATGTGGCTTGCCAGTTACAGGAACACTATTCTGCATCGCTGGATGACTTTGGATAACTGGATCTCAAAAAAAAAAAAATTTATTAACAATCCAAGTATATAAAATTACTAACTGACCAAGTAAAAAAAATCTAAATACTCCTAGTACTAAACATACCCTAACAATCCAAGTAAACTTACCAACTATCCAAGTAATTTTCTTATCTTGACCAAGTATCAAATACCAAATGAACCTAGTTCAAACAGATAAGAAGTAGCACTCATAAACAATCCAAGTAATCTTGTTATGTGACAATGTAGAAAAATTAATCTATCCTAGCTGAATAGAGATCTAAAGAGCCTCTTTTCAATTCAAGTAAATTTCTTATATGACCAAGTAGAAAATACTACTATGTTAACCTAGTTCAAACAGATTTCAAGTAATTTAATTTATTATATGACCAAGTAGAAAATAATATATTAACCTAGTTCAAACAGATATCAAAACAAGCAATAACAATACAAGTAATCATCTTATTATCTATGAAAGTAGCAAACACAAAGCTTGCCTTGTTTGGAAAATATGAAAACAAAGATCAAAAGAGACACTAAAAAGCCAAGTTGTTGGTGTTAAAATATGTCCAGTCCGCATTTACATACTGAAGCAGTCTTAGAGCGAGACAAGGCTTTAAGTACCGTCACCCAAGAGGCTTGACCAAACCCAGGTTTGTCACCTGAGTGTGGATCGACCAGCATATGGTCCGACCACCCTCAAGGAGCTCGTCCTCGAGACGGCTCATTACCGAGTTAGGACTGACTACAGCGAGGAGAGAAGCATCTCTAGGGCACGAGGAGGACCTTACATCAAGGTGACACCCTCCTAAGGAGACCAGACAGAGCACTACTTAGACCATGAGTATCCGAGGAAGGCACGAGGACCCAGGTCGACCACCCCTGGTTGGTCGCTGAGGGGCCCGCCTTCCAGAATATTCCGTGAGATCCAAAAAGTCAATAGTGCCCTCCAAACCCTAGTCAAGATGCTTGGGTCAAAGCCCATGGACCTCTTTAATGGGATTGGGCCAAAGGAGGCTTCAATCTTAGTCGAACACTTGTCACGATCCTACATAAAGTGACAATAAAATACTACAAGTATATAAGGAACTCATTCATAATCCCAAGGTAAGCAATCATAGCTCTCACCTAACACATTTACTACTCTTACTAGGGAAGCCCTTCAACTCCCTACACGTAAAGTCGTCCCTCCGGTCTGATCCTCGACAGATCGGGCACGCGGTACTTGAAAGAAAATACGGTCAGAGTTACCCATAGGGTACGCAGCGGAATTTCAAAATTTTCTTAACATGCAGGTTAATTGATCATGTATATAGCATATATATTAAACACGTTAATTAGAAGACTTACAATACTCCAAAAGCAAGCACAGGTTCCAAGTCTTCGTAATAATCCGGTGAATCTTCTCCTTCGTCGAAGTCGAAGATATCTGCAATACTTTGATTATCTGCAAGACAATAAAAGTCAGTTTCTAGCTCCTTGAACCTCAACCTTGGTATCCACGGATGAACAGCTTATTGGAAAGAATGCTAGGATATTCTTTGTGTGTCCAAGAAGATGGGGCGGCGTTTTTCCTCCGGTAGGGTGGCGCGCGCGTGGCTTTTGGGAGGTAAGGGAGAGCTTTTATTTTCTCTAAGAAAACTGGTAGACTAACTGTATGTCTGTTTGTGTCAAAAGCTCTCTAATAGTCTACTATATAGTAGTCAATTGAAGCCTAAAGAATAATAAATTAGACTTCATAAAGGAATAAGAATCTAATTCTTATCGCACTAGGAAACCAATTCAAGTCTAGATTCATTCCCAATCAAGTTAGAACTCAATCAGGAAAATCTAACTTATCCCTTGAACTTCTAATAGAGGAAGGAGTCGAACTCCTTCCCCTACTCCATCTGCGCGCGTGCGCGTCCCTAGGGTGATAGGTGGGTCCTGATTTTGGGATCCACTTATAGTTCTAAGGCAATTCAAACTCCAAGTAGATTTTGCCCATGTGCATATATTAATTCTAAATTAACATATCCTTTCAAATCAAACCTCTATTATATTTCTAAAATATAATCTTTAATTGTATTTACATAAAATACAATTAATCAGCCAATTCAATTAATAATTCCAAATCATTAGTTGAGCCACAAATTATTATAATTAATTCCAAATCAATTATAATCCATCAATCACAATTAATTCTAAATTAATTGTGATTCCATCTTCAAGGATATTCGGATAAGCTGAATCACCACATAGTATGACCCAGAGGGCCTCATTGTATTAAGCAAGTCCTAGACTAGGCAAAATGGAATTCCTAGACCGTTCCATTTGCAATATTAATACATGAGGACGTTTGAGAGGTTTCTCAAAGCAAACCCTTTTGTTGTGAAGTCTGTTGCGCTCAACGCGGCGATGGTAACGTCCCTTCATCTGTCTGACTCGAATGCATCTAGGATCGATGAAGTGTCTATCCCAATAATACATCCACGGGCGTCTTAAGTGACTTGCATGGTGAATCAAATATCTATTATGACTATCATAATAATATTGATACGCTGGCCAGCGGTTTTACCAATCACAACTATGAACGACTATGAGCAGTACTCTCCTGTGCTACACACGAGAAATGAATCCTTCATAGAATCACTTATCATCCCCATTTGTATGTAGCCATAATCCTGGATCGTGTCTTGGGTCAACTGCTTATTCAGAGCTGACATCGACGGGTCCACCAAGGATATGGGGCAACAAATGTGATGATAAAGTCCTGTAAGTCCAAAGGACGACTGGCATCACTTCGACAACTTACCGGTTCCCATAGACACTTCGGTGTAGAGTATACATCGATGGGAGTGTCCGGTGGGTACTTCCAT
Source organism: Plantago ovata (assembly GCA_028274465.1). Lineage (NCBI taxonomy): Eukaryota > Viridiplantae > Streptophyta > Magnoliopsida > Lamiales > Plantaginaceae > Plantago > Plantago ovata. Next base: position 23,163,356 of record CM051458.1, read on the forward strand.
TGTTCGGTAATCACCCTTCGAACAACTATGCGTAGTTATGGGAACGTTTCTTGATAGTCCAACAATCCGTTCCGTGGCCGTGGGATCGGCTCACACTTGCTCTAACAAGTATAACCTCCACGCATACTAGTCTTAGCTGGTTCATTCAGACCCCTACATCCGAGATGAACCTCGACTAGGAAGAGTTTGGGATAGATGATAACTCACATAGCTCCCATTATCTGTGTGATCGGTCATCTATCCGAGGGGACATGTTTAATATCAATACAGACAGGAATAGAGATATGACATGTTGTATGCCTGGTGTAATATAAATATGAAAGCGATACTCAATTGTCAAAAAACAAACATATATTATATTACGTTGACCTGTGTAATAGTACATATATGCCCTTAATAAGGGTTGCATGCCCTTAATAAAGACTGTCTCTAGGACATATACACTATCAATCTCCCAATTGGACTAGAGACAGTCACCTTTATGATTAATACCCAGATTAGCATAATATCTTAAGTGGACATCCACCGATAAGACCTTGGTGAAAGGATCTGCCACGTTGTCCGTGGTGGAGACACGTTCTATACTAACTTCTACTCTATCAATAATCTCACGTATAACGTGATAGTTTCTAAGTACATGTTTGTTCTTGTTTGTAGATCTAGGCTCCTTGGCTTGAGCGACGGCGCCCGTATTGTCACAATAAATCGTTATTGGACTAGGAGCAGGAACAACCCTCAATTCCTTCAAGAACTCTAAAATCTAGACAACTTCTTTCGATGCTTCTGATGCAGCAATGTACTCGGCTTCTGTGGATGAGTCAGCAATCTTGGATTGCTTAGAACTCTTCCAACATATAGCTCCTCCGTTCAATTTGAATACTTATCTTGTCTGCGACTTAAAGTCATCAGGATCTGATTCAAATTCAGCGTCGACATAACCAGACATCTTTAATTCTGGTTCTCCACCAAACACCAAGAACATTTCCTTAGTCCGTCGAAGGTACTTAAGAATGTTCTTTACAGCAGTCCAGTGAGGTACTCCTGGATTCTGTTGGTGTCGACAAGTGACACTAAGCGCATATGTCACATCGGGCCTTGTGCAATTCATTGCATACATTATAGACCCTACTGCCGAAGCATAGGGCACACGACTCATTGTCTTTCTTTCATCATCAGTTTTAGGACTATCCTTAACTGATAAGACGATCCCATGCCTAGCTGGGAGAAAGCCTCTCTTTGAATCGTCCATCTTATAACGCTTCAGTATTTTGTCGATGTAGGTGGACTGTGTCAATCCTAACATCCTCTTGGATCTATCTCTATAGATCTTTATCCCTAGGATGTAGTTCGCTTCACCCAAGTCCTTCATTGAGAAGGTACTTGATAACCAAACTTTAGTCTCTTCTAGCATAGAGACATTGTTTCCCATGATCAAAATGTCATCAACATAAATGATCATGAAAACGACTCCCTTGTCAATGTGCCTAGTGTAGACACAGGGATCTTCTACGCTTCTGACGAAGTCAAACGATTTGACAGCTTCATCAAAGCGGATATTCCAGCTCCTAGACGCTTATTTTAGCCCATAGATGGATCTCTGTAATTTGCATACAGCATTTGGCCTGGTTTTACTAATAAAACCTTCCGACTGTACCATATAGACCTCTTCCTCAAGGTTTCCATTGAGGAAGACAGTCTTTACATCCATCTGCCAGATCTCATAATCATAAAAGGCAGCTATCGCAAGTAGAATTCGAATGGACTTCAATTTTGCTACCGGTGAAAAGGTTTCATCATAATCGATGCCATACCTTTGCGTGTAGTCTTTCGCCACAAGTCTAGCCTTGTGCGTTTGTACCTCGCCATCAGCATCTGTCTTTCGTTTAAAGACCCATTTGCACCCAATAGGTCTAACCCCTTGGGGAAAGTCTACCAAGTTCCAAACTTGGTTCAGGTACATGGAGTCCATTTCCAATTCCATGGCCTCATGCCATTTGTCTGAGTCAATATCAATTATTGCCTCTTTGTAGGTCTCGGGGTCTTCCCGATCTGATAAGCCGACATCAAGTTCACTGATGTCTTCTATCATAAGGCTTTGCTTCTGAGGTCCTTTTGGGATCCTCTTCGACCTACGGAGCTCGACCGGTGCTTGCGTTTCTGGTGCTTTTCGTTTTCTGGCTTCGTGTAACACGAACATTATCAGTGGGCACCGATGCAGCTGGTCGCGCGCCGCGACCCTGTTCCCTAGCGGGAGGCTGCTCTTGTGCAACTTGTTGCACAGGTTGATTGACAATGGGTTCTATTGGTGTGGTTTCAACTGTTGATCTAATCACAGGACTCCCACTGACTATGACATGCCTAGCAAGTGTCATATCATTACCCTTGTCTGCTTCGAAAGCTCTCACTGAACTTGAGTCCAAATCAGAAGATTTAGTGAACTCATGTTCGCGCGTGTCAAAGTCTTGAATTTCTTCAAGTTCTATCATGTCATCTAACCTCTCTTCTTCGAGGTATTCTGCTTCTAAAAACTTGACGTTTCTAGATACTATCACCTTGTGATTTTCAGCATGATAGAATTCATAGCCTGTCGTCTGACGAGGATAGCCTATGAAATATACTTTGACACCCTTGGTATCTAACTTATCAGTGAGCATCAGTTTGACTATCGCAGGACAGCCCCAATGTCTAAGATAGCCCAGTGAGGGCTTCTTTCCCTTCCATAACTCATAAGGAGTTTTCTCCACTGATTCAGATGGTACACGATTCAGAATGTAGATTGCAGTTTGTAGTGCATATCCCCATAGATATTTTGGAAGAGTCGAGAATCCAATCATTGATCTCACCATGTCTAACAGGGTTCGATTCCTTCTCTCAGACACACCATTTAATTGTGGTGTTCCAGGAGGGGTCCATTGCGGTTGAATTCCATTCTCCTTCAAGTAGTCGATAAATTCTTCACTAAGGTATTCACCTCCTCGATTTGATCGAAGAGTGACTATCCTTAGGTTCAATTCATTCTCGACCTCATTCCTAAACTCCTTGAATTTCTCAAAGGTCTCGGATTTATTCTTCATAAGATAAATATATTCATACCTTGAGAAATCGCCAGTAAAGGTAACGAAGTAAGGATAACATCCACGTGCTTGGACTTTAAAAGGTCCACATACATCGGTGTGTATGAGCTCTAAGCAGCGAGTGGCACGAACACCTTGTCCAACAAAAGGTTTGTTCGTCATCTTACCCTTAACACATGATTCGCATGTACCATATGATTCAAAATCAAATGGTTCTAAGTAGTCCAACTTCCTTAGTCTTTAAATCCGTGTCTCATTGATATGGCCTAGCCGACAATGCCATAGATAAGATGGATTATCCTTCCTACTTGAAGACGGTTGTTTGTTATGTATTTGAAATAAAGGTAGACTACTTTGCAAAATATATAAACCATTCACTAAGCGAGCTTTTCCATAATACTGGTCATTTAATGAAAAATAACAAGTATTATTAGTAAATCGAAAGGAAAAACCCAAATTGTCCAACAATGGAATGGAAATAATATTTCTGACAATGGATGGAACAAAATAAACGCTATCAAGTTCTAAACATTGTCCTGAAGGTAAATCTATCTTGCAGCGTCCAACGCGTTTGGCTTCAGCTGGATTGTCGTTCCCAACATGCAAGTCGATTTCACCTTGCTTGACTAGCCTGTGATCAATTAGCCCCTGCACATTATTACAAATGTGTGAGCCACAGGCTGTATCTAATACCCAACCATTAGAGTCAAAAGTAATCATGTTCATTTCAATAACAAACATACCTGAGCTAGAAGCCGGCGGCTTCTTAGCTTGATCTGCCCTAAGCTTAGGGAAATCTTTCTTCCAATGTCTTTTCTGTTTACAGAAAAGACATTCATCTGTGCGTACCGTTCCGCTTCTCTTGAACTTCCTTTTCTTGTTCAGACGCTTAGGCTTATCACTCGAAGTGTTAGCCTTGGCTCCCGACTTTCCCTTACCCTTAGCACCTTTGTTTCTCGGGTTTGGGTTAGACGGTTTCCCAACATACATGATCGACTTTTCCTTCTTAGGAAGAGTTTGATCATATGTCTTCAGCAGATTCTGGAGTTCGGGCAGTGTGACGTCCTTCGCATTCATCGTGTAGTTAATGATGAACTGCGAATACGAACTCGGCAATGATTGAAGGACAAAGATCACCATGATCTTATTCTCCAGCTTGACACCGGCATCGGCAAGCTTCTCAAAGAGACCAATCATTTTGAGAACATGTTCAGAAATGTTCCCTCCTTCATTGAGCTTGCATCTATGTATCTCTTTGATCAAATCAAATTCAACACTTCTAGCTGTCGTCTTAAAGAGCGACTCAAGATGCTTCAGCATCTTATACGGCAACATGCTTTCATGTTGCCTCTGCAGCTCATTGCTCATTGCCGCCAGCATAATACACTACGCGGATCTAGCATCCTCATGATGCTTATCAGACTTTGCCTTGTTGGCTTGATTCCAAGCAGCAACTTGATCGGCAGTCTGATTCTCGGGGCACACGGGAATGACCTCGTCCAAGACGTACTCAATCTTTTCGTACCTCAGCACCAACGTATATTCCTGATCCAATCTAGGAAGTTTGGTCCGGTCAAAATTTGCTTCTCTAAGACAGCACGGAGCGAGATACTCGCCATTTTGGTTTTCCTAAGGAGAAATAGTATAGACCGAAAATAATAAATTAACTATTGAAATACTATTTCTAAATACACAGTCAACATAACTAAACAACAAGGTCCTTTAGCTGTTTAGCTCCCACTATTTTCACATATGCTTGCCCCCAAAACAAACATACGGGTAATGTCCAACAAGTTACCGTAGTGGCCCAAGATCCAAATCCATAATATGCTATACTCCAACGGGGGCTGGTCGCATAGCATAATATGACCGGTAGGACTATCCAATTGCGTCACGCAACTCTTGGGTGTTAAATTTAATTTAACCCGATGCTCTACATATTGTACCTATCGAGGTCGCTAGATACAATATGTAGTAAGTTATAACCATAGGCTTACTCTATTCTGACGATCACTGCGAGTCTGCAAAACGAGGTCGCCAATACAGGGAAACGCAATGAAAGTTCAGAATTAAAGCACCCCATGGAAAGCATCTCAGAAATACATACATATATATATTTCTGCACTTATATTGGTTGGGGCTTGTAGCTTGAGGGTTGTTATCAGTCATCTACAAACAAATAAGGGCGCCGCCTACCCATCATGCATCAGCGGTCTACACGTAATGGATGCCGCCTATCCATTCTAGTTCTAAACGCGGTCAAGCACATAATGGGCGTCGCCTACCTATACATAAAATATGCGGTCCGACAAATAAGAGGGCACCGCCTATCCTCGCATGCATAGCGGTCGAACGGAAAGTAAAATACGTGGTATTTAAACATGCATATCTATAGGGAAGGCAATGCAGTAGCAGATACTCTTTCTAATCACCATACCGATGGTTATTGGCCTCATCAAATTGATTGTATTGTGGATCAGGTGCTCAGAGATGCTTCTGAGCAGCCTTATTTTCGTTTCATGCAACATTAACACTCAGGCACTCTTTCCCATATGTAGGTTTTTCCCACTGGATTTTTCTATGGATGGGTTTTAACGAGGCCCGTGGTTGCAACCAGGAATTTCTTTTCCTGGGATAGTTTTCTGTGTACATTAGATTTGTCTTTGTATTCTTGTTTGCATCTAAGTCCGCATGTGGGTTGTAGATTGGTCTCTGACATTCTGTTAGTTTTAATACCAGCGCGGTTTAATTAAAAAAAAAAAATGCATTGTCAAACAATAGCATATTGAACATACAAACAAATAGTAGCCTATGTGGATGCCAAATGACTTCATAATTTCATTATGAAAATTATAATCCCACACTTATAATCTCTATGAAAAATTTAAAAATTTGGACTAGATTGAAAAATCGTAAATTCTATTGACCAGGTAGCAATTTTCGAAAATCCAAAGGACTCAATTGTAATTTTCGAAACCTCGGAGATGTCAAATTTAAAATTCTAAAGTAGAAGGACTTATTTGCAATAAACAATAAATTGATAAATTACAAATAAGCCCCTTAACTTTATACTAATTAAATTTAACCCCTCTAGTTAACAATAACTACAATTAAGTCATATTTATATTCCAAATATAAAATTCAATCCGCAAAATTTCCAAAATTCGATTTGTGTCCAACCCGAAAAATATATATATATATATGTTAAAATACGGGGACGGGACCGAGTCCCGTCCCCTAGGTTGCCGGCGGCACGCAGGCACGGGCGCCTGCGTTACGCAGGCGGCCGGACACACACACACACACACACACATATATATATATATATATATATATATATATATATATATATATATATATATATATATATATATATATATATATATATATATATATATATATATATATATATATATATATATATATATATGTATAATTTTTATTTTTTTTGAAAATTATAAATTCTAAATTATATAAAAACAAAACTTTTGAAAAAATCGAATTAATCATAGAATCAATTGCATCCACATAAACTACAAAATCATATAACATATATACGTATATGCATAATCAATTAACCTCGGCTCCGATACTATTGTAAGAAAATACGGTCAGAGTTACCCCTAGGGTACGCAGCGGAATTTCAAAATTTTCTTAACATGCAGGTTAATTGGTCATGTATATAGCATATATATTAAACACGTTAATTAGAAGACTTAGAATACTCCAAAAGCAAGCACAGGTTCCAAGTCTTCGTAATAATCCGGTGAATCTTCTCCTTCGTCGAAGTCGAAGATATCTGCAATACTTTGATTATCTGCAAGACAATAAAAGTCAGTTTTCAGCTCCTTGAACCTCAACCTTGGTATCCACGGATGAACAACTTATCGGAAAGAATGCTAGGATATTCTTTGTGTTACAAAGAAGATGGGGCGGCGTTTTTCCTCCGGCAGGGTGGCGCGCGCGTGGCTTGGGAGAGGTAAGGGAGAGCTTTTATTTTCTCTAAGAAAATTGGTAGACTAACTGTATGTCTGTGTGTGTCAAAAGCTCTCTAATAGTCTACTATATATAGTAGTCAATTGAAGCCTAAAAAATAATCAATTAGACTTCATAAAGGAATAAGAATCTAATTCTTATCGCACTAGGAAACCAATTCAAGTCTAGATTCATTCCCAATCAAGTTAGAACTCAATAAGGAAAATCTAACTTATCCCTTGGACTTCTAATATAGGAAGGAGTCGAACTCCTTCCCCTACTCGATCTGCGCGCGCGTCCATAGGGTGATAGGTGGGTCCCGATTTTGGGACGCACTTATAGTTCTAAGGCAATTCAAACTCCAATTAGATTTTGCCCATGTGCATATATTAATTCTAAATTAACATATCATTTCAAATCAAACCTCTATTATATTTCTAAAATTTAATCTTTAATTGTATTTACATAAAATACAATTAATCAGCCAATTCAATTAATAACTCCAAATCATTAATTGAGCCACAAATTATTATAATTAATTCCAAATCAATTATAATCCATCAGTCACAATTAATTCTAAATTAATTGCGATTCCATCTTCAAGGATATTCAGATAAGCTGAATCACCACATAGTGTGACCCATAGGGCCTCATTGTATTAAGCAAATCCTAGACTAGGCAAAATGGAATTCCTAGACGGTTCCATTTGCAATATTAATACATGAGGACGCTTGAGAGGTTTCTCAAAGCAAACCCTTTTGTTGTGAAGTCTGTTGCGCTCAACGTGGCGATGGTAACGTCCCTTCATCTGTCTGACTCGAATGCATCTAGGATCGATGAAGTGTCTATCCCAATAATACATCCACGGGCGTCTTCAGTGAGTTGCATGGTGAATCCAATATCTATTATGACTATCATAATAATATTGATACGCTGGCCAGTGGTTTTACCAATCACAACTATGAACGACTATGAGCAGTACTCTCCTGTGCTACACATGAGAGATGAATCCTTCACAGAATCACGTATCATCCCCATTTGTATGTAGCCATAATCCTGGATCGTGTCTTGGGTCAACTGCTTATTCAGAGCTGACTTCGACGGGTCCACCAAGGATATGGGGCAAAAAATGTGATGATAAAGTCCTGTAAGTCCAAAGGACGACTGGCATCACTTCGACAACTTACCGGTTCCCATAGACACTTCGGTGTAGAGTATACATCGATGGGAGTGTCCGGTGGGTACTTCCATTGTTCGGTAATCACCCTTCGAACAACTATGCGTAGTTATGGGAACGTTTCTTGATTGTCCAACAATCCGTTCCGTGGCCGTGGGATCGGCTCACACTTGCTCTAACAAGTATAACCTCCATGCATACTAGTCTCAGCTGGTTCATTCAGACCCCTACATCCGAGATGAACCTCGACTAGGGAGAGTTTGGGATAGATGATAACTCACATAGCTCCCACTATCTATGTGATCGGTCATCTATCCGAGGGGACATGTTTAATATCAATACATACAGGAATAGAGATATGACATGTTGTATGCCTGGTGTAATATAAATATGAAAGCGATACTCAATAGTCAAACAACAAATATATATTATATTACGTTGACCTGTGTAATAGTACATATATGCCATTAATAAGGGTTGCATGCCCTTAATAAAGACTGCCTCTAGGACATATACACTATCAGTACTAACCCCCCCTCCAGTCTCTTTTAGGTACGAAGAAGCTACATGAAGAATACCTGCATACATCAGAGGAAGACTACATGAAGAAGACTTAAGTAGTTTCCTTTGACGGTTTAATACGAACTTGAGAGAAAGCACGAACTAAACCTCAACATTTGGCGTCGTCTGTGGGAATCTGATTGAAAGGTCATTCCTTGCCCTACCGGTCGAGCCAAGATACTCTCCTCGAGACACTCCTCGAGATGCCTCCTAGAAGAAGTGTTCGACTTGCCAATGCAGTACCAGAGAATCCTCCTCGTCCAAGGGACCGCCCCCCTATAAATGGCCGAGGAGGAGGAAGGGTAGCTGCTTCAAGGGCACGAATAAATAACAATGTTGAAAGGAATCAAGATATGATGGAGGGAGCATTCACCAATGTCACGGGCTCCCAAGAAGAAAGGTCGGGAAGAATCATCCACAAGGCTTCTCGGATGGAAGTGCTTACGGAGATTTAAGAGTCACAAACAATGCCACGCAAAAAGGACATCCTCCTCATGTAGCAGTGAATCCTCCTCAGCCAGCCGCATTGAACTTCACCCTTCCCAACGGACGAGTAGTTCGAGTATCAGATTACAGGATGGACGAAGCTCAATACGGCTTGGTTCCTTCTCACTGTAGAAGGATACGTGGGAGAGAATGAGGCTGCAAGGGTTGAAGCAGAACTCCAAGCCTGAGGAATACAACAAGCACAAGTACAAGAGCATCCTCATGAGAACATTCCCGTACCTCGTCAATCCCAATCAAGAGCACCTCAAATTCAAGATGAGGCACATTCAAGAGCCAACACAAGGCCAATCCAATCTAGACTTGGACCTTCAAGAGTTCAGTCTAGATTAGAACCACAAGGTGCTCCTGATGATTTGAGAGATCTAATCGATAAGAGGATACGCGCGTCAATGCAAAATGCAGCTCCTTAAGAAAACCAAGCTCAGGTGGTCGCTACCCCACCCACTCTCCCAAACCAGGTTACTCCCAACCAAGTAACTCCTCAGAATCAACCCGACGCAGTGGCGGAGAACAACGCTTTGAGGACCGTAGCGGAGGTAACCCCCTTGATTGGGATCGACCCAATCACGGGGAGGAAGCTCACTTTGGAAGAACTCAAAATGAGGAAGACCGCACTCGAAGCCCAGATCGTAACCTTGAGGGGAGATTGTAACACCCCGTATTTTTATTTATTTATTTATTTATTTATTATCTAGTTATTTACTACATCTTAATTAATTAGGTGGAGTTTTTATTTTTGTGGCCTATTAATGGATTTAGTACTCTTTTTCGGCAGACTAGTGTTAGGCCAATCTTTAATTCACTAAAACCTAATTAATTAGGAAGTGGTTATGCTTCTAACTCTAGTCCCTTAACCTAGTATAAATACCCTAGCTACTTGTAGCATTCTTTTGTTGCACGTCAGTCTTATGATTGATAATTACATATTCTAGCTATTTGGAAGTGCACGGACAGTAAATTATTTGCTACTTATAGTACAATGCATGTTCAACCGTAGAGTAGTACTATTTGGTACCATGTTAATTATACCTCATTGCATGAATTACTTTTGTTATCGTGTTAGAACTAATTAATTTGGTTAGGTGCTATTGGTTCTCCATATTAATTAATTAGTTGCTGCCTGCATGTTCGGTAATTACATTAGGCTTTGTAGTAGTACGTCTGTTTCACTTAGAACACACGGGGAAGGGGTATATTTTCTAGTTTAGTCTTATGCTCATAGAAACTGTTACTTATCAGGATTGTTCTAGTGAGCTCTAGTTCGGTGAGTTTATTTTATTTGGAAGCTTTGAAGCTGAGTGTTCACCACAAAGTTTGTTTGTTTTTTTTAAGACCTGAAAGGCAATGTGCTATGCAAGTATATATTCGTATGTAGATTTTATTATGTATGCTACTGCTTCAAAAGTAAATATGTCCTAAGTATGACTATTTTACTTATACTGTTTGTTGTCATTCTGTTTGGTACTGATTCTTCTGCATGAACATTTATTATGTATGCTACTGCTTTTATTATGTATGCTACTCCTTCAGAAGTAAATATGTCCTAAGTATGACTATTTTACTTATACTGTTTGTTGTCATTCTGTTTGGTACTGATTCTTCTGCAGGAACATTTATTATGTATGCTACTGATTTTATTATGTATGCAACTGCTTCAAAAGTAAATATGTCCTAAGTATCACTATTTTACTTATACTGTTTGTTGTCATTCTGTTTGGTACTTATACTGTAAATATGTCCTAAGTATGACTATTTTACTTATACTGTTTGTTGTCATTCTGTTTGGTACTCATTCTTCTGCAGGAACATTTCTCGATATCTCGAGTACTGTCTGTTACTGTTTGCATGTTTTGTTTGTCTGTGTCTGTTCTGTCTGTTTCTTTGTGACCGGTCGATTAGGTTGTAATTAGGTAGACCTGGGTAGTGAGGACTATCGGGTTTATATGGTTATTGCCTAGTCTATTCCCTGTTATGCGCGAGGCAGAAGTCGCTGAGGTCTATTAGGGTCGTAGGATCTGTTTCCCCAAAGTACACGGGGCTCTATTCTATCTAGAGTTGTTAACCTATGGAGGGAGTTATAAGGGCAATCTAGGAGTAGGAGCAATAAGGAGGGTTGCACCAACGAAAATTGTTATGTTCTGTATTTGTCTTATCTGTTCTTCTGTTATCTGTTTTATTTGTTGTCATATGTGTATCAAATTCTTTTGTTTTAAAAACGGTTTATCTTTTCTTTCTGTTAACTTTCGAACCTCACTGAGATCCTTTATCTCACACTCTTTCTGTTTTCAAAATTCCTTCCTTGTAGATTCTGTTGAATAAGATCAAGTCTAGGCGTCCAGCGACTGAGAGTTGGATTTGGGAGCCCGTGGGATTTTATTTGCTAGAAATAAGAAGAAAAACTTTTTCATCTTCACTGTCTGTTCATTTTAAATTGACATTGAGCTTAGTTACCGTATCTCTTTCCTACTTTAAATTTGTAAACTCATTTTAGCCAAAACCCGTTCCTTATTATTTATTGAAGACCGTTGCTTTTGAATTTTAAAATTTACTTTATTTTCGAAAGAATTATTTTATTTTAAAAACCGATACCGTTACAGAGATGTGCAATAAAAAGAGCAAGACCAAGATCCAAGTCCATTATGCGACGAGATAAGAAGTCATCAAGCAAAGATCGAGAGAGCTTTCCCTTCCTTCGAGAGCTATGACGGAACAAGTTGTCCAAAGGACTACTTGGTGAGATTTGACACCAAAATGGACGCGTATGGTCATGACTCGAAGACAAAAGCATTACTCTTCCCGACTAACCTTTCAGGAGAATCCATGAAATGGTGGTCGCGCCTTCCTCAACGCTCAATCGAATACTACAGAGAGCTCTCCCAAGAGTTCTCTAAAAGATTCGAGAAGGTCATGAACACCAAAAGAAGAGTGAGGTACTTGACCGAAATTGTTCAGAAGAATAATGAAGACTTGAGAGACTTCATCAAACCGTTTTCATGAAGCAGCCCTCCAAGTTGAGGATCACTCGATCAATGAAAGGAAGGAATACTTGTATGGTAACACTACCAATGTCAAATTCCAAGAGGTGCTCTAAGCATCATGTCATGTGTCGATAGTGAAGCTCAACTAGCAAAAGGTTGCAAGGATTTCCTCGAATCGGAAGAGTTCCAGAAAATGGTCACCGTGAGAACCAACCCTCCCAAGGAAAAAGGGAAAGAAAAAGAAAGGGAGAAGGAATACCCTCCAAGGCAACAAAATCCTGGATGGCTCCAAGGAACAACACACGTGGTAAAGGCAGCACCACCAATGGCAACAACAACAATGCTGACAATCAGGACCAAGTGGAGCGGATCATTGCAGATTTTGGCAACTTCAGTGAGAGCATGCGCAACGTTAGGCCACCACCTGCTCAGCCAGCTCCACCGCCACCGCCACCGACTCAAACGATCGATCAAGCTGCTGAACGTTTCACTCGTTTTTGTTAGTTAAAAGTGAGAAGAAATTGCCTCTAAGTCTAAGCAGCGGAAGTTTAAAAATTTTGATATCACTAAACTGATATGACTATATTACATTTATTAAGCTAGGAGATATTACTTACGTGTCCTCCATCAGATAGGCAAATTCACCGGGTAGCTGTTCCTCAATCTCCAGACAGAGCCTCGCAATCTCCTCGTCCGACTGTTTGATATCTTCTTCGTCAGAGATGAAATCTTCGTCAAAAGAATCTCCAAGATGGCTCATCAACAGGTTGATTACTTCCTTCGATCTTGGTATCCACGGGCAGTGATTTCTATCAAAAACGTTAGGAGGTTCTTCGGTTTGAGCTAATAGAGAGAAAGAATAGTTTCTTTCTGACTTTCAGAGAGAAAGTGTTTTCACATGTGTTGGAATAGAATGAAAGACTTCTTTCTTTCTGATTTAAACAGTAAGTTTGTTTAGAATATCACGTAAGATTTCTTATACCATCAAATCTAATTGACTAGGAGACTTCAAAAGTCATCAACAAATCTAACAAACAGATAAATCAAATTACTAAAAGAAAGAATTAAAAGAAAACAGGGAAAATAAAATAAAATAAATAAACAAAATACATGGGGCAGCAAAACGCTGCCCCCATGCCATCAGCCAGCAACTGGTTCTATTTTATTTATTTATTTTATTCTCTTTTCTTTATTTGGACCTCACTCTAAATCCCGCCCAAATGCACAAGTCTTCAATTAATTAATTAAATCCAATTCAATTCAATTAATTATATTTCTAAAATATATTTTCCATATATAATGATTTAATATTAATCTAATTAATAATAATTCCATTATATTTATATATAGCAATTCAACATTAATCTAATTAATATTTAATCCTATTGATGAATGTGTATTTTACACTTTCATTTGAGTCTTTTTCACCTATTTTAGCTATCCTCTATCTTAATTTAGCTATATTTTAGTGCATTTTATTAGAATAGTGTCACGTTTCCCTTTAGTTTTTATTTTACAGGTTTTGGTTGAAAAACGAGGATTTCCAGGTAATTATATTGAAGTAGACAAGGAATTGGTGTTTCAGAAGCCTAATTGGAGTATCTGAAGGTTTCCGAATAGGATTTGAAGTCTAGGGGTCGAATCTGGAGGCTAGAAGGCCACTAGAAGTCAGAAACCGAGTCCGAAAAGGGGAAGAAATCTAAAAACGCATCGAAAACGCGTATCTGGCCGAGTTTTACTCCCGGGCGAATCGCCCGGGATTTGGGGCAAATCGCCCCACACCAGGCGAATCGCCCGGTGTGTGGGGCCCTTCGCCCCACACAATTCGTAGCCTATATATAGTTGCTCAGTTTTTCTCCGTTTTTCATATTTTTCCAGACCTTTTCTCTCACCTTTCTCTGTAGTTTTAGGTAGGAATTCCCCAGAGCCTGTTCTGGGGTTCATAGCTTAGGAGATACTTTTTCTTAGCAGTTTGGAGCTTGTAAGATCGCGATTCTTCAGAGATTGACAACCTTCGGTAACATTGTATCTTACAGTTTTTCTACTTATTTTTATATATCTTTCAACATGTTTTCTTCTATGATTTTTGTTGATTGCATGACAACTATGAGTAGCTAAACTTCTAGTACCCTCAAGAAGAAGAGCTAGGCGCAGACAGGAGTCAAGTCAAAGACTTTAAGCAATGGCGCTATCCGGGAGGCAACCCGGAGTTTTTATCGCTTTCTTTACCGCTTTATTGCATGCGTTCATACTTAAACAATTTGCTTTTCATATGTGAATTTGTTCGTCTCTGTGTCGTATGTGCTTATGTTATGTTTGAGTGAGATTTTTCGAGTGGTTCTATGAGAAAAATGGTTTTCGGGGACTTAAAACCGTATTTTTTTCGGAGGATTTCATCTCCCCGCATCAGGAGGTGGGGGGCGAATCGCCCCGCACGGGGCGACTCGCCCCACGACCTCTGCAGGTCAAAAACGCGGAATTCTCCCTTTTCAGCTCATTTTCTTCATCCTATCCATTTCTTTCTCCCCAAACCTAACATGCATTAGCCTCCGCAAAAGGTTAGTGTGTTTTGTTTTCTCACGAGTTAGATTGAGTATTATAGGTCAGTTATACAAGTATTAGCTCTCACCGTGAATCCACTTTCGACGTTCGGGACGAGCGACGACGTTCAGGTTTGGGGAGGGGGTTATCGCTGGTTATCTCTATACTTATCTTGCTTATGATAAACTCGCGAAATTTTTTGCATTTGCATTTTCACGTTTACTGCTTTCTTAGTTTTTTAGATTGAATTCACTACATTCATCCTAGATAGTCTTGCATGTTTTGTATGGAGTTTATTGCCGAATTTTTTGAACTTTTTTATTGGGTAGATTAACTAACTATGTCATTAATCATATGCTTCATCTCTATGAATTTGATTGAGGTTTTTCTCGCTTGGCTTGTCACATTTATGTATTGCACTTAGTTAAGCTTGGTAGTCTCGACATCACTTAGTGGTGTTTTCTCTACTGTGGTTCACGGGGCCTTTATAATAGGATGATGCATGTTAGGGTCTTATGGTTGTTTCCCCAAGTAATTATGAACCTAAGAGTTCCCAAGTAATTATGAACCTAAGAGGCAACAAGTCTTCACCATGCTTTGAGATTGCTAAATGCCTAGGAAGGAGGTAGTGTGAGGTTGTGTGATCCTTTGTTTACAACCTATTCTTTCGAATAGGTTTGGGGAGGGGGTTACACTATCATTAGACTTGTTTTTCGTTTTTCATTATTGTGTTGTGAGTTTATTTTTCCTTTCTCAAATGTTGTACTCCAACCTATTCTTTCGAATAGGTTTGGGGAAGTCGTTTGTGAGTCATTTTGTTTCTTTTTCGTTGTGCTACTGCTGGCTAAAAAAATTGAAAAAAAAAAGAAAGAAAAATTCCAGGAAAAAAAAAAAGAAAAAAAAAGAAACTGGAAAGAAAAAAGAAAAAAAAGAAAAGACCCCAAAAAAGCAAGGAAGGGTCCGAAAAAAAGAAAGCCAAAAAGCAGTTTAGCAAAGTGTTGTGTCTCATTTTCCAATTCTTGTAATGTTCGTAATCGTGTTGTAATTTTTTATCTTTTCTTTTGTTTTGAGTGTCATCTGTTCTAGACCACCCTCGTCCTGCCATTCAGGAAGTGGTGAAAATCTTAAGGCTTTGCTTGAGAGATGGGTAGAATAGGGGAGTGTTATCTTTTATAGGGAACCCTACTTTGTTTGATTAGAGCCAGTACTGGTTCGACCTCTTTGAGGAAAAGTCTTAACTTGGTGAACAACAGTAAGTCCTCAGTTTCATAGGCACGGGACAACCATTCATATCTTAACATGTTTCATTACGTCGTCACTGACTAGGTCCAGGTAGAGAATGTTACGAGAGGCTATCTTGTCTTAACATAAGTGCTTATGTGGATGTGTATGAGTCAATCGAGGCATTCTTCAACCTATATTCATGTTTTGATTTATATGGTTCTTGTTCATATGTTTTTTGATAGATTCATTAGATTAGTTCATTTTATTTGGCATGAGACTCCATTTTTTGTGTTGCATTGTTTTTTGCATTAGAGTCTAGCTTAGTTGCTTGAGGACAAGTAAAGGTTCGGTTTGGAGAGTTTGATGAATGTGTATTTTACACTTTCATTTGAGACTTTTTCACCTATTTTAGCTATCCTCTATGTTAATTTAGCTATATTTTAGTGCATTTTATTAGCATAGTGTCACGTTTCCCTTTAGTTTTTATTTTACAGGTTTTGATTGAAACGAGGATTTCCGAGCAATTATATTGAAGTAGACAAGGAATTGGTGTTCCAGAAGCCTAATTGGAGTATCTGAAGGTTCCGAATAGGATTTGAAGTCTAGGGGTCGAATCTGGAGGCTAGAAGGCCACTAGAAGTCAGAAACCGAGTCCGAAAAGGAGAAGAAATCCAAAAACGCGTCGAAAACGCGTATCTGGCTGAGTTTTTACTCCCGGGCGAATCGCTCGGATGTGGGGCGAATCGCCCCACACCAGGCGAATCGCCCGGTGTGTGGTCCAATCACTCACACCATATATGCTTCCTAATGTACCAAACGCAGGCCGTATCTACCATACTTTAAAAGTGCAAGCGTTGCGCATGGTCAAAGTACATTATTTCACATATGATGTAGTATTGGCCTCAAGTCTAAGGACTACTAAAATCACCCTACACACCGATACTACCATAGACACTTAAATAGCTTTACCAAATGGTTTCCCGTCGGGTATGCCAACACTCTCCAAAGTGTCCATATGTTCATTATGAATAACCAAGTTCATTCGTAACAGTGAGACCTACTACATACTCGAAGAATCTAATGCAACATATGCTAGCTTCAATAGCATCATTGATATCCCGTATCTCAATGACCTTCAGCTAGTGGCTTATTTTAGGACTTAATTATTGACACACAAGCTCCCACTAACTTGGTGATTACCTTAAGTCCTTGGGAACATTTTATCGAATAATTCAAACAACCAAATAATATATTTATAAAAATATAATGCCAATTGTATTTAATAACGTATAAATAAATGAAAATAATAAATAACAATAACTGAACGTGATCAAGTACATATCGTTCCTATCGTAGGTTGTCTCTAGGACATATATACTTTCAATCTCCAACTTGTCTAGAGCCAATCACCTACGTGTCTAACACCTATGTTGTTGAAATGTCTAAAATGTTTGTCAATGTTCAACACTTTGGTGAAAGGATCTGCCACATTTTCCTCAGTGGAAAACTCGTTCTATAGATACTTCTCCTCTAGCTATCATCTCTCTAATTATATGATTCTTCTTAGGTACATGATTATTCTTGTTAGTGGATCTTGGTTCCTTTGCTTGTGCAACACCGCCTTCGTTGTCGCAGTAGACCGTTATAGGACTACTATTAGGAACTACCCCTAGTTCCTTTAGGAATTCTGAAATCCAGACAGCCTCCTTTGAGGCTTCTGCAGCAACAATGTACTCGGATTCGGTTGTAGAATCAACCAAGGTGGATTTCTTTGAACTCTTCCAAGTGACGGCTCCACCATTGAGTGTAAACACATACCCAGTTTGTGATTTGTAGTCGTCTGGGTCCGATTGGAAACCAGCATCGACATAACCACTCATTCGCAACTCTTGTTGTCCACCATATACAAGAAAGGAATCTTTAGTTCTTCTAAGATACTTAAGAATTGCTTTCACAACTGTCCAGTGTTTCATACCTGGATTCTGTTGGTGTCGACAAGTACATCTAAGTGCATAGGCCACATCCGGCCTTGTACTGTTCATGGCATACATGATAGATCCAATAGCTGATGCACCCTTTTCATGTGTTCAATCTCCTCATCAGTAAAAGGACTATCCTTCGTAGTGAGAGCGACGCCATGTCTAGCTGGTGAGAAACCTTTATTGGATCCATCCATATTAAATCGTTTCACTATCTTGTCGACATATGTGGATTGTGACAACCCTAACAATCTTCGGGATCTATCCCTATGGATTTTGATTCCAAGAATGTAACAGGCTTCACCTAAATCTTTCATCGAGAAAGTCTTAGATAACCACTCCTTTGTGGATCGTAACATTTGGATATTGTTTCCCATGATTAATATGTCATCAACATATATAACCATGAAAACAATTCCAGCATCGCTGCGTTTAACATAAACGCTTGGATCTTCCGCACATCTGATGTAGTCAAACGATTTGACTGCTTCATCAAAGCGAATATTCCAACTCCTTGAGGCTTGCTTTAGTCCATAAATGGATCTCTTTAGCTTGCAAACTAATTTGGGATTTGACTTAGATGTAAAACCTTCAGGTTGTATCATATACACCTCTTCCTCGAGATTTCCGTTAAGGAAAGCAGTTTTCACATCCATTTGCCAAATCTCATAATCATAGTATGCTGCTATAGCAAGTAAAATTCGAATAGACTTAAGCTTGGCTACTAGTGAAAATGTTTCGTCATAATTGATACCATATCGTTGACTATAACCTTTCGCCACCATCCTAGCCTTGTATGTCTGTATGTTGCCATCAACATCTGTTTTCCTCTTGAAAACCCATTTGCAACCGATAGGTCTAACCCCTTCTGGTGCATCAACCAAGTCCCATACTTGATTTTCATACATTGAGTCTATTTCGGATTTCATGGCTTCTTGCCACCTTCTTGAATCAATGTCCAACATTGCTTCTTTGTAAGTCTTACGGTCATATTTGTGAGATACGTCAAGTTCAAACTTGTCATCCTCCAAGAGTAAACTTATCTTCTTGGAAGCTCTCACTTCTAACCTCTTAGACCGACGGAGTGCGGGTTTGTTTGGGTGTACTGGTTGTATATTCTGATTGTGAGATGGTTCAACTTGTTCAATCTGTTGAACAGTTGAAGGCGGATCGGATGCAACAGTTGCACATGGTTCAGGTGCAATGGTTGCAACTCTATCCTAGGGAGTTGGTTCCGACATGACCTGTTGAACCGTTCCAGTCGGTTCAGTCAATGTCGGCTTGGTGGGGGCATTTTGGGAATTAGTCAAATTTCCTAAAATGCTCCCACTGGCTGGCAGATATCTTCCAAGAGATGTGCTCGAGCCATAAGATCATCCTTGATCTCCCACTGAATCATTGTCATAACCATTTGACAATTCATTAACCTCAATGTTATCTTCTTGTTCTTGGATTTCCTCGAGTCCTATCTCATTTCTACTATGTTGTTTGAAGACATAATCCTCTTCCAGAAAGGCAGCCTGTCTGGAAACAATCATGTTATTTCCTCAGGCAAATAGATGTAGTAACCCTTGGTTTACTTAGGATATCCAATAAAATAACATTTCTCGCTTTGGGTTCCAATTTTCCTGCGAGCATTCTTTTCACATATGCCGGACAACCCCAGGCATGCATATGTGAAAGACTTGGCTTTTTGCCATACCATAACTCATACGGTGTTTTCTCGACTGATTTGGATGGAACCCTATTCATAATATAGATTGAGTCTAGTAACGCGTATCCCCATATGAAGATTGGAAGAGTTGTGAAATTCATCTTGGATCTTACCATGTCTAACAAAGTTCGACTTCTTCTCTCAGAAACACCATTCATTTGTGGTGATCCTGGTGGAGTCCATTGTGATTGAATTCCATTAAACTTTAATTAATCCAAAAATTCCTTACTTAAGTATTCTGCTCCTCGATCTGATCGAAGAGTCTTAATACTTCTTTCAAGTTGTTTTCTACTTCAACCTTATACTCTTTGAATTTCTCAAAGCTTCAGATTTGTGTTTCATAAGATACACATAGCCAAACCTAGAGAAATCATCGGTAAAGGTTATGAAGTAAGAATACCCACCCCTAGCTTGAGTTTCGAAAGGTCCACACACATAGAGTGAACTAACTCAAGTACTTGTTTTGCTCGAGTACCTTTTCCCGAAAAAGGTTTCTTGATCATTTTTCCTTTAAGACATGATTCATAATTCCCATATGATTCAAAATCAAATGGTGCTAAATAGTCTAACTTTCTTAACCTTGCAATTCTTGTCTCATTAATGTGACCAAGTCTACAATGCCACAAGTAAGTGATATTTCTTGAATTATCAAGCTTTGGTCGTTTGTTTTGTATATGAAATAAATTATGCCTACATTCAAGTAAGTAAAAACCATTCATAAGAGGAGCATTTCCAATATCAATACCATTATGCGAAAAATAACAATTATTATTGGCAAAACGGAAGGAAAACCTTTCATTGTCTAACATCGGAATGAAAATAATGTTTCTTACAATTGAAGGAACGAAATAACAATTATTCAATTCTAAAAAAAAACCCGAGGGTAAATTTAATCTATAAGTTCCAACACGTAGGGCAGCAACGGACGATCCATTTCCTACGCGTAGATCAATTTCCCTTGGTCTAACATGTCGGCTATCAATGAGCCCCTGCAAATTGTTAAAAATGTGTGAGCCACAAGCAGTATCTAATACCCAACAATTCGAGTTTTGTGTAGACATATTTATCTCAATGACAAACACACCTTGATGGGAGCCAGATGCACCATGCGTGGTCACAACTCCATCAACAATTGTCTTCGGGCAGTCTCTCTTCCAGTGTCCTTTCTGCTTGCAGTAAAGACACGTCTCCTTCTCCATGTTCACCACCTTCTTCTGATTTCCAGCCTTGCGCTTAAAAACCTTAGCCTTAGGTCCAACCTTTGGCTTCTTGGGTTTTTTAGCCTTACCATTTGAGCCATAGCCCTTAGGGTGAGCCTTCGCAGATGATCCAACCAGCATAACAAACTTCCTCTTAGGTTGAGCCTGTTCATAGGTCTTAAGCATATTATGGACTTCAGGAAGTGTAGCATCTTTGGCATTCATATTGTAATTCATGATGAATGTGGAATATGAATCCGGCAATGATTGAAGGATGATGATAACTGAAACACGGTTCTCAAATTTGATTCCAACAGTTGCCAGTTTCTCAATGAGTCCAATCATCTTGAGCACGTGTTCAGATACATTCCCTCCTTCAGACATCCTCATTTTGAAGATTTCTCTAAGAAGATCAAACTCAACACTCTTAGAAACAATTCCAAAGAGGCTTTTGAGGTGCTCGAGCATTTCATATGGCATCATGTTTTCATGTTGTCTTTGCAGCTCCATAGTCATTGCAGCTAGCATAACTAGGGCCGGGCATAATAATCGAAAACCGAAACCGATCCGAAAAACCGAACCGAACCAATCCGATCCAGCATCTTCGATTCGGTTCGCGGTTCATTACTTTGACAGATTCGGTTTTCGGTTCGGTTCGGTTAAAAAACCGCGGTTTATCGGATTAAACGATCCGATCAATATTATTATTATTTTTTTATACAAATTATATATACGGCACTCCAGTCTTCTCCTCATTTTTCAACCCTAATCGACTAAACACCGCCCCCTTTCCCTCTTTACGCAAACGGCAAAACCTATTTGTGGCAAAAAACTGTTTGATTTGGATATTTGCTGCCTGCCTATTTGATGGAAATTCAAAAAAAAAAAAAAAAAGGAAGTTCGGATTAATCCGAAACCGAACCGATAATTTTCGGATCAAACCGAAACCGATCTGAAATTTCGGTTCTGTTTTCGAATTGGACAAAATTTTACTGTTCGGTTCGGTTCAAACCGAAGTTCGGTTCCGTTTTGAACCGAACCGCCCCATGCCCAGCCCTAAGCATAACACACTCTGCATTAGCAGCAGCATCTTTGTGCTTCTGGTGAGCAGCTTTGTCAAACTTACCAAGCTCAGCAGAACCAGTAGGAGTGGGGATTGGCCCGTCCAAGACGTACTCAATGTTCTCTTGCCTAAGAACCAAACGAATGTTACGGATCCAATCCATAAAGTTTGGACCAGTAAGAGTGCATTTCTCCAAGATCATTCTTATGGATAAATTGGCCATCTTTTCAGACCTAGAGAAGTAAATAAATAAAACTGAAATTAATACTCCAAATAATTTTTATGATCACAATCAGCGACTAAATAAACTAGGACTTTAGCTTTATTCAGTTCTCACTATTTTCACATACTCCTGACCCCTTTAGAGAGTACGAACCATTATTTTACAATAGTTGTAGTGAGCCAAGATCCATGCTTGCACTATTATAGCCCCAGCTATGGCTGATCACTATAATAACCAAACAGGTAGGTCTCCAAACCAATTGTACAATACAACTCTTGGTTGATCAAAACCATTTTGATCGATGTCCTCAAAATACGTCTGACGCTATGGCGACTCGACATAATTCAAGTAAGTCATAACCATCACACGACACCAACAATGGCCCTATTAAGGCAACTTTCTTACGGCAAACGGAGTAAGCACTATGGTGCATATTACCCACGAGATTAGTAAGTCCATTTAACCTTCAATTATGATGGGTGACATCATGCGATTTAATCCAGACTGAAATTAATTGGGGAACATTTAAATGGGGTATTTAATCGCTTGACCAAGATCCCTAACATGCATCACATAATGGGTGCCGCCTACCCAAGGCTCACGCATGGCGGTGCAACAAGTAATGAGTGCCGCCTACTCATACATATCAATTGCGGACTAGCAAGTAATGGGTGCCGCCTACCCATGCATATGACAGATGCGGTCGGAAACTAATGGGTGCCGCCTACCCATACAATAAATGCGGACTAACAGTATTTAAATACAATATTTAAATATTAAATTGCTCATGTAGACATTGTACAGAGGTGATACAACCGTGTTGGAGCATACAAGTAGTTGTTGTGAATTATTATCATTATATGTAAGTCATAAATCTAATTCATAAATTCTCTAAGAATTTCCAAAATCCTTAAACCAGTTTTAATAATAATATAATCTTCCAAAGCATTACATTACTATTAAAACGTAGTTTATAAACTATTTATAAACCAACAACATGTTACTAAATATTGTAAATTTACATTTATGTCTCTAAACATTTTAATCACCTTCCAAAAGTATTAATAGGGTTTAAAAATTTATAAACCATTTATAAATTAAAAAAGGGAAAATCTTCAAAACCCCTCGGGGCCTCTGGGTTAGCCTCCCATGGGGTAGCTAACCACCTCCCATTACCAGAGAGGCATTAGCCTCTCGGGTAGTGAGAACGCCTCTCACAGGGGGCGGTCCGTCCCGCGCTCCCAGTGAGGCCAAGCCTCTCGGGTGGTGGGAGGCGGACCGCCTCTCCCAGGGGGCGGTCCGCCCCTCACCTCCAGGGTGCGTTTGAGCGTTTTTTTTCTTTTTTGCATCATTCATTTTCATGTTCCGGTAACTCTTCCCATAGCATTTTAGTTTGATTCGAGGTTTGTGTTTACGAAGCTTGAAATTATCATTAAAAGAGTTTCAAAACTCCGTAAGCCACAAACCAAATCAACTATGTTTCTTAAAAGGGACAGAGGAGAAGAGATTGAAATTAAATAAAAGAATGATGGTGGTAGGGAGCCAAGCTCCGGTGGAGTACCATCTCCATCCTTGCCAGTTTCTTTCTAACGTAAACATAGTAGCCAAGCTACTAATGTGATTTATTTCCTTCCTTTAAATCTAATATAAAGAATCTCGAAATAAAATTACATACAATAATAAAATCCATGTTTTGTTTTCTTTTCCTTTCTTAAATCCAATTAAAAATCTGGAAATTTTAAACATAAACATACATATAATAATCCACAACAACAATAATTATAAATCATAATGAATATAGTCATGATTCAGCCTAGCTCTGATACCACTGTTAGTTAACGGTGAGAAGAAATTGCCTCTAAGGCTAAGCAGCGGAAGTTTAAAAATTTTGATCTCACTAAACTGATATGACTATATTACATTTATTAAGTTAGGAGATATCACTTACGTGTCCTCCAGCAGATAGGCAAATTCACCGGGTAGCTGTTCCTCAATCTCCAGACAGAGCCTTGAAATCTCCTCGTCCGGCTGGTTGATATCTTCTTCGTCAGAGATGAAATCTTCGTCAACAGAATCTCCAAGATGGCTCATCAACAGGTTGATTACTTCCTTCAACCTTGGTATCCACGGGCAGTGATTTCTATCAAGAACGCTAGGAGGTTATTCTGTTTGAGCTAATAGAGAGAAAGAATATTTTCTTTCTGACTTTCATAGAGAAAGTGTTTTCACGTGTGTTGGAATAGAATGAAAGAATTTTTCCTTTCTTTCTGATTTAATCCGTAAGTTTGTTTAGAATATCATGTAAGATTTCTTATCCCAACAAATCTAATTGACTAGGAGACTTCAAAAGTCATCAACAAATCTAACAAACAGATAAATCAAATTACTAAAAGAAAGAATTAAAATAAAACAGGAAAAATAAAATAAAATAAATAAACAGAATACATGGGGCAGCAAAACGCTGCCCCCATGCTAAAGTCTTCAATTAATTAATTAAATCCAATTCAATTCAATTAATTATATTCTCTCCTTGTATCTATTACGCAGGAATGAATCCTATCTTGGTCCAATCACTCACACCATATGCTTCCTAATGTACCCAACGCATGCCGTATCTACCCTACTTTAAGAGTGAAAGCGTTGCGCATGGTCAAATACATTATTTCAAATATGATGTAGTATTGGCCTCAAGTCTAAGGACTACTAACATCACCCTACACACCGATACTACGATAGACACTTAAATAGCTTTACCAAATGGTTTCTCGGTCGGGTATGCCAACACTCTCCAAAGTGTCCATATGTTCATTATGAATAACCAAGTTCATTTGTAGCAGTGAGACCTACTACATCCTCGAAGAATCTAATGCACCATATGCTAGCTTCAATAGCATCATTGATATCCCGTATCTTAATGACCTTCAGCTAGTGGCTTATTTTAGGACTTAATTATTGACACACAAGCTCCCACTAACTTGGTGATTACCTTAAGTCCTTGGGAATATTTTATCGAATAATTCAAACAACCAAATAATATATTTATAAAAATGTAATGCCAATTGTATTTAATAACGTATAAATAAATGAACATAAATAAATAACAATAACTGAATGTGATCAAGTACATATCGTCCCTATCGTAGGTTGTCTCTAGGACATATATACTTTCAATCTCCCACTTGGCCTAGAGCCAATCACCTACGTGTCTAACACCTATGTTGTTGAAATGTCTAACATGTTTGTCAATGTTCAACACTTTGGTGAAAGGATCTGCCACATTTTACTCAGTGGAAACTCGTTCTATAGATACTTCTCCTCTAGCTATCATCTCTCTAATTAGATGATACTTCCTAGGTGTTGGTCCCTTTAAAAAGAGTTATTATATAGTAAGGCTGTCCTTTCCTATTAACATGGAAAGGCCTGGTTTTTATGGCAAAAACCAGAAACCAAAACCGCTAGGCGATTTTCGCGGTTCAGTGATCAATTAAAAAAACCGATCCACTATATAAGAGCCCTAAAATAGCGAAAAAAACAGAAAAATAGAAAAACACACAATAGAATGTGAAACTGCGTGTTTCTCTACGGATCGAAGAATCTCGCCGGAAAACTGACGGAATCTCGCCGAATGAAGCTTGTTTTCACCGGATTTCATCAGAAAAAGCTCTGATGAACGTTATCCAGGTGAATTAAACAACAAATCTCTGATTTCTATACGATTTCCAATAGAATTTGATGATTTTCCTAATTCAGATTTCCAATAGAAGTTGATGATTTTCCTGATTCCAACATTCTGATTTAGCTGCTAGAATATTCGAATCTGCAAATCAACGATGGTGAAGAAGGAAGCTTCACAGATCTGGAAATTATTGAATAAATTGAACCAGAGCAGCAAATCCGTACGTTAATATATACTTTTAAGCCTTCCTGTTCTGGTTTGATATTTATGTAGTATGTTTGTTCATATTTTCATTCGATTACACCGCGTTAAGATTTTTACTATCGCGTTATGGTTTTAATCGACGTTGTTACAATATGTTTAAGCCTTGTTGTTGCTGGTTTTTAGTTTGTCTACCATGTTTCTGGATTTTTTCATTGAATCACGTCGTGTTATGGTTTTTCTAAATTCCTGAGTACCAGCTGTAAGCCCTGTTGTTATAGCTCTATGTTTGTGTAGTATATTTTTGCATTTTTTCATTGCATCACGTCGTGTTATGGTTTTAAGCAACATGGTTATAATATTTTGCTTCTTCAGCATGCTATTCTAGAAGGATGCTCGTCGAATTTGCAATTAATTGAAGAAATGCGACATGAGCAGCAATATTGTAAGCTGGTGTACTTTAAACCTTTTGTTATGATTTTAAGCTTCTGCAGTATATTGATTAAATAGTGTCATCCTAGAGTTTTTAGTATGTATGGTGTACTGTTATGGAACCTTGTTATGACTTTAAGATATGAAGTAATGATTCAAAGCAACATTGATATGATTTTTTAGCGTGCATTAAATTCAAATGCTATGATATAGTTTTAGGTCATATTGGTGTTGTTTAATTACTGTTGTTATAGTTTTAACACCTTGTGGTATGCTTCTAAGCATGCTTGATATGGTTTATGTATTAAGTAGATTGTTAATGCTGTCTCATAGTTTTAAGATAGAATATATGATGTGCTTTTAAATCATGTTGTTGTGGTGGTTTTAGTTTATGGGAACCAAAGCGGTTATCGGGTTGTTTACGTGTTAATCGTGCTTGAGTTTTGAGTAAGTCAATTGTCAAGTTGCTACTTCAAGGTCACTTTTGTTCATAGGAAACATGAGGAGATAAATGTGGTGTATTTTGACATTGTTATAATATGTTTAGTTTGTCTAGTATGTTAGTGCATACGTTCATTTGATAACACCGTGCTATGGTTTTTAATATGACGTGTTATGGCTCTGATTGACATTGTTATAATATTTTTGGTTTGTCTAGTATGTCTCTATGGTTTTTTTTCATTGGATAACACCATGTTATGGTTTTTAATATGACATGTTACGGTTTTAATCGACGTTGTTATAACATTTGCAGTTTGTCTAGTATATCTTTGCATTTTTTTTCTTTTGATAATGCCATGTTATGGTTGTTAATGTAACATGTTATGGTTTCTATTGACGTGATGTTAATTCAACATCGATTCCCTCTCTTTTTTTTTACGAGTATTTACAGAGTTTTACTATGTGTATTCGCGTATTTTGACGATTCTTCTTTGTTTTCCTGAATTTCGATTCATTTACGTTCCGATTTGTTGATCAAACTTTCATATTCAGATACTTGTGAAATCCAATTTGAGATGTGGAAGTAATTGAAGAAATCGAACGTGAACAACAATTTCGTAAGTTCCTGGATACTTTTAATCCTTGTTGTTATACATGATTCTAAGTTTGTATAGTATATTTCTGCATTGTTACATTGAATCACATTGTGTTATGGTTTTTAATCTGCATAGTATACTTTTAACACTGGTTGTTATGATTAATTTCGGTTATAAGCTCTCCTAGTTATGACATTATGTTCTACTGTTATTCTTTTATATCAAACATTTATAGGTACATAATTGGAAACATGTTGTGATTCTAGCAACATTTTTATTGTATTTCACCTTTTCATCAGCATGTTAATTGAACCTTTTACATTATTCTGATTGAAATCCGGTGTGGTTATAAGCTGTCTCACTATGGTAGTAAGGCATGTTGTTGTAATTTGAAGTTTTGATGCTATGGATTTTAGTAATATCAGTTATTATTTTCATGTCGTCAATTGATATATTTTTTAGGTATACTGTTATAATTTTAATTGGTCATGGTATGTTTTACGTGATCGTATTATTATGGTTTAAGCATGTAGATGAACAAATTTTTTAAAAGAAATGTTTTTTTTCATAAACAAAAGGATTAAGATCAATAATTTTATCACTTCTACCTGTAGGTGAAGATGCTAGGTCGACTGCTATTTTCTGGAGAGATGGAATGACAAAGGATGACTACAAGTATCAGAAACATTTTGTTGCTTCAAAGATCACGAACAAGTTTACTCGCGAGAAGCCAATTTCAAAGATCCATATTCATTTTGCATAAGAAACACCACATGAACACTTGTAATTTTGTTGCTGTGAGAATACTAGTTTTAAAAACTCCAATTGACTGAATATTTCAGTCCTTACATGAATATAATGAAGCATTCAATTTTACACTAGTTGGCATGGTCTCATATATCTCATACAACAGTTGGTGTATTATAAGTACCCTTGTTGGGGTTTTATGTATCCAAGTTGTGGTTTTAAGTACCCATTATATGTTATTGTTCTAAAAACTCAAATTAAGATTTTAATGGAGAACGGTTATTAATTTTGTTGATTTGATAATACTAGTTGTAGAAACATCAATTGACTAAATGTTTTAATCCTTACATGAATGAACTATTTAATTTTGCACTAGCTCATTGCATGATGTCATGATTTTACGTTGCGCCTTAAATAAAGTATAACAAAAGATCTTAGAAGTATAATATCGAATGATAAAACAAATCATCGCTAACTCTTATGACAAACCCTTAAAACCGTAACATATATCTCTTATAACCTGTTGGTGTAGTTATCAATATTCTTATTGTGGTTTTAAGTACGTACAATTATGGTTTTAAGTACCCACCATTGTACGTGCTTCTAAGAAATCGCTTAAGAATTTAAATGGACATTTGTTATACTACTTCATAAATTAGACAGAATACTAAACTTCACCATACAATGCTTGCATGTTAAAACCAATTAAGACCATACACAAATTAATTATCCAATAACAAAGACTAATTCTTAATATCACACACTACTCGATCCAAAATAACATTCAACATGCACATGTTGTCCAACAATAGCAACATCTTGTATCTTAAAGCCATAATATCATATATATAATAAACTATAACCAGAACATATAAGAGTTACATATTAAACCACTGCTTTAAAACATACCCAAACTAATTGTTCAAAAAGACCAAAAGTAACTGCTCAAATTAGAAACTATTTTAAATAACATCCAGATAAAATAGTTTGTCCAGGACATTATTACAAATCCTACTTGTTCAAAATATTGTTGACTTTTAACGCAACTCGCAAACTATGTAGCTTCCGTTCAATTGTCCTCAACTCTTCATAATCTGAAATACCAGCAGCTACACAACCAGCAATTGTACCAACAACAGAGGCATCTTTCCTCTTATTTGATCTGCTCTCCTTATAGTGTCAAAAGCATCAACAACTAAAAAAAAGAAAAACGTAAAACATCAGCAGCACATTTAAAAGCACAATATCACCCTTTAAAAAAATAACATAACATGATGCCATATAAATATAGCACGACCCCTTAAAATCATAACACTACACCGTAATCCTTTCAGCAAGAAAACTAAAGTAGCATAACATTACACCTCCTAAAAATCATAACACAAGACCTTACATAGCATAACATGATCTCTTAAAAATACAACAACACAAATATCAGCATCTAATATCATAATATCCCCACTTAAATGAATTTCATAATCCCAACGACACTTAAAAACACACCAAAATTCATTATAAGCATACCAGAAACACTTAGTACTAAAAGAAAAAAAAATCAACAACCGAAACTAAGTTTAATAATAAGAATACTAGATACACTTAAAACAAAACCAAAATCCATCGGAAACAATATGAAAATACCATATAAGCATACCACAGACACTTAAAACCGTAACATACAAACACCTGAACCATAACATCACGCAAATAGAGCATATAATAGAATGAATACATCCACAAACACTTCAAAGCACAACAAAAAACAGATTCACAATATCAAAATTAACAACTAAACTAACATACCTTTACTGGAAGAATCAACTCTCCATCTTGAAAACTACTTCAACGGATTAGCAGCGTCTGGACACACCGAAAAAATCCTTTTGATCCTCTTCATCATGCTTCAAATCCCCAGATCTGAGAAGAAACCAAATTCGAAATCCTAGATCTCACAAAACATATTGAGAACACTAAATCCAACACAAAGGTAGCACAAACGAAGAAGAAAGGAGAACAATCGGCTCGTTTCTTCCATTGATCGGGAAAGTTTGAGATTCGGAAGCAGGAGAAGAAGACGGGAATTTGCAGAGAGAAAAAATGGATTTCACACAGTAAACGCTGAATTGTGTGTTTTGTGTGTAGATTGTTATATTTATTCTATTAAGAAAACCGGGTTTCCGTAAAAGCTCGGTCGGTCGGCCGGTTTAATCTCAAAACCAGCGAGTTTTGGGAAAACCAGCGAGTTTTTAGTAAAACCAGGACTTTCCATATTTTTAGGAAAGGTCGGCTTCCCCATAGACTTTAGCCTTTAAACAACAAGAAAAGACTAGAGAGAGGGGGGGTGACTAGTCTTTTCAAAAATTCGTCGTTTAAAAACTTTCTCAGAAAGTGCTTATTACTTTGCAGTAATGAGTTTGCTGATACTTAACTTTCTCAGCAAGCGCAAGTTACTTTACAGTAACTAGGTTTGCTGATACTTAAATCGGAGAGCGGAAGACTTTGATACAATAAGTGCTTTTTTAGTAAATGAAGGTTTCAGCTAGTGATGTGAGTGACTGTGTACAGATAGATATGATTTGTTGAAAACCAAGTACAGTAAGTAAATCACACAAACACTTTTATATTGGTATATGAGAGTGGTGTAATCTCTCAACTAATCCACTTTGTCCTTTCTAGGACTGAATCCACTAAGATAAGATTGAGGTTCCTTACAACACCTATCTAGAGCGATTCAAACAGAAACCAAAGCACACTTGCTTCGTCTCCAACCTAACTAGAGAACGTAACCTTGTTCTCCACCAAACTTGGTACTTTTAATCAGCAAAACTATGCTCGATTAAGTTCCCCCTGAATATCACGCCTGAAAGGGTGTATTTTCAGTTAGAGAGGTTTGGGATGAGATAACTTAATTATAACTTATTCAGTTACAACAAGTAATCTAAGAAACAAAACTTAGAATACTTTGCAGTAAACAAGTTTGATTGTTTCTGGTGTCAAGACTTGTTCTTGTTTGAAAGAAAGAAAGAACACTTAACTAATTTCTTAGTTGTGTAAATTCTACTTCTTCACAAGTAGCTTTTTCAAGCTTTAAGTCTTGGAACGGATCAATGGCAGTAAGAGTATTGAAGGCTATGTGAGTTTAAGCACAAGTGAGAGTATGATCACGTTGTTGACACACTTCAACTCTTTGCCGGATGACCTCTATTTATAGTGAAATAAGGAGCCGTTTGAATTTCAAATTCTACGGCTTCTGTTCCTTAAAATGTCACTATCTTGCTTTTGTACTTTCAGTAGCGTCCTTGTTTGTCTTCTAGTCTTCATGTCCTTCGCGTGCATGCTTTGCATTTAATTCTCTTTTGAATGAAATACAAACAGTAACATTGGAGCGCAAATACAAGTACTTTCAGCAAGAGGTCACATATGTTCCATCAGCAAGTGGTCAGTCTCAGTTTCAGCAAGCACAACCTACTCTGTCGTATAGATTTTCACTTATGCAATGCTGTTGCTGAAGTTTCCACTTTCTGAGCAACATGTGCCTTTGTAGATACCAGTCTTCAGAAATCTTCTAGTCTTCAGTCTTTGAAATCTTCAAGATTCTGAGCGGTTCTAAATGCTTCAATAGTTTGTTTGTAAAAACAAAGTACATCATCAGCAAATGCTTCAATAGGTTGTATTTCCTTTCAGAAAACAAGATACATCATAAGCGGTAAAACCAACCTATCTAGCACCTATTCTAAGTCTTCAGCAAACATTCCTCTTTTACAATGTCCTTAAAATTCTAAATTCCTATGGACCTTAAGAGTACTAGTTACTCGACTTTCTTTAATTTAGCATGGTTAATTGCTCATCAAAATTACAAGTTTCCTAACAAATTTCCCTATTTTGGATGTTAGCAATCCATGGCTAAATTAATTGTTACCCTTTTAGAGGTTTCTGATGTTGAATAAATCAGTTGATTAATGCAAGCATACTTGAATAATTAAACAGTAAGCATAAGTAAATTGCATAATCAAAAACCAATAAGAGTCAAAAGCTTTATTGCTGATAGTTATCTTTCAGAAGTTTACAGGAAAGAGCAGAGATAACTAAACAAAATCAGCAAACAAAACTTTAACAAAACTACTACAGAGAGTTAAGCTCTTCCAGAAGATTTTCTCAAAATCTCTCTTACACTCTTCTCAGCAAGTGTAGTAAATTCAATACAGTCCTTCTCGTAGTTCTCAAGCAGCCTACGGACTTGTAATTGAAGAATCCTTGCATTTTTGCAGGCAGTATGATGATGCTTTTCAGCATTCATTTCCATGTAGTGAGTTACCCACAAATGCATGCCCCAATTGCTGGCATGGAGAAGCTGTGTATCTGAAATGCTTTTAGGATGAATCTTTCTTAGCCAGAGAAGATCTTCTTCTTGATCCTTAGCAGTGAGATAGAAGTACTCATAAGGAATCAATCCAAGTCTCTTCTTTGTTTTCTTGGTTACTGGGTCAGAGTAATAAGCAATGCCAACTGGTTTTATCAAATCTGGTTCTTGTCTTATAGACTTACCAATTGTAGTTCTTCTTACTGAGACTTCAAGATTCAACCATCTCCTAGCAATATTTTTTGGGAGGGACTCAGCCCTTTCTTTCCTTTTTACCTTGAGTTCAATCCATGTGAACATTTGGTTCAAAATGGCTGTAGGAAAGAACTCATTCACCAGCAAGTCTTCCAGCTTTAAGATCCAGCAACCATGAACGTTTCTGATCACGTTCTGAGTAGTTTCATCATTACTGGTCTTTGTATATTCGATGCCGGAGCCAATAGCAATGCTGGCCAGCCTCTTTTCTTCCTGTCTTTGCCTTCTTCTTCTTGACTATGCATTGTCTTGATCTCTTGCTGAAGATCTTGAGTCAGAAGAGAAATGCTTTGATTGGCCAGACATAGTTAAGGTTGTAATTGGTTTAGCTCTTATGGCTTGAGCTATTGTCTGATTGTCATCATCATCTTCATTCAGATCTTGATGAATTTCAGTGTGGCAATAACCTTGAGTTTCAGCAACAGTTTTTTTTTCTTTTTGGGACTTGCTGAATTTAACTCAGATTCTGCTTGCCTTTTAGAACTTTGCTCTTTTTCAGCAAGCGTTCTAAGGGCAGTGGCTCATCAACAGTAGGAGGGGTTTGGTTTCTCTTTCTGGTACTTCTCTTTTCCCCCTTAGACATGGATTGCAACATCGGAGTGATGTGCAGAGAATAGAACTCATTGCAGTTTTCAGTAAGAGTACTTAAGTTGTTGTATTTCATGATGATTTGTTGCTGATCAGAAGTCATCTTTGACAACTCTTTTTGAATACTCACCATGTTCTCTTCATGTCTTTTCTCTGTTGCGGCCTTATCTTCCATGAAAGTCTAAGCCTTTACCAATGCGGTCTCTGCTAACCGGAGTGCTTGACTTACATCTTCTTCATAGCTCTTGTGATAAAGACTGATGTCTTTCTGAGCTATTGTAAGAGTAGTAGTGCGTCTCAGCACTGTAGCCAATATTTTTCCAATATCAAGCGGGCTCTCAGCAAGCAATGCCTCATCTTCTGCTTTGCAGGCATCATGGACTTTCTTCAGTGCCAAAATTCTAGGAGTAAACTCCTCAACTCGTGGGAACGGCACTAGGTTTGGGGTCAAGGAATGAACTTTTAGTTCTGAAGCAAACTGATCATCTTTCATCAGCATTCTCCTCTCAGATCATCGTCTATATCATTTATATAGTCAGGAGGAGGAATTTGAACCACTTTGGGGTCTCTCTTGGATTGTTCATCCTCGTTTGCTGATAGATCATCTTCATCCTCAAATTCATCAAGGTCAGCAACCTTGGAACCTAAGTCAGCAGCTTCATTTCATTTTGGTTGAGTGGTTGTTGATGGCAACGGTTCAGACTCAACAACTGGAGTTTCACCAGTAGTTAGTTTTATTTGAGTAGTTGCTGAGGGCAACGTTTGAGACTCAATTACTGGAGTTTCGCCAGTAGTTAGTTTTAATTGAGTAGTTGCTGAGGGCAACGTTTGAGACTCAATTACTGGAGTTTCGCCAGTAGTAAGTGGAAGGGAGGGGACTTCCTTTGGTTTTACTCCTGAAGATTGACCAATTTCTAGATCCTGCGTATGCCTTGCATGGATCATGAGACTGTTTTGTAGAGCGCGTTGGTAATCTTCATCCATTTCATCTTCATCATCAAGGTTTGCCTCAGTGACCTTGGCATCAGAAAGTTGGCTCTTGCCATGTTTCAAGGCAGCTCGCTTTCTAGCATATTCTTCTTCAGTATCAGCACCTTGTACAGGTGCTTGATTTTCAGCATCAGCAGGTTGAGATTCATGCTGAGGTTGTGGTTGTTCAGCTTGCTGATTGTCTTGTTGATCATTTTCAGCAACTGTCATTTTTTAGTCCACCAGCATCAGGACTAGGACCTTGATTGTCATCATCGTCGTCCTTTTTATCCTTTGAATCTTTCCCTTCATCATCACTGGGATCAGTTGGAATGTTTTCATCTTCTTCCTCTTCATCATCATCAGTCAGAATTACTAGCTCGAGATGCTTGTATAAAGAAACACTCGTTTCTTCCTCTTCCTCATTTATTTTGTGGGTATCAGCCACCACGGGTACAAATAAACCCTTGAGCATCACAGCTTGTTCAGCTGGAGAGGCACTCTTGAATTTTGCCTTCATATTCTCTCTGATTTGAGCAATCAGATTTGAGCTCATTAGCTGAGAATATGACATGTCTTCAGGAAGTATGGAGTGGACAAACGTCTCGAGCTTCAGCAGAGAAGATCTCTTTTTCTCATTTGAAAGCTGAAGAAGGAGATCAGAAAAATCCATTCTTCTGTACCTTTGCCAGTTGCTGACAGATTTAGCAACTCTTGACAAAGTTGTTCTTTTGAAGTTCAAGTACAGTTCCTCAGAACTCACTTGTGGATCTTCAGTGATCAGCACCACTTCAGTGGTCTCCTTTAGAGCCTGAAAAAGAACAATATTTAGATCAGGAGAGGTTTGGATAATTGCTTTAGAGTTCAAAGCTGAAACATGAATTACCTGCTGAGATTCAGCAAGCTCATGTTGTACAATTTCCATTCCTTGAGGAGCTTGAGTAGCATCCTCCATTTGTTCATCCTAAAATAAATTTGAGTTAGATACAAGTACTAAGCTCTCAAACTTAGTATTATTACCAAAAACTTTAACTACCTGCTGAGCATGGAGTGTTGATTCTGGTGCAGAGGCTTCAGCAACCATCAGACTTGCATCTTGAGAAGTCTGTAGAGATATCATAATATTAGCA
Source organism: Plantago ovata (assembly GCA_028274465.1). Classification (NCBI taxonomy): domain Eukaryota; kingdom Viridiplantae; phylum Streptophyta; class Magnoliopsida; order Lamiales; family Plantaginaceae; genus Plantago; species Plantago ovata. The sequence continues at coordinate 23,198,966 of CM051458.1, forward strand.
AAAGAATAAGTTTCAGAAAGTGAAGTTTTACTGATGGTTGAGTTATCTACCTGCTGAAGAAGGACAGGTTGTGGCTCAGTCCTTTCAGCATTAACGGTTTCTTCATTTTCTGGGACTGTTTCTTCAGCAGACTTCTTGGCTTGCTCTGTTTGAGAAAGCTGCGCGGTTTCAGTAATCTCCCTTGTCTCTGAAATGACAAGTTGAGCAGAAGCATCTTGACCTTTAAGCTCACTGCTTGTCATGAAGACATCAATGGATTTGTTGGATGATTCTTCAATCTCCAACTCCATTTGTTGGCTTATAGCTTCCAGTACAAGCTGGACTTTGTCAATTGATGTCTTTGGTGAACTTGGGCCAGTATTCTCAGCATCACGAGATGCGTCGTTGAATAATGCTTCTTGTGTTTCTTCAGCAACTTCTGGAACTTGAACCATTGCTATCTCAGCAACTGGTTCTTCAGCAATTGTGGTTTCAGCAACTTGATGAGTTGCTTGTTCAGCAACCATCTTTTCAGCAGCATCAGTAAGTGCCGCAGTTCTCAGATCATAAGATCCTCCTTGATCTCCCAATGAATCATTGTCATAACCATTTGACAATTCATTAACCTCAATGTTATCTTCTTGTTCTTGGATTTTCTCGAGTTCTATCTCATTTCTACTATGTTGTTTGAAGACATAATCATCTTCCAGAAAGGCAGCCTGTCTGGAAACAATCATGTTATGTTCCTCAGGCAAATAGATGTAGTAACCCTTGGTTTCCTTAGGATATCCAATAAAATAACATTTCTCACTTTTGGGTTCCAGTTTCCCTGCGAGCATTCTTTTCACATATGCCGGACAACCCCAGGCATGCATATGTGAAAGACTTGGATTTTTGCCATACCATAACTCATACGATGTTTTCTCGATTGATTTGGATGGAACCCTATTCAGAATATAGATTGAGTCTAGTAACGCGTATCCCCATAAGAAGATTGGAAGAGTTGTGAAATTCATCATGGATCTTACTATGTCTAACAAAGTTCGATTTCTTCTCTCAGAAACACCATTCATTTGTGGTGTTCCTGGTGGAGTCCATTGTGATTGAATTCCATTAAGCTTTAAGTAATCCAAAAATTCCTTACTTAAGTATTCTCCTCCTCGGTCTGATCGAAGAGTCTTAATACTTCTTTCAAGTTGTTTCTCTACTTCAACCTTATACTCTTTGAATTTCTCAAAACCTTCAGATTTGTGTTTCGTAAGATACACATAGCCAAACCTAGAGAAATCATTGGTAAAGATTATGAAGTAAGAATACCCACACCTAGCTTGAGTTTTGAAAGGTCAACACACATCAGAGTGAACTAACTCAAGTACTTGTTTAGCTCGAGTACCTTTTCCCGAAAAAGGTTTCTTGATCATTTTTCCTTTAAGACATGATTCACAATTCCATATGATTCAAAATCAAAAAGTGCTAAATAGTCTAACTTTCTTAACCTTGCAATTCTTGTCTCATTAATGTGACCAAGTCTACAATGCCACAAGTAAGTGATATTTCTTGAATTATCAAGCTTTGGTCGTTTGTTTTGTATATGAAATAAATTATGCCTACATTCAAGTAAGTACAAACCATTCATAAGAGGAGCATTTCCAATATAAATACCATTATGCGTGGGAGCCAGATGCACCATGCGTGGTCACAACTCCATCAACAATTGCCTTCGGGAAGTCTCTCTTCCAGTGTCCTTTCTGCTTGCAGTAAAGACACGTCTCCTTCTCCATGTTCACCTACCTTCTTCTGATTTTCAGCCTTGCGCTTAAAAGCCTTAGCCTTAGGTCCAACCTTTGGCTTCTTGGTTTTCTTAGCCTTACCATTTGAGCCATAGCCCTTAGGGTGAGCCTTCGCAGATGATCCAACCAGCATAACAAACTTCCTCTTAGGTTGAGCCTGTTCATAGGTCTTAAGCATATTATGGACTTCAGGAAGTGTAGCATCTTTGGCATTCATATTGTAATTCATGATGAATGTGGAATATGAATCCGGCAATGATTAAAGGATGATGATAACTGAAACACGGTTCTCAAATTTGATTCCAACAGTTGCCAGTTTCTCAATGAGTCCAATCATCTTGAGCACGTGTTCAGATACATTCCCTCCTTCAGACATCCTCATTTTGAAGATTTCTCTAAGAAGATCAAACTCAACACTCTTAGAAACAGTTCCAAAGAGGCTTTTGAGGTGCTCGAGCATTTCATATGGAATCATGTTTTCATGTTGTCTTTGCAGCTCAATAGTCATTGCAGCTAGCATAACTAGGGCCGGGCATAATAACCGAAAACCGGAAACCGATCCGAAAAACCGAACCGAACCAATCCGATCCAACATCTTCGGTTAAGTTCGCGGTTCATTACTTTGACAGATTTCGGTTTTCGGTTCGGTTTGGTTAAAAAACCGCGGTTTATCGGATTAAACCGATCCGATCAATATTATTATTATTTTTTTTATACAAATTATATATACGGCACTCCAGTCTTCTCCTCATTTTTCAACACTAATCGACTAAACACCGCCCCCTTTCCCTCTTTACGCAAACGGCAAAACCTATTTGTGGCAAAAAACTGTTTGATTTGGATATTTGCTGCCTGCCTATTTGATGGAAAATTCAAAAAAAAAAAAAAAAAAAAAAAGGAAAGTTCGGATTATTCGGGTTAATCCGAAACCGAACCGATAATTTTCGGATCAAACCGAAACCGATCCGAAATTTCTGTTCGGTTTTCGGATTGGACAAAATTTTACTGTTCGGTTCGGTTTTGAACCGAACCGCCCCATTCCCAGCCCTAAGCATAACACACTGTGCATTAGCAGCATCATCTTTGTGCTTCTGGTGAGCAGCTTTGTCAAACTTAGCAAGCTCAGCAGCAACAGTAGGAGTGGGGATTGGCCCGTCCAAGACGTACTCAATGTTCTCTTGCCTAAGAACCAAACGAATGTTACGGATCCAATCCATAAAGTTTGGACCAGTAAGAGTGCATTTCTCCAAGATCATTCTTATGGATAAATTGGCCATCTTTTCAGACCTAGAGAAGTAAATAAATAAAACTGAAATTAATACTCCAAAATAATTTTTATGATCACAATCAGCGACTAAATAAACTAAGACTTTAGCTTTATTTAGTTCTCACTATTTTCATATACTCCTGACCCCTTTAGAGAGTAGGAACCATTATTTTACAACAGTTGTAGTGAGCCAAGATCCATGCTTGCACTATTATAGCCCCAGCTATGGCTGATCACTATAATAACCAAACAGGTAGGTCTCCAAACCAATTGTACAATAAAACTATTGGTTGATCAAAACCATTTTGATCGATGTCCAAAATATGTCTGACGCTATGGCGACTCGACATAATTCAAGTAAGTCATAACCATCACACGGCACCAACAATGGCCCTATGAAGACAACTTTCTTACGGCAAACGGAGTAAGCACTATGGTGCATATTACCCACGAGATTAGTAAGTCCATTTAACTTTCAATTATGATGGGTGACATCATGCGATTTAATCGAGACTTAAATTAATTGGGGAATATTTAAATGGGGTATTTAATCGCTTGACCAAGATCCCTAACATGCATCACATAATGGGTGCCGCCTACCCAAGGCTCATGCAATGCGGTGCAACAAGTAATGAGTGTCCGCCTACTCATACATATCAATTGCGGACTAGCAAGTAATGGGTGCCGCCTACCCATGCATATGACAGATGCGGTCCGGAAACTAATGGGTGCTGCCTACCCATACAATAAATGCGGACTAACAGTATTTAAATATAATATTTAAATATTAAATTGCTCATGTAGACATTGTACACATGTGATACAACCATGTTGGAGCATACAAGTAGTTGTTGTGGATTATTATCATTATATGTAAGTCATAAATCTAATTTATAAATTCTCTAAAAATTTCCAAAATCTTTAAACAAGTTTTAATAATAATATAATCTTCCAAAGCATTACATTACTATTAAAACATAGTTTATAAACTATTTATAAACTAACAACATGTTACTAAATATTATAAACTTATATTTATGTCTCTAAACATTTTAATCACCTTCCAAAAGTATTAATAGGGGTTAAATATAATTTATAAACCATTTATAATTAAAAAAGGGAAAATCTTCAAAACCCCCCGGGGCCTCTGGACGTTAGCCTCCCATGGGGGAGCTAACCGCCTCCCATTACCAGAGAGGCATTAGCCTCTCGGGTTGTGAGAGGCACAGGGGGCGGTCCGCCCCTCAACCACAGAGAGGCCAAGCCTCTCGGGTTGTGGGAGGCGGACCGCCTCTCACAGGGGGCGGTCCGTCCTACGCTCCAAGAGAGGCCAAGCCTCTCGGGTGGTGGGAGGCGGACCGCCTCTCCCAGGGGGCGGTCCGTCCCTCACCTCCAGGGTGCGTTTGAGCGTTTTTTTCCTTTTTTGCATCATTCCTTTTCATGGTCCAGTAACTCTTCTCCATAACATTTTAGTTTGATTCGAGGTTTGTGTTACAAAGCTTGAAATTATCATTAAAGGAGTTTCAAAACTCCATAAGCCACAAACCAAATCAACTATGTTTCTTAAAAGGGACAGAGGAGAAGAGATTGAAACTAAAGAAAAGAATGATGGTGGTAGGGATCCAAGCTCCGGTTGAGTACCATCTCCATCCTTGCCAGTTTCTTTCCAACGGAAACATAGTAGCCAAGCTACTAATGTGATTTATTTCCTTCCTTTAAATCTGATATAAAGAATCTCGAAATAAAATTACATACAATAATAAAACCCATGTTTTGTTTTCTTTTCCTTTCTTAAATCCAATTAAAAATCTGGAAATTTTAAACATAAACATACATATAATAATGGGTAATTTTCATACAGACCCCCTGTTAGTTTCATCAATTACGAATCTTCCCCTGCTAGTTCAACAATAAAATATTTTCCCTCGTTAGTGAAAAACAATTACATCCAGCCCCACCACTTTGACTTTCGGCGAATTAAGGGCTGGAAATGACGAATTTGCCCTCATTTAAAATTCAGATTTCAGAAACACCCAAACACAATCAACTTTCCTTTATTGCACATTTGACTCCAAAATTTCTAATTTTACAAAATTAACCTACACAATTTTTAAAATTTCAACATCATCCAAATATTTTTGTAAACAAGTCCCTACACATTTTATATCTCAATATCAACCCCATAATATTAAAATAAATAAATAAATAATAATAAGAATTCTAAAAAATAATTTAAAATTAATAAAAAAAGAAAAAAAAGCTCCGACCAGAGCTGGCAGTGCTGGTCGGAGCTGTAATTAGCTCTGACCGGAGCTATTTACATCTTCGATTGGGGCTGAAAACAGCCCCGATCGGAGCTGTAAAATAGCTCCGATCGGAGCTAGCTCCCGATTGGGGCTGTAATAGCTCCGATTGGGGCTGTTGTACAGCTCCGATTGGGGCTGAAACAGCCCCAATCGGAGCTATTACAGCCCCAATCGGAGCTAGCTCCGATCGGAGCTATTTACAACTCCGATTGGGGCTGAAAATAGCTTTTCAGCCCCGATCGGAGCTGATTTACAGCTCCGGTCGACGGAGCTGTGTGGGGACAACTCCGGTACCGGAAATATTCCGGTACCGGAGTTTAGAGTTTGAAGAAGAAGATGATTAATGAAAAAAAAAGGGAAAAAGGAAAAGAAAATATTGAAAAAAGAAAAAGGAAAAGATAAATGAAAATGAAAAATATTGGTAAGGGCATGTTTGGGGAGAGAACATTTGTAAGTTGGTCAATGATGAATGTGTATTTTACACTTTAATTCAAGTCTTTTTCACCTATTTTAGCTATCCTCTATGTTAATTTAGCTATATTTTAATGCATTTTATTAGAATAGTGTCACGTTTCCCTTTAGATTTTATTTTACAGGTTTTGGTTGAAATTCGAAGATTTCCGGGCAATTATATTGAAATTGACAAGGAATTGGTGTTCCAGAAGCCTATTTGGAGTATCTGAAGGTTTCCGGATAGGATTTGGAGTCTAAGGGCCGAATCTGGAGGTTAGAAGGCCATTAGAAGTCAGAAACCGAGTCCGAAAAGGGGAAGAAATCCAAAACCGCGTCGAAAACGCGGAATTCCGCGAAAAAAGCGTCGGGCGAACCGTCGCGCATTATACTCCATGTCATTGCTTTATTTCGTTGATCAGGCACAGCCTAAATTCTCGTATGTTGTATTAATTATTATGCACAATTGGACACTTTTCGACCATCAGACCAATTATCTTCGTAGTGTTGAATAATCACGGAACACAGTAGGACAATAGTGATAGACTTGTCAGACCAATTATCTTCGTAGTGCTTAATATTTGCAACAGGACACTAGATTGATTCAAAGATCTCTATGCAAGACCGAGGAATTTATGCATGATTATCGACCCGTTATGTTAAGAAGGATCATACTATCACCAAACTCCATTATCTGCTAGAAACTCCCTTTTGCTATCTGTCTGATGTTTTATATTCTCTTGTTAAATAGATAAAGCTAGTTATAGTCCTGAGAGAACGACACTCGAGTCATTCTACTGCTACACTACGGTTTTCGTTGTAGTTGTGGATTGCCTTTGGCTTAATTACAAATTTATTTGCTTGAATTCGGAGCACGACATCCGCGTATGCAAGAACTATGGGCATGGGGCTCATATGTGTAGATCGGAGCTGGCATACGATGATGGCAACTGGGCTCGAGGAGGCGAAGAAGAAGCCTTTGCTACGGAGTTTGGCACTCAAGAAGTTAGCTACGGACAAGACGGTAGGAATCCTCGAGGTGGATTTTGGAGAAGAGGATACCGTAACAATCAAGGATATGCACCGGCTAACCAAACTTATGGACCTAACCAAGACCGTAGTAGGCTAAACTATGGTAATGATCACCGCGAAAACCCCGCTCCGAAAGAGCCACCGAAGTCGAAGTCGGCTCAACTGATGGAGAACTTGCAAAAGATGGTTGATCACACACAAAGTTTTCTGAAACGTTATGAAGAAGATTCTGAGAAGACTAGGGCAAGGGTCGATAGGTTGGAAGAGAGCACTAGGCTTGCCCATCAAAAGATGCAAGAATTGATCGACCGAGGAGCAAGTAGGGAACAAGACAAGCTGCCTAGCACCACTGAGAAGTCGATGTCCATTACCTTAGTGGGTGATCTACATGTTGAAATCACCATTAAGAAGGTTGCTAAGTGCGAGAGTTGCAAGAGGGAAATGCCCCCACCAGCCGAAGAAGAAGAGAAGGACCTTGGTACTAATGAGGGTGAAGAGGAGCAAGAGGATCCCGAGCCACTCACTCAAAGTTTCGATGTTAAAGTCGGGATTGGGGAGCTCGAAGATGTCCGAGCCACACTAGACACAGGATCCTACTCTAATGTGCTCCCTTTGAACGTTTTCGAAAAGAGTAACCTTGGAGAACTAACTGTGCATAAGGCTATTGTGCAACTGGCGGATGGATCCCTTGTGAAATCCGAAGGCGTTGTGAAGAATGTATTAGTCAAAATTGGTGCAGCTTCTGTCTACACCGATTTTGTAATTATGCCGGCGTCAGCACCAGGAACGGGGGATGTGGACGAACATTCTTGACTAAGCTACGCTCCGTGATGAACATCTACCAAAGAACTTGCACTATTGAAGTGGATGGCAAGCAACATGTGTTGCACGCCATATCTGATCCACCTGATCCACCTGGTACTTCTAACACTATTGATTACAGTGGTCTTAATTATTATGCACAATTGGACACTTGTCGACCATCAGACCAATTATCTTCGTAGTGTTGAATAATTACGGAATACATTAGGACAATAGTGATTGACTTGTCAGACCAATTATCTTCGTAGTGCTTAATATTTGCAACAGGACACTAGATTGATTCAAAGATCTCTATGCAAGACCGAGGAATTTATGCATGATTATCGACCCGTTATGTTAAGAAGGAACATACTATCACCAAACTTCATTATCTGCTAGAAACCGCCTTTTGCTATCTGTCTGCTGTTTTATATTCTCTTGTTAAATAGATAAAGCTAGTTATAGTCCTGAGAGAACTACACTCGAGTCATTCTACTGCTACACTACGGTTTTCGTTGTAGTTGTGGATTGCCTTTGGCATAATTACAAATTTATTTGCTTGAATTCGGAGCACGACATCCGCGTTCATCAGTCAACATTTTTTGATAAAATGGGGCTAGATGTAATTGTTGAACTAGCAGGGGAAGAAACGTAATTAGGTTCAGTAGTGGGGGTAGTTTTTTATAAATTTCCCTATAATAATCCACAACAACAATAATTATAAATCATAAATGAATATAGTCATGATTCAGCCTAGCTCTGATACCAATGTTAGTTAACAGTGAGAAGAAATTGCCTCTAAGACTAAGCAGCGGAAGTTTAAAAATTTTGATCTCACTAAACTGATATGACTATATTACATTTATTAAGCTAGGAGATATCACTTACGTGTCCTCCAGCAGATAGGCAAATTCACCAGGCTGTTCCTCAATCTCCAGACAGAGCCTTGCAATCTCTTCGTCCGGCTGGTTGATATCTTCTTCGTCAGAGATGAAATCTTCGTCAACAGAATCTCCAAGATGGCTCATCAACAGGTTGATTACTTCCTTCGACCTTGGTATCCACGTGCAGTGATTTCTATCAAGAACGCTAGGAGGTTCTTCTGTTTGAGCTAATAGAGAGAAAGAATATTTTCTTTCTGACTTTCCGAGAGAAAGTGTTTTCACGTGTGTTGGAATAGAATGAAAGACTTTTTTCTTTCGTTCTGATTTAATCAGTAAGTTTGTTTAGAATATCATGTAAGATTTCTTATCCCAGCAAATCTAATTGACTAGGAGACTTCAAAAGTCATCAACAAATCTAACAAACAGATAAATCAAATTACTAAAAGAAAGAATTAAAAGAAAACAGGAAAAATAAAATAAAATAAATAAACAGAATACATTGCTGCCCCATGCCAAAGTCTTCAATTAATTAATTAAATCCAATTCAATTAAATTAATTATATTTCTAAAATATATATTCCATATATAATGAATTAATATTAATCTAATTAATAATAATTCCATTATATTTATATATTGTAATTCAACATTAATCTAATTAATATTTAATCCTATATACATAGCTCGTTTGTAGAAACACCACCTTGAAGTGTGACCCATAGGGCCTTGCATATTAAGCAATAATCTAATTAAGGTCATAATAAATTCCTAGACAATTTATCAGACAATATTAATATGCAAAGAACATTCGTGAGGAAAACAAACCACCTGTAGTGTAGGGTACTTTGATGATACGGTCCCTTCATTCACGAATACTCGAATGAGTCTAGAATATGGTTATGTGTCTATTCTAATAACTCCATTCATGATTTCTCAATCTTATTAGTCGATCTATGAATTATGTCCAAACACCATTTTGACATATTCACATACGGTGGCCATCGGTTTTGTGATCGCACTAAATATGAGAAGTGAGTATTCTCTCCTTGTATCTATTACGGAGGAATGAATCCTATCTTGTCCCAATCACTCACACCATATGCTTTCTAATGTACCCAACGCATGCCGTATCTACCCTACTTTAAGAGTGCAAGCGTTGCGCATGGTCAAAGTACATTATTTCACATATGATGTAGTATTGACCTCAAGTCTAAGGACTACTAACATCACCCTACACACCGATACTACCATAGACACTTAAATAGCTTTACCAAATGGTTTCTCGGTCGGGTATGCCAACACTCTCCAAAGTGTCCATATGTTCATTGTGAATAACCAAGTTCATTCGTAGCAGTGAGACCTACTACATCCTCGAAAAATCTAATGCACCATATGCTAGCTTCAATCGCATCATTGATATCCCGTATCTCAATGACCTTCAGCTAGTGGCTTATTTTAGGACTTAATTATTGACACACAAGCTCCAACTAACTTGGTGATTACCTTAAGTCCTTGGGAACATTTTATCGAATAATTCAAACAACCAAATAATATATTTATAAAAATGTAATGCCAATTGTATTTAATAATGTATAAATAAATGAACATAAATAAATAACAATAACTGAATGTGATCAAGTACATATCGTCCCTATCGTAGGTTGTCTCTAGGACATATATACTTTCAATCTCCCACTTGGCCTAGAGCCAATCACCTACGTGTCTAACACCTATGTTGTTGAAATGTCTAACATGTTTGTCAATGTTCAACACTTTGGTGAAAGGATCTGCCACATTTTCCTCAGTGGAAACTCGTTCTATAGATACTTCTCCTCTAGCTATCATCTCTCTAATTAGATGATACTTCCTAGGTACATGCTTATTCTTGTTAGTGGATCTTGGTTCCTTTGCTTGTGCAACAACGCCTTCGTTGTCGTAGTAGACCGTTATAGGACTACTATTAGGAACTACCCCTAGTTCCTTTAGAAATTCTGAATTCCAGACAGCCTCCTTTGAGGCTTCTGCAGCAACAATGTACTCGGATTCGGTTGTAGAATCAGCAAAGGTGGATTGCTTTGACCTCTTCCAAGTGACGGCTCCACCATTGAGTGTAAACACATACCCAGTTTGTGATTTGTAGTTGTCTGGGTTCGACTGGAAACCAGCATCGGCATAACCACTCATTCACAACTCTTGTTGTCCACCATATACAAGAAAGGAATCTTTAGTTCTTCTAAGATACTTAAGAATTGCTTTCACAGCTGTCCAGTGTTTCATACCTGGATTCTGTTGGTGTCGACAAGTACAGCTAAGTGCATAGGCCACATCCGACCTTGTACTGTTCATGGCATACATGATAGATCCAATAGTTGATGCATATGGGACCCTTTTCATGTGTTCGATCTCCTCATCAGTAAAAGGACTATCCTTCGTAGTGAGAGCGACGCCATGTCTAGCTGGTAAGAAACCTTTATCGGATCCATCCATATTAAAGCGTTTCATTATCTTGTCGACATATGTGGATTGTGACAACCCTAACAATCTTCGGGATCTATCCCTATGGATTTTGATTCCAAGAATGTAACAGGCTTCACCTAAATCTTTCATCGAGAAAGTCTTAGATAACCACTCCTTTGTGGATCGTAACATTTGGACATTGTTTCCCATGATTAATATGTCATCAACATATATAACCATGAAAACAATTCCAGCATCACTGCGTTTAACATAAATGCTTGGATCTTCCGCACATCTGATGTAGTCAAACGATTTGACTGCTTCATCAAACCGAATATTCCAACTCCTTGAGGCTTGCTTTAGTCCATAAATGGATTTCTTTAGCTTGCAAACTAATTTGGGATTTGAATTAGATGTAAAACCTTCAGGTTGTATCATATACACCTCTTCCTCGAGATTTCCGTTAAGGAAAGCAGTTTTCACATCCATTTGCCAAATCTCATAATCATAGTATGCTGCTATAGGAAGTAAAATTCGAATAGACTTAAGCTTGGCTACTAGTGAAAATGTTTCGTCATAATTGATACCATATAGTTGATTATAACCTTTCGCCACCAGCCTAGCCTTGTATGTCTGTATGTTGCCATTAGCATCTGTTTTCCTCTTGAAAACCCATTTGCAACCGATAGGTCTAACCCCTTCCGGTGCATCAACCAAGTCTCATAGTTGATTTTCATACATTGAGTCTATTTCGGATTTCATGGCTTCTTGCCACCTTCTTGAATCAATGTCCAACATTGCTTCTTTGTAAGTCTTAGGGTCATATTTGTGAGATACGTCAAGTTCAAACTTGTCATCTGATGAATGTGTATTTTACACTTTCATTCGAGTCTTTTTCACCTATTTTAGCTATCCTCTATGTTAATTTAGCTATATTTTAATGCATTTTATTACAATAGTGTCACGTTTCCCTTTAGATTTTATTTTACAGGTTTTGGTTGAAATTCGAAGATTTCCGGGCAATTATATTGAAGTTGATAAGGAATTGGTGTTCCAGAAGCCTATTTGGAGTATCTGAAGGTTTCCGGATAGGATTTGAAGTCTAGGGGCTGAATCTGGAGGTTAGAAGGCTACTAGAAGTCAGAAACCGAGTCCGAAAAGGGGAAGAAATACAAAAACGCGTCGAAAACGCGGAATTCCGTGAAAAACTCTCCGGGGCGAACCGCCCCAGAGGTGGGGCAAACCGCCCAGTGTGTGGGGCGAACCGCCCTACAGTATTTCGGGGCCTATATATAGTTGCTCAGGTTTCTCCGAAAATTATATCTTTCCAGACCTACTTTCTCACCTCTCTCTATAGTTTTAGGTAGGAACTTCCCGGGGCCTGTCCTGGGAGTTCCGTAGCTTAGGGGATACTTTTTCATAGCGGATTGGAGCTCGTAGGATCGCAATTCTTCGGAGATTGACAACCTTCGGTAACTTGTATTTTACAGTTTAATCTACTTATTTTATATATCTTTCAATATGTTTTCTTCTATGATTTCTATTGATTGCATGCCTATTATGAGTAGCTAAACTTATCGTTGGTGGTAGTATGTGAATTCTTAGCGAAGGGAAGATAATCATGCTAATGGCTATATCGCGCATTATACTCCGTGTCATTGCTTTATTTCGTTGATCAGGCATAACCTAAATTCTCGTATGTTGTATTAATTATTATGCACAATTGGACACTTGCGACCTGTTCGGGAGTTTATCTTCGTAGTGTTGAATAATTACGGAACACAATAGGACAATAGTGATTGACTTGTCAGACGAATTATCTTCGTAGTGCTTAATATTTGCAACAGGACACTAGATTGATTCAAAGATCTCTCTGCAAGACCGAGGAATTTATGCATGATTATCGACCCGTTATGCTAAGAAGGACCATACTATCACCAATCTCCATTATTTGTTAGAAAAACCCCTTTTGCTATCTATCTGCTGTTTATATTCTCTTATTAAATAGATAAAGCTAGTTATAGTCCTGATAGAACGACACTCGAGTCATTCTACTGCTACACTACGGTTTCGTTGTAGTTGTGGATTGCCTTTGGCTAAATAACAAACTTATTTGATTCGCTCGGAGCACGACATCCGCGCGTTCATCAAATTGGCGCCGTTGCCGGGGACTATACTCATTTTTTCTGTTTAATTTGTTTATATTTACAGCTTTAGATTCCTAATTCTACTAGTTTTAGTTTTCCTTTTTAATCTCTCCCTGATACTGCTTTCCTAGTCTGTTTCTAATTCACCTTTCCTAGTCTGTTACAGATAGTGTATGCCGCATACACGTTCTGCAGGAACACCGCTTGCTGATTCAATTGCTGAGATCGACAGAGTCTACCACCAAAGAAGGCGACTACTTGAAAGGCGCGCACTAGAGGAAATAAAGGAAATAGAGGAAACCGATTTCTCTGAATCTCTACTTAGTCTCTTCAAGGAAATCGACGGAATGGCAGAAGCTAGACCACTGAAGGCATGGGTTCAACCCACCAAGGATCGTATGAAGGGACCGGCGATAGTTCTTTCGTCTGCAACCCGAGATCTGGAAATCAAGAACCACGCATTCCAACAACTTCCGAGGTTCTATGGCTTATCAAGGGAAGATGTGATGGGGTACTTGCACGATATCGATGATTTTGTCAACCAACTCCCACGACCCGGAGCTGAAATAACAACGGATGAGTTGAGGATGAAGGTTTTTGCTATGGGGCTTGGCGACAGAGCCAAGTCATGGTTAAGTTCTCTTCCAGCAGGCTCGCTGGACACTTGGGAGAAGGTTTTTTCAGCTTTCATGGAGAAATACTTCCCTCACACCTTGACTACCGCGCTTAAGGCGCAGATCACTGGATTCAAACAGGACTATGATGAGACCATCTACACCGCGTTCGAGAGGTTCCAAGATCTCACGAACAAGTGCCCTCACCATGGTTTTGAACTTTCCGACCTAGTCCAACACTTCTACAATGGACTAACCTTCGAGAACCAACAAGTGGTGGATTTCCAATGCCGAGGCAATATTTGGGAGGAAACCGCAGAAGCCGTCTGGGCAGTTTTCGAAAGGCTTGCTAAGGGTTCGCAGTTCAAGGACCCAAGAGCAATGGTTAGGAGACGTGGACCTGAAGCTCCACCGACTCAAGAAGCCCCTATGTATAGGGGGAATGGGGATCAATTCGAGTGCTTTACCAACGAATTGAAGCAAGTCCTCAAGAGCGCCACAAGAACAACTGTTTCGAACGAAGTATGCCGAATATACAAGAACTATGGGCATGGGGCTCATATGTGTAGATCGGAGCTGGCATACGATGATGGCAACTGGGCTCGAGGAGGCTGAAGAAGAAGCCTTTGCTACGGAGTTTGGCACTCAGAAGTTAGCTACGGACAAGACGGTAGGAATCCTCGAGGTGGATTTTGGAGAAGAGGATACCGTAACAATCAAGGATATGCACCGGCTAACCAAACTTATGGACCTAACCAAGACCGTAGTAGGCTGAACTATGGTAATGATCACTGCGAAAACCCCGCTCCGAAAGAGCCACCGAAGTCGGCTCAACTGATGGAGAACTTGCAAAAGATGGTCGATCACACACAAAGTTTTCTCAAACGTTATGAAGAAGATTCCGAGAAGACTAGGGCAAGGCTTGATAGGTTGGAAGAGAGCACTAGGCTTGCCCATCAAAAGATGCAAGAGTTGATCGACCGAGGAGCAAGTAGGGAACAAGGCAAACTGCCTAGCAACACTGTGAAGTCGAATGCCATTACATTGGCTGGTGATGTACCTGACGAAATCACCATCAGGAAGGTTGTTAGGTGCGAGTGTTGCATGAAGGAAGAACTTCTACAGGCTGAGGAAGAAGAGAAGGACCTTGGTTCTGACGCAAGTGATGAGGAGCAAGAGGATCCCGAACCACTCCCTAAAAGTTTCGATGTTAAGGTAGGGATTGGTGAGCTTGAAGATGTCCGTGCCACACTAGACACGGGATCCTACTCAAACATAATCCCTTTGAATGTGTTTGAAAAGAGCAACCTTGGAAACCTATCTGAGCAAAGGGCTATTGTGCAACTGGCGGATGGATCCTTTATGAGACCCGAAGGAGTTGTGAAAAATGTGTTGGTCAAGATTGGTGAAGCATCTATATACACCAATTTTGTAGTTATGCCGGCATCTGCACCTGGGACGGGGGATGTCATACTCTTAGGGAAAACGTTCTTGACCAAGCTACGCTCCGTGATGGACATCTACCAAAGAACTTGCACCATCGAAGTGGATGGCAAGCAACACGTGTTGCAAGCCATACCTGATCCACCGGAACCGCCTGATATTACTACTCACTACTGTGGTCTTGCAGTCTATATTCTTTCTTATTCACAGGTTCGTGGCATGGAAAGGAGATCAATGAAGGGGAATCCAAGTACCCGCAAAAAGAAGAGATAGGCGCAGACAGGAGTCGAGTCAAAGACTTTAAACAATGACGCTATCCGGGAGGCAACCCGGATTTTTATCGCTTTCTTTACTGCTTTTCTGCATGCATTCATTCTTGAACTATTTGCTTCTCGTATGCAAATTTGTTCATGTCTGTGTCGTATATGCTTATGTTTGAGTGATGTTTTTCGAGTGGTTTTTTGAAAAAAATTGGTTTCGGGGACTAAACCGCATTTTCTGACGACGGAAGCCGTCTCCCCGCATCGGGGAGCACGGGGCGAACCGCCCCACGTGGGGGGCGAACCGCCCCGCACGCGGGGCGAACCACCCCACGGCTCCAGAACTTCAAAAACGCGGATTTCTTCCCCAAAACCTCATTTTCTTCATTTTTCTTCATTCCTCCTTCCCCAAAACCGAATTTCGCGATTTCAACTTCAAATCTTCATAACTTCTTCAATTGTTGACCAAATTTAGTGTTCTTTAGCTTAAATCGAAGCCTATTACATG
Source organism: Plantago ovata (assembly GCA_028274465.1). Lineage (NCBI taxonomy): Eukaryota > Viridiplantae > Streptophyta > Magnoliopsida > Lamiales > Plantaginaceae > Plantago > Plantago ovata. The sequence continues at coordinate 23,214,904 of CM051458.1, forward strand.
ATCTATCATCCCATCCGAACAGATTCCGTCCTTATGCGTTAGATTTTCAGATCTGAGGTATCATCCTTAGAACCCTAATTTTCGAATTTGGGGGTTTTCTAATTTGAGCTTCAATTATGCTTATTTGATGCATGGGTATGTTGTTTGTATGATTAGACATGTTATTTACTATCAATTGCATGCTCAATTTTGCTTGGATTGTTGATTTGGGTATTTTGCTACTAGATGATATATCTTGCTATGCAATGTGTCTTTATCTTTGATTTCTTGCATATGATTGTGTCTATTGATGTAATGTTGGAGAATTTGACGACTGAATGCTTAATTGTTGAGTATGAGGACTTATGATGGTAGAATTTTTCGCTACTATGGTATGAATTGAGCCTTGTTATCAAGGATTTTGGTTGTCTAGTAAGAGCATAATGTGATGTACTGCATGTAGTAGTTACATCGATATGTTGCATGATGAAGAAGCTAGACTAGACATTACGGTTTGGGGAGCTCGATTGTTGATTTTATCACTTGATTATTTCGTTCTTACACTAGCATATGCATGAGTCAGTTTTGTGTCATACGAGGTACTAACTGCTGTTTGTAGGAACCATACCAAGGGAAAGGAGCATTCCCGTATGATTGCTGTGAAGAACCATGTCAAGGAAGGTGACCTCGATAGATGTGCGTTCGAGCCAAGGGGTTTTGCAACAACGTCGTGGATTATCCAAGAGGAGGAGCTAGAGTACACCTGGAGTAAGGACTCCTATGCCTATTCATGCACCACCGAAGGGACAGAAACCATTATTACATCAGCGCTCTATCACAAGGACTGCAAAGTTCGAGTGAACTGGAAGGCACCGGGACATTCTCGCCGCGACGGATTCAATCTTGAGTTCGTAGTTGCTAGAAGATTCCGAAGCGCTAGCTTGGTTCCAAAACATAATGACATGGGTGCCCAGCACCTTGTTGGGGTGACCCTTGCCTGCCTCTAAAAAGAGCATCATATTGACATTGGGAGCATCAACTGTAGAGAATGTGGTCGACATTGGAAAACATGCAAGACAGCCTCTGAATACCCAAGCAACTTGATGTAACCTCCTTGGGGTGTAAAACGCTGGAGGGGGAGGTCCTGATACCACTTGCCTTTCCCCTTTAACAGTTCACAGCCTGTTGGAGAGATACCGGGTGGAAGATTCCATAACGGAGGCGGCCAATCTTGAAAATTCCCTTCGACACTGCAACTCTACCAGTGACGATGTGCGTGACAGTAGTGACAATGAAGGCCATACGGGCAATGATGATACTAATGGAGGAGTTGTTCCTATCCGGCCTATGATTGAAACTACCACGCCTACCTGAAGACCTGATGACTCCCTATAAAGCTCCCAGAGCAGGCCCAATAAGTCACAAGCAGCATACTCAGCCGACCGAGGCCAAACCATGGGGTAACATCTAGTATCACATCTTATTTCCTCATTTTCTTACTGCTAGGGACTAGCGTTAATTTCATGAGGGGGGGTGGGATTTAAGTGATCTGATGTTGTTAGTTTGGAGCTTGGGATTGGTAGGATGAATATAGTACCTCGCATGCTTTATCCGTTTGCATTTGCATTTGCACTTTTACTGCTTTCTTAGATTTTTTAGGTTGCATTTCACTACATTCATCCAAGGATAGTCTTGCATGTTTTATATGGAGTTTATTGCCGAATTTTTCGAACTTTTTTATTGGGTAGGTCAACTAACTATGCCATTAATCGTATGCTTCATCTCTATGAATTTGTTTGAGGTTTTTCTCGCTTGGCTTGTCACATTTATGTATTGCACTTAGTTAAGCTTGGTAGTCTCGACATCACTTAGTGGTGTTTTCTCTACTGCGGTTCACGAAGGCCTTTATAATAGGATGATGCATGTTAGGGTCTTATGGTTGTTTTCCCGAGTAATTATGTACCTAAGAGGCAACAAGTCTTCACCATGCTTTGAGATTGCTAAATGCCTAGGAAGGAGGTAGTGTGATCCTTTGTTTATGACCTATTCTTCCGAATAGGTTTGGGGAGGGGGTTACACCATCATAGACTTGTTTCTGTTTTTCATTTTCGTATCGTGAGTTTATTTTTCCTTTTCCGTGAATTTTGTACTCCAACCTATTCTTTCGAATAGGTTTGGGGAAGTCGTGTGAGTCATTTTATTTCTCTTTTTGTTATGCTACTGCTGGCTAGAAAAAAATCGAAAAAAAGAAGAAAGAAAAAATTCCAGAAAAAAAAGAGAAAAAGAAAAAAAGAATCTGGAAAGAAGAAAAAAAAAAAAAGGAAAAAACGAGAAGACCCCAAAAAAGCAAAGAAGGGTCCAAAAAAGAAAGCCAAATAGCAGTTTAGCAAAGTGTAGAGTCTTATTTTCCATTCTTGTAATGTTCGTAATCGTGTTTTTCTATTTTTTATATTTTTTGTCTTGAGTGTCATCTGTTCTAGACCACCCTCGTCCTGCCATTCAGGAAGTGGTGAATAGCTTAAGACTTTACTTGAGAGATGGGTAGAATAGGGGAGTGTTATCTTTTATAGGGAACCCTCCTTCGTTTGATGAGAGCCAGTACTGGTTCGACCTCTTTGAGGAAAAGTCTTAACATGGTGGAACAGCAGTAAGTCCTCAGTTTCATAGGCACGGGACAACCATTCGTATCTTAGCATGCTTCATTACGTCGTCACTGACTAGGTCCAGGATAGAGAATGTTACGAGAGACTATCTTGTCTTGACATAAGTGCTTATGTGGATGTGTATAAGTCAATCGAGGTATTCTTCAACCTATATTCATGTTTTGGTTTATATGGTTTTTGTTCATATGTTATTTGATGGATTCAGTAGTTTAGTTCATTTTATTTGGCATGAGACTCCATTTTGTGTCTTACATGTTTTTTGTATTAGAGTCTAGCTTAGTTGCTTGAGGACAAGCAAAGGTTCGGTTTGGGGAGTTTGATGAATGTGTATTTTACACTTTCATTCGAGTCTTTTTCACCTATTTTAGCTATCCTCTATGTTAATTTAGCTATATTTTAATGCATTTTATTAGAATAGTGTCACGTTTCCCTTTAGATTTTATTTTACAGGTTATGGTTGAATTTCGAAGATTTCCGAGCAATTATATTGAAGTTGACAAGGAATTGGTGTTCCAGAAGCCTATTTGGAGTATCTGAAGGTTTCCGGATAGGATTTGAAGTCTAGGGGCCGAATCTGGAGGTTAGAAGGCTACTAGAAGTCAGAAACCGAGTCCAAAAAGAGGAAGAAATCCAAAAACGCGTCGAAAATGCGGAATTCTGTGAAAAACTCTCCGGGACGAACCGCCCCACAGTATTTCGGGGCCTATATATAGTTGCTTAGTTTTCTCCGAAAATCATATCTTTCAGACCTACTTTCTCACCTCTCTCTATAGTTTTAGGTAGGAACTTCCCGGGGCCTGTCCTGGGAGTTCCGTAGCTTAGGGGATACTTTTTCATAGCGGATTGGAGCTCGTAGGATCGCAATTCTTCGGAGATTAACAACCTTCGGTAACTTGTATCTTACAGTTTAATCTACTTATTTTATATATCTTTCAATATGTTTTCTTCTATGATTTCTATTGATTGCATGCCTATTATGAGTAGCTAAACTTATCGTTGGTGGTAGTATGTGAATTCTTAGCGAAGGGAAGATAATCATGCTAATGGCTATATCGCGCATTATACTCCGTGTCATTGCTTTATTTCGTTGATCAGGCACAGCCTAAATTCTCGTATGTTGTATTAATTATTATGCACAATTGGACACTTGTCGACCTGTTCGGGAGTTTATCTTCGTAGTGTTGAATAATTACGGAACACAATAGGACAATAGTGATTGACTTGTCAGACGAATTATCTTCGTAGTGCTTAATATTTGCAACAGGACACTAGATTGATTCAAAGATCTCTATGCAAGACCGAGGAATTTATGCATGATTATCGACCCGTTATGCTAAGAAGGACCATACTATCACCAATCTCCATTATCTGTTAGAAAAACCCCTTTTGCTATCTATCTGTTGTTTATATTCTCTTATTAAATAGATAAAGCTAGTTATAGTCCTGAGAGAACGACACTCGAGTCATTCTACTGCTACACTACGGTTTTCGTTGTAGTTGTGGATTGCCTTTGGCTAAATAACAAATTTATTTGATTCGCTCGGAGCACGACATCCGCGCGTTCATCATCATCCTCCAAGAGTAAATTTATCTTCTTGGAAGCTCTCACTTCTAACCTCTTAGACCGACGGAGTGCGGGTTTGTTTGGTTGTACTGTCTGTATATTCTGATTGTGAGATGGTTCAACTTGTTCAATCTGTTGAACAGTTGAAGGCGGATCGGATGCAACAGTTGCACATGGTTCAGGTGCAATGGTTGCAATTGTATCCTGGGGAGTTGGTTCCGACATGACCTGTTGAACCGTTCCAGTCGGTTCAGTCAATGTCGGCTTGGTGGGGGCATTTTGGGAATTAGTCAAATTTCCTAAAATGCTCCCACTGGCTGGCAGATATCTTCCCAGAGATGTGCTCGAGCCATAAGATCCTCCTTGATCTCCCACTGAATCATTGTCATAACCATTTGACAATTCATTAACCTCAATGTTATCTTCTTGTTCTTGGATTTCCTCGAGTTCTATCTCATTTCTACTATGTTGTTTGAAGACATAATCATCTTCCAAAAAGGCAGCCTGTCTGGAAACAATCATGTTATGTTCCTCAGGCAAATAGATGTAGTAACCCTTGGTTTCCTTAGGATATCCAATAAAATAACATTTCTCACTTTTGGGTTCCAGTTTCCCTGCGAGCATTCTTTTCACATATGTCGGACAACCCCAGACATGCATATGTGAAAGACTTGGCTTTTTGCCATACCATAACTCATACAGTGTTTTCTCGACTGATTTGGATGGAACCTTATTCAGAATATAGATCGAGTCTAGTAACGCGTATCCCCATAAGAAGATTGGAAGAGTTGTGAAATTCATCATGGATCTTACCATGTCTAACAAAGTTCGATTTCTTCTCTCAGAAACAACATTCATTTGTGGTGTTCCTGGTGGAGTCCATTGTGATTGAATTCCATTAAGCTTTAAGTAATCCAAAAATTCCTTACTTAAGTATTCTCCTCCTCGATCTGATCGAAGAGTCTTAATACTTCTTTCAAGTTCTTTCTCTACTTCAACCTTATACTCTTTGAATTTCTCAAAAGCTTCAGATTTGTGTTTCATAAGATACACATAGCCAAACCTAGAGAAATCATCGGTAAAGGTTATGAAGTAAGAATACCCACCCCTAGCTTGAGTTTTGAAAGGTCCACACACATCAGAGTGAACTAACTCAAGTACTTGTTTAGCTCGAGTACCTTTTCCCGAAAAAGGTTTCTTGACATTTTTCCTTTAAGACATGATTCACAATTCCCATATGATTCAAAATCAAATGGTGCTAAATAGTCTAACTTTCTTAACCTTGCAATTCTTGTATCATTAATGTGTCCAAGTCTACAATGCCACAAGTAAGTGATATTTCTTGAATTATCAAGCTTTGGTCGTTTATTTTGTATATGAAATAAATTATGTCTACATTCAAGTAAGTACAAACCATTCATAAGAGGAGCATTTCCGATATCAATACCATTATGAGAAAAATAACAATTATTATTGGGAAAACGGAAGGAAAACCCTTCATTATCTAACATCGGAATGGAAATAATGTTTCTTACAATTGAAGGAACGAAATAACAATTATTCAATTCTAAAACAAAACAGAGGGTAAATTTAATCTATAAGTTCCAACACGTAGGGCAGCAACGGACGATCCATTTCCTACGCGTAGATCAATTTCCCATGGTCTAACATGTCGGCTATCAATGAGCCCCTGCAAATTGTTACAAATGTGTGAGCCACAAGCAGTATTTAATACCCAACAATTCGAGTTTTTTGTAGACATATTTATCTCAATGACAAACACACCTTGATGGGAGCCAGATGCACCATGCGTGGTCACAACTCCATCAACAATTGCCTTCGGGCAGTCTCTCTTCCAGTGTCCTTTCTTATTGCAGTAAAGACACGTCTCCTTCACCATGTTCACCACCTTCTTCTGATTTCCAGCCTTGCGCTTAAAAACCTTAGCCTTAGGTCCAACCTTTGGCTTCTTGGTTTTCTTAGCCTTACCATTTGAGCCATAGCCCTTAGGGTGAGCCTTCGCAGATGATCCAACCAGCATAACAGACTTCCTCTTAGGTTGAGCCTGTTCATAGGTCTTAAGCATATTGTGGACTTCAGGAAGTGTAGCATCTTTGGCATTCATATTGTAATTCATGATGAATGTGGAATATGAATCCAGCAATGATTGAAGGATGATGATAACTGAAACACGGTTCTCAAATTTGATTCCAACAGTTGCCAGTTTCTCAATGAGTCCAATCATCTTGAGCACGTGTTCAGATACATTCCCTCCTTCAGACATCCTCATTTTGAAGATTTCTCTAAGAAGATCAAACTCAACACTCTTAGAAACAGTTCCAAAGAGGCTTTTGAGGTGCTCGAGCATTTCATATGGCATCATGTTTTCATGTTGTCTTTGCAGCTCCATAGACATTGCAGCTAGCATAACACATTGTGCATTAGCAGCAGCATCTTTGTGCTTCTGGTGAGCAGCTTTGTCAAACTTAGCAAGCTCAGCAGCAACAGTAGGAGGAGTGGGGATTGGCCCGTCCAAGACGTACTCAATTTTCTCTTGCCTAAGAACCAAACGAATGTTACGGTTCCAATCCATAAAGTTTGGACCAGTAAGAGTGCATTTCTCCAAGATCATACTTATGGATAAATTGGCCATCTTTTCACACCTAGACAAGTAAATAAATAAAACTGAAATTAATACTCCAAAATAATTTCTATGATCACAATCAGCGACTAAATAAACTACGACTTTAGCTTTATTCAGTTCTCACTATTTTCACATACTTCTGACTCCTTTAGAGAGTACGAACCATTATTTTACAATAGTTGTAGTGAGCCAAGATCCATGCTTGCACTATTATAGCCCAAGCTATGGCTGATCAGTATAATAACCAAACAGGTAGGTCTCCAAACTAATTGTACAATACAACTCTTGGTTGATCAAAACCATTTTGATCGATGTCCTCAAAATATGTCTGACGCTATGGCGACTCGACATAATTCAAGTAAGTCATAACCATCACACGGCACCAACAATGGCCCTATGAAGGCAACTTTCTTACGGCAAACGGAGTAAGCACTATGGTGCATATTACCCACGAGATTAGTAAGTCCATTAAACCTTCAATTATGATGGGTGACATCATGCGATTTAATCGAGACTTAAATTAATAGGGGAACATTTAAATGGGGTATTTAATCGCTTGACCAAGATCCCTAACATGCATCACATAATGGGTGCCGCCTACCAAAGGCTCATGCAATGCGGTCCAACAAGTAATGAGTGCCGCCTACTCATACATATCAATTGCGGACTAGCAAGTAATGGGTGCCGCCTACCCATGCATATGACAGATGCGGTCCGGATACTAATGGGTGCCGGCTACCCATATAATAAATGCGTACAAACAGTATTTAAATATAATATTTAAATACTAAATTGCTCATGTAGACATTGTACACATGTGATACAACCATGTTGGAGCATACAAGTAGTTGTTGTGGATTATTATCATTATATGTAAGTCATAAATCTAATTTATAAATTCTCTAAGAATTTTCAAATCCTTTAAACAAGTTTTAATAATAATATAATCTTCCAAAGCATTACATTACTATTAAAACGTAGTTTATAAACTATTTATAAACTAACAACATGTTACTAAATATTATAAACTTATATTTATGTCTCTAAACATTTTAATCACCTTCCAAAAGTATTAATAGGGTTTAAATATAATTTATAAACCATTTATAAATTAAAAAAAGAAAAATTGTAAAAACCCCCTGGGGCCTCTGGGTTCGCCTCCCATGGGGGAGCTAACCGCCTCCCATTACCAGAGAGGCATTAGCCTCTCGGGTTGTGGGAGGCGGACCGCCTCTCACAGGGGGCGGTCCGCCCCTCAACCACAGAGAGGCCAAGCCTCTCGGGTTGTGGGAGGCGGACCGCCTCTCACAGGGGGCGTTCCGTCCCACGCTCCCAGAGAAGCCAAGCCTCTCGGGTGGTGGGAGGCGGACCGCCTCTCCCAGGGGGCGGTCCGCCCCTCACATCCAGGGTGTGTTTGAGCATTTTTTTCTTTTTTTTGCATCATTCCTTTTCATGTTCCAGTAACTCTTCTCCATAGCATTTTAGTTTGATTCGAGATTTGTGTTTACAAAGCTTGGAATTATCATTAAAGGAGTTTCAAGACTCCATAAGCCACAAACCAAATCAACTATGTTTCTTAAAAGGGACAGAGGAGAAGAGATTGAAACTAAAGAAAATAATGATGGTGGTAGGGAGCCAAGCTCCGGTGGAGTACCATCTCCATCCTTGCCAATTTCTTTCCAACCTAAACATAGTAGCCAAGCTACTAATGTGATTTATTTCCTTCCTTTAAATCTAATATAAAGAATCTCGAAATAAAATTACATACAATAATAAAACCCATGTTTTGTTTTCTTTTCCTTTCTTAAATCCAATTAAAAATATGGAAATTTTAAACATAAACATACATATAATAATCCACAACAACAATAATTATAAATCATAAATGAATATAGTCATGATTCAGCCTAGCTCTGATACCACTATTAGTTAATAGCGAGAAGAAATTGCCTCTAAGGCTAAGCAGCGGAAGTTTAAAAATTTTAATCTCACTAAACTGATATGACTATATTACATTTATTAAGCTAGGAGATATCACCTACGTGTCCTCCAGCAGATAGGAAAATTCACCGGGTAGCTGTTCCTCAATCTCCAGACAGAGCCTTGCAATCTCCTCGTCCGGCTGGTTGATATCTTCTTCGTCAGAGATGAAATCTTCGTCAACAGAATCTCCAAAATGGCTCATCAACAGGTTGATTACTTCCGTCGACCTTAGTATCCATGGGCAGTGATTTCTATTAAAAACGCTAGGAGGTTCTTCTGTTTGAGCTAATAGAGAGAGAGAATATTTTCTTTCTGACTTTCAGAGAGAAAGTGTTTTCAAGTGTGTTGGAATAGAATGAAAGACTTCTTTCTTTCTTTCTGATTTAATCAGTAAGTTTGTTTAGAATATCATGTAAGATTTCTTATCCCAACAAATTTAATTGACTAGGAGACTTCAAAAGTCATCAACAAATCTAACAAATAGATAAATCAAATTACTAAAAGAAAGAATTAAAAGAAAACAGGAAAAATAAAATAAAATAAATAAACAGAATACATGGGGCAGCAAAACGCTGCCCCCATGCCAAAGTCTTCAATTAATTAATTAAATCCAATTCAATTCAATTAATTATATTTCTAAAATATATATTCCATATATAATGAATTAATATTAATCTAATTACTATTAATTCCATTATATTTATATATTGTAATTAAACATTAATCTAATTAATATTTAATCCTATATACATAGCTCGTTTGTAGAAACACCACCTTGAAGTGTGACCCATAGGGCCTTGCATATTAAGCAATAATCTAATTAAGGTCATAATAAATTCCTAGACAATTTATCAGACAATATTAATATGCAAGGAACATTTGTGAGGAAACAAACCACCTATAGTGTAGGGTACTTTGATGATACGGTCCCTTCATTCACGAATACTCGAATGAGTCTAGAATATGGTTATGTCTATTCTAATAACTCCATTCATGGTTTCTCAATCTTACTAGTCGATCTATGAATTATGTCCAAACCCCATTTTGACATATTCACATACAGTGGCCACCGGTTTTGTGATCGCACTAAATATGAGAAGTGAGTATTCTCTCCTTGTATCTATTACGGAGGAATGAATCCTATCTTGGCCCAATCACTCACACCATATGCTTCCTAATGTACCCAACGCATGCCGTATCTACCCTACTTTAAGAGTGCAAGCGTTGCGCATGGTCAAAGTACATTATTTCACATATGATGTAGTATTGGCCTCAAGTCTAAGGACTACTAACATCACCCTACACACCGATACTACCATAGACACTTAAATAGCTTTACAAAATGGTTACTCGGTCGGGTATGCCAACACTCTCCAAAGTGTCCATATGTTCATTATGAATAACCAAGTTCATTCGTAGCAGCGAGACCTACTACATCCTCGAAGAATCTAATGCAACATATGCTAGCTTCAATCGCATCATTGATATCCCGTATCTCAATGACCTTCAGTTAGTGGCTTATTTTAGGACTTAATTATTGACACACAAGCTTCCACTAACTTGGTGATTACCTTAAGTCCTTGGGAACATTTTATCGAATAATTCAAACAACCAAATAATATATTTATAAAAATGTAATGCCAATTGTATTTAATAATGTATAAATCAATGAACATAAATAAATAACAATAATTGAATGTGATCAAGTACATATCATCCCTATCGTAGGTTGTCTCTAGGACATATATACTTTCAGTTTTCACCCAAACCGGTTTGATGGTGCGCCTGACGCCCGCAAGGCTGAGTTCTGGTTAGAGAGCATGGAAAACTTGTTCTCAATTCTCCACTACCCGGACGAGAGAAAAATTGAACTTGATGCGTTCCAGTTAGTGGGAGCTGCAAGAAACTGGTGGAGGACCGTAGATGCAAGGTGGAGACAAGAGAAAGTCGCCGTCACCTGGGAAAACTTCGAGAAGGCGTTTATGGACAAGTTTGTGCCCCGTTTGGTTCGCGAGAACAGGAGGGATGAGTTCCAAGAATTAGTGCAAGGAAATATGAATGTCGTCGACTATGACTCCGAGTTCACTCGACTGTTGAAGTACGTGCCGCACTTTCAGAACGACGAGAGGGAGAAGGTGCGCCATTTTGTGAAGGGTCTGAACTCAGAGATCCGTTACAGCCTGTTCGGGACTGACATGCCCACCTACATTAAAGCAGTGGAGTTAGCTGTTGAGGTAGAGAGTGGTCTGGGAGAACTCGAGAGCTATGAACCCCGGCGATCTCGAAAAAGGAGTTCTGATCACAGGAGTAGCAAGGATGGCAAGGATCATCGGTCCCCATCCAAGTATTCTCGCCGCCAATAGGAAAGTCGGTCTCGTCATGTGGCTGAAAGTACTGAACAATCAACTTGAAGGAATTGCAATTTCTGCGGAGGCACGACTCATGAAGAGAAGAACTGTTGGAGGAAACAAGGTGTATGCTTGGCATGTGGAAGCAAGGAGCATAAGATCAATGTTTGTCCGCGACGCAACTCCCTGGTTGAAGAAGGAAGATCTGGAGGCGCCGTTTCTAAGATTCAAAGAAGTAGTGCGAAGGCCAAGCCAAGAGTCTACAGTATGCTCGGACATGAGACTCCCTCGACAAGTGTAGCTAAAGATACACTCATTTGGACAAACTTCTTCTAAGTTATGTTTGTTTAACGATCTGCACTTTTTTCTTTAGGTTAGACTCACTTGAAGTAAAGTATCGAGTATCTATTGAGGATTTACGGTTGAATGTCCTAGTTGAAGAAGTGAGCTTTATTTTCCTTAGGCTAGTTACGACTTCCATTAATTTTTAACTTGCGAACTTGTTTGTTTCATTCGGCGTCTGAAGTTGAAGACTTTCGTTTCTACGTTCCACATTCGTTAGTTTTACGCTAGTTGAGTTTCGAGGACGAAACTTCTTTTAAGGGGGGAGAGTGTAACGCCCTGTATTTTTATTTATTTTTTATTTTTTTATTATCTATTTATTTACTACATCTTAATTAATTAGGTGGAGTTTTTATTTTTGGTGCCTATTAATGGATTTAGTACTCTTTTTCGGCAGGCTAGTGTTAGGCCAATCTTTTTTTTTTAATATGTCGAACTTATATTAAAAGAAAGTAAATACAAGAGTCATGAGCACAGCTCAAGTCCACAAACGGACTGCAAAAAGAAACGTAGACAAAGTAATCAAAAAACTATACCCCGGAAAAGTAATTCCTGGTTGCAACCACGGGCCTCGTTAAAACCCATTCATAGAAAAACCCAGTGGGAAAAACCTATGAATGGGAAAAAGAGTGTCTGAGTGTTAATGTTGCGTAAGTCGATAGTAAGGCTGTCCGGAAGCGTCCCGAACCACCTGATCTGCAATGCAATCAATTTGATGAAGCCAGAATCCTGAAACTGGATGGTTGGAGAGAATATCAGCCACCATATTCCCTTCCCGATAAATATGAGTGACCTGGATGTCCATCGAATTAATGCGTTCTAGAACCCTAAGCCATCGATTTCTGTAGGCCAATCTTTAATTCAGTAAAACCTAATTAATTAAGAAGTGGTTATGCTTCTAACTCTAGTCCCTTAACCTAGTATAAATACCCTAGATACTTGTAGCCTTCTTTTGTTCCACGTCAGTCTGCATCGTTCCCCTTCGTCTTTGGCGTATCCTTAAATCTTTTTCTCTAGGTAAATTCTTTGTTCCACCGTTTCTTTGGTTTGGGCTGGGACACTTAGACAGCACCTGATGCATGCATGTTACTATGTTTTCTGGTTATGGATTAGTTGTTTCTTCACTAGACAATTGGATGACTTGATCGGTGTTTTATCTTCATCGTTCTTGTTTTAATCAACTGTCTTGCCTTGTCCGCTTGTGTTAAATTCTATAGTCATGCGGTTTGCTCCTAATTAATTAAGATTCATATGACTAGCCAATATGTTATTAGCCAGACCTAATTTACCAAGAAGATTTTAACTCTTATGATTGATAATTACATGTTCTAGCTATTTGGAAGTGCACGGACAGTAAATTATTTGTTACTTATAGTACAATGCATGTTCAACCGTAGAGTAGTACTATTTGGTACCATGTTAATTATCCCTCCTTGCATGAATTACTTTTGTTAGCGTGTTAGAACTAATTAATTTGGTTAGGTGCTATTGGTTCTCCATATTAATTAATTAGTTGCTGCCTGCATGTTCGGTAATTACATTAGGCTTTGTACTAGTACGTCTGTCTCACTTAGAACACACGGGGAAGGGGTATATTTTCTAGTTTAGTCTTATGCTCATAGAAACTGTTACTTATCAGGATTGTTCTAGTGAGCTCTAGTTCGTGAGTATATTTGGAAGCTTTCGAGGTGAGTGTTCACCCCAAAGTTTTTTTTTTTTTTTAACCTGGAAGACAATGTGCTATGCATGTATATATTCGTATGTTGATTTTATTATGTATGCTACTGCTTCAAAAGTAAATATGTCCTAAGTATGACTATTTTACTTATACTGTTTGTTGTCATTCTGTTTGGTACTGATTCTTCTGCAGGAACATTTATTATGTATGGTACTGCTTTTATTATGTATGCTACTCCTTCAAAAGTAAATATGTCCGAAGTATGACTATTTTACTTATACTGTTTGTTGTCATTCTGTTTGGTACTGATTCTTCTGCAGGAACATTTATTATGTACGCTACTGATTTTAGTATGTATGCTACTGCTTCAAAAGTAAATATGTCCTAAGTATCACTATTTTACTTATATTGTTTGTTGTCATTCTGTTTGGTACTTATATTGTAAATATGTCCTAAGTATGACTATTTTACTTATATTGTTTGTTGTCATTCTGTTTGGTACTGATTCTTCTGCAGGAACATTTCTCGATATCTCAAGTACTGTCTGTTACTGTTTGCATGTTCTGTTTGTCTGTGTCTGTTCTGTCTGTTTCTGTGTGACCGGTCGATTAGGTTGTAATTAGGTAGACCTGGGTAGTGAGGACTATCGGGTTTATTTGGTTATTGCCTAGTCTACTCCCTTTTAGGCGCGAGGCAGAAGTCGCTGACGTCTATTAGGGTCGTAGGATCTGTTTCCCCAAAGTACACGGGACTCTGTTCTGTCTAGAGTTGTTAACCCTCTGGAGGGAGTTATAAGGGCAATTTGGGAGTAGGAGCAATAAGGAGGGCTGCACCAACGAAAACTGTTATGTTCTGTATTTGTCTTATCTGTTGTTCTGTTATCTGTTTTATCTGTTGTCATATGTGTATCAAATCCTTTTGTTTTAAAAACGGTTTATCTTTTCTTTCTGTTAACTTTCGAACCTCACTGAGATCCTTTATCTCATACTCTTTCTGTTTTTAAAATTCCTTCCTTGTAGATTCTGTTGAAGAAGATCAAGTCTAGGCGTCCAACGACTAAGAGTTGGGTTTGGGAGCTCGTGGGATTTTATTTGCTAGAAATAAGAAGAAAAACTCTTTCGTCTTCACTGTCTGTTCATTTTAAAATTGACATTGAGTTCAGTTACCGTATCTATTTCCTACTTTAAATTTGTAAACTCATTTGAGCGCCAAAACCCGTTCCTTATTATTTATTGAAGACCATTGCTTTTGAATTTTAAAATTTACTTTATTTCGAAAGAATTATTTTATTTTAAAAACCGATACCGTTACAGAGATGTGCAATAAAAGAGCAAGACCAAGATCCAAGTCCATTATGCGACGAGAGAAGAAGTCATCAAGCAAAGATCGAGAGAGGCTTCCCTACCTTCGAGAGCTATGACGGAACAAGTTGTCCAAAAGACTACTTGGTAAGATTTGACACCAAAATGGACGCGTATGGTCATGACTCGAAGACAAAAGCATTACTCTTCCAGACTAACCTTTCAGGAGAAGCCATGAAATGGTGGTCGCGCCTTCCTCAGTGCTCGATCAAATCCTACAGAGAGCTCTGCCAAGAGTTCTCTAACAGATTCGAGAAGGTCATGAACACCAAAAGAAGAGTGAGGTACTTGACCGAAATTGTTCAGAAGAATAATGAAGACTTGAGAGACTTCATCAACCGTTTTCATGAAGCAGCCCTCCAAGTTGAGGATCACTCGGTCAATGAAAGGAAGGAATACTTATATGGTAACACTACCAATGTCAAATTCCAAGAGGTGTTTTAAGCATCATGTCATGTGTCGATAGTGAAGCTCAACTGGAAAAAGTTTGCAAGGATTTCCTCGAAGCGGAAGAGTTCCGGAAAACGGTCACCGTGAGAACCAACCCTCAAAAGGAAAAAGGGAAAGAAAAAGAAAGGGAGAAGGAATACCCTCCAAGGAAACAAAATCCGGGAAAAGCAAAGGAGGAATCAAAAGCATGGTTTGATCAAGGAAGGTCCTTCAAGAAATGAGTTTAGGTACAAGAGAACCCCTCTGAGGAGATCTCCTCCAAGGAGGTATAACAACTACACAGACTTAAATAGGCCAAGATCCGACATCTTGCACTATATAGTCTCGATAAAGCTAGACGTCTCATGGCCACCTCCAATCCAAGAGAATCAAAAGAACAAAAGTTCCGAGAAATTTTGCCAATTTCACAAAGGAACGGGACATACTTTCGACGAGTGCGTCGAGCTAAAGAACGAGATTGAGATGATGATTCGCAATGGTCAGTTGGTCAACTATATTCGGAAGGAAGAACCTCCAGCTATCCTCCCTCCACCGCCACAAGTGGGGATCGAGCACCACCCCCCAGGGAAACCCTCGATACGACGATATTCATAATTTCAACAATTATGAGAACCGTCTCATAAATGGAAGCATCCATACTCTTACAATCGTCGGAGGACCCGCGGGAGGCGACTCTCGAAATCAAAGGGAGATCACAGTTGATAATCTCAAGATTATAGATGTGAAGTATGCCCAAGTTGTGCAACCGGAACCAATGTGATTTCTTTTGATGATAGTGAACTCCCTCTAAGGCATGCCGGAGAAGGAAGCATCTACGACCCATGTAACAGTACCGATTATTATAATAAAATATTTTCATGAAATAAAAGTAATTTTTGAAATTCGAAAATAACGATCCTCAATAAATGTCAAGGAGAAACGGGTTTTGGCGCTCAAATGAGCTTACAAATTTAAAGTAGAACAGTGATAACGGTAACTAAACTCAGTGTCAATTTTAAAATGAACGGACAGTGAAGATGAAAAGGTTTTTCTGCTTATTTCTAGCAAACAAAATCCCACGAGCTCCCAAACCCAAATCTCAGTCGCTAGACGCCTAGACTCAGTCTCCTTCAGCGGAATCTACAAGGAAGGGATTTTGAAAACAGAAAGAGTGTGAGATAAAAGATATCAGTGAGGTTCTAATTTAAAAGAAAGAACAGTAAACGGTTTTGAAAACAAACCTTTGTAGCAAGCAAAGCAGTAACAGAAACAGATAACATAACATAGACAGACAGAAACAGATAAGGTGAAGTCCGTTGGTGCAGCCCGTCTTGTTACTCCTACTCCCAGTATGCCCTTATAGCTCCATCTCAGCGACTTCTGTCTCGCGTCTAAATGGGAATAGACTAGGAAATAACAAAATAAACCTGATAGTCCACACTACCTATGTCTACCTAGTTACAACCTAATCGACCGGCCACATAGAAACAGACATAAACAATAACAGATAAAGTGCTCGGATAACCGAGTTACATTCCTGCAGAAGACTCAGTACAGACAGAACAACACCGTACATAATAACGTAAAAAGGTCATGCATAGGGCATATTTACTTTTAAAGCAGTAGCATACATAATACAACACAATATACATGCATAGCACATTGCCTTCCAGATTTTAAAAATAAACAAACTTTGGGGTGAACACTCACCTCAATAACTTTAACACCTAATCACAGAATAGAGACTTGAACAACGGAGCAACGGACGACAGTGAACCTAAACGGAAGCCAAAGGTTACTACCTAAAGTAGAACGGAGACGAAACGATAAAGAGGATAAACGGAGAAAAGGTGGTTAAGGTAGGGGTTCGAACTCGGGACCTCTAAGTTAGTAAAACAATTACTAACCAACTAAGCTGGAAGAATATCAATTACAAAAAATAAAGACAGGACGTACTTAAGTGTACGGTATTCAGAAATCACCCTTTAACTCAAGTTTCAAAATTACTAAAACGCCCTCAGAAACCCCCGTGGTAAATTGCAAAACGGTTCCAAGCTTTCAACAATATCAGAACAGTCCTCAAAGGAAAACTCGATTTAACAGTTTATTCCAGATCATGTGATATTACCAGTTTACCCCCCTCAAAGTAAAATTACAAAAGAGTCACTTTTAATTTCGGAAAACACAAACAACTCCCAACTTTCAAAAATTAACATAACTGTCCCCATAACAACGTAAAGATCCTAATCTAGTCCACTGTCAGTCAACATCAGTCAATACATATTTGCGGACAGGTCCTTTCAAAGTCCAAAACATACAAATCAGCCCCAAACAAATCATAATACCAAACTCAGCCCCCAAAATCAACAACAAAGTTCGATTCAGTCCAAACGGAGTCAAAGTCAGTAAACAATTAGTCCAAACGGTCTACGTGATCCAGTTCTAACTTAGAGTCCAGGTTCTCAGTTCAATTTCTAGGTCAGGGTACAGCAGGAGTAAAAACGTCAAAAAAATAGAGGAACAAAATGAAAGAAAATAAAAGAAACAAGATCATTACCTTCGAATGCAATGGATTCGGATTTGAATGAATATGTAAAATCAAATCAGTGCTCACGGTTAAACAAGATTCAAATGTAGACTGAATTTGGTCGAACGGAACGGAGTCGAGCACTACTTACCGGTTTGAAACAGAAACGGAGCAGAATTGGTCGGAGACAAACGGAGCGGAACGAAGAAGACGAGCAGAATCGAGACAGGGCTGGAGGGACGGGTCGACAGCGGGGAATGGAGCAGCAGTGACACGAACAAACAGAGCCGGGAGGGAGGACTGTACGGGCTGGGCTGAGACGGCCGGAACAGAACGGATCGACAGGCAGAGCTGGCGGCGCGTGATGGAACAGAGACAGGCAGCCGACAGAAAACGGAGCACACAAGGTCGCTCCGGTTGATGATGTCGAGGGACGATGATGATGAGATGATGATGATGGTGGTCGTTTTGATGATGAGGAGGAGATGATGGGGTTGAAGATGACGCAAGATGAAGATGGTGGTGATGTGCGTAGAGAGTGAGGGAGAGGCGGAGAGTTGTTGTTTCTTTCTTTTCTTCAGTTTGGTGGCGTGAGAGTGAGGGATCAGGGAAAGGAGAGTTAGGTTTACGGTTTGAAGAAAAGGCCATCTGATGGGCCATGGGTTTTGGGCCACGAAAATGGGCCAAGAGATGGACATGGATCAGTTTGCTAACTTGTCCAAAATGAAACGAGACGATTTACTACAACACAAATTTTCTAAAGTCGAATTCGGTTGCACGGAAAAGAAATTAAATAATTACCAAATAAAATAAATTATTCAGGTAATTTACAACCCATGTGTCCCGCTAGTACTATCCCTCGATGTTCAATCTTACAACTTGGGAAGGATCCTAGTCGACACCGGATGTTCGGCTAACTTAATCTTCACGGGCACTTTGAAGAGGATGCATATGAACCCAAGGGAAGGTCTCAGAGAAGTAAGGAGTGCCCTGGTAGGATTTGGAGGACAACCCATCATGCCCCTTGGACTGATCAACTTGACGGTCTCAATGGGAGTGCTCCATGAAGAGTAACTCAACACGTCCCCTTCGTGGTCGTAGATATGCCCTTTGACTACTTTGCGGTCTTGGGAAGGCCTGCCCTCTCAAAATTCCGAGCCGTAGTATTTACGGTCCACAACAAGTTGAAGTTCCCCACTCCATTGGGAATTGGACAAGAAGAGGGGAACATAAGAGAAACATTGTAACGCTACATTATGTCGGCAAAATTCACTTCCATGGTTGCCATTGGAGAGTCAAATCCGGTTCAATCGCTCGAGGAGCAACCCTTAGTTCATCATGCCCCTTACCATTTTTATACGGTTCGACGAGTGAAGAAAAAGTCGAAAAAGCCAAGTTCGTCGCTTAGGCGAAGGAAAGCAATTCAAAAGAAGGAGAGATATACCCTAGTAGGAGTTGTTAAGGAGCTCGAGGCGTATCAAGTTATACCCCCAGTACCACCCTCTTCCAAGAAGAAGAAATTTTTCGAAGAAAACAAGATCGAGGCGAGAGAAACCCTCGAAGAAATCCAGATTGTCGAAAGAAGTGCCGACAAGGTCATCAAGATCGGTACCGAGATGACCACTGAAGTAAGAATGAAGCTCATTCAATGTTTGAAAGATAACACTGACATCTTCGCGTGGAGTACCGAGGACCTCAAGGGGATCGACCCGTTTGAACGTTGATCCGTCAATCACTCATATTCGAGAAAAGCGAAGAGACTTCAGTGCGGAAGATAATGCCATCATCGAGGCAGAGGTGCAAAGGTTACTCAAGGCCCGTCACATCAAAGAAGTAAGATACTCCGACTGGGTTTGCAACGTAGTCCTCGTAGAGAAAGGGCCCGGCAAGTGGAGAATGTGCAACAACTTCACGAGACTTAACAAGTTTTGCCCGAAGGATCCTTACCCACTACCCCGGATCGACCAGCTTGTCGACTCGACAGCAGAATGTGCCCTCTTGAGTTTCATAGATGCATACCAGGGGTTCTACCAAGTCAAAATGGCCAAAGATGATGTGCCAAAGACCGCTTTCTTTGCAAACGGAAATATATACTGCTTGAACGTGATGCCCTTTGGTATCAAAAACACCGGGGCAACCTATATCAAAGGTTGGTCAACAAAATGTTCAAGGAAGAATTGGGAAAAACGATGGAAGTGGATGTTGATGACATGCTGGTCAAGAGTAAGACCGAGGAGCAACACGTAGGATACCTGACGAATTTCTTTTCTATCTTGAGGAAGTATGGCATGAAGCTCAATCCGGCAAAATGTACCTTTGGAGTTAAAGGGGGGAAGTTCCTCGGTTACATTTGAATCTAACCCTGAAAAAATCAAGGCAATTCTCGACCTTCCTCAACCCCAAACCATCAATGAGGTGCAACAATTGGTAGGAAAGTCCATCGCGTTGAGCAGGTTTATCTCAAGATCTGCCGAGAAGAACCTTCCATTTTTCAAAGTTCTCTGAAAGAGCAACCACTTCGAGTGGACAAAGGAGTGCGAGGAAGCCTTCGAGAAACTCAAAGAGTATCTACTCTCCCCTCCACTCTTGTCAAAACCCATGGAAGGAGAAGTACTTTACTTGTACTTGGCTGCAACAGGGGAAGCCATTAGCTCGGTCTTGGTAAGAATCCAAGGGAACGACCATTTTCCTATCTACTATTTCAGCAAAGTACTTGCCGGAGCAGAGACACGCTACATGGATATCGAGAGGCTATCCTTTGCCCTCGTTTACACAGGGAGGAGACTGAAGCCTTAATTCGGAGCTCATAAAGTTGTGGTTTTGATGAAGCAGCCTCTCAAGCAAGTCCTTGGAAAACCAAAGAACTCAGGAAGGCTAGCAAGGTGGAAAATCAAGTTGAGCGAGTATGACATCGACTACCAAGCCCCGTTGGCCAAGAAAGCCCAAGTTATTGCCGACTTCCTGGTAGAGTATCCCTCTAAGAAGTGTCAGAGGAAATCCCTCCAGAAAGCCAGAACGTCACAATAATGACCGATGAGCGACCACGACAGAGTGAGGCAATGCAAGCCTTAGAAGATGCTTTGAAACAACTCAAAGAGATGTCGCAAACAAAGAGAAAAAGGCATGAAGTGTTCCTAGCAGAAAAAATCGAGTTGAGCGAGTATGACATCGACTACCAAGCCCCGTTGGCCAAGAAAGCCCAAGTTATTGCCGACTTCCTGGTAGAGTATCCCTCTAAGGAAGTGTCAGAGGAAATCCCTCCAGAAAGCCAGAACGTCAGAATGATGACCAATGAGCGACCACGGCAGAGTGAGGCAATGCAAGCCTTAGAAGATGCTTTGAAAGAACTCAAAGAGATGTCGCAAACAAAGAGAAAAAGGCATGAAGTGTTCCTAGCAGAAAAAATCGAGGAGCCTAAGATTAAGGAGACCGTCTCTTCAAAACCTAAAGATCTCACCGACCATGGAGATGTTTGGATTCTTCATGTTGATGGATCTTCCTCGGGAAAAAACGGCGGAATAGGAATCTACTTCAAAATCCCAAGAGGAGCGGAGCTCGAGTACGTTGTTACTCTAAGCTTCCCGGTCTTCAACAATGAAGTCGAGTATGAAGCCATCCTCATAGTTCTACGCATGGCAAAAGCACTTGAAGTGAAGAAGCTCCACCTCTTCAATGATTCTCAATTGGCCGAGAAGCAAATCTCAGGAAAGTTCAAAACAAAGAAAGACTCACTCGCCGAGTACAAGAGTGACATCACGGAGGAAATCCAAAAGTTCGAAAGTTGTGAGATTGAAAAATTCTCAAGAGATCTCAATCAAAGAGCGGATGCTCTATCAAAATACGCTTCAGCCTCCGAAGGAGTGGATACCCGGAATGTGATACTCATGACAATCAACGCGTCATCCCTCTGGTCCTCAAAGCCAACTGTCTTGGCCATTGACTCTCAACCAAGTTGGATGCAAGGGATTGCTACCTACCTCATGCATGGTAGTCTTCCTCGTGACAAAGTTGAAGCACGAAGAATCAAAGGAAAAGCTGGCCCCTACATCATACAAGGAGGCCACTTGTATAAGAAATCATTTGAGGAAGTCTACTTGAGATGTGTCACTGAGCAAGAAGTGCAAAAAGTTTTGGCAGAAATGCACCAAGGAAGTTGCGGGGACCATGCTAGTGGGAGAACCCTTGCACATAAAGTCATCCACCAGGGTTACTACTGGCCAACTGTTCGTGAGGATGCTGCCCAATTTGTGAGAAGATGCGAGGAGTGTCAATTACTCGCCAATTTGATCAACGTTCCTGCCAAACCTCTTATGCCTATCTCAATCACATGCCCGTTTGACATATGGGTATCGACATAGTTGGGCCATTCCCAAGAGGCATGGGGCAAAAGAAATTAATCATTGTCGCAGTTGAATACTTTAGAAAATGGGCGGAAGTTGAGGCTGTGTCCACTATCACCGAACAAAGGGTGATGACCAAGTAGAAAATAATATATTAACCTAGATCAAACAGATATCAAAACAAGCAATAACAATCCAAGTAATTATCTTATTATCTATGAAAGTAGCAAACACAAAGCTTGCCTTGTTTCGAAAATATGAAAACAAAGATCAAAATAGACACTAAAAAGCCAAGTTGTTGGTGTTAAAATATATCCAGTCCGCATTTACGAACTGGAGCGGTCTTAGGGAGAGATAAGGCTTTAAGTATCGTCCCCCAAGAGGCTCGACCACACCCAGGTCTGTTACCTGAGTGTGGCTCGACCAGCATATGATCCGACCACCCTCAAGGAGCTCGTCCTCGGGACGGCTCATTACCGAGTTAGGACTGACTACATCGAGGAGCGAGAAGCATCTCTAGGCCACGAGTAAGACCTTACGTCACGGTGACACCCTCCTAAGGAGACCAGACAGAGCACTACTTAGACCATGAGTATCCGAGGAAGGCACGAGGACCCAGGTCGACCACCCCTGGTCGGTCCCTGAGGGGCCCGCCTTCCAGAATATTCCATGAGACCCGAAAAGTCGATAGTGCCGTCCAAACCCTAGTCAAGATGTTTGGGTCAAAGCCCATGGACCTCCTTAATGGGCTTGGACCAAAGGTGGCTTCAATCTCAGTCGGACACTTGTCACGATCCTACATAAAGTAATAATAAAATACTACAAGTATATTAGGAACTCATTCATAATCTCAAGGTAAGCAATCATAGCTCTCACCTACCACTCACCTACCACATTTACTACTCTTACTAGGGAAGCTCTTCAACTCCCTACACGTAAAGTCGTCCCTCCGGTCTGATACTCGACAGATCGGGCACACGGTACTAACCCCCCCCCCCTCAGTCTCTTTCAGGTACGAGGAAGCTACATGAAGAATACCTGCATACATCAGAGGAAGACTACATGAAGAAGACTTAAGTAGTTTCCTTTGACGGTTTAATACGAACTTGAGAGAAAGCACGAACTACCCCTCAACTAGGGCTGTATGTTGAACCGAACGTTCGTGAAATTGTTCGGTCAACGTTCGGTTCGTGTTCGGTTCGGTTTTGACCGAACAGTTCGCGAACATGTTCGTTAATATAACGAACCGAACACGAACATGTTAGTTTTTGTTCGGTTGTTCGCGAACGGTTCGCGAACATAGTATAATATAATATATATATATATATATATATATATATATATATATATATATATATATATATATATATATATATATATATATATATATATATATATATATATATATATATATATATATATATACTTCCTTTATTTTACATAGATGATTTCATTTTTCAATTTCCCAATTTGTCCACGTTTCTCTCTGTCTCACTTATCATTAAGTACTACTCCATACTATATATGCTCCACCCTAAACCTAACCCCTAAAATCCTCATCCATTTACTCCGCCACTCTTTTCCATTTCTCTCATCTCTCTGCCTTGAGTTGTCAATTCAGTGCCTTCATTTCCTCCTTCGTCCTTCCTAATCCGAACTGGTAAGTTTATCTTTCTCTATTTCTTTCTTTGTTTCTCCTCTCCTCTCTGCGTATTTTTCATCGAGTTTGTTTTAATGGAGTCTGTGTTCGTCCATGAGGTGTATAGGATCTTATCTGTTCGATCCAATGGCTATTAGTTAGATCCACTTAGGCCCGATTGCAAAGGCGGCGACTGTCATATGCCGTGGGCGTGGAAGATGGTGGAGGTGGTTGAGTGGTTGACTGGTTTTTCCTACTTTCTCGAACATAAACGAACACGAACGAACCGAACCGAATTCTAACGAACAAAATAACCGAACGAACAACGAACGAACAGAGAGTTATAAAATATTAACGAACACGAACCGAACAAGTGATAGTGTTGTTCGTCGAACACGAACACGAACCGAACACATTGTAGCCTTAATGAACGAACGTTCGATAAGATCCTCGTTCGGTTCGAAAGTACACCCCTACCCTCAACACAAGTAACTTTGTTATCTGACCAAAGAGTAAAAACTAAACCATCTTAGTTTAACAAACATAAAAAAGGAAGCCCACATAAAAATGAGACACTAACAATCCAATTAAATCTGTTAACTGACCAAGTAGCTAAACCTAAACTAGTTGTACAAACAACAACGATCAAAAGAGGCACTAACAATCCAAGTAATTTTGTTAAATGACCAAGTAGTCTTGTTAACGGACCAAGTAGCTAGCACACACTAAGCAATTATAGGTCAACATAGATTTGGGTTTATTACATACACCACCCCTGCTAGATAGCCACTTTTAATATAAGTTCACACTATTTTATTTATTATGTCTGTACCCATTTTGGACTTGGATGTAATTGTTTTCCCTTGTTTTAATTACATCTAGACCCATTTTGAACCTAGATATAATTGATTTTGAACTTAAATGTAATTGTTGATAAAGTTTGGACCTAAATATAATAAACTGCATATAAAGGTACTTCATGTAACGGGCCGATACATGTAACAAGCCCTATATTAAAAGATGCACTAACAATCCTAGTAAATTTGTCATCTGTCCAAGTACGAAACATTAAGCAATCCTTGCCCAAACAAATATCAAATATGCACCAATAAGCCAAGTAATTTTGTTATCTAAGCAAGTAGCAAAAAGCAAAGCATCCTTATTCAACAAACATAAAAAGTGGCACTAACAATCCAAGTATTTTCGTTATCCGACCAAGTAGCAAAATATAAGAAATCCTAGTTGAAAAGACATAAAGAGAGCAAAAAAGCAAAAGAGGTAATCCTAGTTCAAATAGAGATCAAAAGAGGCATTAACAAGCCAAGTAGTTTCGTTAACCGACCAAATAACAAAAACTAAACCAGAATTGTTCAAACATAGATCAAAAGATGCATTAACAATTCAAGTAATTTTGTTAAGTGACCAAGTAGTTGTGTTAACGGACCAAGTAACAAAATCGAAACATAATAATTTGAAATCAAAATACAATATACAGAAATCAAATAAAAATACCTCATCCGTCTAAGACTCAACAAAAAATTCATCCGCCAGCAACGAATTCGTCATCCACTCAAATTACGGAAAATCAAAACAAAATTACGAGAAACAACTATGTTCAATTCAGATCAGAAGCAAATTAGGGTAAAAATTGAAGTAAAATTGATAAGCAAACAAACATTACCGTGAATAGAAACAGTGGAAAATACCTCATCCCTACTAGATTCAAGCTAATTCGTGATGAACGATGTTGAAACCTTGATAGAAAGTCGAGAGGAGAAACGGAGGAAAAATACGTTCAACTTCAAGTGTGTGTTTGTGCGTGTTTCTGAACTTTTTTATTTTTATTTTTTTCCATTTCGGCACAATTATTATGTAATCCGGTAACTTGCAAGAACCACGTCATCCAAGTCACCAATTAACACACTTCTTCAAATAATAGAGGACTGTATTGTTACGTTTTGTAGTAAGATAAAAAAAGGACCAAATACGAAATAGATCTCAACTTAGGGGATCAAAAGATTGGCAAATATTAAATGTTGGAACATAAATTTACTAAATGTTGGAAATTTATTGTAAATTACATAAAGTATCTATAAATTTACAATTTTACAAATTAACCCAAATCATCACAATTCCACGTTAAATAAATCAAACCCCTAAATCAATAACCTAATCAACATATTTGAATTCAATTTGAAGAACACACCAAGAGATATCATCAAACTCAAATCAAGGTTAGTTCTTTAATTTGTTTTTATTTTTATAACCATCATATATGTTAGTTAAACTGCCCCAATTACATCGAATTGGGTGGCGTATATGGGCGGCGGAAAGCCACCGCCGCCCATATTCAGGCCGAGCAGCCGCTACGGCTGCTCGGCCTGAACAGCAGGCCGCGCGGCCCGCTGTTCCGAACAGCAGGCGGGCTGGCCTGCTGTCCTACTGTTCCGACGGCCTGCCGTTTTTTTTTTATTTTTTTTTATTTTTATTTTTTAATTTTTTTTTGCTATATATATATATATATATATATATATATATATATATATATATATATATATATATATATATATATATATATATATATATATATATATATATATATATATATATATATATATATATATATATATATATATATATCCAATTACATCAACCTTCAACTTGTTATATTAATTGATCTTCATATTTTATTGATGCACACATTTGATTTTCACTTATGATATATGTGTTTCTATTGTCCCCTTATAATTTGATAATAAATTAATGACTCGTTGTATATATACGTAGTTGTAGAGATATTGATTGTTCATTCTAATCTTACTTTGTTGTATTTATAGATGGATAAGGGTGGAAAGAAAGGATATTGGGAAGGTGTTGGTGTTGGACGCTTGCAAGGAAGGGTTGTTACTCAATCAAACCGTAAGCGTGCAGAAGAAGGACGTAGGCTTCCTGTTGAGGCCAAAGCAACGTCGGCAAGGGCTACGAGGGATGACATGGAGCAGGAAAGTGAGAGTACCCAAGTGCATGAACAGTCTGCACGTGCAACTGAGACCATGGTGGATAGTTCCGATGATGATGATACTTTGATATCTAGTGCTACACTTAAAGATATGGAGAGAGATGCATATCTTGATAACCTTCGCATTAAAGGTAAATGGATTAATCACCATGAGATTGCTAGGGATGAGGAAGATGATGAAGAAACTTATGATAATTTGCAAGGTAATTCAATTTCTTGTGATTTTATCAGTTAATATTTTTTAGGTTCTTCTTTTTAATTTTTACTTTATTTAGGGCCGAGAGAACATATGCATGGTGACATGGAGGGTAATGTGCATGGTAGCCCGATGAATTTGGGAGTTGATGGAGGGCCAGTACTAAAGGAGTTATTGCCTTCATTCAAACACCATATTGCATACGAAATATGGCATAAGGGGGAGGTCAGTCAATTTTATGTTTGTGAGACTTGAATTATTATGTTGGTCACATAATATTTAATATTGTTGTAACATGTTTTGTTTTTTTATAGGTCCTTAGGTGCTTGCATTGTCATTCAAGACATGCAAGATCAAAGAATCTCTCTATCCCAGAAAAAGACGCAAATTATGATGTATTGACATGGTTGAAGGAAAGTAGGCTATACCACCTGAAGGACTGTATGTACAAGTCTATTGACCACGCTCTTATATCAGCTTTTGTTGAGAGATGGAAGCCTGAGACCAACTCCTTTCACATGCCATTCGGTGAGATGACCATCACTTTACACGATGTATGATATATTCTACAGATCCCCGTGACTGGTAAGCCTGTGATTTCTAGTCGCACGACTGAGGGTTTGATGGCAGATATGGGACTTCTGCTGAAATTGCCTTTGGATGACAAATTGGGAAGGGAACTTGGTTGGAAGCATGGTCGGTGTGGGTTTGATGTATTGGAGAAGCGCCTAAAACAGGGTAATTTGAACAACAACTCTGTATTTTCAACGTACTTGTTGTGGCTCCTTGGCACGACATTGTTCGTTGATAAGACAACCACTCTTGTCCACGCCGGTTTTCTAGAGTTTCTACATGAAACTGATGGTGTTCAGAACTATGCATGGGGTGCAGCTACATTGGCCAACTTGTACAAACAACTCGGAGAGGCATCACGAGCTGGATGCACCAACATTGCTGGTTGTCTCACACTTCTACAGGTTAGCGTCAGCGTCAGTGCTTTTTATCTAATGTTGTCATTATAATACTTATTATTGAATTAACATACAATGCATTAATTACAGGCTTGGATTTATGAATACTTCCTGCCTTTTCGTCCAAGGGGAAGAACAGATGTGGTAGATGGTCCTTGGGCAAAAAGATGGACACCGTCCCCAAACCGACTAGCTGCCAGGAATCATTACTAAAGTCTATCCGTATTCAGTTGGACGAGTTGCGTGCCAACCAAGTAAGTTTCCTAGTTTACTTGAATTCTGACTTTAGTTCTGTTTGAATATTATCGTCAAATGTACAATTTTATTTCGTACTCAGGTGAACTGGACACCATTTGGGGACAACCCTTCCCTGGAAGTTCCGATAAAAATGGTAGGAAAATTACTCCTCGCATTTCTAATCCAGGACTTCAGTTGAGCATGCGCACTTTCTACCCTGCAATAATATTAAAGATTGCATAATTGAATATGATAAATTTATGCAAGTGGTGTGCTTTTATGATAATGAAAGAACAACAGTAAATTAAGAAAATTGAGTCAATGGTACCTGTTGGTTGTTTGAGTTCCAAAATGTAGATATTTTCTTGTCCAGTATGACACAAAATTTTCATGATGCGGATCACACCATGTCTTCTTGACATACTCTCCAAATAGTGGATAGAATCTCCAAGTACAAAGTAGCTCATCCACATGTTTTTCATATTCATCAACACTTTGTGAGTTCACAACCTTCTTCCACCTTGCCCTAACTGCCCTCTCATACTTTCGACTTCCAGAGTGTTTAACAAAATTCTTATGTACACATTCTGAAATGTGTCGCCTACAAAGTAGACGACCACTCTCTGGAAAAACAGTATCAATGGCATTCATAAGGGCTTGCTCTTTATCTGTAACAAAAACACCTGGATACTCAACAGCACTAAAAAATTTCTTCAACTCTCTCATTATCCACACATAGCTATACTCCTTTTCATGGTAGATGCATGCAAATGCAACATGAAAATTCTTACCGGTTGGCAAAAAACCCATCACTTGAACCAAAGACATATTATATAGATTTGTTGCATATGTGGCATCCAAGAGAATAACATGGTGTGATAAGGTATTCTCATCCAATTTATAATTCATTTGAGCTTAATTTATTTTGAAGGATAGCGTCGTAGATACTATTTGCGGGGAGATTTATATATTGGTAGAGTATTCATTATGAGGAGTAAGTTGGGATTATGAGATTCTTTATGACGATAACTTTGCGAGATGGAGGTTGGCAAAGGAAGAAATCGCATCGAGTCACTCATGAGTTTGTGCTACAACAAGAGATCTACAAATCCTAAGCTATGGAAACGCCAGTGGCGCTCGTTCGAGACGAAGAACTTATGGGTATGGAACAATCTCTTTAGATTCTGGATTCCTAGGGAGGCTATTCTTATTGATGGGACGATTAGCAAAGGACGACATGGTGATCTTGGAGGCGTCAAGTCACATGAGGATCTCGAAGCTATTTGGTTGGCCAAGGTGATGGGAGTATGCGTCAAGCAGCTCGAGACGAGGAGAAGGATGTGAGGACGAGGCCCAAGTGTTTAACTCTTAGACTATGACTGAGGCACACACGAATTTGTAGAGGATTTCTCAAGGCCAGTGGCTAAGACAAACGGGCAAGAGAGGGTTTTCTGCTGGATGGAATTATCTACCAAGATATATTCCTAGGATTATTCTACAAGACCGGAGAAACCAAAGGACTTTTGGGCGTGTAGCAGTGAAGGATGGGAGCATGTTATGGGGCATAGCCAGCTAGTGCAACATGGTGGGATGATAGGGCAAAATATGAGAAGAGAATT
This sequence comes from Plantago ovata, assembly GCA_028274465.1. Taxonomy (NCBI): domain Eukaryota; kingdom Viridiplantae; phylum Streptophyta; class Magnoliopsida; order Lamiales; family Plantaginaceae; genus Plantago; species Plantago ovata. The sequence continues at coordinate 23,244,443 of CM051458.1, forward strand.
AGTAAGCAACGAATTTGGAAGAAGTGGGTTCAACTTTTGAGGAGTCCATAGGAGTAGAAGATGTTCTGGAGTTGCATGGATCAACACGTTTACAAGATGGCGGCTTTATGAACATGGTGGACCCTATAAGATGGAGGTCTTAATGAAGACGAAGATCTTGAGGAAGAAGAAGACGAGCCTGAGTTGGACCCGAACTGGCAACCTGAGGAAGATGTGGCTATCAAGACGAAATGCAATGCAGATGGAGAGGAGTCATCTTCGGAAGACAACAATCCAAGACATGCCGCAGAGGAGTCTGATGGGGAGGTTCGTAAGCTCGTTGCTGAAGAATGGACATCACAACCACATGCATCAAGGAAGAAGAATCTTGAGGAGAAGATACGTTTTTAGGGGTTGTGGTAATGGACACTGGAGCTTTACCATCTTCTATTTAATTACTTTCCTAGGTTAGATTAATCATTTACCTTTTATTAGCTAGGGTTAGGGTTTATTCTCTATAATATTCCCACAGTCGGGCTTAGCCCATCAGATTCGGTCAAGGCCTGTTAGCCCATTCTTGGGAACAAGTCAGTTTTCTACTATTTAAGCTTTGTAAGACATTCATTATTTTCATAGTTGAAGTTGAATATAGAATAGTTCAGTATATACATGCGACCGTGCATCTCAGGTTAAATAGCTTTATTAAACCTTGTGGTAGGGGAGATAACCGTGCATTATACATGCGGTAGGGGAGATAACAGACAATAGGACATGCGGTCCTCATCAACGTCGGAGAGGCGCCCGGAGGGAGGCCGATCCGTCCTAATGCCGTCAACGCATTAGGAGTATTCCCGAGATCTTTGATCTCAACCCACGCCAGGTTATTGCTATTCTATAGTAGGCCTTAGTTGTATTATGTGTCTTATTGCGATTATTATTCGTATACTTGCTATGAATATGGGGGCATTATATGGGTTTTCTAGTTCTTTTAGCATTCCTGATGCTGTCAGAATTAAGAATCCATCAGATTTTCATGATCTTGGTCCCAATACTTGGTGTTGGGGCTATTGTCTTTACGGCTGCAGTGTGCTTCTACATATTTAGACACAAGCAAAAGCAACAGGTGTTGAAAAACAACCAATCTTTTACACCATCAATAGTGGGTGAGTTCTTGAGATTATCATATGCAGATATTCTAAAATCCACATGTGAATTATCCGAGGCATGCTTACTTGGAGATGGAAGATTTGGATCCGTCCACGAAGGAGTCCTCGAGGATGGACAAACTCCTGTTGCAGTGACAGTGCTAAAGCTATGTAGCAAAGGATCTTAAAAGAGTTTCATGTCGGAATGCAATGTGTTGAGGGTCATAAGACATAGAAACCTTGTTAAAATAGTGAGTGCATGTTCTAGCACAGATTTTAAAGGGAACGATTTCAAGGCACTTGTTTTTGAATTCATGGAAAATGGAAATTTGGATGAATGGCTGCATCCGAGAGCTATATAGGGAAGAAACTAGAATCTTGAGCATGAGACAGGGTGAATATTGCCATTGATATATTGCATCTGCACTTGAATAGCTACATTGTGCACGGTGATGTGAAGCCGAGCAATGTTCTTCTGAATGGAGAAATGACTGCTCATGTTGGAGATTTTGGATATTGGCTAAAGTTCTTCCTAGTGCAATGTCAACACAAGAAAGTAGTTTGGAATCAAGGGCACAATCTGCTATATTCTGGTACGTACAACTTTTTGTAACTAATTACTTGTATTAGTATTTCATAAATATTGTTTTGAGATTCTAACAATGATTACTGAAGCAGATGCATACAGCTATGGAGTTCTTTTACTAGAGTTATTTACTGGAAGACGACCAACTGATGATGAGTTTAACTGCTCTATAACACTCGACAACATGTTGCGCAGTGCATTCCCTGGTCGAATAATGGAGCTTGTCGACCCAATCATCATTCTACATGAATACCATGAGGAGGCACACAAAAAAGCCATGATGAATTGCGTCATTTCTTTGCTGAACATTTGGGTGGCATGTTCGAAGGAAATTCCTAGAGATCGAAGGACCATGAGTGAGGTTGTTTACGACTTACGTCAAATTGATCGCAGTTATGTACGAATGTCAGTGAATTAAACTATTTGGCTTGGGAAGAAATCCGAAGAGTATACTACCAAAGATGGGTACTTGGAGCTTAACAATAGAGACAAATCCAAATGAAAAGGTGGGCAAGTTTAATTTGGAACAATCTTGTCCCTCTTAAGGTGTGCACTTTTGTGTGGAAATTAATCTAAGATAAAATTTCAACAAAGGAGAACTTGAAGAGAAGAGGTATTTTTTTCACTAACAATGATATTAGTTGCCCGAATTGTGAGGAATGGTGGAGAGCACTTGGCATATTTTTGGCGGTTGTAACTTTGCCAAGAGGGTGTGGAAAGAAATCTTCGATTGGCTCGACACTACGAATATCAGGGGTGATAATTGGGAGGAAATCTTGGACAACGTTTCTAATTGGCATGTGAGAGGAAAAAGAAATTTTGGCAATCAATTTGGTTTAGTACCATTTGGATGCTTTGGAGAACAAGGAATGATCTAATTTTCAAAGGCACGGTGGTGAATCATTGGCAAGTGGTTGAAAGAATCAAGTTAATCTCATGGTCGTGGTTAAAAGGAAAAGGGAGACTTGATTCATACAACCATTCGGTTGATTGGTTTTTGAATCCGAAGAAGTGTCTAGAACCTTAGAACTTGGGTGTCAACGGAGACGGAGGAGAGGCCGTACTTCTGGCCTTACTTTTCATTGACATGTGTTCTGCTTTTTACAGGTGCGATCTGTCAAAATATATATAATATATGAGTTTATCATAGATAAGATATTTGCTTGAAAGATAAAAGGATTGCAAGAGAAATAGAAACAGAGAAAGTTGAAAAATGAGGAACTTAGTTCCATTGATGGTGGCTGCAGAAGAGATTACAAAGTAGAGCAAGCCTTTGGCTTCTCTTATATAATACTACAGTGTTTCCCTAGTCCCCTAATTAATTACAGCCAACATACCATTATCTAATTAATAGTACAAAAAGAACTATCAAACAATTGATAAAACATCTTATACTAGTTGACTAAACAACAAGATAAGCATGAGACTATAACTTGTAAGCTTAATAGTACAGAAGGTACTATCTCAGTTATTCAAATTAATGCCTTGATGTGTTCCCCTTCAATACTTCAGTTTGGTGTCTTTTGGGGCGGATTAGGGCGACATGTAGTTGTCTTCTTCACCGCTTGCCTGCCTCGACTTTATGTTCTTCATTTTTCCTTTTTCCCTATTTTATTTACTCAGAGCTTTGTTGCTCTTGGATATCATTCTCTATTTGAACACTCCCCCTTAAGTTGGGAATGTGTATGTTAAGGAATTCCAAACTTATCAGAGAATGAATACGAGATATTCTCTAAAAACGGACTTTATTGTTTGCTTGTTGGTTATCACATAACAATCTCACATGTAGCTTAATCTTAATCCCAAAATCATCAAATTTCCTAATGAGTCATATAATTTCACAATGTGTGAGCAATGGCACTGTGCTCTGCTTTTGCAGAGGAACAACCAACTATTGATGTTTCTTGAACGTCTAGCTAATCAATGAATTGCCAGACAAGACAAACCGTTAACTGATTTTGTAGAGAATATGTACAACCATCAAAGTCTGAATCAAAACATGCTAACAAATCTTGATCTGTTGTGACTAAGTCCATTTCCTATATTATTCTTCAAATATTTCACTATTCTTATAACATACCTTCCATTTTGATTTCATTGGTTTTTCCATGAATTGCCTCATTATGCCCACAACATATGAGATGGTTAGGTATAGTTATAGACTTATAGTGAGATGATAATTCTCCAATCAATCTTCTGTATATGATTGGTTCTTTATGCGGTTCTCTCCTTTATTTATTATAATAACGTTCTTCCCTTCTTAATAAGCACTCAATTTAATTCTGCTCTATAGGATTCACTGCTAGTTTGCAGTCTAATAATCCAATAGATTCAATGATTTATGAAGCATATTTTCTTCTGGGAGAAATGAAGAGATGAATACCTTCTGTTCATCTTGTGATTTCCAGCCCAAGAAATAATTTCAGCTTCCCAATTAGTTCTCTGATTTTGAACTTGTCTTGCAAATGATTCTTTTAACTGCTTGATGTTATAATTGTTTCCTCCTATAATGATGCCATCTACATACACTTAGAACCATTGTAATAAACTTCATCAATCTTGTATTCATTCTTAGATTGCATAAAGTCAATCTGAATTAAATAATTGGTGAGTTTTGTATGGATGTCTGCTTGAGTCCATAAAGTGACTTGTGCAGTTTGCATTCATTGTTGTGATGATTCTCCCCCTGAATTGAGAGACCTGGAGGAAGTGTCACATATATGTTTTATGTAAGTTCACCATTTAGGAGAGCATTGTGCACATCAAACCAATTTTGCTAGTTTTATTAGCTTCAAGGGCTTTCAATTCCTTATTAATTGCATCTCTTCAATGACTATGTTTAATTGCTTCTTCATAATAGAAGGTTCCTTTATCTTTATGATTGATAATTGAACTGCATATACTTTATGTTTCTCAGACAGATTATCATGTCCTAGATATCTATGCAGTGGATAGTGAGTGCTTTCTTTAAAACTGCATTTGATCTAGGAATATATATAATGATGAAACAACTTCATTCTCTTAGGTAACTCTATTTTCCTAGTTGTTCTTCTAGGTTGAATTGATGGAACTGAAGCTTCAGTTCTTTCATCTCTAACTTCTTGAGTATCTATTCTAGTTGTTTGTATTGGAGATCTCTGTTCTTTTGCCAGTTCTTAATCATGTAGATCATCCAATGTTTCATCATTTGTTTCATTATATATTCTTTTTTTAGGCTCAATGTAATTTTCTTCTCTATCTGAGTTTACTTGATCTTCCAGATGAAGTTCTTCATTTTGTTTAGTGGGATTAATATTTTCTTCAATCTGGTGATCATTTTGTGTCTAGTTATTTCCTTCTTTCATTCTAGAGATTCGTGTGTCATTAATGATTTCTTCCGGTGAGTATATGATTAACTCTTATAGGCTTCCTTTCATTTCCTTCTCTGGGAAGGGAAATATATTTTCCGCAAAATAGACATCTCTAGAGTAGAAGGTTTGTTTTGTTCTTAGATCATAGCATTTGTATCCCTTGACATTGATTGGATACCCAATAAAAATTGCTCTTTTTGATCTAGAATCAAATTTAGTTCTTTGAACTAGCAATGTTGAAGTATAGCAAAGACAACCAAACACTCTCATATGATACACTCTCATATGATGATATGATGGTGTCTTATTATATAAAAATACTTCATAATGTGATGGCATATATATAGACATTTAAGTCTAGTGCCGAATGATGGAATAAATCCATTAGAACATGATGATCTATAAGAGTTGTTGATGAATATTACTATCCAGAAACATATAGTCATATACTCTGCACTTTGCAATATTAGGCCCTTGCTGTGAACGGAGTTTGAATCTAAGGCGACTGGGAATGAGAGAATGATATGCTGCATGCATAATCTTTTTCTTTCTCCCCCTCAAATACCAATAAGCCTTCAAATATTGGGTGCCGCCAACCCAAAGATACAATACACAGGCAAACAAACAATGAGCGACGCCTACTCATGCATACACAATTGCGGTCCGTCAAATAGTGGGCGCCGCCTATCCAATATAAAGCGACATAAAATGCTATACTGTTTTTAAAGTAAAAGATATAGACATTCAAACATGTGTTTAGAAAAATAAGAAATCAACAAGTCTATAGTCTTTATACTCCAATGATTGCCAAATCAGGAAACTCAAAGAGTAAGGCATATATTCAACCTTTTTGGCAGCAGAATAAATTCGTTCAGGTAGTAATATACTACAGTAACATATAGCACCTTTAGACATATGATACTCAATCAACATAATTTGCAAGTATATCATGTTTGTGAACTTCAATGCCGATAGAGAAACTCATATTTTCATTATCTTGTAGAAAATAACCCGTATCAACCCGTATCAGCATTATTTCATGCCCTTTTCTCTTGTTTAAAAACATGAGAGTAGTAAATTTCATTATTAATGAACAAAAGTATATTTTAGTATAGAGCATCAGATTAGACAAATTACACCTCTGCATAACTACACATTTTGGCAACAATATGCAAATATAGGATATCATTATCATTAAACAATTCACACCAAGATGTGATAGCCGATAGGCGCCCATAAGTCATGCCATATGATAAAGTGTAATGATCATGTCATTAGCATTTAAAAATCGGTCAACGATGCAAATGAATGAACTACAGTACTAACATACAGTACTAATGTAGGCACTGACGAGGAGATTATGTGACATCTACCCGTCGAACGGAAGAGGGTGTCAATTTACTCTCGAAGTCGACCTCACTTCCCCTATTGAACAAAACACCACGGAAGTGTCAGGGGTCGAAGGAGACCATAGTACATCCTAGTACTGACAGGACGTCCTTTTGTCCGGTTCTTAGCTAGCATCCGTGACAGGGCCAGGGACCCACAATCGTATCCTATATATACTTGTGCATTTATTATCACAACACACACTATTCCCAGACAATTCACACACATGCTGCCCGATTATTTCCATGCATGATACGTTAAATCGCCCCCGATCTAACTGAGGTAGATCGGGTCTTACCCCCTAACACTTTTCTCCTCTTATCTTCGACAGGTCCCTAGTCCACGTCCTTTCCCCAAGATAAAACTCATCCCTCTACACGTTATGGGAAGAGAGATGATGTATCCTACTTGACCATATTTTACCCGCATCATCTTGGCGCCGTCTGTGGGAACTCGAGACGAAAAGCCATAGTAGAAGAGCAAGAGGAAGTTTAAGTTTTAGTTGTTGTTGTGCCACTGCCATGACGAAGAAAAAGAAAACTCCAGCAGCCCCCACCAAGGAACACAGGACGGTAGAAAGTGTAAACCCTGTGCCCATGAATCCAGAACTGTCACACGCCGAGTCGGAGCGAGAAGAAGACGAGGAATCGATGGAGTCCAGCCGGCAAGACAATCCCCACTCAGGAGAGTCAGCAGAGCCTCTCGCCCCCCCTACGGGCCCCCAAATGCTGATAACGGAAGGACAACTCACACAATTCGTTAGAACGATTTGTGAGACCGTTGTCGGGCAACAGACTTCCACCAAAGAAGCCTCAGCTAGCGTCGGTGGTAGTAAAGGAGAAGTCAAGCCCAAATGTTTCTACACGAAGCAACCAGCAAAGTCGTAGTGCACGATCAGCCAAGACAGAGGGCACTCACAGGCGAACTCAGGTTCCCTCGAAGCGAAAGACCACAGAAAGCTTAGCTGAGAGTTCGATAGTAACCCCTCGAGAGAGGCATCAGTCTCGCAAAGGGAAGGGACCCGTAAAGGACCGTCCACGCACCCACTCGGTGTATACGATCCCGGACGATTCTGACTCTTCAGACAAAGATCATTTCGATAGAGACAGAAAGACACTCGAAAAGAAGATGGAGAAGTATGAAGAACTCCTCCGAGCCCACGATCGAAGAAAGAAAGAAAAGATTAAAAGGCCCCGTTCTGACCATGATGACTTTAGAAGGAGAGACGAGAGAGAAGCAAGGAAGTATGACGAGAAAAATGAGCGCCCAGTTAGAGAAACGGGCTTCGCACCCAATCCCTTGTCGCGAAGACTTATGAGCCACTCTATCCCTTCGAGCCAGAGAGTGCCTAAAAAGTACCCAAGTACTCTGGGACCACTTTTGCCCACGAGCATAGGGTCAAGTTTGAGAATATGATGCAGACATACGGACACACTGAGAAGGACATGGTGATCGTCTTTCCGGGCACCCTCGAGGGCGTGGTTATGGAGTGGTATTACAATATGCCGGCAGGATCTATTCGATCCTATGCAGACTTGATGCATGCCTTTTTGGGTCGTTTCACGGATTACAAGAAGTCGAGACAAGCGAGCAGTTGCCTCCAGGATATCGTCCAGAAGGAAGATGAACCTCTTCGTAAGTGGTGGAAAAGATTCAACGCCGTGGCGTTGCAAGTGGATGATCATCCCATGCATTTTCGAAGACAAACCCTTTTCTCTAACACCCGAAATAGGGGGCTCGCGTTGGATGTTTCGAGAGAAAAACCTGAGACCCCGGAGGATTTGTCTAACATTGTGAACAAGTACATTGAAGAGGAGAGGATGAACAAAGAAGCCAAGTTGGCGTTCGACGTCCCGACCCGAAGAGAAAGATCTCCCAGGAAGGATCGAGTTGAACCCGCCAAGGAGCAACCTAGGGACAGAGGTTACTCCGAGAAACACCCCACCAGGAAGAACCCCAGAATGATCAAGTACCCTCAACGACAAGTTTTCTCCATCGTCGAAGGGTTACCCGACACAAGGTGGCTCAGAAAACACAAAGAAACTAATACAACCACAAATTCACAAGAGTACTGTAAGTTTCACAAGCAACGAGGCCATGATACGGATAGGTGCATCGAACTAACAGCCGAGTTAGAGCGCATTGTGACGGAGGGATATGTCGAAGAGTACAGGGACTCGAACGGGGCTTTATCAGTGCGACTACTCAAAAAACCTGAAGCTTCTCGGCCACCGATACCTCCGCTTCCACAACAATCAACTGTCTTTCGAGAGTCAAGAGAGAGTCGGTCCGAGGATGACTTCGAAAAATCGCCCATACATGGCGAGATCAAGTACATTGCAGGATGACCAACAGGAGGAGACTCTCGGAAGGAAAGGGACCGGACGGCTCGAAGGAAGCGAAATACTTACACAGCAGGAAGCCCCACGTTCAATGTAGGGAGCCTCGAAGCTCACCCGATCACATTAAGTTTCGACGCTTCAGATATCCCCGACCCCCGGATTGTTCGAAACCAAGAGCCCAACTTCCCTCTGGTCATCTCCATGGTCGTGTCGGGATTTGGGGTGAGCAAGGTCCTTGTGGACACGGGGAGCTCTGTTAATGTGATCACGGTGGTGACTTTGAAGAGAATGCAAATTGAAGGAACAGGTTTTTCGGATGTTTCGACCAACCTTTCGGGATTCGGAGGAGCCGTGGTTAAGCCACTGGGAACCATCTGGTTACTAACTTCCCTCGGTACAAAACCGAACAAAGTAACCCACCATTGCCAGTATGTGGTAGTAGACAGTGAAATGGGTTATAACATCCTCTTCGGCAGACCGGGGATCAACCAGTTCCAAGCCGTGGTTTCCACCTACCATCTTAAGATGAAGTTCCCTACCAAGGTAGGAGTGGGCGAGGTCAAGGGTGACCCGAAAGAGGCGTGGGAATGCTACTGTACCTCGACGAAACCGGCAAAACTGTCGAGACAGTACTTCCTTCCGAGGGTGATGGGTCAGCACCTTCGGGTAAGAAGCAATGTATGATCGTCAAAGGAGACTCTTTAGATTTCCCTTCGGAGCATTTGGAGAACAAGGAGCGTTTGGAACCCTGTTCGGAAGTCAAGGATCTCTCTTTGTTCGAGGATTACCCCGAAAGAACCACCAAGATAGCAGCCGATCTCCCTGAGGAACTCGAGTTGTCATTGTCACTCTTCTTACAAAAGAATGCGGACGTCTTTGCATGGGGGTCGATCGATCTTCGAGGCATTGACCCTCGAATTATAGTACATCGGTTAAACGTGGACCCTAAGGCGAGGCCAGTGAGTCAGAAGCAAAGGAACTTCAGTCGAGAAAAGAACCTGATAATCGATGAAGAAGTAGCCAAACTCTTAAGGGCCGGGCACATCAAGCCGACCCAGTTTTCGGATTGGCTGTGCAATGTGGTGCTTGTCAGCAAGGGCAAAGTAATGATTTTACGGATCTCAACAAACGTTGCCCGCGGGACCCTTATCCTCTCCCTCGAATCCACCAGTTAGTCGATTCCACTGCGGGAGCGGAAAGGTTGAGCTTTATGGATGCTTTCCAAGGATACCATCAAGTCCCGATGGCCAAGGAAGACATGGATAAAACGGCTTTCGTCACACACTCGGGAGTCTATTCATTTCAAGTCATGCCTTTCGGACTACGAAATGTGGGAGCCACCTATCAACGACTGGTCAACATGATGTTCGAAAAGGAAATCGGCCGAACCATGGAAGTTTATGTTGATGATATGCTCGTGAAAAGTTTGAAGGCACAAGAGCATGTGGAAAACTTGGGAAGATGCTTTGACATCCTGAGAAAGTTTGGCATGAAACTCAACCCCTCTAAGTGCGCGTTCGGTGTAAAGAGGGGAAAGTTCTTAGGGTACATGGTCACTCAAAGGGGAATTGAGGCCAACCCAGACAAAATCAAGGCGATTCGAGAGTTCCCCAGCCCTCGAAACATAAATGAAGTCCAGAAGTTGGTAGGGCGAGTAATTGCGTTAAGTCGTTTTATCTCACGTTCGGGAGAGAAGAGCCTACCCTTCTTCAAAGTTCTTAGAAACGCAAAGTGTTTCGAGTGGGGGACAGAGAGTGAAAAGGCGTTGGTCGATCTCAAGGACCATCTGTCAAGGCCGCCGCTTCTCTCGAAACCAAGGGCCGGAGAGGTCCTGTATTTACATGTGGCCATTTCTCAGGAGGTCGTCATCTCTGTTCTGGTACGCATCGAGGATAACCAACAGTACCCCATCTACTATTTAAGCAAGGTCCTCACTAAGGCCGAAGTCAACTATCTGGATATCGAAAAGTTCGCTTACAGCGTCGTACTGGCTTCGAGGCGTCTTCGACCTTATTTCCAAGCACATGAAATAGTGGTCCTTACTTCAAAACCATTGAAGAGGATCCTGGGTAAGCCGGACTTGTCAGGGAGATTGGTACGATGGTCGGTTGAACTCTTGGAGTATGCCCTCGAATTCCAAAGTCCCAGCTCGAAAAAAGCTCAAGTTTTGGCTGATTTCTTCTTAAGGGTTAACGAGGACATCAACCTCGTACTATCCATTGAAATGGCAGAAAAAGGGGAGAATCTCGAAGCTCGATGGAAAGTATACGTGGATGGATCCTCGACAAGGGGCCAAGGAGGAGTTGGAGTGCATATGACAGATCCCGATGGCCTAGAGCTGGACTTTGCGATTCGATTAGCTTTTCCTGCAACAAACAATGAAGCGGAGTATGAAGCGGTATTCATTGGTCTCAGACTCTACCTCGAAGGGGGAGCTAGGCATGTCCATGTGTACACAGACTCGCAACTGGTAGCTCAACAGCATGCGGGTGCTTTCGAGGCGAAGGAAGAGCCGATGAAGTTGTATTTAACAGAACTCCAAGTCATGACCACTAAGTTTCAAAGTGTCGAAATTTCTCAGATACCTCGAAACGAAAACAAGGTGGCCGATGGTTTAGCAAGGTTGGAAGCTCGACCCAAACGGTAACCACTCGACAAATAACCCTCATGACAGTCCAACAACCAACAATTGGAGCAAACAACCTCAAGAGGAAGAGGGAAGCTGAGGTCAACATCCTCGACACAAACCACAAATGGTTGACAGATATCAAGGTATACTTGAAAATCTCCACCACAAAACCATCGAAGGGTGACAAAAACACCCTATCGAAACACATTCCCCAAAAGGGATTACCACTTATCACGAAGTATTTTGCAGATGTTTAAGCAAGGAGTCATCCCCACGGATCGAAATGAAGCAAGGAGACTACAACGAAGGGCTCAGAATTTTTTGTGGGATGGGTCGAATCTCTACAAGAGATCTTTCGACGGTCCTCATTTGAAGTGTGTAGACGAAGAGGAGGCCCGATCCATTTTGGAAGAAGTACACGCTGTAAGTTGCGGCAATCACTCAGGAGGAAGAACTTTAGCCCAAAAGGTTCGGAGACAAGGATTTTATTGGCCAACACTCATTCCGGATTCGAGGAACAAGTCAAAATCTTGTGACGAATGCCAGCGGTTTGCCCGAAATAGCTCAGCCCCTAGTGAACCAATGATAGCAACCCCGATCTCATGCTCTTTCGATAGGTGGGGCATAGACATTGTGGGAAAACTCCCTACCACAGCCAATCAGAAGAAATTCCTAATCGTGGTCGTCGAGTACTTTTCCAAGTGGGTCGAAGCCGAGGCAGTCGGAAAAATTACCGAAGGGGTTGTCAAAAGCTTCATTTGGCGGAATATCATTTGTCGCTTTGGTATTCCGAGGGTTATAGTCTCAGATAACGGAACCCAGTTCACAGGGAAAAAGATAAAAGCGTGGTGTTTAGAGTTGGGCATCAAGAAAAGTTTCACCTCCGTCGGCCATCCGCAAGCCAACGGACAAACCGAAGTCACTAACCGAACCATCATCGAAAATCTTGAGAAACGCTTGGACCATCGAAGGCAGACAATAAAAAATGTTCGAATGTAATTTAAAATAACTACAAAAACCACTCGGCATACCGAGTCTTCAACAGGAGTCGGCCAAAAGAACCTTCGTATCGATCACTTCCCCTGGTCTCCACTATGAGCAGTATCCGCAAGAACTTCCTTCTCCCGATTGGCGAAGAAGAGGCCGTTGGAGCGAACTACCTCGGAGAGGTTTCGATGGGAGTAACTACCCACATCAATCCCCGCTGATTGAAGGAGGTCGTTCCCAACCTAGCACATCGAACCGACAAACGAGGGCATTGGCGGAGAGGCAGGGATCACCACTTCCTCGAGGTGCGCCAGACCAAATAACTCCTCGGTAGCCAGAGCGGTGAAATACTCTTCGGCAGTAACGCCCACATCAGCCTCGGACTCGGGGATAGGGGGGTCCTCGAAATTCTGATCCTTCGAGAGATCAATATCAACACTCTCATCGAAGTCAACAGTTAGCTTGTTCTTTTTCTTTAGTTGGCCTACCACCTTGTCCTTCGTCTCGACTACCTTCCTGGCATCTTTCTTCGAGAGAAGGTACTCGAAGGATTGAGACTTGAGGAAGTCGCGAACAGCGTCGACTCGGGCAAACTTGCCACTTTTCACCACCTCCTCACGGGTCCTCCGAAGAGCAGCTTCGAAACCGTCACGCTCCTTGCTCAGCTGGGCAGCCTTTGCCTCGAAGGTCAAGCTCTTTTCCTCGGCCGTGGACAAGCTGAGGGTCACCTTAGCTTTCTGATCTTGAAGAGCCCCAACCTGCCTCGAGAGCTGAGCCACTTCATCGTTCTTCCGCTTCAGAGCGTTCTCAAGTCTCAGCCTCGCCTTATCGTCATCGATCCTCTGTTGGAAGGAGTTGGCTAATGAACCTTTCCTTTCAAGGCGGCTCGAAAGGTTCTTGGAGACAGTTATCAGCGGCCAAAATGCAACCGAGTTCAGCGACAAAGTTAAAAAAAAAAAAAAAAAAAAGAAGTTAAAAACAAAGTTGTTACCTGCATTTGAAGCAAGACTTCTTTGGCCCTAACTTCAGCGTCGAAAAGACGGTCTAGCTCAGCTTGATCGGACCTCGAGGCCATCATTTCAGTCCATCCCCAAGGCTGTGTGACCCTCCCCTCGAAGAAATGAGACTTCGGTTCTCTGGCCTCCCAAGGCCTGCCCTAACTCGTCAGTAGTAGGCACACGCAGCCTCCTCGAGCCAGTAGGGGACTCGGGAATATCAATCACGGTTCGATATTCTTTAGCCCGCTTGCTCCGGTTATCGAAGGTTGAAGGTTGAGCCCCCTCTAGCCTTCTCTTCAAGCCTTCTCTCTCGGTAACCCCCCGGCTCGGCCCGGGACCGCCAGACTCTTCGACCCTCTCGGACTCGGTCCCCGGGTTCGAGGGAGTGGTGCCGGTAGCGGTGGGAGTAGTGGGTATCTCGCCAGCAGGAGTCGGGACTATATCCCTCGCAGAGTCTTGAGGGATAATAGTGGATACATTGTGAGGCCGGCGCTCGGTATATTCGATCACTTGCGATTTTTTGAGCTCCAGTTCGAGGGCTCGACGAGCAAGGAAACGATTCGACATCTTGATCTAGTAACCTACGAGCATAAGAAGCAAACAATTAGATCCACAGCTCGAAAGCATATATCGAAACTACAAAAGTACTTGGAAGAAAAAACAACAAAACAAAATAAGGAGCACTTACTCAAGTCTCGGATGCCCCACATCTCTGGTATGGAGTCCGACGAAATCCCAGTAAGGAAGAGGATCGGCTCAACCAAGACTGTAAGGGTTGATCCGATTCTCGAGGGGAGTATTCCTGTAACGATTGGGCCATTTCTCCCTATCTTTTTCCTTAACCTCGGGCACATTAGACCCACGACGCCACAATCGAGGGGTCGGAATGACTCCAGGCGTCCCGTCTAAGTTCGAGGGAAGCCTTACATAGACGTATCGACGCTTATATCTGGTGCCGTGAGAAGATTGAAACTTCCCAAATAATTCGAACCCTTTGATAGGGGAAAAATAATAGAAGCCCCCACCATCGGGACTCTCTAAAATCTTGAAGAAATGAAGGAAATTGGAGGCTGTCAACCTACGACCCACAGACTGACTCCAAATACAGTAAGCTATTAGACTACCCATTGCATTGAGTAACAGTTGAGTCGGACACATCCCGATACCAGTCAGAATGCGAGCCACACCAGAAGAAATGGGGAATCAAAATCCATATTCGAAGTGAAGCAGATTCAAACATAGGCAGTCACTGGGAGGGTTATACATACGATCCTCGAAACCGAGGATAAGGATCTCGTACGAACTAGAAATGTCAAACTTCTCGTATAAAGCCTCCGCCTCTCGAATCTTTACAGTGCTAGACTCTTCCGAGAGTCTTCCATCGACATTGTTTTCGGTGGCTATGGGGTCAGGAACAGGACCGTCATCAGCTTCCATTTTCTGAGGCGGAGGGTGGATCGATGGACCAGCTAACTCACGGTTGGCGGCAGAAACGGTGGAGTCACTTGGTGTTCTAATACGTGCACGAGCCATTTGTAGAAAAAGGCTCGAAACTTGTGTAACCGATCTACCAGGAAAAACCTGATTCGAAGCCAAAACCTCCCACGAATCAGAGGTGGTATGATGATCGGGGTCTCTACGAAAGGAAGGTTTATCTACACTAAAAGAATTAGACCTAGCTTCCCTCGAGGGTCCGCCGACACCGGGTTGGTCATCGATTCGTTTCGACATCTCCAAATTTCTACACGGAGGAAACAATCAGAAGAAACCCCAACCCGGAACCTATTGAATACTAGAAGTCCCCACTTCTTGTGAAGTCCGAAGAAATTTTCGGGAGGGTCAAAAAGAAGCCGAAAACAAATGGGGGAATTTAACAGAAACAGACAATCAAGCATGCAAGATGAACCAAAAGTAAAACAAGTACAAAAGCGTCTAATTGTCTACGGTGAACAGCAAAAAGAAAAACAAAAAGAAAAGCAGAGAAAGAAAATTCATGCAGTGGAGGAAGAGATTAAACGGACTTACCTGAGAAGAGTGAACGGCAGTGAGTCTCCGGGGAAGTAGCCGGCGGCGAACTTTTACGGCGAGTTGGAGAGAATTTGGAGGTAATTGCACTAAGAGAAGATGGGAAAATTAGAAATGAAAAATGGATTTACTCCTTTTACTCCTCCCGTTTGCGTCCCCTCATAATTGCACACGAAAACCGAGGCGATTGAGCCCCACGCGCCCACCTTGCGTCGACCACGTGTCGAGTTTTACGAATCGTCACCAATTGAAATGAGTTTCCTACCCTTAGTCCGGTTCAAATTTGGTAACGGCTCTTTTCCCGCCAAATCAATCCCTCGAACAGTTCCAGTAAATTTCGACAGATATCTTCACCTTGTCTCTCGAAATC
Organism: Plantago ovata; assembly: GCA_028274465.1. NCBI lineage: Eukaryota > Viridiplantae > Streptophyta > Magnoliopsida > Lamiales > Plantaginaceae > Plantago > Plantago ovata. Next base: position 23,260,243 of record CM051458.1, read on the forward strand.
TAGGGGACTTATGATGAGGAGATTATGTGACATCTACCCGTCGAACGAAGTACGATGACGGTCGAATGGAAGAGGGTGTCAACCTACTCTCGAAGTCGACCTCACTTCCCCTATCGAACAAGACACCTCGGAAGTTTCAGGGGTCGAAGGAGACCATAGTACACCCTAATACTGACAGGACGTCCTTTTGTCCGGTTCTTATCTAGCATCCGTGACAGGGCCAGGGACCCACAATCGTATCCTATATATACTTGTGCATTTATTATCACAACACACACTATTCCCAGACAATTCACACACATGCTGCCCGATTATTTCCATGCATGATACGTTAAATCGCCCCCGATCTAACTGAGGTAGATCGGGTCTTACCCCCTAACACTTTTCTCCCCTTATCTTCGACAGGTCCCTAGTTCACGTCCTTTCCCCAAGATAAAACTCATCCCTCTACACATTATGGGAAGAGAGATGATGTATCCTACTTGACCATATTTTACCCGCATCAGGCACATATCCATCTTTATTTCCAAAACATAAAGCAATACGGGTACATACCAGAAAAAGAATAACGATGGCTTGTACGCAGCCGAAGCTTCCATCTTCCGGGATCAATCTTCAGAGGCTCCGGTAGCGGTCGGTTTGACTTTGTTTCCTTCTAACCTTGACGAGCAATGACCTTCGCTTCTTTAGGCCTCTCCTACTATTTTCATGTTTTGGGTTCTTGGAGTATCTCCAATCTCAAATTTCTTCCCAGATCTAACCAATCCGTTTCCAATCCGACGACAAAACGGGTTGGCCTTGCTTGGGTTAAGGAAGAGTATCAGCCGACGCAGTAACCGACATCGGAAGATGAAGCCCTTGCCATGTCCCATGCCTCATTTAACCAAAGGAATATTCCTTTCTCAGATCCAGAGGTATGGAGGGATTGGTTTCAATCTCTTACTTTGTTTCCATAAGATGTCTTATCTATGTGGCTAGATAGATTCTTGATGTTTCAAGATCTGCTGAAGCTGTGTAGCGACTGTATTTGCCGTCAGGAAAAGCCACAGATTATCGACTCAGATCTGAGTTGAGTTCAGACTACTCTAGTAATATAGGAGAAATCTTTGTATTTTGATGGGTTTGATTTTAGAAAACTTTGATACACATCCAGAGAAGATCCGAGACCTTTTCTTTCTTTCTTCTTGACTGGTTTCACCAGACGGAGATGAATTTTATTTATTTATTTATTTATTTTTTCTTTTCGCTCCTGTATTACAGAATGAGCTTATCTTGAGTGTTTGATTCACTCTTTTCTCATCTTGTTTCATTGCCAATAGGTCTTCAAGATTGAACTGGTTGATTGATAATATCTTGAATAATATAGGAGTCAAGGCTTAATGTTGCCTTCCGAATCTCAGTAGGCATCTCAATCATGCTTTCATGTATCAATATGAGTTGATACATATTTGGTGCCACCATCTTGATTACCCCATATTGGGAGCATTGCAATCTATTTTTCAATCATAGATTTATTTGCTAGAATCAAACTTGGCTCTGATACCATGTCAAAATATAATATATGACTTTATCATAGATAAGATATTTGCTTGAAAGATAAAAGGATTGCAAGAGAAATAGAAAGAGAGAAAGTTGAAAAATGAAGAACTTAGTTTCATTGATGGTGGTTGCAGAAGAGATTACAAAGTAGAGCAAGCCTTTGGCTTCTCTTATATACTACTACAGTGTTGCCGTAGTCCCCTAATTAATTACAGCCAACATACCATTATCTAATTAATAGTACAAAAGAACTATCAAACAATTGATAAAACATCTTATACTAGTTGACTAAACAACAAGATAAGTATGGGACTATAACTTGTAAGCTTAATAGTACAGAAGGTACTATCTCAGTTATTCAAATTAATGTCTTGATGTGTTTCCCTTCAATACTTTAGTTTGGTGTCTTCTGGGACGGATTAGGGCGACATGTAATTGTCTTCTTCACGTGCTTGCCTACCTCGACTTTGTGTTCTTCATTTTTTCTTTTTCCCTGTTTTATTTGCTCAGAACTTTGCTGCTCTTGGATATCATTCTCTATTTTAACATCTGCAATCTTCTCTTGGAGGCATGATCTAATGGCAGTGGCGGTGGTGGCGGTGGTAGTATCCAGGGGCCATTTTTTATGGTTCCTTGTTTATACTCACAAGGATTCTATAGCTATTGACTATGAATTGGTTTTTGTTTTAGCTAACTTTAGTTTCCTTGGTTGTAGCAGGTGTCCGACTTGAGTAGGGGATCCTTTTGAGTCTATAAATTCCTTCTCAACGTCTTACGCACTCTTAGTAGCACTTTGGTTCACGTATTAAATTACTTGCCACTTGTCCGTTAATGAGAATAGGATATAGAGTTAGGTAGGAACCAATTGGAGCCATCTCGCAGTTAAAAAGATGGACCTTGGCGTTTGATGGACAAATGATTGTTCCTACTCTAACAAACTTGACAAATTCGAATTCTCATTTATAGACATAGGGTGTATAGAAATGTGACCCCGAGGGTTCTAAGTTTTGGGTGGTTATCTTGAGGTTGGGTTTTGTTGGGTCGTGATGGACGTTTATTTCTTGGCATTTTTGTGATCGGGTATGGAGAGGAATAGACTATATCTTCAAGACGATAAGGAAATCGTCGTTGGTTGAAGTATAGGAAAATTATTTTAAACTACTTGCCATACTTTTGATTGTGTCTTCGGGTCGAGATCCTCAACTTTATGCTACTTCTTCTCATCTGGCGGTGAGACAAGCGATTTGACATTCAGTTGGGAAGCTTTGGTTTGTTTGCTGAACGCTACCTTGAGTGTTTTTATTAGACTTTGTCAAGGTTTTGTTGCTGCCTGTGATGTTCTACATGAGACATGTTGCTCCTCTGTTTCTCGGTTAAGTTTGGTGGTGGGAACAAGTCTATCTTTGTCCACTTTGTATCTTTTCTCTCCCGTTGTTGTATTTTTCGGACATTTCTTATGCCCGTTTTTTAGTAAAAAATTTTAGCCGTTCAAAAAAAAAGCTAGTTCAAGTTGTGGATACATTTATAAATGAATTAAATTATGCAAATAAAAAAACACCACGTGAATCCCAACAAAAGGAGAATTTGTGAATATATGGCTCCTTTAATTTTCGGATTTATTTTGTAGACTTGTATACTGTGGGATCTTCAATCTACAAATCATCAGTGAAGTAAAAGTTGTCAAAGTAAAACATACCATGTGCTTGAAACTAAGTGGACTTAACGTCAATCTCTTACAGGCCGCTTAATTAGAATAGTACTATGCATGTATGTATGTTTCCTTCATCTTCAATTAAAGTGTTTCTGTACATTTAATTAGTTTACTGTCAAGATCTAGTTTAATTAGCTTAAGCATAACCTCCTGATCAGCTGATTCTAATACCGAGGTTTTCAATGTAGCTTCAAAGCAAGACAATGTACTTTGAATACAGAAGAGTTGGCATGCAATGCACAAAAAGATTACAGAAATTGGAAAATGCATGATTATATATGTACTCAATTTACTCATTATTCACTGAATCTTCTTTGCAAAAACTAAATTATCAAAGGGATATTCAATTGCATTCAAACTTGTGTAGTATTTCTATAACGTGCATGCAGTGTATTAATAGGAACAAGTTTCGTGTGAGTAAATATGTACCAGAATGTATGAATAATCCTGACCATATATATATGCATCCAATAATAATTCTCCTAACTAATTAATAAATGTTAGCTTGTTATTATAGAGTTTTATCAAAAGTTCTGCATAGAGGATCTCATTCCAAGCATCAGGCACTCCAGGGAGACACCAATGGCTGCAATCCTGATGAACTAGTGGCGAATAATTTTGTGTCCGATATAACGATGGATGGCCATCCTTCCGGTAATCTGTCAGTTTCGTGACATTAAGATACGTCACTTGAGTTTTCATGCCCTTAACAACTGTTTCCAAAACTTTCATCATTGTCGGATACTCTGTCAGGTAGTTATCGTTCATTATTGGCGCAGTCTCGTTGCCACATGCTCCACCTGAATTCCATTGCCCGCCACTGCAGCCGAAATATAATTGTTGTTAAAACACAAAGAATGATGATAAAATGATGGTAACAGATCTTGCACATAAACATAACAAGACTATGGTAGTAGTTCTAATAGTAAACTAACAAGAAACTTCAAGCTGGTAACCTGTAATGAGAGTTTGAAAAACCTCGGAAAAAGACCAGCGATTTCTCTGGATTGACATTGGCGTCGACCCATCTACCCATGTTGTTAAACCTTTCCGAAAGGCCTCATTAACGTCCAAGTCAGGATAGACATGGCTACCTTCTTGATAATAGTTTTTACTGAAAGTTTCAAACAAATCTTCAGCATATAGTTTCAACAGAACAAGATCATTTTGTATTGCATGATACACACATTCAGTAAGCATGTTAAATCAGTAGTACCCAGAATTAGTCTTGTAAGGATTCCACCACTTCCCCGTGTTAAACACAATTATGTCCGCCGTGTTGTAGTTACTGGACAAGTTGGCAATCAGATCAAGCCGGAGAGTTTCCTTCTTTGTCCCGTTGTTATCAGTAGCTTCTGATCTTTGAACCAGGAAAGGCGAGATGAAAAGCTCCACCGTCGTATGTAATCCTATTAAGATCATGAGAAGTGTAATTTAAAGAAGTTCTATCAGGATACAGGATCATGACTGTGTGAACAAATACCAAGGGAGTAAGTAACTCAGTAACTCGAACTTACTTTAAACACAAAGGAATAATAAGCTTCGTTTCGAAACTTATATCTCCCAGATTCTTCGTAAACATTTGTTTCATTTTTCGCAGAGCTCTTCAAGATGCATATAAGAGATTCCCACATATTCCTGTTCAGCGAGTCGCCAACGAAAACTAATCTTTCCCTCTCAACATTTCAACATATGTTTTCCATTCAACCTGAATAATATTAATGAATATCAATGTAAACTATAACAACTTATTTTCGATTAATGAACTGAACACGTACCTTGGTAGAGTACAGCCTTAGGCTTCCACTTAAACATCTGATAGCCATTATCAGGCCTTCCATTACGAAAGCAATCGAACTGTTCATCAATGAATGAACACGAACCGGGCTTGTACAATGGATAAGAGTCATCTCTCACCCAATTCCCATCATACAAATCACACTTGATCAAAGACTTGATCTCCTTTTCTATACTCTGAGTCTGATTTTGGCTCAAATCTGATGGCCGTTCGTCAATGACAGGTTTTGGTGGGAGTTTCTGGCTTTCAACGGTTCTGTTTAAAGAAGGCAAAAGGGTATCATTTTTTGGCTCCAAGAAAGAAATAGTACTCTGTTTTGGTAAAACAGAGGATTTTGTGATAAAGAGACCGTAAAGGAAAGAAGGGTTTGAGTTGGGTGCAATGGCAAGAAAAGTGGTTAAGGCAATGAAGACGAATATAATAAGCCCATAGGCCAAAGGGAGGCTTTTTTCGGGTCTTTTGATTGAAAAAATGTATTTGAAGTAGTCTGGTATGAGACTACTGCAATTGTTGTACTTGGTTTCGTCTGCAGCCATTGGAGGAGTACAACAGATGTTGTGGCAATTTTGCTACTGTGATGACGATGAAGAATTAAGAAGAGTTCTAAGTAGAGTTGGAGTGTAAAGATAATAGGACTGTGATAAACTGTGAGTCTGTGAGTTGACAATTATTATTATTAGTATTAATTAAAGCAAGTTGACAAAAGTGTGGACGTCCGAATTATATATGATCTTTCACTTGTTTTCTAGCTTAGTACTACAAGAATTGCAGTTAACCTATGAGTTGGTTAATTGCTACTAATAATAATCCTTGTGCTTAATAAGGATTAAGGATATCAGATTTTGCTTCTATTTGTTTTAGTAAACTGAGATAAAATCCATATTATATAGTATTAATTAGTCTTTATCTTCAACCGTACACCATAATTATTAGAGCCACATTATTAGATGTATGGGGTGTGGACAACAATTCACAATTAATCACATTCTGATCGCAACATGATTTTTAATTATCTTAAAGAGATAAATTTAACACAAACTCTTGTAGCAGAACCCCTATGTTAAATTTAAAAAGTAATACTAACCCCTGGCCGTGGCAATTAATACATATAGTTCGTTGTAAAAAAAAGAATTTATAAGAGGAGTTAATTTCTATATATAAAAAATAAACGTTACAAGAGTTTCACAGCGGAAAAAAATGTACGAAGGATACCCACCCCTTCTGTAAGCAAGAGTCATCAAATGAAGTCAACAAATGAAGACGAGGGAGGGAGAGGGAAATGGAGGAAGAGAGTACCGATGACAATCCGAATAGTAGTGTTCAATAATAGAACAATTTTTACCATCTATGCATACTAATCGATATCTATGTTACGTATATTCAAAACACATCAGAGTTATCATACTTACAGTTGTTTAAAGGCTAGAATAACGATTAATTTTTCTACAGGTTGATGATCAATAAGATTTTCGTAGTAATCAGCAAAATCTTCTCCTTCGGTAAAGTTGAAGAATATCTAATTCTTCTTTTCATTTTCTGCAAAACAGAAGTTAGTTTTTCAGCTTCGATTATCCTCAACCTTGGTATCCACGGATAGAATGGCTTATGAGAATGCTAGGAATTCTCGGAATCGAATTCCCCGTGAAGGATGATGAGTGGGCGGCGGCGGTCAAGGAGGGAGAAGAGGGAGACACCTTATTTTTCCTATCTAACAGAGAAAGAATGATTAGCAATTAGCATACCTTCTATGTTCTCTAATTGCAATTAGCAATTATATAATTATATACTCCCTCCGTTCCAAAACAATTGCACCATTTTGCCATTTTGGGCGTCCCGTTAGAGTTGCACCATTTCATTTCTTTGCCATTTAGGACAAGCATATAATAATTTTATATTCCACCAACACATTTAAGTGGCCATAAATCACAAATAAGTAAAAGTAACATCCACTATCAATATAACTCACTAATTAAATCTCATCCTTATTTTTTGTGCCCAAAATCAAATGGTGCAACTGCTCTGGGACGGAGGGAGTATATATATATATATATATATATATATATATATATATAACTTACTTTTTTGTAAGAGGTAAAGATAAGGTGATACAGAACTTGCTTTTGGAAATATGGCACTAAAAGTTGTAAAGCAGGGCGTCTTTCATATCGAGCCATTGAAGCAGCCCGTCGGGCTATCATCGGACACTTACATCGTGCTATGAGCGGAGAGTGGAAGGGAGGTACTACGCGCAGGCAGGCTAAAGCAGCACAGGCTCTACGAAAGTCAGAATCGCTTATTGGGAGGTCGCGTTAGCCCTTACTTACGGAACTTCTTTGATAGAAAGCTGGGTCTGAACCCTACTCGAAGGAAGGCGAATAGGCACCGCCATCTAAATAACAACTCCTGTAAATTCCTTTTGAACCACTCAAGTACTCATGGCTTCTTTGCACAGGTTCTCGTATGACTTAGATATTGGTTGGTGATAACCCCCATTTTTTTGGAAGCTTTTCTTGCCCATGCAAAGTCCCATAAAAGATGCTAAGTTCGAATATTTTCTTTTCCAAGTGAAATCCCCTAATATATGAAAGCATGAAAAAGTACTTTTCATTATATATATATATATATATATATATATATATATATATATTGTTGATTGTGATAAAAGTACATTTGCCCTTACATGAGGTTGCCTCTAGGACAAACATACTTTCATAATTAAAATTACGGAGTCGGAATAACATCATTCGTGATAAATTACATAATATTTGTAATGAAAATTACAGTACCCGATAGTATTAATTGTGATGATATATTGTGCATTTGTGATGAAGTTTACATGGCTGGAAAGTTGATTTTGTGATGACATACTGAGCATTTATTATGGAACGCCCGACGCTGGAGTTTGGCTTTAGAGATGCAAATACATAGCATTTGTGATGAAATTTACATGGCCGGAAAGTTAATTTTGTGATGAAGCAATATACCAATTGTGATTAAACGTCTGGCGCTGGAGTTTGACTTTAGTGATGAAACTACATATCATTCGTGACAAAATTTACATGGTCGTAAAGTTGATTTTGTGATGAAGCAATAGATCAATTGTGTTGTAACGTTCAAGAAAATTGGTGTTATGACTTGTGTTATCGTAACACGGTCCGTGACGCTACAGAACGTGTTGTGATAACACTATGTATAACACGTTTATGACATTATGTATTTTTATTAAGTTTTGCCTTTTCTTAATTCCTATAATTGGTTCAACGGTTTTAGTTTATTGAGTTACACAGGTTCGTCTGATGTATATGATAGAGTATATTCGTTGGTAAGAGGATTGATTCATTACAAGGAAAGATTTGTAGAAAAGATACAAATATATTGGAGATCTCGTGAAGATAACAAATGATAAGGAAAGATCTCAACTAGTGATGTTACGCGAGCCAAGCCTTATCGAGTACTCGGCTCAGCTCGTTAAGGCTCGAGCTCGGCTCGATAAGGTTTTCGAGACGAGCTCGAGCCTAAGTTTAGGCTCGTTTCATTGACGAGCCGAGCCGAGCTCGACTCGATAAATACTCGGCTCGGCTCGTTAGGCTCGATATACCTACATTATTTTTATACTATAGCTTACATTTCAACTCCGTCATTCCATTTTGATTTATTTATGTTTGAATTTCGTTAGACTTTGATAATTTTATCATTTGGCATGTTGTTTTGTAATGTACAATCTTAAATTCATTTATTTTAATATTTTATTTGATATTTTCACATTTAAAAAAAATAAAAATAAAAATAAAATATCATGAGCTCGCCTCGAGCTCGTTAAGGCCAGCTCGGCTCAAGCTTTTTCGAGCCAAACGAGCCGAGCTCGAGCCTAAATATTATGGCTCGAGCTCAAGCCTTATTTTGGCTCGTTTTTTTAACGAGCTCGAGCCTAGCTCGACAATACTCGGCTCGGCTCGTTTAACATTCTCAGCAAACACACTGACTTGGTGGAAACGTCTCAAACTCTTAAATAGAAGATATCACTAGACGTGTCTTACCAAAGAGAAGAAGATCTTGAGGACTCTTCACAAACGCTACATATATTGAAGAGAGATCGACTTCTCAACTACGGAAGAATAACATATTTAGCATAATATACATTAGGGTTATTCTGTAGTATTTCACAAGCTGTATAGTCTTGCCTACGCTGTGTTTCAGATTCAGTCTATTAGGTTTAGAATTGTCAAGATCAGTTTGATCTTGCTTGTGTTTAACCTAGGTTGTGTAGTTTCAAAGTGTACGATACTTTGTACCTCTTTATTAATATAGTGATTTAGCCTCCAGGTTCCGGGCAATAGAAATATTGCCTGAGAAAAGTTACATTGGTGTTCTTACTGTTTTCTGCTGTTTTATTAGTCATACTGTGTGAAAAGATAAAAGTTTTTTGAACTGTGTTATCACAACACTAATCATAACACACCAGATTCTTTCAAGTGTTAAGTTCAAGTTAGATCCTTACACTTTCAATGATGAAATTGTGTATCAATTGTGTATTTTGTGATGAAAAAAATGAGGTAGGTGACAACATTTATTTGTCACGAAAGAAAGAGTGTTTGTGACAAACAAAATTTTTGCACAATGGAGCAAATGCGAGGGCTCTCTTGTTATATCTTTATGACGATTTTTTTTTGTCACATTTATATAAAAGTGACAAACTAGTATTAGGTGACCAAAAATTTTCCCACAAATCTGCTGCTCTTTGTAGTGAACACTACAATAAATCCCTAATTTAGCTACGGTTTTTACGACGGATACCGTCAGTACTTTAGCATTGAATCGCTAATTTACCAACGAATAGAGACGAACAGAGCCGGGACGCTCAGTTCGTCTCTGAAAAGAACTAAGTTGTCATTAGTTACCGACGGATAGTATAATAACGAGGGATTGGTTGTGTTTGTTGTCTTTTTTTTAATCAATAAAGCATATATTGAAAAAAGTTGAAAAGTACAAAACGTTTATGTAGTAGCAATAACAAAAAGCCACACACGGCTTAAGTGAAAAGGATGACAAAGCAACCTAAAACCCAGGGAAAGTGATCCCTGGTTGCAGCCGCGGGCCTCCTTAAAACCCACATATAGTAAAACCCTGTGGGAAAAACCTACAGGTGGGAAAAAGAGTACCTGAGCGTTAAAGCTACGTGATCCTATAGTAAGGCTGCCCGGACATATCTCTGGCAACCTGAGGAGCAATAACATCGAGCTGATGGAGCCATACACCATGCGAGTGATAGTTAGAAAGAGTGTCCGCCACCCCATTCCCTTCACGGTAGATGTGTGATTCCTAAACTTCCAAGGAACAGTTGTGGAACGAGACTGAAAAAGGCCCTCCACGTAGGTAGAATCCGTCTCAAGCCAAAGACGATACCAACCCTGTTGGCAAGCCAACTCCACGCCAGTCATGGCTGACACAAACTCAGCCTCATAGGCAAAGGCGCAACCTATATATGGGTGACAAAACAGCAAAGGACATGCCCAAAATGATTACGAAAAACTCCCGCGGCTTTAGCATCACCGGGGACCCCATAGCACTGTCGTCTGTATTGCATTTAATCCAACCCCACATAGGGGAATGCCATCGAACCTCCACAGTAGTGGTGCTGCCCCTAGCACGCCCACGTATACCCAGTGAATGAAGAGTAAAAAGATCCTCCTGAGTATTGAACATAGAACCTTTCAAAGAATGTTGCTGCTCCCGTATCAAGGACTTCAGAGAGAGAATAATTGAGTGTCGTGAGAAAGGAACATTATCAAAAATCCTCCTGTTCCGGGCAGACCATATTAGCCAAATCAAGGTGACAAAAGCAAGACGCCAAATGGAGCCAACCTGGGAGTTGAATGTCCGAGACATGGCAAAAAGCACCAGTTCATTCAAGCTATAGATAGAGGGCATCTGGAGATGAAAGATATCCAAAATACGGTGCCAAATATCCTGAATGAAGCAACAATGCACAAAGATATGATCAATATCCTCACCCGAAGACCGACAAAACACGCAAAAAGACGGTTCCATGAAGCCATTGTGACGTAAGTGATCCAGTGTAGGCAATTTACCATGAATAGCCTGCCAAAGTGTGACAGAGCGACGAGGTGGTATGTAAGGTGCCCAAATCCAATCGCCCCAAGTGACCACAGGAAACTCCAGACGAAAGTGCTGATAGAAAATAGAACTAGAAGCAGATCCATTTGATGAAGGTATCCATATTCGGGTATCAGAGTGAGGAGGAGCTAAGGTGTAATTAGCAATGTCTCTAGCCACGTCCGAGAAATCCCTACAGAACTCCGGTAGAATATCCCAAACCCTATTGGTGGTGTAATCAGAAATAGAGAACTGAAAGTGATGCCGTAAGTGAGCCGGGATCCCCACCCTATCCGTAATACAGTAACCCAACCAATTATCAAGCCAAAAAAGCACATGTGAGTCTGCTCCAACTAGCCATTTGAAATTCTGAATAAGTGCGGATGACAATCTTTAAACCCAAACCAGATTGTAGATTGGACATAACGACGATGTCTCCCTTGACAGAGAAACCGAGAAAGAAAGATGTCCAAATAAGGCTCCCTACGATTAATAATGTCCCAGCAAAGTCTAGAAAGGAAAGCCTTGTTAGCAGCTACCAAAGAGCGAAGACCTAGACCACCTTCAGACTTAGGGACGCAACACCTCTTCCAAGAGACACAAACCGAGCCCCTTTTAAGAATATCACCAGTGAAGACAAAATTCCGGATTCGACTCTCAAGCTTCTTAAGCAACGTGATTGGCCATCTATATATCATCATCGAATGAACAAACGCACCTTGGATCACCGATTGAACTAGACATATTCGCCCAACCACGGAAAGATCAGATGACCCTTTCCAACGCGCAAACGAGCCAGAATGCTATCAGCAATAGACTGTAAAAACCTGGAGCGGGGAGCACCAATGAAGAGAGGGACCCCGAGATAAACAAAAGGTAGGCTCCCGGGTGAAATGCCCAGTATACGACTCATCCTTCCAGTCCTTGCAACTGCAATGGAGGGGCTGAAATAAACTCTAGACTTGTTTGGGTTAAAATGTTGACCGGACCAAGCCTTGTAACAATTCTGTAACGACCCGACCAATCCGGCCGGCGTGGTTACTCCTGGACGGACCCACACACGTCCCCACAGTATGATATTGTCCGCTTTGGGCCTGAGCCCGCACGGATTTGCTTTTGGAATCACCCAAAAGGCCTCATACCATGTGAGAGTGGTGGTCTAACATATATACCCTTTATTCCACTCACTCTTAAGCGATGTGGGATGCGGGGTATTACAAACTACCCCCCTTAAAGCCTCGACGTCCTCGTCGAGCGCCTTAAGTGGTGGGGGTGACAAACTGACAATAACCTTTACCAACCGTCCACCCGGTGCGGGCTTTGTGTTGATCTAGGCTCTGATACCATTTGTAACGACCCGACCAATCCGGCCGGCGTGGTTACTCCTGGACGGACCCACACACGTCCCCACAGTATGATATTGTCCGCTTTGGGCCTGAGCCGCACGGATTTGCTTTTGGAATCACCCAAAAGGCCTCATACCATGTGAGAGTGGTGGTCTAACATATACCCTTTATCCCACTCACTCTTAAGCGATGTGGGATGCGGGGTATTACAGATTCAGTATGCTCAGAATAGTGCGACAATTGCTAGTTGAAGCCCTGCAAAGGATAATAATGTCATCGACATAAAGTAAATGAGAAGGAAAGGTAATATTACGACCAATGAATAAAGGAGATAACGTCCCTGTACTTGTTGCCTGTGAAAGCAAGCAACTCAAGGCCTCCTCAGCTACACATAAGAGAAGGAGGGATAGAGGATCCCCTTGTCGAACCCCTCGCGAGCATTGGAAATAACCTTCTGGAGCCTCGTTGATTAGGACCGAGAGACGAGCTGAATGAAGAATGAATCGCACCCAATTCACAAAGATAGGAGAGAAACCCATATATCGTAAAGCATCCAACAAGAAATCCCAGTGAACTGTGTCAAAGGCTTTCCTGATGTCCACTTTGATAGCAATATTACCATCCCGATGGCGCAAATTCAAGCTATTCACACCTTCTGAAGCCAGAGCAATGCAATCATGTATACGACGACCCGACACAAAACCAAATTGGTGCAAGTCCGAGAGAATCAAGCCCAGCCGGTCAGAGAGGATTTTGAGACCACCTTATATAAAAAATTGCCAAGGACTATAGGACAAAATCCTCAATACAAATGGCAAAATCCTTAAGCTTGGGAATTAGCGTGACAAAACTGGCATTTAAACCCACGGGGAAATGACCATGGATGAAGAAAGTGTGAATTGCACTAGAAACATCATTGCCCACAATATGCCACATCGAATGATAGAACTTTCCCCCAAAATCGTCCGGACCGGGAGCACTGTCCGGGCACATGCCAAAAACCAGTATGTCGGACTTCATCGAAAGTTGGCACACGGACTAGTTCATCGTTTTGCAAAGTTGACACCAAGTTTGGAAAGAGATCAGCAAGGCCCTCAAAGGACGGTGATGGATCAGAATTCCTGGAGAATAAATCCTCATAATAATGTAATATATGACTTCGAATCTCCTGATGGTCAGAAGTGACAATATCATCAATCAATAAAGAAGATAAACTACCTTGACCTTTGGAAATTTTCAATTTGCGATGAAAGAAGGCTGTGTTCCTATCTCCATCACGAAGCCAATCCGCTCGCACCTTTTGCCTTAAGAAAGCAGCTTCTTGGTCAAGTATTGTATTGTATTCTGATAAAGCCTCCCATTCCAAAGCGTACTCATCATCATCAGGAGTGTGAGCAGCAATCTGTGCTTGTATATCCTCAACTCGTTGACGAGCCTGAGTAAGCTTCACTTTAATATGTCCAAAAACCGTGAGATTCCAAGTTCTGAGGCAAATTTTAAGCCGTTTTAACTTGCTCTGAGCCACGCCAAAGGAGCTATAAGCAGTGATAGGAGCATTCCATGAATTCCGAACCAAATCCTCAAAAGAACTATGAGTGAGCCACATGTTTTGAAAGCGAAAAGGTCTAGGAACAGCAAGCTGATCCTTAACACATCGAATCAACAAGGGACTGTGATCAGAACAGTTCTTGATCCCCACATGTTAAATAACTGAGTCCCATAAGTCTAGAAAGGAGTTAGTGACGAGAGTACGATCAATACGTGTCTCCAGATAACCATTCGTGAAACGTTTATTCGACCAAGTAAAGAAAGCACCAGAACTAGCAGGTTCTACATACTCACTAGCATGCAAGAAAGCAGTAAATTCAAGTACCTCGATCTGAACCGGTGGAGTGCTATTAGATCGCTCATGAGCTCCCAAAACAGAATTAAAATCACCAACAATCATACAAAGAGCAATCGGCAGTGCCAAAATATCCTCCCAAAGCATACGACGCACCAAATAATCATTACTCGATGCACAAAGGATAACAAAAAAGATTGATGCAAAAGAGATACCTGGAGAACAATCAACTGTGGAGATGTGAAGAGAACTGTAGACGGAGGAAGAGAGACGTCTTCCAGCACCCAAATATTAGGAAGGAAACCAATGGCATCATGAAATCCCACTAAACGCAAACCTAGAGCTGCCCAGTAAGAAGATGTTATTGAATCAAAGCTAACTTTGGGTTCCGCAATAGCAACCCATAGTGGACGAGAGGAGAGAATGTGATGGAGAAACATGTTCTGAGAACTCTGATTGCCAATCCCGCGAATGTTCCAGAAAAGAACATTCATTGAGAACCATGTGAGGGATTAACGGCCGAGTGAGACTGTGGTGAATCAGCATGAGCACGTTCTTCATCTTGCTCCACAAGATCAGCCCAAGTACCGCGGGCAGAAACTTGCATGGCTTGCAAGGGAGGAGATAAAGACGAAGAAGAACTGGAGGGAACCTCATGCGGACGAGAGCAGTGCCCGAAGTAACTCAACAAAATCAATGATACGTGTATCCATAATCGCGTTATCCTCTGTTGAAGAATCTGTATTTGCAGAAATAGACCGTTGCAACGGTTGAGATGGTGAACCAATTGGGGCTGAAGCATCAATAGGAATAGGCTGACTCTGAGTAGTAGGATCTGGCAGAGATGGGATCACTGAATCACTACTAGTAGCTCATCCTCCCCCTCATTGGAACCCAACAACGCAAAACGATTCGTCTCAACGTTACCAGCCGGTGTAGCGGGACGACGAGGAAGAGTCACATTACGGCGAGGGACAAACCGCCTAAAACCAAGAGCATCAGTCCGATTAATGGCCGCAGCCGTAGAAGAAGGGCGCATGAAAGGGCCTGAAGCTGGAATGCACTCAGGGGGTGTGATATTAATAACCGGCTGGTTAGCAACCGAAATTGTAGGAGCTGGATTGGCAATATCCCATGGACGAGGAGATGATGGTCTGGAACTGGGAGCCTCATTATCCTTGTTTCTGCGACAATTACCTGTTGCATGACCAATAGCAACGCAAGACTGACAAAACGCCGGCAAATCCTCATGAAATGCTTAAATCCAAATATCACCGGCGGGAGTTTCAAGTTGGACTTTAGATTCCAAAGACTGCGCAAGATCCACCTCAATTAAAGCAACGATCTAGCGAAGACGTATCCATCCTAATAGGATTGCCAAGAGCAGCCGCAAGTGCCATAATGATAGAGCTGTGGTGGAGCTCATAATGCAATCCATATAAATGAACCCAAACACGCACGCGTGTGGATGCTGCTTTTCCGGGAACAAAATTAGGAACCCAAGGCTGAAAGTATAGGTTACCGGTTGATAACTTCAAAGAGCCGAACACATAATTGAGTCTCTCGTGTGCTTGGAGTAAAATTAAAACACAAAGTATCCCAAGCCAATCGATAGCATGGACCAGGCGTCCGTGTTCCATAACTTCTTCAAAGCCTCCCGTAAATCATGAAACTTCCATGGCGAAGAGCCCTTGGGCAGAATCAGACGACCGATAAAAGAAGAAGAAGAGCAGTTAGAAACTTGTTCAGAATAGAAATCATCATTAATTTTAACGGACAAAGTCATACCTTTGCGAACCGGCTCAAAAGTCGGGCCTAGGAGAGCCCACAATGGCCGGTTCGGAAGAGATTGAGGAGCCGGGGTAGCATTCTGCCCTGGGGCAGTGTTAATCCATGGAGAAGAAACCACAACAGTGGTGGAAGGTGATGCCACCGGAACAGAGATGGCTGGAGTATCATTGAACGCAGAAAGCTCGGGAAAAAGAATTTCCGCATCCATGGTGAAAAAGAATAAAACTTACGTAAGATCGGAAACTCACTGGCGCGTCCCAAGGCCGATACGAACGAAGTTTATATACCTGGAAAGCCCTTGAGACAAGGAACGTGATGAGCCGGCGCGTGTCAAACACGGATCCCCCAACGGAGACTGGTGGTCGGAAACGGAGACTGTAAGAAGACCTTGAAATCGGAAGAATAAAAACGTAACGAGATCGGAAAACACCTACAGGGCGCGTCCGACGTCCAAAAAACATGATCTTGTGTTTGTTGTCTAAATTAAATAAGAAAATGAAAAAAAATCTAAAAGAAAAAAAAAAAGAAAAGTAAAAAAGAAGATAAAATTATTTATCGAGGATATATAATGCTTATCCATTGGTAATTTTCGTTAATTAAAAATAAAAAAAATAAATCGGCCAACTCTTCTCCCAGCTACAACAACAAACTGGTTGGAATTGTCATCGAATGGATGAGCAACATTCAAGTCGACAGTATATCCCCTATTCGAACCCATTGATTTCGCAAATAGAAACTGCAAATTGATCGCAAGTCTATGATTATGACTTGAAATGTTAGAATGTAATTTAATGTCAAAAACCAAAAAGAAATAATTAGGATAAAAAGTTAATTTGCAATTTTTTTTTGTAATGTATAGGTTCATTAAGCAACTTTTTACGATTATAATAATTTTGATATATATGAAAAAGGTTGAGTCTAATAATTTTTTTTGTGTTATTTTAATCATATAGATTTAGGTGTTCGTTTGACATTATCTTAAAAAGGTCACAGTGACGTGCACAATACCATACCGTGTCAGTACAATAAATTAATTATGTATATGTCAGGTAAAAGTTAGGTTGTAAGATTTTATTTTTTTAATAATCGAACCATTACAATTTCACAAATAGCATTACAAAGTTAGTAATAAACTATAAATAATCTCGCACTTGGCGAGAATTGAACCTCTAACCTCTAATGTCATGACACCTCAGTCTAACCAATTGAGCTAGACCTCATTGGTAGGTTGTAAGATTTTATTAGCGATATGTACTATAGCTTTTCATGGTCGTGACTTTTACATTGGTCGGGTTCCACACAATTTCAGCTAGCCTTTTATACTTCTACTCCCTCTCTGTTCCAAAAAACTTTATCCATTTTCACTTTGTTGGTCAACAACTTTCGATTTTTACTACAAAAGTACTCTTAGAAAATAATGGTAAAATATTTAACAAAATTATATTATAAAACTTTACTCCCTAAATTTTCATTATGTAATTTTGTTATTTGTTTTACAATTACAATTTAAGAGTAATTCGTAGTCAAATCAAACGTTGTTGACCAAAAACGTCGAAATTGATAAAGTTTTTCGGAACGAAAATAATAGTCTACTTTGGAAAAAAAATCCACTTCAACTCTAGACCATAGCTACTGTTTTTAGTGACTTAAGAAACATATGAAGTTCAACTTTAAACCACATCTACTCTTTCTAGTCTACTTTGAAAACATATCGACTTCAACTTTAGACCACATCTACTTTGGAAAGATATGAAGCTCAACTTTAAACCAAAATCTACTATTTCCGGTCTATTTGTGAAAATATATAGAGCTCAAACTCTATATCTGGCCGTTTATCAGTTAGTAAGTGTAAAATCTAAGTAATCCAATACTCATTGATATCCCCACCTTATTCAACTAGAACCTTTTTTTTTTACCAAAAAAACTAGAACCTTTTTTACCTATGAAAAAAGGGTAAATATTTTGATGGAAAATGGAATTAAAAATGAGAAAATAGGAAGGTTGGAGCCACATAGACATTGTCAAGTTTCAAATGTCCCAAATTCAATCAAACAAAGAAACAAAACCTATGAATAGCCTTCTTCAAGTCCCAATTAGGGGCCAACAAAAGAACGATTACTCATCGCTCATCAGGTTAGCTAGTATCAACATGAAACAAAACAAGAGACACCCAACAATACAATACAATACAATTTTCCTCATACTCCAAAAGATCAAATCCATTTTCCAAATCGATCCTTTTCAACATATAAATCCCATGCCAAATCAAGCAACGACGATATGACATACTGTATCATCACAACTTATACCTGCGGAAACTGAACACAACAATGCGATCCTTGGACTTGATAATAAAGAAATTAACTCAATGCATGAGTACTGTTGATGGGTAAACTATTAAGTCCTTCTAATACGTTCTAAAGCGTTTCTCTTAACTTTAGCCTCCTTCCATTGCAATTGAAGTCCTGAAAACAACTTGAGGGGAGGTTAGTAACGGTTTTCCGGTTTGTCTAGTGATCAAACCGGATAATCGACTTTACGGTTAGAGGGTTGAAAGCCACTCTAGTGTATATAGTATAAAGTAAGATAGATAATGATTACCTTTTGAGTTGAATGATGTCCACTATTTATAGTGTTTCCCAAATAGTGATAGGACTCCTGGGATTGCGCCAAGTGTACGGCTATGATTGAATCTCAAGGCTAAAAGCTCATTAGCTGGCTTAATGGGCCTGGCCCACGTACCAAATTAGGGTTTCTTCAGGGACACATATGTAATTACACGCTTTAAGGAATGTTCCAGGATTTTGTCCTGTTCCTTCGTCCGACAAGGTGTCCGATACACGGCCCGATGTCCGAGGTACCGTCCGACATCCGTACGATATCGTCCTTTAGTTCGTACAGCGAATCCGGACATAATCCAACATTATTAACAAACAAGTACATTTTGCGTAAGGTACGTCGATGCATCTTTCGATCATGTGTTGTATTGATCAAGTAATGACTGCAATTGACTTGATTGGTCCTAGGAGAATGTGTAAACGCCAATTTACAAATATTATCATTTTCTACAAATCAGTCAAGTCAAACATATATATCATGTGTACTTGAAGCTAAGTGGCCAATTTTAAGTGCCAATGCATGTACCAATTAGAGTGATCTGAATATAGTACGGAGTACGGACGTTAATTTCCTTCATCTTCAAGTTAAGAAACTAGAGGATATGGAAATTGATTATGTATTTTAATTAACTCATGAAAACAAAATAAAATTGGAAACCCAATAAAATTCATTTACTCAATATATATAGTCATTATTCAAAAGTATATAGTATTTCACTAAATGATCTTTTCTTGTATACAAACTAGATTATTGATCAAATTTCCATGGATCTTCCATCTCCAACATGTGTACTATTTCTATCAATTTTCAGTGTAGGAAGCAAACTCTCTTAGGTGCTAAACTAAACGCACCTAGCCTCATGTGTAAATATGTGCCTAAAAGAATGAATATAGAAGTGCACAATCCAATGATTCTCCTAATTACTATTGTGGCTTGCTATTATAGAGATTTACCAAGAGTTCTGCATAAAGGAGCTCATTCCAGGTATCAGGCACTCCAGGAAGACACCAATGGCTGCAATCCTGATGAACTAATGGCGAAAAATTTTGTGTCCGATACAGTGATGGATGACCATCCTTCCGATAATCCGTCAGTTTCGTGATATTAAGATAAGTCACTTGAGTTTCCATGCCCCTCAGAACTCTTTCCAAAATTTTCATCTTTGAGGGATACTCTCTGAGGTAGTTATCGTCCATTATTGGCTCAGTTTCGTTGCCACATGCTCCGCCTGAATTCCATTGTCCACCACTGCAGCCAAAATATTAATGTCATTGTTGTTACAACACAAAGAAGTGATCAAGTAGTGATAAAAAAATATGATGGTACTGTAGCTTGAGCATAAACGTTAACAAGCTAAGCCTAGCTATGATAGTTCTGTTGATAAACTTATATGAAACTGTCATAAATGGTGATAGAGTGAGATTAAACTGAGCTATATATAAATGGTGGTTATTACTTCAGAGAAAGTATTTCCTAATGTTTTACAAACCATTTTACCTGTAATGAGATTCTGTACCACCTCGGAAAAACACAAGCGTTTTCGCAGGATCGACATTGTCATCAACCCATCTACCCCATGTTGTTAAGCCTTTTCGAAATGCCTCGTCATCGTCTAAGTGTGGATAGACATGGCTACCTTCTTGGTAATAGTTTTTACTGAAAGATTCTAACAATCAATCCTTCAGAATATAGTTCCAAGAAGACATGATCGTTTAAGTTGAATGGCACACATTCATATATTAAGCATGTTAACTTAGTACGTACCCATAATTACTCTTGTAAGGATTCCACCATTCTCCAGTGTTGAACACAATTATGTCTGCCCTGCTGTAATTATTGGCCAAAGTGGCAATCAGATCAAGCCGGAGAGTTTCCTTCACTGTTCCGTTTTTATCAGTAGCTTCCGAACGTTGAACAAGGAAAGGAGAAACGAAAAACTCAACCGTGGTATTGTAATCCTGTTGGGATCATGAAAAGTGTAAAAAACAAACAGTAGCATCTAAGTATACCAAGTGAGTAATTCAGTAACTCGAGCTTACTTTAAACACAAAGGAATAAGAACCTTCATTTCGAAACTGATATCTGCCAGATTCCTCGTAAACATTATCAGGATCTTTCACAGAGTTCTTCAAGATGCAAATAAGAGATTCCCACATATTCCTATTCAGAGAATCACCAACAAAAACTAGTCTTTTTCCTCTCAATATTTTCAACATTCGTCTTCCACGCAACCTGAATATTAATCGAAATATATCAATGCGAGTTAATTATAACAAGCCAGTTATTATCAACAGACAATATAGTTTACCTTGTTCAAAACTCAATTTCACTTAAAACTAGACCAACAAACACAGAACAAATCCATTGATCTCAATAACATGTCATTTTGGCACATACCTTGGTAGAGTACAACCTTTAGGCTTCCACTTAAACTTCTGATAGCCATTATCAGGCCTACCGTTAGTTAAAGCAATCGAACTGTTCATCAATCAATGAACAAGAACCGGGCTTGTACAACGGATAAGACTCATCTCGTACCCATTTCCCATCATACAAATCACACTTCACCAAAGACTTAATCACTTCTTTCATTCCCTTTTTCCCTTTTCCATCTTTTTTACCATTCTCTGAGATCTCCTTTTCTATACTCTGAGTCTGATTTTGCCCTGAATCTGAAGACCGTTCGTCAATGACCACTGTTTGGTTCAAAGAGTGGGAAAACGTCCCATTTTTCGGGTGCAAGATTTCAGTTTGAACCTGTTCTGGATCAAAGTTTGGCGAGAATATATGGCTTTCAACTGTTTGGTTTGAAGAAGGCAAAAGGGTATCATTTTTCGGCTCCAAGATTCCAACTTTATCATGAAATCTATCGCTTTGGACCTCATTTTGATCAAATTGTGGTGGGGTTTCTGTCTTTTCAGCAGTTTGGTTTAAAACAGACAGAACGGTATCGTTCTTTGGCTCCAAGACTCCAACTTTATCATGAAATGTATCACTCTGTAACTGATCTTGATTTAAAACAGGCAAAGGGGTGTCAGTACTTGGCTCCAAGATACTAGTAGTCTGTTTTGGGATAAAGAAATCATAAATGGGAGAAGAGTTTGTATTGGGTGTAAAAGCAAAAAAGTGGCCAAGGCAATGATGGTGAATATAATGCCATAAGCTAAAGATAAACTTCTTTCTGGTCTTGTGATTGAGAAATGGGATTTGAAGTCTGGTATGAGACTGCCATTAATGTTGATCTTATTTATGTCTGGCATTCTAGTGGAAATATTGTTGCAGGGAAGAAAAAAATTGTGATGATGGATGATAAAGAAAGAAGAGGTATAAAGAGGTTCTAGTTATAATTTTGAACTTCATGCATGCAATTGTATGTTGCTTCCAGATTTGGAAATTTTATGATTCTTTATTAGACTTTGCGTAAGATTGGTATTTCATTAATTTTGGTGTTTGCAAGAATTTAGTTGGTATTATAATGGTTGGATCATGTGTGTTATCTTCAGAGGCGGAGATTGGGGATGGTGTGCCACCCCAAACTTCTAATTGTTTTTTTTTTATGTAGCTATGCTATGGTATGTGTAGAATAATTAATATAAATGACTAGATAATGTTCCTCCTGATGACAGTGTTTTTTACACTATCATTCGAGTCTTTTTTCACCAATTTAGCTATCCTCTTGCATGCATTTTAGTGCATTTTGTTAGAATAGTCTTACGTTTACATTTCTTTTGTTCTTTTCAGGTTTTAGGTGGAAATCGCATTTTTGAATGTAATTCATGGCAAAACAATGATGTTTTGGTGCAACGAGATTACTCGTGGTGTGTCAAGGAGTACCGAGACGAGTTTCAAGGCCAAGAGACCAAGTTTCGGAGCTCAAAACCGTGCAAGGGGCCAAAATCGAAGATCCGGAGGAAGAATTCCGCACGGGCCGCATTCTGCCGTGCGAGGCGCACCGCCGCGTGGTGGGCGCACCGCCGCTCGGCTTCCGACAGCAACTATATATATTTCCAAAATCTGCGAATTTTCATATCTTTCATCATTATTTTACAGACTTAAACCCTAGAGCTTGTTCTGGGTATATTTTCTCTTAGAGCCTTTGTAACTTAGCGAATTTGGAGCTAGAGGAGAGATTTGGACACGTATTGATCTCACCTTGCTAGATCTTTGTGAGTTTAGCAATTCACCGGAGATTGACAACCTTTGTTGGTAACCTTGTATCTCACAATTCTGCTATTTATCTTTCACTTAAACATGTTTTCATTCATTATTGCTTCGATTGTGATTGTTGATTGTGTTATTGATATGAGTAGCTAAGCATCTAGTTGGTGATAGAATGTGAATTCGTAGCTACGGTTCGTATTATGCATGATTGAGTTTCTGAGTCTTTTACTTGTTTAATTATGTTAATTCGATTCTTTGATCCGACTAAGCCATATATCTTCGTATGAAAGTGTTAGAAACACTAGGACAATTCAATATCATCGATTCGATTATATATAATTTGCAAGTACTGCTTGAACTAAGACTGACAACCTTAGCCAAGTATTAGTATAGATAGGAAGCTTTCAAAATACACGTCTACAAATCTGTCTTTGGTGTTTGTAAATCGAATTACTTTTATGGCAGTACGAGTTGCACTTTCATGCATAATTAGAACTTGATGCTTAGAACGAGCATACTATCACCAGCTTTCTGCATATATTGTTAAGTTAAGTTAGAGATAAATTTGTTTTCTGAAATTATATTTAGTTAATTAGTGAAAGCTAGTTTAGTCCCTAGAGATCGACACTCGAGGTAATCTTACCTCTGCATTACGTGTTTTGTGTAGTTGTGAGTTGCCCTTTGGCTTTCAAATAAATTTATTTGATTGTTCGAGTCTGACAATCTCGCTCATCAAATTGGCGCCGTTGGGGGCGCCCAGACCCCTGCCCCTCCCGGGCGCACCGCAAATCACCTCCCGAATGCAACCGTATCGACCCTTTTACCCTTTTTATCACCTGTTTTGTTTTCTCACGAGTTTCCTTGAGTAATACAGGTTACAGGTATACGTCTAGCTCTTACCTCATATCCACTTTCGACGTTCGGGATGAATGACGAAGTTCAGGTTTGGAGGGGGAGTTATCGCTGTGTATTTCTATAACTTATTCTTCTTATGATCACTCGTGAAACCTTTGTTTGCACGTTTACCGCTTTCTTAGGATTTAGTTTGTTCGTATGCATTCATCCTTAGTCTAGTCTTTGCATGATGTTGTGTGGAGTTTATTGCCAACCAAATTTTTTGAAATTTTTTATTGTATAGACTAAGTGTTTATGATCATTGCCCATACATTGCATCTCTATGGAATAGTTTGAGGTTTGTCTCGCTTGGATTGTCATATTTGTATGTGCACTAGTTAAACTTGGTAGTCTCGACATCACTATGTGTTGTTTTCCCTACTGCGGTTCGCGAAGGCCTTATAAATTGTTGCATGTTAGATTCTTTGGTTGTATTCCCGTGTAATTATGTACCTAAGAGGCAACAAGTATTCACCTTGCTTTTTGAGATTGCTAAATGCCTAGGAAGGAGGTAGAGTGAGGTGTGTGATCATTTGTTTGAAACTATTCTAACGAATAGGTTTGGGGAGGGGGTTACTATCATTATGACTTGTTTTTCGTCTTGTTGAGTCATGTTGAGTTTATTTTTATTTTTTCTTTTGAGTTTGTGCTCCAACCTATTCTCTCGAATAGGTTTGGGGAGGTCGTTATAGTGTCATTGTTATTTAATTTCATTGTACTTTCATTGTGCTACTGCTGGCTATATACAAAAAAAAAAAAAAATGAAAATAGAAAAAGAAAAAAAGGAGAAAAATTCCAGAATCTGGAAAAAGAATAAGACCCAAAAAGCAAAAGAAGGGTCCAAGCAAGCCAAAAGCAGTTTTAGCAAAGTATTGCATTATTTTTTCAGCTTTTGTAATAGTTCGTAATCGAGTTGTAAATTCTTCCTTGTGGTCTCGTGTCGCCTAGTCCAAGGCTTGTTCTATATCACCCTTGTCCTGCCACTCAGGAAGTGGTGAAAAGTTTTACTTTAAGAGTCGGGTAGAATAGGGGAGTGTTGTCTTTTTTAGGGAACCCTCCTTCGTTTGATGAGAGCCATTATTGGTTCGACCTCTCTTGAGGGAAAGTCTCACTTGGTGAACAGTAGTAAGCCCTCGGTTTCATAGGCGCGGGACAACCATTTGTATTTTGACATGCATCATTACGTCGTCATTGACTAGGTCCAGGTAGAGAATGTTACGAGAGACTCTCTTGTTTAACAAAGTGCATATGTGAATTGTGTATAGGATCAATCGAGACATTCTTCAACCTACTTCCATGTTATGATTTGTATGGTATTTGTTCATAAGTATTTGGTAGATACAATCGATTATTTCTTCTTGTTTGGCATGAGACTCCTCTTTGTGTTGCATGTAGGTTGCATAGAGTCTAGCTAGTTGCTTGAGGACAAGCAAAGGTTCGGTTTGGGGAGTTTGATGACAGTGTTGTTTACACAATCATTCGAGTCTTTTTTCACCAATTTAGCTATCCTCTTGCATGCATTTTAGTGCATTTTGTTAGAATAGTGTCACGTTTCCATTTCTTTTGTTCTTTTCAGGTTTAGGTGGAAATTGCATTTTCGGATGTAATTCATGGTGAAATAATGATGTTTTGGTGCAACGAGATCACCCGTGGTGTGTCAAGGAGTACCGAGACGAGTTTCAAGGCCAAGAGACCAAGTTTCGGAGCTCAAAACCGTGCAAGGGGCCGAAATCGAAGATCCGTAGGAAGAATTCCGCACGGGCCACATTGTGCCCGTGCGGGGCGCACCGCCGCTCAGCTTCCGACAGCAACTATATATATTTCCAAAATCTGCGAATTTGCATATCTTTCATCATTATTTTACAGACTTAAACCCTAGAGCTTGTTCTGGGTATATTTTCTCTTAGAACCTTTGTAACTTAGCGAATTTGGAGCTAGAGGAGATATTTGGACACGTATTGATCACACCTTGCTAGATCTTTGTGAGTTTAGCAATTCACCGGAGATTGACAACCTTTGGTGGTAACCTTGTATCTCACAATTCTATTATTTATCTTTCAATTAAACATGTTTTCATTCATTATTGCTTCGATTATGATTGTTGATTGTGTTATTGATATGAGTAGCTAAGCATCTAGTTGGTGATAGTATGTGAATTTGTAGCTAGGGTTCGTATTATGCATGATTGAGTTTCTGAGTCTTTTACTTGTTTAATTATCTTAATTCGATTCTTTGATCCGACTAAGCCATATATCTTCGTATGAAAGTGTTAGAAACACTAGGACAATTCAAGATCATCGATTCGATCATATATAATTTGCAAGTACTGCTTGAACTAAGACCGACAACCTTAGCCAAGTATTAGTATAGATAAGAAGCTTTCAAAATACACGTCTACAAATCTGTCTTTGGTGTTTGTAAATCGAATTACTTTTAAGGCAGTACGAGTTGCACTTTCATGCATAATTAGAACTTGATGCTTAGAACGAGCATACTATCACCAGCTTTCTCCATATATTTTTAAGTTAAGTTAGAGATAAATTTGTTTTCTGAAATTATATTTAGTTAATTAGTTAAAGCTAGTTTAGTCCCTAGAGATCGACACTCGAGGTCATCTTACCTCTGCACTACGTGTTTTGTGTAGTTGTGAGTTGGCCTTCGGCTTTCAAACAAATTTATTTGATTGTTTGAGTCTGACAATCTCGTTCATCATCTCCCCGACAATTTTAACTTTTGACAGAGTTGTCACTATGTGCATATTTTTACAACATTTATTTTTTGTTTAAATTTTTTTCGTTAGTATTTTTAGTTACTTACAGATAAGTGCTCTTGTTAATTAGTGTCAATATCTAGTTTAGTTAGCTTAAGCTAACACAAGATCTAGCTAGTTTAGTTAGCTGAAATGGGTGCAAAATTCTTTCTACAATTAATTAAAGCGTTGTTGCAAGTTCAGTTTAATTAATTAGTGTGAAGGTCGATCTAGTTTAGTTAGCTTAAGCAACAATATCAGGTATTCCAAATTTCCAATACCGAGATTTTGAGCGTACAAATATAAAAACAAGACGTAATTTTAACGTACTTTGAGCTCATTCTTCAAAACTTAATCTGCAAAGTCGGAAAGTTTAACTATTAATTGCTTGCGAAGTGAATTGCAACCGATTTGTACACATGAGACACCCAAAGAGGCCCATCCAGGCGGTTTCCAGCTGGGTATGGCGGCAGCCGCCCAAGGTCAAGGCCTTCCTCGCCGTTATCAGCTGCATGATGGTGCTTGCAAAGTGTCCCAAAACTTTGAAGGGTAATTACCCGGAAGTTTCAAAAGTTAGGATGCTTGGAATGATCTCCATCTCTACTCCGTACAAAAACTTTATCCAATTAAATGATTGATACCATAATTGAAATATCAACATATAATTGCTAAAAGAACCAAGAATTCCATATATATATCACCCATATTCACAACAACAACAATAGGAATAAATTAACAAACATAAACGCACAAGAATAACCAGGCCCGGCTCTAGGCCAATTCAGCTTGTTCAGCCGCTAGGGCCCCAACAGCGGGCCAGGCCCAGAGCTATAGCCCATTAGTATAATGAAAAAAATTAATAAATCTAAATCGACAGTAACATAATAGAGATCGTTTGAGATCGATATAAAGAAGACGAAAGTCGCGTTGCAACATTCACAAAAATTGGATTCACATATGCCATAGCTTTCCTCAATTAGGCCTGTCATCTCATCTTTTCATTAATCTAGTTTTCTAAATTTTAAAGAGTACCGTTGTTATAAGAACTAGTAAATAACCCGTCAAAATTCAACGGGGAATAGTAAATTTTTTAAATAATTAAATGATCATCATAGAAAATGAATAATGGCACGCTCTCTCTTATTTACATTGAAAATATTTTACGAAATGGTCCCGTTGAATATTGAATATGATAAATTTTAAATTGTTGCAAAATAAATACATCAAACATAGTTAGCACATTCGAAATTAATACCGAAAAACAGTTAGTGTTCTAAATCATTGTGGAATAGACCCGTAAAACACAGTTAGTATTATGAAGTATTGCATAATAGACCCGTCGAACACAAGTTCTAAATTATTGTGGAATTGTAACGCCCCAGATTTCAGAGGCTTAAAAGGGTTGAGAACGCTACTCATATCAACAAGGTGCACCTTTCTTTTCGGGAATTCACATAGAAGAACTTCAAAGTTAAGCGTGCTTGCTCTGGAGCAATTCAAGGATGGGTGACCCATTGGGAAGTTCCCAGTGCGCGCACGAGTGAGGACAAAGTGCGTGGATTAGAACTCGTGTTGGTCTGTGGGGCCAGCATATCACCCCGCAGAGCGCCCATGAGTAACCACGCCGGCCGGATTGGTCGGGTCGTTACAAGCTGGGAGTTGGTTCATGGGGCTCGAGCGTAAGCTTGGTCTTCATGGGCTTTAGAGTGGAGGAAACCGCATGAGGCTGGTCTAACAGAGCAGTGAGAACTTCCCGCTCTCCGCAGTGGGAGGATAACGGTCTGGTGTCTCTCAGGTCCAATCAGCTAACTGGGCTGGTCCAATTGTACAACAATCTTTATATCTTGTAACGACCCGACCAATCCGGCCGGCGTGGTTACTCATGGGCGCTCTCCGGGGTGATATGCTGGCCCCACAGACCAACACGAGTTCTAATCCACGCACTTTGTCCTCACTCGTGCGCGCACTGGGAACTTCCCAGTGGGTCACCCATCCTTGAATTGCTCCAGAGCAAGCACGCTTAACTCTGAAGTTCTTCTAGGTGAATTCCCGAAAAGAAAGGTGCACCTTGTTGATATGAGTAGCGTTCTCAACCCTTTTAAGCCTCTGAAATCTGGGGCGTTACAGGAATAGACCCGTAAAACAGAGTTAGTATTATGAAGTATTGCATAATAAACCCGTCGAACGCAATTAGTGTTCTAAATTATTGTGAAATAGACTTGTCAAACAGAGTTAGTATTACGAAGTATTGCATAATAGACCCGTCGAACGCAGTTTGTAAGTTCTAACATAATGCAAAATAGACCCGTCGAACGGAGTTACTGTTCTAATGTATTGCCAAATAGAAAAGTCGAATGTTATTGTCTAACGTATTACCAAATTGACCCGTCGAATGCAGTTAGTGTTATAATGTAGTTTGAACAGTCGAATGCTAAATTAAGTAAAGTCCAGTAACTAGTACACTTAAGGTCCATAGGAATTTAGAATTTTAAGGACATTGTAAAAGAGGAACATCTGCTGAAAGACTTAGTGTAGGTATTAGTTAGGTTATTAAGCTTGCTGATGATGTACTTTGTTTTCACAAATAAACTATTGAAGACCTAAAACCGTTCAGAAAGTGGAAAATTCGAAGACTGAAGACTTCAAAGAATTCTGAGAAAGGTATCTACAAAGGCACATGTTGCTTCAGAAAGTGAGAATTTCAGCAACAGCTTGCATAAGTGAAAATCTATATGACAGAGTAGGTTGTGCATGCTGAAACTGAGATCGACCACTTGCTGACAACATATGTGACCTCCTTGCTGAATATTACTTGCATTTTGGCTCCAACGTTCATATTTGAAATTGATTCAAAAGGACATTAAATGCAAAGTTAGCACGCGAAGAACATGAAGACAAGAAGACAAATGAAGAACGCTGATGAAAGTACAAAAACAAGATAGTGGCATCTTAAGGTACAAGTCTTAGAATTTGAAATTCAAACAGCTCCCTTGAGACACTATAAATAGAAGACCTTAGGCTGAGTAGAAGGGTGTGTCAACAACGTGATCAAACTCTCACTTGTTCTTTAAACACTCAAATCCTTCTCTACTCTTTACTGTCTATTGATCCGTTCCAAGACTTAAGTTTGAAACAAAAGCTAATTGTGAAGAAGTAGCACATTGAAAGCTAAGAAATTAGTTAAGTGTTCTTTCTTTTAAACAAGAACAAGTCTTGACACCAGAGACAACAAACTTGCTTACTGCAAAGTATTACAAGTTGTGTTTCTTTAGATTACTTGTTATACCTACAAAGTTATATTCAAGCCATCTCATCCCAAACCTCTCTAACTGATAAACACCCCTATTTAGGCGTGCAATTCAGGGGGAATTAATCAAGCATAGTTTTGCTGATTAAGTGTCCCAAGTTTGGTGGAGAACAAGGTTTAGTTCTCTAGTTTAGGTTGGAAACAAGGCAAATGTGCTTTGGTTTCTGAGAATCATTAGTGATAGGATTTGTAAGGAACCTCATATCTTATCATAGTGGATTCAGTCCTAGAAAGGACAAAGTGGATTAGTTGAGAGATTACGCCACTCTCACATACCAGTATAAAAGTGTTTGTGTGATTTACTTTCCTGCACTTAGCTTTCAGCAAGCTACCTTGTTTTACACTATTATTCTGTTTACTTGCTTAAACTAGTTTTCTGACAAAAGCACTTATTGTAAAAGACTTTCGTACTCTGTTCTTAAGTATCATCAAACTCATTACTGAAATGTAATAAGCACTTGCTGAGAAAGTTAAGTATCAGCAAACTCATTACTAAAAAGTAATAAGTACTTGCTGAGAAAGTTTTAAATGACGAAAAGTTTGAAAAGACTATTCACTCCCCCCCCCCTCTAGTATTTTCTTGTTGTTTAAAGGGACCAACAAGTGGTATCAGAGCTGGAGGTTCTTTAACCTTCAGCACTGAACCTAGATCCCCTTAGGTGCTTTCCATAAATTACTTTCACTTGATCAGTTTGGTAGTTATTTGCTGACACGATGTCTTTAGGAGATGCTACTTTGCTGAAGCTGGAAAACTATGAGAAATGACGAAACAACATGATGCTACATCTTGAGGCCATTAGTGATGAAATGGTAACTGTCATAAACCATGGCCCAATCAAGATCACTAAAGTTGAAAGAAGTTTTACTCACATGACCACAGATACTGGTGGAAAGGAAACTATATTAGGAGAACCGGTCGACACTGTCGTACCAAAACCAAGAGAGGAATGGACTTCAGATGAAGCCAAAAGATTCCGTCTTGATGGCCAAGCAAGAAACATCACTATTCGATCTACTCCAGACACTATACAGTGCAAACTGTGGGGTGCTAAAACTACTAAGGAAGCTTGGAAAATGATTCAAGATCTTTGTGCTCGATTTGACAAAACCAAGGAAAACAAACTCGAAGTACTAAAGTTGAAGTTTCAAAACTTCAAACAAGGTGCCAATGAGTCACTGGAAGACTTGGACTTCAAATTCACAACTCTTGTGAGTGAAATGGCTGTCTTAGGTGTTGGAAACTTCTATTCAGATTCTGAAAAGGTGAAAACCATTATCAGAAGTCTGAATCAAGAATGGATCAACACTCAGAACTTCTACTACGATCAAGGAATGCCAAAAATCACACAACCGAGTTGTTCTCTCATCTTGCTACTGTCAACTATGAGACAAAGCAAAGAGAAAGTGTGTTTGCTGAAAAATCGCAAAACATTGCTCGTGTTGCCAAGCCGTCATCTTCTGAAAAGAACGATGATAAAGAGCCTGCTGATGAAAATGCTCTTGTAGTTAGAAACATGAAGAAATTCATCAGTAAGAAATTATATTTTTCATGTTTATGCCTAATGATGCTACTTGTCGTCTATTCTCTAATAAGAATAGATCAATAAGATGAAATACCAAATATAGTATAAAATTAAAAAATTTGATGCTTATTTTTAATAAGTAAATTAATAGAATACTAATTTTATATTACTAGTTATTAGATTAGGTGCTAAAATCAAGTAAGACCAATTTAGTCAATAACTATTTAGACACTAATTTGTCAATAACTATTTAGACACTAATTTGTAACAAAGTTAACATGTATCACTAATTTGTAAGAAACTATTAGAAACATGACTAATTTATAATTCACCCATAGAAATTTGATAACGATTTTCCTGAATAGAAATTTTCTTATCTTTAAAATTCTTTCCAGGCTCGTTTATTTTCCTTTTTATTAATTCGATGGATATAGGTATTTATTTTTAGTGTTGTAACGCGGAGCATTCACGAGTAGTAGCTAGTCAGCTCGATTTGCAGAACAAATAAACTATATCCATTAAGGGGAAACATATTATGTTCTTGGTCACCAAAATTAACATTTTGACACAAGCAAAACTCAACTCAAAATAGCTTCTATGGACATGAAACAGGTAAAAACAACGCCAATCTAGTTCTGCATTGCCTAAAATCGAAATCTATTGTGTGTTTTGTGTGTGTTTCTGTCATTTTGATGATTTTCGATTGATTTGCTTCACAATTGTCTGTTGAAACGTTCATATTCAGGTGTTGAAATACTCGAAACAACAATATGACAATGGAGAACAAGGAAGCTCGTCTGATCTGGAAATAATCAATACGTTTCTCTATACTTTTTTTTATTATAGTTTCTTACTCCTGTACGTTATGATTTATAGTTTCTGATTCGTGTTTCTGGATGTTATAGTTCTATCACATATTGTTATGATTTTAACGTATCATGTTATGGTTTTAAGCTAAGTTTTTATCATATTTTACCTCATTATGCATATTAATTTAATCGTACCAAGTATTGTAGTTTTAAGGCTTGTTGTTCTAGTTTTAGCAAATCGTGTTATAGTTTTAAGAGCAGTAGTAGTAATTTAGTTTACGTATTATGATTTTGATTGTTACAATTTTTAAGGCCTCAAGGTATGGTTCTAAATTCACATGTTATAGTTTTAAGACCTACATTAAATTTTTAATATACTATAATCGACATAATTTTTAACACCAAAAGTTATGGTTCTAAGAACACTTGTTATGGTTTTAACTACCCCTGTTGTGATTCAGATTTTACAGTTTTATGTAGCATTATTATGATCGTAAGTTATGGTTCTAAAACACCTCATTATGGTTCTATATACCCCTGTTGTAGTTCTTAGAACTGGAGTTATAGTTTTATGAGGAATTTATTTTTATTCATGTTGTTACAATTCTAGGGATTCAAGTTATGGTTCTAGGTTAAAAGTTATTAGTTCATTTTTATTGATTTATTATATGTAATTTTTATTATTTTGTTCTTTCCGAAAACTATTATTTATTATTTATATCTCCTTAATTAAATTAAGTTGCATTTTAGTTTTTTGCCTAAAAAGTTGTGTTTGCAAACAATAATTGAACACAATGTGAGTAATTTACCTATTAAATAGTAACAAATTCTAAAGCGTGAACAACAAGAAGAATTTCACTCTTAGAATGATTTTAATTTCCCACATTCTAGTCCGAAGCTAAATAGCCCCCAGAGGCCAGAGTATGGTTCCTGTACGCCAAGGCTGTGTAATCCGTTTTCAAAGTAAAAATTAATACTGGACTTAATATGCTCCCAGAGTGAATTGTCCTTGCTCAGAACCTTGTGGGACATGCATTCTTTAAAGACCGATTCGTAGCCTTGCTAATTAAAGTAGAATCAGTTTTCGTATAGTAACAAAGACAACAAGGGGCCACAAATAGCTCAGCAGAATCAATGAATCATATCGACTGCATTTGCATTAATGTAATCAAATGGGAAACCTGGTCATAAACAGTGCGTGAGATAATAGAAGAAGATATATATATCTATTGAACTCATCCAGAACACCGCGGCAACATAATTAAGTTGACTAATTTCAAAGCGAGGAGGAGATCGAGCTAGGCCAGATTACTATTAATACAAGAAGAACTGATTTGGATAGAGCAAATGGGAAATTATTATTATGTTAATACAAAGAAATACTAATTAATTTCACCATGCAAAGTTGCAAACAGCATAACGAAAAACAGAAAAGAGTTGAATGAATCATTCCTTCTTAATTAATACACGATATGGAAAGAATACAAAAACAGAGTGTTACAAAGAGAATCTGCTGCGTGCAATATATTGATCAGGGTTTAACATATAATAATTTTTCTATTTCTTCATTCCAATTAAAACCTTCTTCTTCAGCAGCAGTAGAATTGTCGAAGCCGGCATCATGGATGGGAGGTTGTTGCATACCTTCTTGTTGTTGTATACTAGTAATTTCTTGAATAATCTGATCAAGTTGGCCTGAAAGATGAACCAATTCCCATTCGTCATCGGTAGTCCTGTTCGGACCGACATAATTAGGCTGCTGCTGCGCCTCCTCTTGCCAAACATTATTAGTACTACTTTGTACTGGAGGCATCATGCTGCTGCAGGGAGGAACTCCTAGTTCATGTGGTGGCCGTTGGACGTCGATCATGTTTTCTTCTTGTTCAACAAGCTGACAATGCTGCTTCTTACAAGCCGGACCACCAACAACATCATCTTGTAGTAGATCTGAAGATTTCCGTTTTCTGGTGATGTCTTGATCAACAACAACAACAACGTCATTGCGGCTGTCAAATTCGACAGTAATCTTGCATATAACCCATTCGGTTTCTTGACCATTGAGGGAATACTCGTGCAACATCCATTTGCCCTTGCCTTGAAAGTTTGATTCGTCCTTAATCTTGAAACAAAAACTTGTTTTCGTACCGGCCTCATGTCCATTACGATTGTTGATGGGGATGTTCTTAGCCTTGCCGCTCCAGACACCTGAACCAGCGGTTCTCTTAACATGTTGACGACGATGACAATGAGGGTTCTTCTTGCTTGTATTATCGCTGACGGGGACTAACTTGGTGAAGAAGTAGATAGTCTTGGTGATCTTCTTGCTGTCTGTACTCTGCTGATGTTGCCAGTAAGGATTGTCTTCTTGGAAAACATCCCATGGGAGCTGATCACAGCCAAAGATCTGCCTGCCGTTGTCGTCTATCGGAGTAGAGGGAACGATTCGGCCGTTAACCTTGTTCCAAAGCAAATAGATGAGCTCCCAATCCCTAGGAACGAACCGATAACCCAGTGGAATATCCGTCGTCGCCATCCTCGACCGTTTGCTTCTTTCTTAATTTCTGTAACAAAATCAATGAATTGAATTGAATGAAAACAAGGGAACGGAATTAACCCTATATATACTACGCTAACTTGATCAAATAGGATTGTCAACTGACCGTTTACTAGTAGAATTTGTATTCCGTTTACAACAGAATTTGTATTCCCTCAAGGTTTTTGAAAGATTTCCCAAGTAGAATTTTTAAAATGTACTTTTAACTGCATGCAAAATCAATGGTAAGGTTCGAATAACGGTTTTAACTTAATTAAGGCCTAATTTAAAAAAAAAAAATGAAATCAAAGTTGAAAAAAGTAAACAAATAAATAAATAAAAATAAAAAGTGATAAGAAATTCTCCTAAATAGACATTGAGATATTTATAAAATAGTTATACTTTCAATTTTTTATATCAAATTAGTGTGACCTAATTTCTTTTTTACAAATTAGTGATTCTACTAATTTTAGTATTTAAATTGTTGAATTTACTCCTAAATTTTCTCCAACAATCCCCCATCATCTCACGTATTTCACACTTAGTCAATTTCAGATTAAATTTATTCAAGCATCCCGTATCAAAATTTTAATTTATTCAAGCATCACGTGTCAAATTTTAATTTATTCAAGCATCATGTGTCATAATTTTAATTTATTCAAGTATCACGTGTCAAAGTTTTAATTTATTCAAGTATCACGTGTCAAAATTTGGCACACCCATATAATTTTAAACTAAATCACCTGGACGTAAAAACAAATTGAGATGCTTGACGTATTAACATTCAAACAAGCTAGCTAGCAAGCTACTAGATACAATTCCATACAAGGTACAACTATGATTATATTTTTCATGTTTATGCCTAATGATGCTACTTCACTACAAGAAAAACAGAAATCAGCAACCGAACTTAGCGACCGATCGATCCGTCGCTAATATTAGCGACCGATCGGTGAATTAGCGACGGATAAATTGCCATTAGCGACGGACCAACTCAATTCGTACTAGGGCGTGAAGTATTTGCGACGGATGAGTCATCCGTCGCAAAATAGCAACGGATAAATCATCCGTTGCTGTATTTAGCGACCGATGGACTTCATCCGTCGCTATTTAGCGACCGATGAGTCATCCGTCGCTAAACGTTGACCCAAGAAAAAAAAGAAAAAGGTTTTTTAAATATAGCGACGGATGACGTCATCCGTCGCTATTTAGCGACCGATCGGTCGTTGTTTAGCGACGGATGGTCATCCGTCGCTGAATTGTCCTTCATCACCGGCGGACGACAAGCAGAGACGCATTTCTGCTCTCTTCTCTCTTCTTCTCCATTTTTCTCACTTCTTCTCTCCAATTCCAATCTTCTCTTATACTCCATCATTTCTTCCAATCTTGGTGTCAAATCGAAGCCAATTCAACAAGGAACGTAGTGAGACATTCAATTTGAAGTGGGTTGTTCTATTTATTCCGCAATTAAAGGTACTAATCTCGAAACCTAACTTTTGTAAATTTGGTATTTTTTCAATTTTGAAGTGTTTTATGGTTTATTAGCTAGTTTTGATGTTAGTATTGTTCAATTGGGATGTTTGGGATGTAGTGGGTTCGATTATGTTTGAGATTTGAATTGGGTTTGATTATCTTTAGGATTTCAATCGGGTTTGATTATGTTTGGGATTTGAATTGGGTTCGATTATGTTTGGGATTTGAATTTGGTTCGATTATGTTTGGGATTATCTACGTAGTTAGTTTTGTTCAATTAGTGTAGTTTGTTTGGGATATACTAATTAGATTTGAAAATTGCATAAGTATAATTATAATGGAAATATGAGTAATTATAGTGTATTGTAATTAGTTATTATAATGGAAATTGTATAAATATAATGAAAATATAGATAAATATAGGTAATTATACTGTATTGGTAGTTGTTACTATAATGCAAATTGCATAATTTTAATGAAAAATATATGTAATTATAGTGTATTGTAAGTAGTTATTATAATGAAAATTGTACAAGTATAATGGAAATATAGATAAATATAGGTAATTATTGTTTAAAAAAAGTGTAAGTATGAAGGAAATAACTCATTGATAAATTAAAGTTAGAAGATAATATGAGTATTTTTATTTCTAATGTAGAAATATTGGGAGTATATATAATGCAATGTAAAAAATTGATAATTAAAATGAGTACTTGGTGAAAAATAACGTTAGCCGCCGCAATGTACTAAACTTCTATTGGTCAGGTTTAGCATTCAAATATGTCAGAACGTACACTGAGAATTCCCTTACTTGAGGTTTGGAAAGCCAACTGGCTTTTGTGAGTTCCGCCCAAAGAGTGGATGCCGAGTCCCCTTCATGATGTTTGGGAGTCCTACTGGCGTGACCACCCGAATGTTTAGTGTCTTTCCTTGCTATATTTCTGATTGTACATGTTTTATATTCAATTGTGTATGTACTAACACGGATCTTTGTATTGCAGATGCCACGACCCAGGAGGCCACGTTACCTGACCCCGCAGTCCCAGAGGGATGATACCGACGGAGAGGACACCGTGCAGGGCTCCCCTACTGTTTTAGGGACTCCACCTGGGTCGAGCAGGGGATCGACTCCTCATTCCTCCCTCCACGACCCGTGGGCCCATGTTCCAGACGACGGTTGTCCCTTTCAAAGGCCGGAAGATGGTCTTATGTGGAATGGTCGCCCTGTCCTTTACCCAAATGGAGAGAAGTAAGTATTAGGCATTAACTGATTTACGAACTTTTAATATATATATACCGAACTAACCTTGTCACTATTGACTTACCTGTTCTTCACATGTTGTATGGGGAGCACGCTGCTAAAGTACTTAGTGGGATAATACGGAACAAAATGGTCCCACCGCAAGAGGGTGGGAGCCAGTGGCATTGCATCCCGGACCAAATTAAGGGAGAGCTCTTCGAGGAGCTGAGGGTGAGTTAATAATCGTACATTAATTACCTAATTGTTTGTGTTGTGAGTGGTATGTTAGCCACTTTGTGTGAGTGGTATGTTAGCCACTGTACTTGGGTGATATGTTAGTAACCATTGTTTTAGTGAAATTTAAGACAATGTGAGTGGTATGTTAGCCACTGAACTTGGGTGATATGTTAGTCACCGATATACCTGAATAGATGTTGTTTTCCCTTGTTATATATTTGATACATGTTATATACCTGAACGTATGTGTTTCGATGTTTATTTGTAATTGTGTAGAAAGAATTCTTCCTTCCGAAAGCATTGCTGATGGATCTCTGGTGGAGCTTCAACTCTCACGGTAGTGCCCTTTACAAGTGCATGGTTCATAACCTGAAGAAACTGTGGATAAAAAAACGTCCACGTACCGGTGATTGGCCCGGAGATGAAATTTGGGAGGCGTGGAAGGTGTATTGGGCTAACGAGAGAGTCCAGGCACAGGCTGACCAGAACATTGAGAACAGGAAGAAGCAGCCGAATGATGGGACACGTACCCTGGTGACACACCGTTTGGCTCTGAGTCAATCGCTACCGCACATGTGAGGCAGAAGGTAAATGTATTAACTTTGTGAATTCATCATTATTATACTTATTATTTACTTGCATTTCGAACTTTCAAACTAAGTATATGATGCTTTCATGCATGTGTCATTCAGTTGAAGGATAACCAGAGTCTCCTATTCACCTTGTTCTCGAGATCTCAGAAGGCCAAGAACGGACAGTGGTTGTGTGACGAGGCCACAGCAATTGCGGTAAGTTCAAGAATACATGTGTTTATTAAATACTGATGATTTCATAACTAATTAATTAACAACATAACTAACACCTTATACTCTTGATTTATAATTTCAGACGGCCTACGAGGACAGGATTTGTGATCAGGATCTCACTGTTGAGGAAATGAATGACATTTTCCTCGAGGTGAATCCTCCAGATGAGAAGGGCCGTCGCTTGGGACTGGGGAGTGCAACAGCCGTCCCTGAATTGGACTCGAGGCCGACTCGTCGTTCCCGTGCCAGTACATCTTCATCATCTTCAGCAGCAGCTTCCGCTCGAGAGCAGGCCCTCTTACTTCAGTTGCAGGAGAGGGATGAGGAGGTGAAGAGGCTAGCTGCGGAGCAGGCTGCGCAGAAGGCACAATATGGTACTATGTTTGTTGAGTTGTATGCGAAGCTGGGGATGGATCCACCTCCCTTTCAATGATACCCCTATCCTTTTCGACTTTATTTACTATTTTCTACATGAATACTGTGTACACTATGATATTATTTTGGATTAGTATTGTGTACGTATGATTATTATTATATGTATGGAGGGTTTTGGTACATTTATTATGATTTTTTTGGATTATTTTTTGGTTTATTTGGTCTATAGAATTTCTGTAACATGTTGCTTAATTAAACAGGTTGCATTTTATTTTGGGTCTCATTATTATATCTACAAAATCAAAAAAAAAAAAATTAGCAACCGATCAGCGACGGATAACTTATCCGTCGCTAAAGGTCCCGGACTTTTAGCGACGGATAAGTATCATCCGTTGCTAATATTTAGCAACCGATGAGGCTCATCCGTCGCTAAAAGTCAGGTGACTTTTGCAACGGATAATTCATCGGTTGCTAAAAGTCAACCTCATTTTCCGTCGCTAATCCGTCGCAAATTCGCGATGGAAAAGTCATCGGTCGCTAATTCGCTAGCGACCAACGGTTTAGCGACGACGAATTTATCCGTCGCTAAAAACACCGATCGGTCGCTAGCGAATATTAGCGACCGATCGGGTTTCTTTAGCGACGGATTGTTCCGTCGCTAAAGTCGGTCTCTCTTGTAGTGCTTGTCGTCTATTCTCTAATAAGAATAGATCAATAAGATGAAATACCAAATATAGTATAAAAATAAAAAATTTGATGCTTATTTTTAATAAGTAAATTAATAGAATACTAATTTTATATTACTAGTTATTAGATTAGGTGCTAAAATCAAGTAAGACCAATTTAGTCAATAACTATTTAGACACTAATTTGTAACAAAGTTAACATGTATCACTAATTTGTAAGAAACTATTAGAAACATGACTAATTTATAATTCACCCATAGAAATTTGATAACGATTTTCCTGAATAGAAATTTTCTTATCTTTAAAATTCTTTCGAGGCTCGTTTTTTTTTCCTTTTTATTAATTCGATGGATATAGGTATTTATTTTTAGTGTTGTAACGCGGAGCATTCACGAGTAGTAGCTAGTCAGCTCGATTTGCAGAACAAATAAACTATATCCATTAACGGGAAACATATTATGTTCTTGGTCACCAAAATTAACATTTTGACACAAGCAAAACTCAACTCAAAGCAGGCTTCCAACAAATTGAATCTCAGGGTGGGCGAACAATACGGCAAATGCAGCATGCCGAAATATCATTGTACTTGCCGAACATTGCTGACACCAATATGGTGGAACACAGGAGAAAGAAAATTTAAAACATCTAAAACATTTGCATATTCGTTACAACACCACATGAGACCAGACTAGTAGAATTCTATCAAGACAGGGACATGCTACAATAGAATCCAGTTGCAGACTAACAATAAGAGTAAGTATATAGAGAGGATGGATTTTCTTATCAAATAGGAAAAGGTGTTTTTTATGCAAAAAACCGAACAATTCAACCGGACACGCGGTTTTCTTACAAAATCAAACCGGACAATTTTGTATATATACTCCGAAAACACGCTTCACACACAGATCACACATAAACACATTGCTGAAGGTGAAGTGCGTGTTTTGCTTCTTTTCTCTCCCAACCGATCAAATCTCGCCGGAATCTTGACTGAATTTCACTGTGCAAAGCTCGTTTCCACCGGATATCAACCAAAATAGCTTCTATGGACATGAAACAGGTAAAAACAACGCCAATCTAGTTCTGCATTGCCTAAAATCGAAATCTATTGTGTGTTTTGTGTGTGTTTCTGTCATTTTGATGATTTTCGATTGATTTGCTTCACAATTGTCTGTTGAAACGTTCATATTCAGGTGTTGAAATACTCGAAACAACAATTTGACAATGGAGAACAAGGAAGCTCGTCTGATCTGGAAATAATCAATACGTTTCTCTATACTTTTTTTTATTATAGTTTCTTATTCCTGTACGTTATGATTTATAGTTTCTGATTCGTGTTTCTGGATGTTATAGTTCTATCACATATTGTTATGATTTTAACGTATCATGTTATGGTTTTAAGCTAAGTTTTTATCATATTTTACCTCATTATGCATATTAATTTAATCGTACCAAGTATTGTAGTTTTAAGGCTTGTTGTTCTAGTTTTAGCAAATCGTGTTATAGTTTTAAGAGCAGTAGTAGTAATTTAGTTTACGTATTATGATTTTGATTGTTACAATTTTTAAGGCCTCAAGGTATGGTTCTAAATTCACATGTTATAGTTTTAAGACCTCACATTAAATTTTTAATATACTATAATCGACATAATTTTTAACGCCACAAGTTATGTTTCTAAGAACACTTGTTATGGTTTTAACTACCCCTGTTGTGATTCAGATTTTACAGTTTTATGTAGCATTATTATGATTGTAAGTTATGGTTCTAAAACACCTCATTATGGTTCTATATACCCCTGTTGTAGTTCTTAGAACTGGAGTTATAGTTTTATGAGGAATTTATTTTTATTCATGTTGTTACAATTCTAGGGATTCAAGTTATGGTTCTAGGTTAAAAGTTATTAGTTCATTTTTATTGATTTATTATATGTAATTTTTATTATTTTGTTCTTTTCGAAAACTATTATTTATTATTTATATCTCCTTAATTAAATTAAGTTGCATTTTAGTTTTTTGCCTAAAAAGTTGAGTTTGCAAACAATAATTGAACACAATGTGAGTAATTTACCTATTAAATAGTAACAAATTCTAAAGCGTGAACAACAAGAAGAATTTCACTCTTAGAATGATTTTAATTTCCCACATTCTAGTCCGAAGCTAAATAGCCCCCAGAGGCCAGAGTATGGTTCCTGTCCGCCAAGGCTGTGTAATAAGTTTTCTAAGTAAAAATTAATACTGGACTTAATATGGTCCCAGATTGAATTGTCCTTGCTCAGAACCTTGTGGGACATGCATCCTTTAGAGACCGATTCGTAGCCTTGCTAATTAAAGTAGAATCAGTTTTCGTATAGTAACAAAGACAACAAGGGGCCACAAATAGCTCAGCAGAATCAATGAATCATATCAACTGCATTTGCATTAATGTAATCAAATGGGAAACCTGGTCATAAACAGTGCGTGAGATAATAGAAGAAGATATATATATATCTATTGAACTCATCTAGAACACCGCGGCAACATAATTAAGTTGACTAATTTCAAAGCGAGGAGGAGATCGAGCTAGGCCAGATTACTATTAATACAAGAAGAACTGATTTGGATAGAGCAAATGGGAAATTATTATTATGTTAATACAAAGAAATACTAATTAATTTCACCATGCAAAGTTGCAAACAGCATAACGAAAAACAGAAAAGAGTTGAATGAATCATTCCTTCTTAATTAATACACGATATGGAAAGAATACAAAAACAGAGTGTTACAAAGAGAATCTGCTGCGTGCAATATATTGATCAGGGTTTAACATATAATAATTTTTCTATTTCTTCATTCCAATTAAAACCTTCTTCTTCAGCAGCAGTAGAATTGTCGAAGCCGGCATCATGGATGGGAGGTTGTTGCATACCTTCTTGTTGTTGTATACTAGTAATTTCTTGAATAATCTGATCAAGTTGGCCTGAAAGATGAACCAATTCCCATTCGTCATCGGTAGTCCTGTTCGGACCGACATAATTAGGCTGCTGCTGCTGCGCCTCCTCTTGCCAAACATTATTATACTACTTTGTACTGGAGGCATCATGCTGCTGCAGGGAGGAACTCCTAGTTCATGTGGTGGCCGTTGGACGTCGATCATGTTTTTGTCACGATTTCTCCCTTTACC
The DNA here is from genome assembly GCA_028274465.1 of Plantago ovata. Classification (NCBI taxonomy): domain Eukaryota; kingdom Viridiplantae; phylum Streptophyta; class Magnoliopsida; order Lamiales; family Plantaginaceae; genus Plantago; species Plantago ovata. Next base: position 23,302,956 of record CM051458.1, read on the forward strand.
TATGATGAAAAGGTAAAAGAAGCTGCAAAATTGTGACTGAAACTAAAAGACATAACTAGAAAATAAAGAAGACATAATAATAACTAAACTAGAACTTCATTCTTAAACTTCATTTGTCTTACATCTGCCAAATATATAGCTAGATAATTCTAAACAGCTCATTTAGGGGTAAACTAGGAATTTTAGCTTGGACAGAAAGATAAGATCAAACAAAATACAATGCATAAGGACTGAAAGCTGGAAATGTACTGTTGTACTATTCTTGCCACTAAAGAGAAACAGCAGCGGTTGATCTTTCAAGACGTTAGAGATGAATGGTCCATATTAGAACATGTGTCAACCGATTGTTGCTGCGATTTGAATCTATGTTTGCTATGAATGGCTTGGTTGCGAACTGACGACTTGAGTGTGGCTAGTTCTTCTGTGCAGCTATGGAAGTCTGCATTCCTGACATTTCCCCCGGCTTGAGACGACCCTTGTTCACTAGGGTCGAAATCTGGAAATGTTGCTTGAATGAACGAATAGTCCTCCCAAGTAGCCTCTTCAAGAGTAGAATTGATCCAGTGGACAAGAACTTGTGGGATTGCTATGTTGTTGCGCGGTACAATGCGTCGTCCCAAGATTTGGAGAGGGAACACCTTAAAGTTGCCTTCCTTGTCAGTGATTGGTAATGTTGGCGACGGAATATACTTGGAGCTAATTTTCTTTTTCAACAAGCTCACATGAAAAACTGGGTGAATGGTGCTTTGTGGGGGCAGAAGGAGTCTGTAAGCAACCTTACCAATTCTTTCAGTGATGGCGAAAGGACCAAAATACTTGGAGCTGAGCTTAAGACATTTCCTGATAGAAACTGATGTCTGTCTGTATGGCTGCAATTTCAGGTATACTTGATCTCCCACTTCGAATTGGCGCTCAGACCTATTCTTGTCTGCATAATATTTCATCCTTCCCTGTGCTTCAGTGAGATTTCCCTTGAGTAATTGCGTAGCTCTGTTCCTCTCTTCTGTGGCTTGTTCAACTTCAGGATGATGAGTAAGTAAGTAGGGACCAATAGATAGTTGGGATGGTGCATAACCATATAGAGCTTGAAAGGGCGTGATTTTGATGCCTGAATGGTAATTGGTGTTGTACCAATGTTCTGCAAGAGCCAGCCACTTGGTTTGCTGTTGGCTCACCATACAACGAAGATAATTCTCAATGCATTGATTTACTCGTTCTGTCTGACCGTCGGTTTGTGGGTGGTAAGCCGTAGACATTTGAAGAGATGTTCCTGCTAGCTTGAAGAACTCTTGCCAAAATGTGCTAGTGAAAATTCTCTCTGTCTGAGATTATACTGATAGGCATGCCATGGAGTTTGTAAATATTGTCCATGAAAACTCTAGCAATAGTACTAGCAGTGAATGGATGAGCTATGCCAATGAAATGACTGTACTTTGTAAATCGATCAACAACCCAAATATTACCTCTTCTCCTTCAGATTTTGGCAATCCTTCAATGAAATCAATGGATACGTGTGACCAAGCTTGGTGAGGAACAGGTAGGGGTTGCAATAAGCCAGGATAAGCAACATTCTCACTCTTGTTCATCTTGCACACATCACACTCTTGCAACAAATTTAATGATGGATTTCCTCATGTCAGGCCAATAGAATACTGACTTAGCCCTTTAGTATGTACCAGTGATTCCAGAGTGTCCCCCCAAGGATGATTCATGCACATGTTTGAGAATAATTTCATGCAATGCAGAACTATTTCCGATGTAGAGCTTTCCATCATACCTGAGTACATCATTAACAAATGTGTACTTTGGCCTGGAGTTGGGATCTACCAGTAAAGCTGCGATAATTGCTTGGGCTTGCTCATCATTCTGGTAACTGGCTTTCACGTCCTCAAGCCACTGCGGTTGGACTATTGAGATAACATTCACTTGAGCTTCATCATGTCGCATTCTTGATAATGCATCAGCTGCAGAATTTTCAGCTCCTCTCTTATAGTGAATCTCATAGTCAAAACCCAATAACTTAGCAATCCACTTTTGTTGTAACGCTGTAGTTATCTTTTGCTCTAACAAATGTTTAAGACTTTGCTGATCAGTCTTAATGATAAAATGGTGACCTTGCAAGTAATGTCTCCATTTTTGAACGGCCAAGAGCACTGCAAGAAACTCCTTCTCATAAATGGAAAGTGCCTGATTCCTTGGTCCTAATGCCTTGCTGAGATAAGCAATGGGCCTCTTTTCTTGCATCAGAACGGCTCCTATGCCTACTCCACAGGCATCTGTCTCGACCACAAACTCTTTAGTGAAATCAGGAAGAGCTAGAATTGGTGATTCAGTCATAGCCACCTTTAATTTCTGAAAAGCTTCTTCAGCTTCTGGATTCCATCCAAAACTGTCCTTCTTAGTGAGGGCATGGAGTGGCTTTGCTATAAGACCAAAGTGAGCACAAAATTTCCTGTAATATCCTGCTATTCCCAAAAATCCCCTCAGTTCTTTAACATTCCTTGGTCTAGGCCAATCCACCATACACTGTATCTTCTCTGGATCAGTTGCAACACCTTCCTTACTTATGATGTGTCCTAAGTACTCCACTTGTGTTTGTCCAAAACAGCACTTTGATCTCTTTGCATATAGTTCATGTTTCCTCAACAATTCAAGAGTTATCCTCAAATGTTCCACATGCAACTCCAATGTAGGACTGTAAACAAGTATATCATCAAAGAACACAAGAATAAATTTTCTAAGATGTGTTGAGAAAACCTGATTCATTAAGGACTGGAAGGTGGCAGGTGCATTGCTCAATCCGAAAGGCATTACCAGAAACTCATAGTGACCTTGGTGAGTTCTGAAACCTGTGTATGGAATGGATTCTTCCTTCATCTTGATTTGGAAGTAGCCAGACCTTAAATCGATTTTTGAGAAGATGGAAGCTCCATGTAGCTCATCCAACAGCTCATCAATAACTGGCATGGGATATTCGTGTTTCACTGTAAGGTCATTCAAGTATCTGTAGTCTACACACAGTCTCCATGAACCATCCTTCTTCTTTACCAGCAGGACAGGAGAGGCAAAAGCACTTGTGCTGTTTCTAATGATGCCAGAGTCCCCCATTTCTTTAATGATTTTCTCTATTTCCCTCTTAAATGCGTGTGAGTACCTGTAGGGTGCTTGCTTTCTAGGCACGGCATCTGGCCTGAGTGTGATCTGATGTTCAATCTCCCTAGATGGAGGTAACTCTTTTGGTTCTTTGAACACATCATTGTATTCATCAAGCAGATCATTTATAGCAGGAGGAACCTTAGAGTCAATAGGTGTGGCATAAATGGCATACAAATGACCAATGGCACCTATAGGACCACTCTTAAGCAACTTTCTTAAACTCTTTCCAGAAATCAACTTGCATTCTCCTGTTTCTACTAGAGCACTGAGTGTATACCTTTCTTCTCCCTCAGATATAGTAAGATGCATTTGTTTATAATCAAATTCTAGGGGACTGTATTCTCTCAACCAATCACCTCCTAAAATCATTTGACAACCACCTAACTTGAGTAATCTGACAGGGAACTTCAACATATGCCCTTGAATTTTCCAAGCAAAATTATGGCAAATCTGGGAACTAACAAGCTGTTCTCCATTGGCCACAGAGATAACTAGTGGATTGACAGGTTCTAATATGCATCCTAACTTAAAAGCTGTCTGTTCATCAATAAAAGTGTGTGTGCTTCCTGTATCCACTAGAATAGTAACTCAGTTTTACCATAGTTACGTTACCTCTGAACTTCAGTGTGTTGGGAGCATTTCCAGTGATTGCATTTAGTGACACCTGAGCTGTTTCTGCAGTAATGCTCTCTGCTCCATTGGCCTCCTCAGTTCCTGCTCCTTTTAAGAAGTGCAACTCTTCTTCTTCAGACATGAGCATATACAGTGTAGTATACTTGCACTTATGTCCTTTAGACCACTTCTCATCACAGTTGAAGCACAACCCACTCATCTTTCTTTGGTCCATCTCTTCCTTGGTAAGCAGTTTCCTGGGAGGAGCAACAAACTCAGTTGCTTTAGAAACCTTGCTAGGCGCAGCAACAGTATTAGAAGTGTTACTGGAAAAGCTATTCTTGAAAGAGCTTTTAAAAGTGTTCTTGCTCTTCCTTGTTATCACTTCTAAAGCACTTTCTTGTTGCCTTGCTATCTCATAAGCTTGTAGAAGATTGGTGGGTGAGAACGAAAGGACTTGGTATCTCAACTCTTCTTTCAATCCACTCAAGAAGCAACCAACAAAAAATGCCTCAGAGTAGTGAGTATCAAACATTTCAAGAGTAGACTTCATATCTTCGAATTTCTCTAAAAACTCAAACACTGTGCCTTCTTGCACCAGTTGATGTAACTGTAAAACCACGTTTTCCTCTTTTTCTTCACCAAATCTTTTCAGAACATTTTGAACTAGCATATCCCAGGGAATGATGCCTCTATTGAAAGCAAAACTCTGAAACCATTTATCAGCTTTTCCTTCAAATAAAGAGACGCAACATTGGACTTTTGATGTTCAGGTATGTCATTTAATATAGCAAAGTATCTCTGACATTTCATAACCCAGTTTCTGGGATTAGAACCATCAAATCTTGGAAAATCCACTCTGGGAAAATGGTGACTGTTAGGATTTGGCATGGTTTGATTGGGGAAAACTTGTGGAAATGGTTGTGGTGGAAAAGGGCCAGGAGAAGCCATGTTTTGAGGATAAAAGTGGTTGTTTGGTGGAACGAAAACAGGATTTGGAGCTCTGGTATTTGGGGAAAACGGTGGTGGTGCGTTGTGATTCATAGGTACCAAGTTTTGGTTGTTGTTTGGTGGTGCAGAGTTGGATGCAGCGTTTGGATGTGGTGGTACTGCAGATGTGGAGGCGGCGTTTGTATTTGGTGGTGTCTGAATAGGTGGATTCCTATTTATTGAATCCAGATTCTTGATGACTAGATCCATAGAAGCATTAAGCTTGTCAACAGATAATTTCAAGTTGGAGGTCTCTTGTTGATTCTCATTCGTTTGAGCATTCAAGTGAGCCAACTATTCTGGAAGTTGTCTTTGTTGATCAAACAAGTCTTCTGTTCTAGTGTTTGTCATCTCTGTTTCTGTGTAATATGGTTCTAGTTCGTCGTAGTCTTCTCCTAACCTGGCTCTGGTAGCCAATTTGTCACGATTTCTCCCTTTACCTATGATGAAAAGGTAAAAGAAGCTGCAAAATTGTGACTGAAACTAAAAGACATAACTAGAAAATAAAGAAGACATAATAATAACTAAACTAGAACTTCATTCTTAAACTTCATCTGTCTTACATCTGCCAAATATATAGCTAGATAATTCTAAACAGCTCATTTAGGGGTAAACTAGGAATTTTAGCTTGGACAGAAAGATAAGATCAAACAAAATACAATGCATAAGGACTGAAAGCTGGAAATGTACTGTTGTACTATTCTTGCCACTAAAGAGAAACAACAGCCGTTGATCTTTCAAGACGTTAGAGATGAATGGTCCATATTAGAACATGTGTCAACCGACTGTTGCTGCGATTTGAATCTATGTTTGCTATGAATGGCTTGGTTGCGAACTGACGACTTGAGTGTGGCTAGTTCTTCTGTGCAGCTATGGAAGTCTGCATTCCTGACATTTCCCCCGGCTTGAGACGACCCTTGTTCACTAGGGTCGAAATCTGGAAATGTTGCTTGAATGAACGAATAGTCCTCCCAAGTAGCCTCTTCAGGAGTAGAATTGATCCAGTGGACAAGAACTTGTGGGATTGCTATGTTGTTGCGCGGTACAATGCGTCGTCCCAAGATTTGGAGAGGGAACACCTTAAAGTTGCCTTCCTTGTCAGTGATTGGTAATGTTGGCGACGGAATATACTTGGAGCTAATTTTCTTTTTCAACAAGCTCACATGAAAAACTGGGTGAATGGTGCTTTGTGGGGGCAGAAGGAGTCTGTAAGCAACCTTACCAATTCTTTCAGTGATGGCGAAAGGACCAAAATACTTGGAGCTGAGCTTAAGACATTTCCTGATAGAAACTGATGTCTGTCTGTATGGCTGCAATTTCAGGTATACTTGATCTCCCACTTCGAATTGGCGCTCAGACCTATTCTTGTCTGCATAATATTTCATCCTTCCCTGTGCTTCAGTGAGATTTCCCTTGAGTAATTGCGTAGCTCTGTTCCTCTCTTCTGTGGCTTGTTCAACTTCAGGATGATGAGTAAGTAAGTAGGGACCAATAGATAGTTGGGATGGTGCATAACCATATAGAGCTTGAAAGGGCGTGATTTTGATGCCTGAATGGTAATTGGTGTTGTACCAATGTTCTGCAAGAGCCAGCCACTTGGTTTGCTGTTGGCTCACCATACAACGAAGATAATTCTCAATGCATTGATTTACTCGTTCTGTCTGACCGTCGGTTTGCGGGTGGTAAGCCGTAGACATTTGAAGAGATGTTCCTGCTAGCTTGAAGAACTCTTGCCAAAATGTGCTAGTGAAAATTCTCTCTGTCTGAGATTATACTGATAGGCATGCCATGGAGTTTGTAAATGTTGTCCATGAAAACTCTAGCAATAGTACTAGCAGTGAATGGATGAGCTATGCCAATGAAATGACTGTACTTTGTAAATCGATCAAAACCACAAAGATTACCTCTTTTCCTTCAGATTTTGGCAATCCTTCAATGAAATCAATGGATACGTGTGACCAAGCTTGGTGAGGAACAGGTATGGGTTGCAATAAGCCAGGATAAGCAACATTCTCACTCTTGTTCATCTTGCACACATCACACTCTTGCACAAATTTAATGATGGATTTCCTCATGTCAGGCCAATAGAATACTGACTTAGCCCTTTGGTATGTACCAGTGATTCCAGAGTGTCCCCCCAAGGATGATTCATGCACATGTTTGAGAATAATTTCATGCAATGCAGAACTATTTCCGATGTAGAGCTTTCCATCATACCTGAGTACATCATTAACAAATGTGTACTTTGGCCTGGAGTTGGGATCTACCGGTAAAGCTGCGATGATTGCTTGGGCTTGCTCATAATTCTGGTAAACGTCGAGGATGTTGCAACGAACCTGTGACGAAACTTTTTCGTCACTTTTGCATAAAAGTGGCGAAAATTGGGGTTTAGGCGACGAAAATTTCCTCACAAATGCTGCAGTTTTTTGTAGTGACTAGGTTAAAGGCTAAAGATTAGATCCAATGACAAAGTACCATTTAATTATGATATTTCTAAATTAAAAATCAGTAATTTAAGTTTTTAAGATATTACTTGTTCTGTCTCATAACAAATGTTACACTTCATTTTGTTGATTTTTCGAGGTTTAGTTTGACCTTGTATTAATCGAAAATTATACAATAAAAATAATTAAGAACTTTATATAATGAAAATATAAACATTCTATTTTATAATATAATACTTTTAATTATTTTTATTATATGATTTGAGAATAATTTAAGATCAAACTGACTTAAAAAAGTTAACAAAATGAAGTGTAACATATGTTATGGGACGGAGGAAGTATAAAATTACCACCAATAATAAAATTATACCACATCTAGTAACTTATAATAATAATAAAATAAAAAATAATCAAGTATGACCAGGTCGAATGTAACAAAGAATTATCTAAGGTGGTGTAAATTGGCTTAAACGGAAGGACGAACCGTACAAAATTAACTAGGGCCTAAGTTTAGTGACGGAGTGAAAGTAGTCATGTAGTTAAACCACAACATAATACAAGGGAAATTAATTGTAATTAATTTTATAAATAAATAATTATAAAATATGGGGTATTACATGAGTTCCGCGAACTACACTCTTGTATTAAGCCTTCTGTTGTTACCGTTTTTCTAATATGTCAATTTTATATACGCTCCAAACGTTTTAAAATTTTCAAGTACAAATTCGTCGAGTTTCATTTTTCACTTGATGATGGATTATAAGTTCAAAAACCCTTAGTAGTGTAGTGTGTGTTATAAAAGCCAAATAAATTCAAAAAGAAAACGCTCCTAGAAAAAGAAAAATAGAATCACAGATGATCAACGGTTCTTTGAAAAAACAGTTAAGAGAAAAAGGATAATGTATGAAAAACAGCTCTACTATTATTATTATTATTATTATTATTATTATTATTATTATTATTATTTATTTTTATTAAACTAGACTTTTATTAATCACGCAAAATTGAAAAATGATCGAGAGATAAGTACAAAATTAATAAATCTTTTATAAATGAAACTAAACTTTGAGTACAAAATTATGAAAAAAACAGCTCAATTTTGTTAAATAAGGAGCAGCAAGTACTACGCGCGGTACCACGTCATTCAGCTTCTTTGGCCTTCCTTCTCTTTCCTATTTTCTTTTCCTATTTTCTTCCATTTGTTCCAGATGCTTTGTCACATTTACAAATCAATTCGCCCAACACCCAATAGCTGGCAAACCTTTGAAGACATTGGTGGAAATAATCCTGGCATGAAAATAAAAATAAAGAAATTGAATCTTTTGTCATGATGATGAAAATCAAATACTTGTGCAGTAATTAATTTAAAAAAAGAAAAATCTTTGTGTATAATAAATATTATAGTAAAGGCATCTATTGTCGGAAGGAAATAGGGTTTGGAGTTATAAAAGATAAAATATACGGAGTACTAAAGTAGGAATGTTGGCCTGTTTTACTGATCGATCAATTGTTTTATTTTTAGTTTATTATAAAAATACTAGCAGAGTAGTGAGTTATAACCTGTGGAATCTCTCTACCCGTGAATCTCGATGATTCCTGAACACCTTCCTGCAACCGATCAATAATTTTAATTAATATGGGTAACAATACAGAATCGAATGCAATCCAATTGATCGATATATGAAAAATAGAGATTTAGAGTAAGATTACTATTTACTAATACCACTACAAGCAACCTGGCCTTTAGCGACGGAACAATCCGTCGCTAAATAAGGCCGATCGGTCGCTAAATCTCGCTAGCGACCGATCGGTGTTTTTAGCGACGGATAAAATCGTCGTCGCTAAACCGTTGGTCGCTAGCGAATTAGCGACCGATGAGGAATCCGTCGCGAATTTGCGACGGATTAGCGACGGAAAATGAGGTTGACTTTTAGCAACCGATGACTTATCCGTCGCTAAAAGTCCCGGACTTTTAGCAACGGATGAGTCTCATCGGTTGCTAAATATTAGCAACGGATGAGCCTTATCCGTCGCTAAAAGTCCGGGACTTTTAGCGACGGATAAGCCTTATCCGTCGCTGTATATAGCGACGGATGAGACCACCGGTTGCTAAATTTTTTTATTTTTTTTATTTTTTAGATATAATAATGAGACTCAAAATCAAATGCAACCTGTTTAATTAAGCCACATGTTACAGAAATTCTATAGACCAAATAAACCAAAAATAATCCAAAAAAATCATAATAAATGTACCAAAACCCTCCATACATATAACAATAATCATACGTACACAATACTAATCCAAAATAATATCATAGTGTACACAGTATTCATGTAGAAAATAGTAAATAAAGTCGAAAAGGATAGGGGTATCATGGAAAGGGAGGTGGAGGCATCCCCAGCTTCGCATACAGCTCAGCAAACATAGTAGCAAATTGTGCCTTCTGCGCAGCCTGCTCCTCAGCTAACCTCTTCACCTCCTCATCCCTCTCCTGCAACTGAAGTAAGAGGGCCTGCTCTCGAGCGGAAGCTGCTGCTGCTGCTGCTGCTGAAGATGACGAAGATGTACTGGCACGGGAACGACGAGTCGGCCTCGAGTCCAATTCAGGGACGGCTGCTGCACTCCCAAGTCCCAAGCGACGGCCCTTCTCGTCTGGAGGATTCACCTCGAGGAAAATGGCATTCATTTCCTCAACAGTGAGATCCTGATCACGAATCTTGTCCTCGTAGGCCGTCTGAAATTATAAATCAAGAGTATAAGGTGTTAGTTATGTTGTTAATTAGTTATGAAATCATCAGTATTTAATAAACACATGTATTGTTGATACTTACCGCAATTGCTGTGGCCTCGTCACACAACCACTGTCCGTTCTTGGCCTTCTGAGATCTCGAGATTAGGGTGAATAGGAGACTCTCCTTATCCTTCAACTGAATGAAACATGAAAGCATCATATACTTAGTTTGAAAGTTCGAAATGCAAGTAAATAACAAGTATAAGAATGATGAATTCACAAAGTTAATATACTTACCTTCTGCCTCACATGTGCTGTAGCGATCGACTCAGAGCCAAAACGGTGTGTCACCAGGGTACGTGTCCCATCATTCGGCTGCTTCTTCCGGTTCTCAGTGTTCTGGTCAGCCTGCGCCTGGACTCTCGCGTCAGTCCAATACACCTTCCACGCCTCCCAAATTGCATCTCCGGGCCAATCACCGGTACGTGGACGGTTTTCTTTCCACATTTTCTTCAGGCTATGAACCATGCACTTGTAAAGGGCACTACCGTGAGAGTTGAAGCTCCACCAGAGATCCATCAGCAATGCTTTCGGAAGGAAGAATTCTTTCTACACAATTACAAATAAACATCGAAACACATACGTTGGTGAATACTTAAAAAACATTCAAGTATAACAAGGGGAGCTACACGTAATGGATGCCGCCTATCCATTCTAGTTCTAAACGCGGTCAAGCATATAATGGGTGCCGCCTACCCATACATAAATATGCGGTCCGACATATAAGAGGGCGCCGCCTACCCTCGCATGCATAGCGGTCGAACGGAATGTAAAAACATGGTATTTAAACATGCATATATTAACTCACCCTCAGCTCCTCGAAGAGCTCTCCCTTAATTTGGTCCGGGATGCAATGCCACTGGCTGCCACCCTCTTGCGGTGGGACCATTCTGTTCCGTATTATCGAACTGAGTACTTTAGCAGCGTGCTCCCCATACAACCTGTGAAGAACAGGTAAGTCAATAGTGACAAGGTTAGTTCGGTATATATATATTAAAAGTTCGTAAATCAGTTAATGCCTAATACTTACTTCTCTCCATTGGGGTAAAGGACAGGGCGACCATTCCACATAAGACCATCTTCCGGCCTTTGAAAGGGACAACCGTCGTCTGGAACGTGGGCCCACGGGTCGTGGAGGGAGGAATGAGGAGTCGATCCCCTGCTCGACCCAGGTGGAGTCCCTAAAACAGTAGGGGAGCCCTGCCAGGTGTCCTCTCCGTCGGTATCATCCCTCTGGGACTGCGGGGTCATGTATCGTGGCCTCCTGGGTCGTGGCATCTGCAATACAAAGATCCGTGTTAGTACATACACAATTGAATATAAAACATGTACAATCAGAGATATAGCAAAGAACGACACTAGACATTCGGGTGGTCACGCCAGTAGGACTCCCAAACATCATGAAGGGGACTCGGCATCCACTCTTTGGGCGGAACTCCCAAAAGCCAGTTGGCTTTCCAAACCTCAAGTAAGGGAATCCTCAGTGTACCTTCTGACATATTTGAATGCTAAACCTGACCAAAAAAAGTAATGAACATTTTTTATTATATGCCTGATAGATAAGTCTAATCTAAGTCTAATCTAACTACCTAGTACTAATTCACGTACCCTCTATAATCTACTCTGGTTGTAAGTCAATGAAAACATCATCATGCAGCTGAATAACTTCTACTGTAGCCTGTACAGATTTTCTAGCCTGACCATCGACATCTTCTTCTTGGTACGAGTTGTTAATTGACTCGTCCTTCTCCACATACTCAACTTTGGATCGAGCATTTATAGGTACAACAGCTAACCAATCGCCCTTATCCTTTTTCAAGGTAGGATACTGAAGAAATACAGCTTGAAGTGCTTGACTTGCCAAGATAAATGGTTCGTACACTTTGTACTTCTTCTTATAGTTTATCTCCACCATATCATACTCCTCAAGCCTCCTGGTGCCTACATCAGTGGGATCATACCAATCAACATCAAACAACATTGTTCTTTTCAAAGGTACTCCGGGATATTCAAGGCGAATAATACGCCTAAGCTTCCCATAGTAATCGTAGACATCATCACCTATGTCTTTCCCCAAGACACGAACCCCACCATTAACTGTAGCATCTGTCGATCCACACTCACTACTGTTGAACCTAAGTCCATTTACAATGTAAGATGGGAAGGAGGAGTATCTTCTCCCAGGTCCACTTGCTAGTGCTCTTAAGTAAGGACATGTTATTTTGTTGGCCGGGTTCTGTACATGCTCTTTGAACCATGTTGGAAATTCGGAGACTAGGGCCTCCCTAAGCATGTCCTCAATTGTGTCATCCGCCACTATAGGATTTTGCTCTACACAACGGGCGCTGAAGAAACTGCACATGATGCGTATATTTGGTTTAATACTACCATTTTCTCTAAAATAAGATTTTAATTCAATCGTAAAACGTAAGAAGGCAACTAACCTAGTAAACTTGAGATGGAATGGGTTGAGCTCTGCACAAGTCTGAAGGACATACGAATGTGCAGCATTGTACTCTTTATCCGTCAGATATGCCACTTTTTCTTCACCATACGCCCTCCCCGAAACCTTAAAGATTGATAGAGAAACTTTATGGTCCTCTTGCACTTGAAATGTGTCGGCATTTCTAGCCGGCCTAGATGTCTTCGTAGGGACCCCAGTGTCAAAGAAATAGGAGCAAAAAGTTGCAATCTCTGCTCAAATGTATGCATTGGCAATCGAACCCTCAGGCTGAGCTTTGTTCTTCACATAATGCTTCAGCTTGCCTAAGTATCTGTTATAATATGTCTGTCATAATTAGATATACTATACAATTATGTGTCATATATGTTTGTAAATATGATACTAAAATATTTACCTCTCAAAGGGATACATCCAACGATACTGAACAGGTCCGGCTAGCAACGCCTCATCTGGTAGGTGAATGGGCAAGTGTTCCATGGAATCAAAGAAGTTAGGTGGAAAGATACGCTCGAGCTTGCACAGAATCACCGGTATGTTAGCCTTCATGTACACATGACAATCGTGGTTCTTCATCCCATACATCTTTGTCTTACTCGTGTCCACACACCGAGCAAATTTAGAAGCATAATTGTCGGGGAACTTCAACAACTTCACCCAATCAAAAAGTTCCGCTCTAGCCTCTTTGGACAAAGTGTATTTAGCATTCGGCCACTTGCCATCAGCATTCTTGTTTGACAGTCCGGGCCTCCTGCATAGAATATCCAACTCTTCCCTGGACCTAACCGTATCCTTTGTTTTGTTGGGAATTTCACAAATGGTGTTGAAGCAGTTCTCAAATACGTTCTTCTCAATATGCATGACATCCAAGATATGACATATGCGAAGACTACTCCAATAAGGCAAATCCCATAGGATGCATCTCTTTTTCCATCCATACTCACTTTTGATATTCTCGTTATGTTGTTCCCACCCAACCTCAGTTACTTTCTTGTACCCCAAGCGTTCTATAATAGCAAATTGTTGTGCACTTGTTAGTTCTTTAGGGGCCTTCTTCAACACCACTTTGTTCTTAAGAAACTGAGTCTTGTTCTTTCTGAACGGGTGTTCATCGTCTAGAAACCTGCGATGACAATCAAACCAAGATTCCTTTCGACTCTTCGGCAGATAGTGTGAATCAACATCATCCAGACAATGTGGACATGCCTTGTATCCGGATGTTTTCCAGACAACATGGAGTACGCAGGGAAATCACTGATGGTCCAGAGTAGTGCTGCTCTCAAGGTAAAGTTCGTCTTTGTTGAGACATCGTATGCCGGGATACCATCCTCCCACAACTCTATAAGCTCCTTGATCAGTGGCTGCAAGAAGACATCTATCTTCTGTCCTGGATCATCCGGCCCTGGCACCAGCACGGTCAAGAACATGAATGGTTCTTTCAAACAGTCACCCGGAGGCAAGTTGTAAGGTGTAAGCATCACTGGCCAGCACGAATACTTCCGTTCACTCCCAAATGGGTTGAAACCATCAGTACTAAGTCCCAATCTTACATTTCTAGACTGGGCTGCAAACTGTGGATATTTCACATCAAACTCTTTCCATGCCGGCGAGTCTGATGGGTGACCCATCTTACCCTCTTGGTCATCCGCGACTCCTCTCTCCTTGTGCCAACGCATCTTATCTGCACATGCATCTGATGCATACAACCTCTTCAGACGAGGACCTATAGGGAAGTACCACATTTTCTTGTGGGAGAGATTCTTCTTCTGTCGTTTCATTGCAGCGCCCTCCTTGTAACGACTATACCGATCCTTCCCACAATGTTTACATTTCAACAAACCTTCATCCTCCCCCCAATAGATCATACACATACCCGGGCAGCAATCTATTTTCTCCATAGGCAATCCCATCGCCTTCATCTTCTTCTGCGCTTGGTAATAGTTTGTTGGAACTAGGCTTCCTTCAGGCGCAATATCCGTGATCAAACTCAACCAATCGTTGCAGCTGTTTTCTGAATACCCACCACCCTCCTTGTTGCTCATAATTCTAGACAAGCAGGACAATTCATTCATCCTGCACCCCGGGTAGAGTGGCATCTTGGACGCTTCCAACAAGTCAAAGAACTGTTGTGACTCAGCATTCGGAGGCTCCTCATTAACAACACCCTCCGTGAATTCTTGACCCGCAGCGTTATGGACCATCTCTTCCATCCGGTCCCCTGTGGCATCATCATGAGTACAGGCACCTGGTGTAGCACTACTCACCTGCCTTTTCCTACGCTTCCCCGACAACATGGAATAGTCCCCCAACAAACGAACTGCCTCACCATGATGATTCCACACCTCATATTTAGGGACAAAACCATTACGCTTCAAATGGTCTACAACCACCGTAGAGGGTAAGTACTGACGGTTCCTACATTTCTTATGGTTGAAAGGACACTTCATCATCCCAGTACTCAAACACTCGGGTTTTGACAATGCAAATTCGACAAATGCATTGACCCCTTGTACAAACGTAGGCAAAAGTATTCCATCTGCAATCCTACTGTACATCCAAGTACGATCGGGATTCATAATTGAATGCTAAACCTGGCCAATGGAAGTTTAGTACATTGCGGCTAACGTTGTTTTTCACCAAGTACTCGTTTTAATTATCAATTTTTTACATTGCATTATATATACTCCCAATATTTCTACATTAGAAATAAAAATACTCATATTATCTTCTAACTTTAATTTATCAATGAGTTATTTCCTTCATACTTACAATTTTTTTAAACAATAATTACCTATATTTATCTATATTTCCATTATACTTGTACAATTTTCATTATAATAACTACTTACAATACACTATAATTACATATATTTTTCATTATAATTATGCAATTTGCATTATAGTAACAACTACCAATACACTATAATTACCTATATTTATCTATATATTTCCATTATACTTATGGAATTTTCATTATAATAAAAACTTGCAATACACTATAATTACCTATATTTATCTATATTTTCATTATATTTATACAATTTCTATTATAATAACTAATTACAATACACTATAATTACTCATATTTCCATTATAATTATACTTATGCAATTTTCAAATCTAATTAATATATCCCAAACAAACTACACTAATTGAACAAAACTAACTACGTAGATAATCCCAAACATAATCGAACCCGATTGAAATCCTAAAGATAATCAAACCCAATTCAAATCTCAAACATAATCGAAACAACTACATCCCAAAACATCCCAATTGAACAATACTAACATCAAAACTAGCTAATAAACCATAAAACAATTCAAAATTGAAAAAATACCAAATTTACAAAAGTTAGGTTTCGAGATTAGTACCTTTAGTTGCGGAATAAATAGAACAACCCACTTCGAATTGAATGTCTCACTACGTTCCTTGTTGAATTGGCTATCTTGGAAGAAATGATGGAGTATAAGGGAAGATTGGAATTGGAGAGAAGAAGTGAGAAAAATGGAGAAGAAGAGAGAAAGAGAGGAGAAATGCGTTCTGTAAAACCGACGGGCGGACGGTAGCGACGGATGGTGATCCGTCGCTAATATAGCGATCGGTCGCTATATTAGCGACGGATAACCATCCGTTGCTAAATTAAATTTTTTTTTTTTAAATATAATATAGCGACGGATGGAGTCATCCGTCGCTAAAGCGTTGACCGGCAAAAAAAGAAAAGAAAAAACCTAGGAACTTTAGCGACGGATGGTATTATCGTCGCTATTTAGCGACGGATGGTATTATGAGTTATCCGTCGCTATTTAGCGACGGATAAGTCATCCGTCGCTAGAGTTCCAGCCGCTCTAAGGACGATTTAACCCATCCGTCGCTAATCTCTCCCATCCGTCGCTAAAAGACCGATCCGTCGCTAAAAGACCGATCCGTCGCTAAAAGACCGATCGGTCGATCGGTTGTTAAAAGTGGTTGCTATTTAGCTGTTTTCTTGTAGTGTACTTACCAACCGCCACCGATTTTGATTGAACATTCGTCGTGCTGCGAACAAAAATTTTGACGCCATGGAGAATTTTGATGAATAAGAAAAGAAGAAATCAGTCGAAAAAGATAAAAGTAATATGGGCTATATACTAAGAAAGAGAAGAGAATAGGAGGAGGATATTAATAACAGATCGAGGGTAATACTCCTATATATATACTTTGGGTCAGTAATGAAACACGACTACTCCCGGGATTTGTAATCCAAATTAAAAAAGGTCTCGGGTTTAATTGATTCTGATTCTTAGGTATTTGAATAATTGAATCAATCCACCGAAACTAAAACCTTTTTACTCTCACTTGAGAAGGAATGAAATGTGGATTCTCAACTGACCGTTTACTAGTAGAATTTGTATTCCGTTTACAATAGAATTTGTATTCCCTCAAGGTTTTTGAAAGATTTCCCAAGTAGAATTTTTAAAATGTACTTTTAACTGCATGCAAAATCAATGGTAAAGGTTCGAATAACGGTTTTAACTTAATTAAGGCCTAATTTAAAAAAAATGAAATCAAAGTTGAAAAAAGTAAAAAAATAAAACAACACGGGTCGGAGCGGGTCGGAACGGCATAAATCAACGAAACTGAAACCAAGATCTCAACCGAGATTCAAATCCAACAAACACACAGAGTCGTACGGGACTTACCGGTGTGAGCACGGGAGCCAGAACGGAGCGAGTCGGAACGGGACCGCATTGAAATGAGTCTGGGCAGACTGAAACGGAACACCACCGGGGCGTCAAGTGGACACACGAACAGATCGGAGCAGCTCGCACTCTCGAACTGAACAGAACAAGGGCGGCCCGGTTTGGTTGGGGACGAACGATGGTGATGGGATGATTGGTGATGATGATGATGATTACGGTGGGTTTAATGATGATTGATGAAGATGAAGTAAGGGAGATGATGATGAAAGATGGCTCCGCATAAATCGAAGTAAGTGGATCTCCTGTGGAATGGAAGCTTTCTTTTGTATCATGTCGGGAAGGAAGTGATGAGATGAGGATGATGATTCTGGATGGTGAGCGAGAGAGAAGAGAGAGTATTAGCAGCTTTCTATTCTTTCTTTTCCTCCCATGGTGGCGTGAAGTGGGAAGGGGGTAAGGAGGGAGTTGAATTTAGGTTTAGGATAATGGGCCAGCTGATGGATGGCCATAATTATTGGGCCATAAATGACAACTCGAATTGGGCCTCAAAAAATATCAGACAGCTAGCTAGCGCAAATCGGTACGAGACGAATTAATACTACGTGGATTTTCTAAAGTCGAATTCGATTTTCCGAGAAAGAAATTAAATAAATATCAAATAAAATAATGTATTCAGATAATTAATTAATCAAAATTAAATAAAAAAAACGGGGCGTTACACTCTCCCCCCCCCCCTAAAAAACGTTTCGTCCTCGAAACTTAACTAGCGTGAAACTAAAGAACATGGAACCGAGAAACGAAGGTCTTTAAACTTCAAACGGCGGAGGAAACAACAAACTCGCAAATTAAAAGTTAACAAGGTCGTAACTAACCTAAGGTAAACAAAGCTCACTTCTTTTACCAAAACATTCAACCGTAAATCCGCAATAAATAGTTGACACTTAAACTTCAAGTGACTCTAACTTAAAGAAAAAAACTGCAGTTCGATAACCAAACATAACTTAGAAGAATTTTGTCCAAACGAGCGTACCTTTTGCTACATTTTCTGGTAGAGCCTCATGTCCAACCCTATTGTAGACCTTCGCCTTGGCAGTTGCACCATCTACTTGGTTTTTCGAACTCGTACTACCAGGCCGTCCTTCCTTAACCAAAGAGTGACGCCTCGGACATCCGTTCACCTTATGATCCCTACTGCCACAAGCCAAACACCAACTGTAACATCCCGTTTTCTTTTTCTAATTTTCTTTAAATTGATTAATTACCCGAGTAATTTATTTATTTGGTAAGTTAATTACTTCCCTTCCCGCATTATCGAATTTGAACTAGAGAGTTCGTTTGGTTAGTGGACCTTTTGCATTCCCATCTTTGGGCTAGCTAAAGAATCTGAATTTTATTTCTCCTTGGCCCAATTCAAGTACCATTCTGCTAGCCCAATCTTTATTTCGTGGTCCAATAGACAAGCCCAATCTTGTAAGGCCTGATCCAAGTATCAAACCTAACCCTAAAAGCTCCTTCCATCTTTTCCCCTTTCTCATTTTCATTTCTCCTTCTCCTCCTCTCATTGAAACGGTAGCCACCACTCCCTCCCTCTACTTCCCGTTTTTCGGCGTCCATGCATCATCAGTTCAATATCATCATCCCCATCATCTCCCTACCTCTACTCGATCTGAGTGTGCTCTGCTCCATTTCTGTCTGACCAGCCTATGTACTCCTCTGCCCGTTTCTATTCCTGTTCCGGTAAGTAATGTGCTTCGTTTTTGTTCGATTGGATTCAATTCGTAAATTGAATCTTGTCCTAACATCCTGTTTCTTTGCAAATTCTCAGTTCAATCCACTCCTGCCCGCTTCGAAGGTAAAATTTTGGCCCCTGTTCGTTTTTATTTTTTTCCCTCTTATGACCGTTTTACCCTTGTACCAAATCTGTCCGTGAAACTAGAACCCTATGTCGACTCGGGACCAATCAGGACTGATCTTGGATTATACTATAGACTGGATTTTACTGGATTTTATGAATTTGGACTGACAGTGACTCGAATACAATTGTTGTGGGTTCGTTTGGACTATTCTGATATGTTTTAGAAACTGTAAGGACCATTTATAGTTTCCAGAAACTGCGAGGACTTAGAGGCAATTATGTGTTGACCGTAGTTGACTTCAGTGGACTAGAGTGAGAGATTTGTGAGTTTTTGTGGATTGTTATGTTGATTTTGAAAGTTTGTGGGGTTAATGTTTGACTTCTGAAACTTGAGAGGTTTGTCTACAATTATTTGCTGGAGGGTAAAATGGTAATTTCATGTCTTTCTAGACTGAACTGAGAGGTTATGTAATTCTTGTGGGTCTGTTATGCTTGATTTTAAAACCTGAGGAGGTTATGTAATTCTTGTGGGTCTGTTATGCTTGATTTTAAAACCTGAGGTACTCGTTTGGTTTTCGAAATTTAAAGAGGGGTTTTTCTGTAACTGTACCTTGAAGGGCAAAATAGTAATTTTACTAAACAGTAAGAGTCTATCTAGAACAACCCCATGGCTTTGAACTTCCCTCAGAAACCAAGATGGTATATAAGTTTCAAAAAGCTGTATATGGTCTAAAGCAAGCACCTAGAGCTTGGTATGACACCTTAGCTAAGTTCTTGCTAGATAATGGTTTCAATAAGGGTGAAGTTGATAAAACCTTATTTACCATGAATCATGATGGTAAAATACTTTTATTCCAGATTTATGTGGATGACATAATTTTTGGTTCTAAGGACAAACAACTTTGTGATGATTTTGCCAAACTCATGACAAACAAGTTAGAAATGAGTATGATGGGCAAATTGAATTATTTCCTAGGTTTGCAAGTGAAGCAACTCAAGGATGGAATATTCATAAATCAAGCAAAGTATGCAAAGGAAATGCTCATAAAGTTCAGGATCAAAGAGGAAGAGAAACCTGAAAAGATCCCTATGAGGGTTGGTACCAAATTGTGCTATACTAAACAAGACAAAAGTGTGGATGAACACAAGTATAGGAAACTCATTGGTTCCTTGCTGTATTTAACAACAAGTAGGCCTGACATTCAGTATGTTGTTTGTGTGTGTGCAAGATTTCAATCTGATCCTAGTGAATCACACTACAAGAAAGCACTCAAAATACTGAAATATGTCAAAGGCACAGTCAATGTTGGATTATGGTATCCAAAAGATTCTGGATTAGAATTTGTTAGTTATTCAGATGCTGACCATGGTGGATCAACTCTTGATCGAAAAAGTACCACTGAAACTTGTCAGTTTCTAGGAACAAGATTAATTTCATGGTTCAGCAAGAAGCAAACTTGTGTGGCCAATTCATCCACTGAATCTGAATACATTGCGGCTGGTTGTTGTACTGCTCAAATCCTATGGATTCAACAACAACTAAGAGATTATGGTATTTCTGCAAAGAAAACACCAATCTTTTGTGATAATACAAGTGTAACAAATAAAATTGCACAAATGAAATTTTATTGATTTTAAATATTTAAGTTTAAAATCTCTATGTACCCTCTGATTCGACTCTTCAAGAAATATCTAGAACTTGAATTTTGAGAAGTTTGAGCGACTTTGATGCTTCGGTCTTCTCTTGGCGTCGACTTGGAAGTTTGGATTTGTTGATTCAAGGGCCTTCGCAGCTTGTTCTTGAGACGACGCTTTGACTTGCTTGAAGTTGGCAGTTGACGCTTGTTAACTTCTTGGATTTGTTGATTCAAGGGCCTTCGCAGCTTGTTCTTGAATCTTCACTTGAAGTTGGTGGCGATCGCTTGTTAACTTCTTGTTCACTTGATGGATGTCGTTGACTTCGTCTTAAGCTTCTTGATTTGTGTATGTCTCTATCTTATTCAAGGGCTTTGTGCTTGATCTTGATTTGGATGGAGGATTTGACTTGAGTGTGTTGGTTAGAGGGCCTTCGCAGCTTGATCTCTAACTTCACAGGGGTTTGACTTGAACGGCGTCAATGCAAGGGCTTGTGCTTGATCTTGGATTGAACGTCAGGTCTTGAGTTTGATCTTCGCGAACGAACACGTCTTCAAGGGTCGTAGAGACTTGATCTTGAATCTGGAACGTACGTTGCTTCGATCTTCGAGCGAGTGCCTCCACGAGCTTTTGCGTTGGAGTTCGATCTTCTGTTGTTGCTGCAAGTGTCTTCGCGACTTGTTCTTGGAGCTGCCTTCGTCTTCTTGAAGAACTGGAGCTGTTCTTGTTTGAATAGATGTCTTTGATCTTCTTGGCTTGTTGTGGAATTCTTCACTTTTGCTTGAGCTCTGGCTTCTGCTTCTGAATTATGATTTTTGGTGGAGAATGAGCTCCTTATATAGATGAGGAAAAAGAGAAGGATCAATTCTGATTGGTCGATACAGATTTGATCTTATCTGCATTTATTTCTAGCAATTAATTAATAACTGCATCAACTTTATGACATGGAACCATTTGATTGGCCACGAATAGCTCATCTTTTCCACACAATTATTTCATGAGAAATAATATCAAATGGATTTAAAAGCTCTAGAATTTTACATGTCACAATTTGATAGGCCATAAATAGGCATTTATAAATAATTAAAATAAATCTATAATAATTGGAATTAAATTTAGTAAAACTCCAATTAAATATAGAATTGTTATTTTTAAATGATTTTGTTAGACATAAAATTTAGATGTCTACAACAAGTTTGCTATTGCTATCACGCAAAATCCTAAGTTTCACTCAAGGACAAAGCACATTGATATTAGACACCATTTCATTAGAGACCATGTGGAAAAATGAGACATTGAGGTTGTAAAGATAGGTACTGATGATCAACTTGATGACATCTTTACTAAGCCCCTTCCAGATAATAGGTTCGCAATGCTAAGGTATAACCTTGGATTGATTGAACTATCTCAATAAAAAGGGTACATTCGATTGGATTGCTGAAACGGACATTCAACAAAGATTTAATTATCCCTTCAAAGTCCCTTTCTACTTGGTTCTACTAATAGATGGTTGTACACAAAGTGTTTGCTGAAACAGGCATTGAACAAGAAAATCCTCCAAACTGGGTTTGTTAGGAAACTTGGTCACTTGCTGAAACAGGTATTCAGTAAGAAAAATCTTAGGAATGCTGAAACGGGTATTCAGACAATCAAGGATACTGAAACTGGTATTCAAGTATCAAAGGATAAATCTGAGACGGGAACTCATCAAAGAGCAAGATTGTTTTCACTAAAGAAGAACTTACCTAAAATATCTCACTATAAACGGGATTTGCTGAGACGGGAACTCAGGAACATCTTCGACCTAAAGAAAAATGAGATATTTGATTAAGGGTGAACTTTCAGCAATTACAAGGCTTGTTACTTATAAAGTAATTGCTAAAGTTAGATCGATTAAAATTGCAGAAAAAATTCTCTAAATACTTCAGCAAGCTATTAGCTTCTAAGTAAAAAAGGTAAAATCCCTTGATTCAAGGTAAAATCTAATGTGACGTTAATCTTGGCATAGATAAACTCGCTATTAATCATGACATGAAATGCAATCGTGGCTATTTATTCTAAAGCAGTTGACGATCCAACGGTTAATGTTAGAAAGTGAAAACAAGCTCTGATGGTTTTGGGTTACTGGACCACTACGTATTTAATGCAAATGCTCCACTAACTCATTGTATCTCTGTTTTACCCTTGCTGAAGACTCAAGACCATTAAGTTTCTCACACAACAGAGATACTATATAAATGAAGAGTTAGAGAAAGACAAAATTCTTTAACTCCACATTTCCTTTCTCTGCAAAAATTTCTCTAGCATGTGCTCTGAAACACTGTACCTCCGGTAAAAAAGAAAAGCATCTTTTTCGTACTGTTTTCCCCTATTCTTACCCTGATATATAAACAGATGGCTCCAAATAGACAACAAACCAAGAACACCAAGTCCTCAAAGGCAGACAGTGCTGGAAAAAGCACTGCTCCCACTCCGGCCGCATCTCCGGCTAAGAACACAGTGAAAATTGTGTTAGCTAATAATCGGGTTACTGAAAGACCCATGCCTCCTGCATATCTCAACACTAAAAAAGTGTGAGCAGATGATGCAATTGGGTGGATTTGCAAAAGATAAGTATATCCGATACTTCTATGAAGAAGAACTTGACGAAGAAAATGTTGGCGTTGAATTACATCAATCAACAAGGCCTACTCCCCTTTATCACTGCTCATCCGAAAAAGAGAGTGAGTATGGTGGACACAATGGAATTCTACAACAATGCAGAAATCCAAACCCTTACTGATGAACAAGGAATCATTGAAAAAGTGATTTCTACAACAGTACAGGGAAACAAAATCATCCTGAAATGGATTGATTTGGCAAATATCTTTCAGATTCCAACAACTGGAACTGAAGATGACATCATTGCCACTGTTGAGGAGATTGAAGCCTTCTACAGTGATGTCTGAAATGAAAGAATGAAGAAAGGGGAAAATTCTCCCATTACTTGGAACAAGTTCACAAAGAGAAAACATCTTTGTCATGCTATTGGACTAGTAGCCTTGCTACTCATAAAATTCCTGGACTCCCAAGTCGGAGGAATAGACCAAGTCGGCCTGAAAAGATGGTCATTGCTGATGCACATTTATGAGAACAAAAACGACATCAACTGGGCTAAATACCTTTTCAACAGACTTGTTGATTGTATTACAAAGTTCAAAGTCAAGGTGGAGGACAATACTGTCTCGCCAATTTTCCCGGTGATGTATGGACTGAAGATTTGTTACATCGTGGAAAATTTCCAAATCAAGCTAAGAAACCCATTGCCAATCAAAAAGTCAATATGCAATGTGGGAAGTGACAGTGTATATGTCCTAGAGACAGTCCTTATTAAGGGCATGCAACCCTTATAGAGGACATATATGTACTATTACACAGGTCAACGTAATATAATATATGTTTGTTGTTTTACTATTGAGTATCACTTTCATATTTATATTACACCAGGCATGCATCATGTCATATCTCTATTTCTATCTGTATTGATATTAAACATGTCCCCTCGGATAGATGACCGATCACACAGATAGTGGGAGCTATGTGAGATATCATCTATCCCAAACTCTCCCTAGTCGAGGTTTATCTCGGATGTAGGGGTCTGAATGAACCAGCTGAGACTAGTATGCGTGGAGGTTATACTTGTTGGAGCAAGTGTGAGCCGATCCCACGGCCACGGAACGGATTGTTGGACAATCAAGAAACGTTCCCATAATTGCGCATAGTTGTTCGATGGATGATTACCGAACAATGGAACTACCCACCGGACACTCCCATCGATGTATACTCTACACCGAAGTGTCTATGGGAACCGGTAAGTTGTCGAAGTCATGCCAGTCGTCCTTTGGACTTACAGGACTTTATCATCACATTTGTTGCCCCATATCCTTGGGGGACCCGTCGATGTCAGCTCTGAATAAGCAGTTGACCTAAGACACGATCCAGGACTATGGCTACATACAAATGTGGATGGTAAGTGTTTCTGTGAAGGATTCATCTCTCATGTGTAGCACAGGAGAGTACTGCTCATAGTCTTCATAGTTGTGTTGGTAAAGTCACTGGCCAGTGCATCAATATATTATGATGGTCATAAGTATATCTTCGTAACCAAGCAACTCCCTGAGACGCCCGTGGATGTATTATTGGGATAGACACATCATCGATCCTAGATGCATTCGAGTCAGTCAGATGAAGGGACGTTACCATCGCCGCGTTGAGCGCAACAGACTTCGCAACGAAAGGGTTTGCTTTGAGAAACCTCTCAAACGTCCTCATGTATTAATATTGGAAATGAAACCGTCTGGGAATTCCATTTTGCCTAGTCTAGGACTTGCTTAATACAATGAGGCCCTATGGGTCACACTATGTGGTGATTCAGCTTATCAGAATATCCTTGAAAATAGAATCGCAATTAATTTGGAATTAATTGTGATTGATGGATTATAATTGATTTGGAATTAATTAAAATATTTAGTGGCTCAATTAATGATTTAGAATTATTAATTAAATTGTCTAATTAATTGTATTTTATGTAAATACAATTAAAGATTATATTTTAGAAATATAATAGAGGTTTGATTTAAAAGGATATGTTAATTTAGAATTAACATATGCACATGGGCAAAATCTACTTGGAGTTTGAATTGCCTTAGAACTATAAGTGGGTCCCAAAATCGGGACACACCTATCTCCCTTAGGATAGGCGCGTGCGCGCGCAGGAGCTGGAGTAGGGGAAGGAGTTCGACTCCTTCCTCTATTAGAAGTCCAAGGGATAAGTTAGATTTTCCTGATTGAGTTTTAATTTGATTGGGAATGAATCTTGACTTGAAATTGGTGTCCTAATGCGATAAGAATTAGATTCTTATTCCTTTACGAAGTCTAATTGCTTATGCTTTAGGCTTCTATTGACTACTATATAAGTAAGTCATTAGAGAGCTTTTTCAGTATCAAATTCTTAGAGAATTATTCTACCTTTCTTAGAGAAAACAAAAGCTCTCCCCCTCCTCTATAAGCCACACGCGCGCCCCCTCTTGCCGGAGGAAAACCGTCGCCCCATCTTCTTGGTCACACAAAGAATATCCTAGCATTCTCCCGATAGGCTGTTCATCCGTGGATACCAAGGTTGAGGTTCAAGGAGCTGGACACTAACTCTTATTGTCTTGCAGATAATCAGAGTATTGCAGATATCTTCGACTTCGACGAAGGAGAAGGTACATCGGATTATTACGAAGACTTGGAAGCTGTGCTTGCTTTGGAAGTAAGGTTAGTCTTCTAATTGACGTGTTTAAATATATACGGCATATACATAATCAATTAACCTTTATGTTAAGAATTTTTTTGAATTTCCGCTGCGTACCCTAGGGGTAACTCTGGCCGTATTTTCTTACAGGAAGAGCTTCCTATAAACTGAATGGACCCAAGGATGCTGACAAACAGTCCAAGAAAGCAACATAGTCAAATGTTGTTGATACTACTGCGGTTGCTGACACTAAGGCCCCCAGCAAGAGATCAAAGAAGAGAAAAGCTGATGATGATACTCAAACTACAGCTTCATCACCTAATCCTATTCCCAAGAAGGCCAGAACAAAAACCTTCCCAAGGAAGAAAACGATGGCAAGGAAGTCAGTTCCGATCGTTCATGAAATACAGGACGATGATACAACAGTGGTTGCTGAAAAGCAAGCCACTCCAGTAGTTGTTGTAGAAGCACCTGCTGAAGCCTCTACAAATCCAATTAATTTGGATACATCTACTGAAGAAATATCACAAGGCAGTGGAAATGAAATTCCTGCCTTAGAAAGAATTGACGATGTCTACATAGTAGATAATCTTGAGGATACAACACTTGAGCCAGCAAGTGATATTGCTGCAGACCTCAGAAAGGCTGCACTTGCTGAAGACGTTGCCAACAAAGCAACAAAAGAAAAAGAGACAGTTGCTGAGATAGCAACTAGTCAAGAAAAGAAAGTTGTTGAAACAACAACTATTGAAGAACCAGTTGTTGAGACTGCAACTGTTCAAAATCAAGAGTTTGCTGAAACTCATAAAGAAGCATCATTCGACGACGCATCTCATGATTCTTAGAATGCAAGACCAAGTTCACCACTCACTTCAATAGACAAAGTCCACTGGTACTGACTGACCTAAGCCAAAAATGGACATGGAGATTGATGATAACTCCAACAAGTCAGTGGACCTTTTCATGACAAGTAGTGAACTAAGAGGTCTAGATGACTCTGCTCAACCTGTCCATTCAGAGACAAGGGAGATTGTTTATACTACAAAGCTTTCTCATTTAGAGCAAGAAAAGAAGTCTGCTGAAGATTTGGTCCCAGATAATGAAGAAGCAAACAATGCTGAAAGGACTGAGTCACCACATGTCATTCTTCAGCAGGTAGTTAACTCAGAAATAGGCAAAAATTCTTTATCTGATATTTATCATTAGCTAATACTATTATTTCTTTACAGACTTCTCAAGATACAAGGCAGAAGGTTCTGAAACTTCTGTACCAGAATCTACAACTCTTGCTCAGCAGGTAGATGCAAGTTTTGGTAACTTTACTAAGTTAAAAAACTTAGTACTTGTATCTAACAAAGTGTTATTTCAGGATGAACAAAACAAAGATGCTGCTACAGCTCCTGTTGAATTGGAAGTAGTACCTGCACAACTAAGTGTGCAACATGAGCTTGCTGAGAACCAGCAGGTATTTCATGATACAACTTTAGACTCTAAAACTACTTTCCAAAATATTCCTGAAACTAACATTGTTATTATTCAGGATCAAAAGGAGATAAAATAAGCAGTTCTCATCACAGAAGTCCATGAAATTAGTTCAGATGAACTCTACCCAAACTTCAAGAAAAATACTTTGACCAGAGTTGCTAAATCTGTCAGCAACTGGCAAAGGTACAGAAGAATGGACTTCTCAGATCTTCACATCCATCTCTCCGATGAAAAGAAGAGAAATTCTCTTATCAAGCTTGAGACTTTCATACACTCTATCCTTCCTGAAGAGCTATCATATTCTCAGCAAATGAATGCTAATCTGGTTGTCACAATCAGAGAGAATATGAAAGCTAAGTTTAAGAGGGCCTCTCCAGCTGAACAAGCTGTGATGCTCAAAGGCTCCCTTGTGCCAGTGGAGGTTGATCCCCACAAAATCAATGAGGAAGAAGAGGTGACAAGTCAGGCTATTTACAAACATCTCGAGTTAGTTATTCTAACTGATGATGATGAAGAAGAGGAGGATGAGAATGTCCCTGAAGATTCTAGTGATGATGAATCAAGAGATTCAAAGGACAGCAAGGACGAAGATGATGACAATCAAGGTCGTAGTCCCGATGCTGGTGGAGAGAAATTGTCAGTTGCTGATCAAGAAGATCACGCACATGCTGAAACCCAAGAAGCTGAACAACCTCCCAGCAAGCAACAGGAATCTGCTTCAACTCCTGCTGACCGATCCACTCCAGCAACTGAACAAGTTGATGAGACTGAAGAAGAATATGCCAGAAAGCGGGTTGAAATGCCTAAAGGAAAAGCAAAGCTTTCTGATGCCGAGATAATTTTACTCGAAGCTCAGGTCACTGATCCAAACCATGAGGAAGATGAAATCTTTCATGAAGATTATCAAAGAGCAATGAAGAATAATCTACAGATTCTTGTAGCTAGCACTCAACACTTAGATATTGCTCAATCTTCAGGAGTGAATAACTTGGAAGAATCCTCCCTTCCACCTACTACTGGTGAAACTCCAGTTGTTGAGTCTCAAGAGTTGCTCTCAGCAACCACTCAACCAAAAGAATCTGAGGCAAAAGACCTAGGAGTCAAGGTTGCTGGCCTTGATGAACCTGATGAGGAAGAAGACTTGTTAGATTTCTCAGCATATGAGGAAGAAAAAGAAAAAGAAAAAGTGGTAGAAATTCCTCCAGCATCCATCAATTCTGATGAAGGAGATGAGGAAAGAAGCCGGTTGCTGAGAAATGATGGCCAATTTGCCACGGAGCTAAAAGCTCACTCACTTACTCCTTCTATAGTGCCTTTCCCAAACGTTGGGGAATTCACTCCAAGAATCAAGGCACTAATGGCTGTTCACAAAGCATGCCAAGAAGAGGATGATGTGCTGCTTGCTGAGAGTCCGCTCAACATTGAGAAGATATTGACTACTATGCTGCAACACACTACTACTCTTACTATAGCTCATAAAGACATAAGTCGACATCATAAGAGCTATGAAGATGATGTCAGCAAAGCACTCAAGCTTGCCAAAAGTGCATTAATAAAGGCTCAGGCAATTATGGAAGAAAAAGGTTAACAATGAGCGACGACATGAGGAGAATTTGGCTTTCATCAAAGAAGGACTGTCTAAGCTTACAACTGATCAGCAAGACATGATTCTTAAGTACAACAACCTTCATACTCTTGTTGAAAATTGCAACGAGTTTTTCTCTGCTCACATCAAACCGATGTTGCAATGCATGTCTAAGGGGGAAGATACACATGAAAAGTCATCAAAAGACAAATCATCTACTACTCCCTCTTCAGCTCTACAGAAACTGCCAGGACCGCCACCCAGAGAACCTCTTGCTGACAATGAGCAAAGTTCTAAGAGAAAAGATGAAACAGATTCTGAAAGGAGTTCAGCAAATCCAAAAAGGAGAAGAACTGCTGCTGATACTTCAGAATACTGTCAACCTGAGAGTCATCAAGGAAATAATGATGATGACGATGATGATGACAGAACTATTGCTCAGGTTATCAAAGCAAAACCCATCAATGCCTTAACTCAATCTGGTAACACAAAATTGCTATCCTCTGGTTCTTCAGCAAAGAACAAAGATAGTAATTCAAAGCAAAGAAGAAGGTAAAGAAGGGCCACTGAACAAGAAGCAAACAGAAGAAAAGCTCGAGAAGCTGTTGGCTTGGGTGTACAATACACCAAAACAAGCAACAAAGACACTACTCAAAGTGTAATCAGAAAAAGGCAAGGCTTTTTCATTCTAAAGCTTGAAGATCTCCTTGCAAATGATCACTTCCCAAGACCAGTCCTTGAACAAATGGATAAATGGAATGTGATTAAGGTTGCATCCAAAGAAAGAGATCCTTGTCGACTGGATACCTTTGATGACAGAAAACTTTGGCTTTGCGTTGAGGTTAAAACAAGAAGGATGGCTTTGTCAAAGAACTTAAGAGACACGCCACCTTATTTCAAGCCAATTGAAGTCACCCATTACAATGATGATTGGCTTAAAAAGGCAAAACCAAAGATGATGGTGACTCCATATGAGATCTTCTATCTGACAAAAGAAGATGTTGATGAAGACTTTAGATATCTTGAGAAAATCTATAAGAAGTACAATCTAAGTGATCTCCAAATCGAACATGCGAGCTGCTGGGGACTTCACATTTGGACTGAAGTTTTGAAAAAGCAAGATCCCTCAGCGGACCACAAGCTAATTTGCAGACTTGCAAGGAATATGCAACTTCAAGTCGGAGAGCTTCTTGAAGATTATGAAGCTGACTGTGAAGAATTCGCTAAGATTGCTGATGAAAGCTTGAAGGATGTTTACCAAGATTGCTTCTAGATTTTTCTCAGATAGTCTAGTCTTTACTTTTGATTGTTGCTTGCTAAGTTATCTTATGCTTTCTGATGATAGTGTTTTTTACACTATCGTTCGGTTCTTTTTCACCAATTTAGCTATCCTCTTGCATGCATTTTAGTGCATTTTGTTAGAATAGTGTCACGTTTCCTTTTTCTTTGTTATTTTCAGGATTTAGATGAAAATCGCACTTTTGGATATGAATCATGGCAAAACATTGAAGTTTTGTGATGAACGAGATTGTCAGACTCGAACAATCAAATAAATTTGTTTGAAAGCCAAAGGGAAACTCACAACTACACAAAACACGTAGTGCAGAGGTAAGATGACCTCGAGTGTCGATCTCTAGGGACTAAACTATCTTTAACTAAATAACTATATATAATTTCAGAAAACAAATTTATCTTAACTTGACTTAACAATATATGGAGAGAGCTGGTGATAGTTGTAAGAAAATATGGTTAGAGTTAACCCTAGGGTACGCAACGGAATTTCAAAAATTTTCTTAACATGCAGGTTAATTGATCATGTATATAGCGTATATAGTAAATCAAACACATTAATCAGAAGACTTACAATATTCCAATAGCAAGAACAGGTATCAAGTCTTCGTAATAGTCCGGTGAATCTTCTCCTTCGTCGAAGTCGAAGATATCTGCAATACTTTGATTATCTGCAAGACAATAAAAGTTAGTTTCCAGCTCCTTGAACCTCAACCTTGGTATCCATGGATGAACAGCTTATCGGAAAGAATGCTAGGATATTCTTTGTGTGGCCAAGAAGATGGGGCGGCAGTTTTCCTCCGGCGGGAGTGGCGCGCGCGTGGCTAGGAGGAGAGGTAGGGGAGAGCTTTTATTTTCTCTAAGAAAACTGGTAGAAAGAATGATCATGAATCAAGTTTGTTCAAACATAAAAGTTAACCATGCCAAAAGCTCTCTAATAGTCTACTATATATAGTAGTCAATAGAAGCCTAAAGAATAATCAATTAGACCTCATAAAGGAATAAGAATCTAATTCTTATCGCACTAGGAAACCAATTCAAGTCTAGATTCATTCCCAATCAAATCAAAACTCAATCAGGAAAATCTAACTTATCCCTTGACTTCTAATAGAGGAAGGCGTCGAACTCCTTCCCCTACTTCCGCTGCGCGCGTGCCCAAGGGGGGTTAGGTGGGTCCCAATTTTGGGACCCACTTACAGTTCTAAGGCAATTCAAACTCCAAGTAGATTTTGCCCATGTGCATATATTAATTCTAAATTAACATATCCTTTCAAATCAAACCTCTATTATATTTCTAAAATATAATATTTAATTGTATTTACATAAAATACAATTAATCAATCAGCCAATTCAATTAATAATTCCAAATCATTAATTGAGCCACAAATTATTATAATTAATTCCAAATCAATTATAATCCATCAATCACAATTAATTCTAAATTAATTGCGATTGCATCTTCAAGGATATTCGGATAAGCTGAATCACCACATAGTGTGACCCATAGGGCCTCATTGTATTAAGCAAGTCCTAGACTAGGCAAAATGGAATTCCTAGACGGTTCCATTTGCAATATTAATGCATGAGGACGTTTGAGAGGTTTCTCAAAGTAAACCCTTTCGTTGTGAAGTCTGTTGCGCTCAACGCGGCGATGGTAACGTCCCTTCATCTGACTGACTCGAATGCATCTAGGATCGATGAAGTGTCTATCCCAATAATACATCCACGGGCGTCTTCAGTGAGTTGCTTGGTGAATCCAATATCTATTATGACTATCATAATAATATTGATACGCTGTCCAGCGGTTTTACCAATCACAACTATGAACGACTATGAGCAGTCCTCTCCTGTGCTACACATGAGAGATGAATCCTTCACAAAATCACTTACCATCCCCATTTGTATGTAGCCATAATCCTGGATCGTGTCTTGCGTCAACTGCTTATTTAGAGCTGACATCGACGGGTCCATCAAGGACATGGGGCAACAAATGTGATGATAAAGTCCTGTAAGTCCACAGGACGACTGGCATCACTTCGATAACTTTCCGGTTCCCATAGACACTTCGGTGTAGAGTATACATCGATGGGAGTTTCCGGTGGGTACTTCCATTGTTCGGTAATCACCATTCGAACAACTATGTGGAGTTATGAGAACGTTTCTTGATTGTCCAACAATCCGTTCCGTGGCCGTGGGATCGGCTCACACTTGCTCTAAAAAGTATAACCTCCACGCACACTAGTCTCAGTTGGTTCATTCAGACCCCTACATCCGAGATGAACCTCGACTAGGGAGTGTTTGGGATAGATGATAACTCACATAGCTCCCACTATCTGTGTGATCGGTCATCTATCCGAGGGGACATGTTTAATATCAATACAGACATGAATAGAAATATGACATGTTGTATGCCTGGTGTAATATAAATATGAAAGCGATACTCAATAGTCAAACAACAAACATATATTATATCACGTTGACCTGTGTAATAGTACATATATGCCCTTAATAAGGGTTGCATGCCCTTAATAAAGACTGTCTCTAGGACATATACACTATCAATAGTATGCTCGTTCTAAGCATCAAGTTCTAATTATGCATGAAAGTGTAACTCGTACTGCCTTAAAAGTAATTCGAATTAACAAATACTAAAGACAGATTTGTAGACGTGTATTTTGAAAGGTTCCTATCTATACTAATACTTGGCTAAGGTTGTCAGTCTTAGTTCAAGCAGTACTTGTAATCAAAGATATTGAAAACGATGATCTTGAATTGTCCTAGTGTTTCTAACACTTTTATACGAAGATATTTGGCTTAGTCGGATCAATGATTCGAATATATCAATAAAACAAGTAAAAGACTCAGAAACTCAATCATG
Organism: Plantago ovata; assembly: GCA_028274465.1. Taxonomy (NCBI): domain Eukaryota; kingdom Viridiplantae; phylum Streptophyta; class Magnoliopsida; order Lamiales; family Plantaginaceae; genus Plantago; species Plantago ovata. The sequence goes on from CM051458.1 coordinate 23,336,096, forward strand.
CATAATATGAACCCTAGCTACGAATTCACATACTATCACCAACTAGATGCTTAGCTACTCATATCAATAACACAATCAATCATAATCAAGGCAATAATGAATAAAAACATGTTGAATTGAAAGATAAATAGCAGAATTGTGACATACAAAGTTACCACCAAAGGTTGTCAATCTCCGGTGAATTGCTAAACTCACAAAGATCTAGCAAGGTGAGATCAATTGATGTCCAAATCTCTACTCTATCTCCAAAATCGATGAGAAACAATAGTTCTAAGAGAAAATATACCCAGAACAAGCTCTAGGGTTTAAGTCTGTAAAATAATGATGAAAGATATGAAAATTCACAGATTTTGAAAATATATATAGCTGCTGTCGGAAAGCCCCCGGCGGACCGCCCCGTACGCCGCGATGCTCCGGACACGCGGCGGTGCGTCTGGCACGGGCAGAGAGTTGCCCGTGCCAAATTCTTCCTCCGGATCATCGATTTCGGCTCCTTGCACGGTTTTGAGCTCCGAAACTTGGTCTTCTGGTCTGGAAACTCGTCCCGGTACTCCTTCACACACCACGGGTGATCTCGTTGCACCAAAACATCATTGTTTCGCCATGATTTATATCCAAAAGTGCGATTTTCACCTAAAACCTGAAAATAACAAAAGAAATGGAAACGTGACACTATTCTAACAAAATGCACTAAAATGCATGCAGGAGGATAGCTAAATTGGTGAAAAAGACCCGAATGATAGTGTAAAAAATACTGTCATCAAACTCCCCAAACCGAACCTTTGCTTGTCCTCAAGCAACTAGCTAGACTCTATGCAACCTACATGCAACACAAAGAGGAGTCTCATGCCAAACAAGAAGAAGTAATCGATTGTATCTACCAAATGCTTATGAACAAAGACCATACAAATCATAACATGGAAGTAGGTTGAAGAATGTCTCAATTGAACCTATACACATTCACATATGCACTTTGTTAAACAAGGGAGTCTCTCGTAACATTCTCTACATGGACCTAGTCAATGATGACGTAATGATGCATATCAAAATACAAATGGTTGCCCCGTGCCTATGAAACTGAGGGCTTACTACTGTTCACCAAGTGAGACTTTCCCTCAATAGAGGTCGAACCAATACTGGCTCTCATCAAACGAAGGAGGGTTCCCTAAAAGACAACTCTCCCCTATTCTACCCGACTCTTAAAGAAAAACCCTTCACCACTTCCTGAATGGCAGGACGAGGGTGGTCTAGAACAAGCCTTGGACTAGGCGACACGAGAGCACAAGGAAGAATTTACAACTCGATTACGAACTGCTACAAAAGCTGAAAAATAATGCAATACTTTGCTAAAACTGCTTTTGGCTTGCTTGGACCCTTCCTTTGCTTTTTTGGGTCTTATTCTTTTTTTCTTTTTTTTCTTGTTTTTTTTTTCCAGATTCTGTAATTTTCTATTTTTTCTTTTATTTTCTTTTTTTTTTTTTTTTTGTTTTGTATATAGCCAGCAGTAGCACAATGAAAGTAAAATGAAAGGAAATAACAATGACACTACAACGACCTCCCCAAACGTATTCGAAAGAATAGGTTGGAGCACAAACTCACAAGAAAAAATAAAAACAAACTCAACAAGACGAAAAACAAGTCATAATGAAAGTAACCCCCTCCTCAAACCTATTCCTTAGAATAGGTTTCAAAGAAAGGATCACACACCTCACTCTACCTCCTTCCTAGGCATTTAGCAATCTCAAAAGCAAGGTGAAGACTTGTTGCCTCTTACGTACATAATTACACGAGAATACAACCAAAGACTCTAACATGCAATATTTTATAAGGCCTTCGCGAACCGCAGTAGAGAAAACACCACATAGTGATGTCGAGACTACCAAATTTAACTAGTGCACATACAAATATGACAAGCCAAGCGAGACAAACCTCAAACTATTCCATAGAGATGCAATGTATGTGAAATGGTCACAAACACTTAGTCTATACAATAAAAAATTTCAAAAAATTTGGCATTGAACTCCACACAACATCATGCAAAAACTAGACTAAGGATGAATGCATACGAACAAACTAAATCCTAAGAAAGCGGTAAACGTGCAAACAAAGGTATTCACGAGTTATCATAAGAAAAAATAAGTTATAAAAATACACAGCGATAACCCCCCCCCCCCAAACCTGAACTTCGTCATTCGTCCCGAACGTCGAAAGTGGATATGAGGTGAGAGCTAGACGTATACCTGTAACCTGTATTACTCAAGAAAACTCGTGAGAAACCAAAATGGGTGATAAAAAAGCTAAAAGGTTCGATATGGTTGCATTCGGGGATGATTTGTGGTGTCCGGGGTCAAATCTGGGCTCCTGGTTCACTGGCGCCCTCAGGCGCACCGCCCCGTGTGGAGCGGTCCGCCTAGGGTGCCCCGGGGGCGCCCCTGCCCTTCCCAGGCGCACCGCCCCGGGTGAGGGGCGGTCCGCCTGGGAGTGGCAGAACGCCTGGCCTTCCCAGGCGCACCGTCCCGGGTGTGGGGCGGTCCGCCTGGGAGCGGAAGAATCACCTCCGAATGCAAAAAATATCAACTTTTTACCTATGTTATCACCAAAAACATACTCTAACACAAAGGGAAAAACACTAAATACTCAAAAAATAGAAAAACTACAAGCTACATACCCTCATGTGAAGGTGGGAGTGGTGAGGTCGAGATGATCAACCTCCACTTGACCACCGGGAAGCTCAAAGTATGGTTTAACACGTTGCCCATTCACCTTGAAGGTGTCGCCAGTTTTCGGGTCCAAGAGTTCTACAGCTCCATGGGGAGCAACTTGGACAATCTCGTATGGTCCATCCCATCGAGTACGGAGCTTCCCCGGAAATAAGCGAAGTCGGGAGTTGAACTCTAAGGCTTTCTGGCCAGGGATCAACTCTTTCCGCACAATGCCACGGTCGTGATATTTCTTGGTTCGTTCCTTGTAAAGCTTGGAGTTCTCATAGGCGCCGAGGCGTAGTTCATCAAGCTCGTCGAGTTGCATCAACCTTTCTTCCCCAGCTTTTTCCATATCAAGGTTTAGCTCCTTTATTGCCCAATAAGCTCGGTGCTCAAGCTCAACCGGAAGGTGGCATGCTTTCTCAAACACTAGTCTGTATGGTGTGGTGCCAATTACTGTTTTGTAGCTGGTTCTATACGCCCAAAGCGCATCATTCAGTTTTCCAGCCCAATCTTTCTTACTAGGCTTCACCACGCGCTCAAGGATCTTCTTAATTTTCCGGTTGCTAACCTCTACTTGCCCAGAAGTCTGTGGATGATATGGTGTAGCAACATTATGGTAACGCTGTATTTCTTCAGTAGTGAGGCAAAGGAACAGTTGACGAAGTGAAAACCTCCATCACTGATAATTGTTCTAGGAATTCCAAACCGGGTGAAGATCACATCCTTCAAGAATTTCAAGACTACCGAAGCATCATTCTTCCTAGTGGGGACTGCCTCCACCCACTCAGTGACGTAGTCCACCGCGACTAGAATGTACTCATATCCCGAGCTTGATGGGAATGTTCCCATAAAATCAATTCCCCATACTTCAAAAGGTTCTACTACGAGATTCCCTTGCTGGGGCATTTCTTGCTTCTTGCCGATATTGCCCCCTCGCTGACATGGGTCACAATTCTTCACAAATTCTCTCGCAACTCGGTGCAAGGATAGCCAGAAAAATCCTGCTTGTAACACCTTACGGGCTGTTTTATCCCCACTGTAGTGTCCGCCGCACTGAAGCTCATGATAATGACTCAATACACTTCGTTGTTCTCCCTGTGGAACACACCTCCTCAAGATTCCATCAGCCCCTTCTCTAAGAAGGTTCAGATCATCCCATATGTAAAACCCGCACTGTTTTGAGAGTGCTCTCCTATCGGAGGCTGAGTCGTTAGTTGGGCAAATACCCGTAACCAAATAATTCACAATATCAGCATACCATGGCTCTTCATCTACTCTCATCAAGTGTTCATCGGGGAGGTCCTCATTAACAGGAATTTCATCTACGGGGATATTTGGAATTCTAGACAAGTGTTCAGCTATGTGATTTTCTTTACCAGCCCTATCCACTATGGTCAAATCAAAGTCTTGTAACAGTAAGAGCCAACAGATTAATCTTGGCTTAGAATCTTGTTTAGCTATTAAATGTGTTAAAGCAGCATGATCAGTGTGGACATTCACAGGGTGTCCTAACAAATAAGACCTAAACTTTTGTAAAGCAAAGACAACAACTAAAAATTCATTTTCAGTAGTTGTATAGTTAACTTGAGCTGAGTCTAGGGTCTTACTAACATAGTAAATCACATTATCTCGAAAGGAAGTTTCCAATTAGGTGACACTACTATAGGAGCATTGATTAATCTTGCCTTAAGTGTGTTAAAGGCTTCTAAGCAATCTTTGGAAAAATGGAAAATCACATCTTTTGCAAGCAAGTTGCTTAATGGTTTTGCAATTTTCGAAAAATCTTTGATAAACCTCCTATGGAATCCTACATGACCAAGAAAAGACTGAAGTTCTTTGACACAAGTGGGTGGGGGAAGCTTCTCAATTATTTCTATCTTTGCCTTATCTACTTCGATCCCCCTTTCGGAGACCACATGACCTAGAACAATGCCTTCCCTAACCATGTAACGACTTTTCTCCCAACTTCGAGTTAAATTGCATTCGATACACCTTTTGAGAACAAGATCTAATCTATGCAAGCATTCATCAAAAGAATCACCAAAGAGGGAAAAATCATCCATGAAAACCTCAACAAACTTAGTCACCATATCAGAAAAAACAGAAAGCATGCACCTTTGAAAAGTGGCGGGGGCGTTACATAGCCCAAATGGCATTCTCCTGTAAGCAAACATTCCGAAAGGGCAAGTGAATGTCGTCTTCTCTTGATCCTCTGGCGCAATCAGAATTTGATAGAAACTTGACAAGCCATCAAGGAAACCATAAAATTTCCGCCCCGCGAGGCGATTCAGCATGTCATCAATAAATGGGAGAGGGAAGTGGTCTTTCTTTGTGGCGGCATTTAATCTCGTATAGTCAATGCACATCCGCCACCCTGTGGTTTTCCTCACTGGCACTAGCTGCTCTTGATAGTGTATATGTCCTAGAGACAGTCCTTACTAAGGGTATGGTTCCCTTATAGAGGGCATATATGTACTATTACACAGGTCAACGTAATATAATATATGTTTGTTGCATTTTACTATTGAGTATCGCTTTCATATTTATATTACACCGGGCATGCAACATGTCATATCTCTATTACTGTCTGTATTGATATTAAACATGTCCCCTCGGATAAATGACCGATCACACAGATAGTGGGAGCTGTGTGAGTTATCATCTATCCCAAACTCTCCCTAGTCGAGGTTCATCTCGGATGTGGGGGTCTGAATGAACCAGACAAGACTAGTATGCGTGGAGGTTATACTTGTTGGAGCAAGTGTGAGCCGATCCCACGGCCACGGAACGGATTGTTGGACAATCGAGAAACGTTCCCATAATTGCGCATAGTTGTTCGAAGAAGCTTTATCGAACAATGGAAGTACCCACCGGACACTCCCATCGATGTATACTCTACACCGAAGTGTCTATGGGAACCGGTGAGTTGTCGAAGTGATGCCAGTCGTCCTTTGTACTTACAGGACTTTACCATCACATTTGTTGCCCCATATCCTTGGTGGACCCGTCGATGTCAGCTCTGAATAAGAAGCTGACCTAAGACACGATCCAGGATTATGGTTATATACAAATGGGGGTGATAAGTGATTCTGTGAAGGATTCATCTCTCAAGTGTAGCACAGGAGAGCACTGCTCATAGTATGCATAGTTGTGTTGGTAAAGTCACTGGCCAGTGCAAATGATATATTATGATGGCCATAAGTATATCTTAACCAAGCAACTCCCTGAGACGCCCGTGGATGTATTATTGGAATAGACACTTCATCGATCCTAGATACATTCGAGCAAGTCAGATGAAGGGACGTTACCATCGCCGCGTTGAGCGCAACAGGCTTCGCAACGAAAGGGTTAACTTTGAGAAACCTCTCAAACGTCCTCACGTATTAATATTGCAAATGGAACCGTCTAGGAATTCCATGTTGCCTAGTCTAGGACTTGCTTAATACGATGAGGCCCTATGGGTCACACTATGTGGTTATTCAGCCTATCAGAATATCCTTGATGATGGAATCGCAATTAATTTGGAATTAATTGTGATTGATGGATTATAATTGATTTGGAATTAATTATGATATTTGGTGGCTCAATTAATGATTTGGAATTATTAATTGAATTGGCTAATTAATTGTATTTTATGTAAATACAATTAAAGATTGTATTTTGGAAATATAATGGAGGTTTGATTAGAAAGGATATGTTAATTTAGAATTAACATATGCACTTGGGCAAAATCTACTTGGAGTTTGAATTGCCTTAGAACTATAAGTGGGTCCCAAAATTGGGACCCACCTACTGTCCCTAGGAGGCGCGCATGGATGAGTAGGGGAAGGAGTTCGATTCCTTCCTCTATTAGAAGTCCAAGGGATAAGTTAGATTTTCCTGATTGAGTTTTAATTTGATTGGGAATGAATCTAGACTTGATATTGGTTTCCTTGTGCGATAAGAATCAGATTCTTATTCCTTTACGAAGTCTAATTGCTTATGCTTTAGGCTTCTATAGACTACTATATATAGTAGACTATTAGAGAGCTTTACATATAGTTTTGCACACAGTGATTCTACCCAGTTTTCTTAGACAAAATAAAAGCTCTCCCCTCCTCCCTTAGCCACACGCGCGCGCCACCTCACCGGAGGAATCACCGCCCCGTCTTCTTGGTCACACAAAGAATATCCTAGCATTCTTCCGATAGGCTGTTCATCCGTCGATACCAAGGTTGAGGTTCTAGGAGCTGGAAACTAACTCTTATTGTCTTGTAGATATACAGAGTATTGTAGATATCTTCGACTTCGACGAAGGAGAAAATACACCGGAATATTACGAAGACATGGAAGCTGCTTTGGAAGTAAGATTAGTCTTCTAATTGACGTGTTTATATATATACGACATATGCATAATCAATTAACCTGTATGTTAAGAAAATTTTTGAAATTCCGCTGCGTACCCTAGGGGTAACTCTGACCATATTTTCTTTCAGTGGTATCGGAGCGAGGTTAATTGATTACGTATATACGTATATATATTGTATGATTTTGTAGATATGTGGATGGAATTGATTCTATGATAAATTTGATTTTCAAAAGTTTTGTTTTTATATAAATTTAGAATTTATATTTTTCAAAAAAAAAAAAATTATTAAATATATATATTTGGACCGGGCCGCCTGCGGCCGCAGGCGCTCCCCGTGCCCGCGGCACGGGCGCTAGGCGCCCGTGTGCCGCGGTCACCCGGGGCCTGCGGGCGCCTGGGGCCACGGGTACCGGGGGTAGGTCCCGTCCCACGTTTTCAAAAAAAAAAAAAAATAAAAAAAAAAAATAAAAAAAAAATATATATATATATATATTTTCGGGTTGGACCCAAAATCGAATTTTGAAAGTTTTGAGTATTGAATTTTATATTTGGAATATAAATATGATTTAATTGTAATTGTTTTAAACTAGAGGGGTTAAATTTAATTAGTATAAAGGTAAAGGGCTTATTTGTAATTTATCAATTTATTGTTTATTACAAATTAGTCCTTCTACTTTTGAATTTTAGATTTAACACCTCCAAGGTTTTTAAAATTGCAATTAAGTCCTTCGGGTTTTCGAAAATTGCTACTTGGTCAATAGAATTTTCGATTATTCAATCTAGTCCAAATTTTCAATTATTTCATAGAGATTATAAGTATGGGATTATAATTTTCATAATGAAATTATGAAGTCATTTGTCATCCACATAGGCTACTACTTGTTTCATATGCTCGATATGCTATTGTTTGACAATGCGTGTTTAAATACCATGTATTTTACATTCTGTTCGACCGCTATGCATGCGAGGGTAGGCGGCGCCCTCTTATATGTCGGACCGCATATTTATGTATGGGTAGGCGGCACCCATTATGTGCTTGACCGCGTTTAGAACTAGAATGGATAGGCGGCATCCATTACGTGTAGACCGTTCATGCATGATGGGTAGGCGGCGCCCTTATTTGTTTGTAGATGACTGATAACAACCCTCAAGCTACAAGCCCCAACCAATATAAGTAGAGAAATATATATATGTATGTATTTCTGAGATGCTTTCCATAGGGTGCTTTAATTCTGAACTTTCATTGCGTTTTCTTGTATTGGCGACCTCGTCTTACAGACTCGCAGTGATCGTCAGATTAGAGTAAGCCTATGGTTATGACTTACTGCATATTGTATCTAGCGACCTCGATAGGTACAGTATGTAGGGCATCGGGTTAAATTAGATTTAACAACCAAGAGTTGTGTGACGCAATTGGATATTGGATAGTCCTATTGGTCATATTATGCTATGCGACCAGCCCCCGTTGGAGTATAGCATAGTATGGATTTGGATCTTGGCCACTAAGGTAACTTGTTGGACATTACCTGTATGTTTGTTGTGGGGGCAAGCATATGTGAAAATAGTGGGAGCTAAACAGCTAAAGGACCTTGTTGTTTAGTTATGTTGACTGTGTATTTAGAAATAATATTTCAATAGTTGATTTATTATTTTTCGTTCTATATTATTTCTCCTTAGGATATTAGATATGGCGAGTTTCTCGCTCCATGCTGTCTTGGAGAAGCAAATTTTAACCGGACCAAACTTCCTAGATTGGATCCGGAATATACGTTTGGTGCTGAGGTACGAAAAGATTGAGTACGTCTTGGACGAGGTCATTTCCGTGTGCCCCGAAAATCAGACTGCCGATCAGGTTGCTGCTTGGAATCAAGCCAACAAGGCAAGGTCTGATAAGCATCTTGAGGATGCTAGATCCGTGCAGTGTATTATGCTGGCGGCAATGAGCAATGAGCTGCAGAGGCAACATGAAAGCATGTTGCCGTATGAGATGTTAAAGCATCTTGAGTCGCTCTTTAAGACGACAGCTAGAAGTGTTGAATTTGATTTGATCAAACACATACAGAGATGCAAGCTCAGTGAAGGAGGGAACATGTCTGAGCATGTTCTCAAAATGATTGGTCTCTTTGAAAAGCTTGCCGATGCCGGCGTTAAGCTAGAGAACAAGATCATGGTGATCTTTGTCCTTCAATCATTGCCGAGTTCGTATTCGCAGTTCATCATTAATTACACGATGAATACGAAGGACATAAAACTGCCTGAACTTCATCATCTGCTGAAGACATATGATCAAACTCTTCCTAAGAAGGAAAAATCGATCATGCTTGTTGGGCAACCGTCTAACCCAAACCCGAAAAGCAAAGGTGCTAAGGGTAAGGGAAAGTCGGGAGCCAAGGCTAACACTTGTAGTGATAAGCCTAAGCGTCCGAACCAGAAAAGGAAGTTCAAGAGAAGCGGAACGGTACGCACAGATGATTGTCTTTTCTGTAAGCAGAAAGGACATTGGAAGAAAGATTGCCCTAAGCTTAGGGCAGATCAAGCTAAGAAGTCATCGGCTTCTGGCTCAGGTATGTTTGTTATTGAAATGAACATGACTATTTTTGACTCCAATGGTTGGGTATTAGATACAGCCAGTGGCTCACACATTTGTAATAATGTGCAGGGGCTAATTGATCACAGGCTAGTCAAGCAAGGTGAAATCGACTTGCATGTTGGGAACGGCAATTCAGTTGAAGCCAAACGCGTTGGACGCATCAAGATAGATTTACCTTCGGGACAATGTTTAGAACATGATAATGTTTATTTTGTTCCATCCATTGCCAGAAATATTATTTCCATTCCATTGTTAGACAATATGGGTTTTTCCTTTCGATTTGCGAATAATACTTGTTATTTTTCATTAAATGATCAGTATTATGGAAAAGCTCGCTTGGTGAATGGTTTATATATTTTGGAAAGTAGTCTACCTTTATTTCAAATACATAACAAACAACCGTCTTCAAGTAAGAAGAATAATCCATCTTATCTATGGCATTGTCGGCTAGGCCATGTCAATGAAACACGGATTCAAAGACTAAGGAAGTTGGACTACTTAGAACCATTTGATTTTGAATCATATGGTACATGTGAATCTTGTGTTAAGGGTAAGATGACGAACAAACCTTTTGTTGGACAAGGTGTTCGTGCCACTCGCTGCTTAGAGCTCATACATACCGATGTATGTGGACCGTTTAAAGTCCATGCGCGTGGGGGTTATCGTTACTTCGTTACCTTTACTGACGATTTCTCAAGGTATGGATATATTTATCTTATGAAGAATAAATCCGAGACCTTTGGGAAATTCAAGGAGTTTAGGAATGAAGTCGAGAATGAATTGAACCTAAGGATAGTCACTCTTCGATCAGATCGAGGAGGTGAATACCTTAGTGAAGAATTTATCGATTACTTGAAGGAAAATGGAATTCAATCGCAATGGACTCCTCCTGGAACACCATAGTTAAACGGTGTGTCTAAGAGGAGGAATTGAACCCTGTTAGACATGGTGAGATCAATGATTGGATTCTCGACTCTCCAAAATATCTGTGGGGATTGCACTACAAACTGCAATCTACATTCTGAACCGTGTACCATCTAAATCAGTGGAGAAAACTCCTTATGAGTTATGGAAGGGAAAGAAGCCTTCACTAGGCTATCTTAGACCTTGGGGCTGTCCTGCGATAGTCAAACTGATGCTCACTTATAAGTTAGATGCCAAGGGTGTCAAAGTATATTTCATAGGCTATCCTCGTCAGACGAGAGGCTATGAATTCTATCATGCTGAAGATCACAAGGTGATCGTATCTAGAAACGTGAAGTTTTTAGAAGCTGAATACCTCGAAGGAGAGAGGTTAGATGACATGATAGAACTTGAAGAAATTCAAGACTTTGACACGCGCGAACATGAGGTCTCTAAATCTTCTGATTTGGACTCAAGTTCAGTGGGAGCTTTCGAAGCAGACAAGGGTGATGATATGACACTTGCTAGGCATGTCATATAGTCAGTGGGAGTCATGTGATTAGATCAACAGTTGAAACCACACCAATAGAACCCGTTGTCAACCAACCTGTGCAATAAGTTGCACAAGAGCAGCCTCCCGCAAGGGAACAAGGTCGCGCCCAGCGACCGGCTGCATTAGTACCCACTGATAATGTTCGTGTTACACGAAGCCAGAAAAGAAAAGCACCAAAACAAGTCGAGCTCCGTAGGTCAAAGAGGATCCTAAGAGGACCTCTGAAGCAAAGCCTTATGATAGATGACATCAGTGAACTTGATATCGATTTATCAGATCGGGAAGATCCCGAGACCTACAAAGAGGCAATAATTGATATTGACTCAGACAAATGGCAAGAGGCCATGGAATTGGAAATGGATTCAATGTACCAGAACCAAGTTTGGAACTTGGTAGACTTGCCCCAAGGGGTTAGACCAATTGGGTGCAAATGGGTCTTTAAACGAAGGACAGATGCCGATGGCAAGGTACAAACGCACAAAGCTAGGCTTGTGGCGAAAGGCTACACGCAAAGGTATGGCATCGATTACGATGAAACCTTTTCACCGGTAGCAAAATTGAAGTCCATTCGAATTCTATTTGCGATAGCTGCCTACTATGATTATGAGATCTGGCAGATGGATGTAAAGACAGCCTTTTGATGAATGTGTATTTTACACTTTCATTCGAGTCTTTTTCACCTATTTTAGTTATCCTCTATGTTAATTTAGCTATATTTTAGTGCATTTTATTAGAATAGTGTCACGTTTCCCTTTAGATTTTATTTTACAGGTTTTGGTTGAAAATCGAGGATTTCAGGACAATTATATTGAAGTTGACAAGGAATTGGTGTTCCAGAAGCCTATTTGGAGTATTTGAAGGTTCCCGGATAGGATTTGGAGTCTAGGGGTCGAATCTGGAGGTTAGAACGCCACTAGAAGTCAGAAACCGAGTCTGAAAAGGGGAAGAAATCCAAAAACGCGTCGAAGACGCGGAATTCCGCAAAAAAGTCTCTGGGGCGAACCGCCCTAGACGTGGGGTGAACCGCCCCACACTTATTCGAGGCCTATATATAGTTGCTCAGATTTTCTCCGAAATTCATACTTTTCCAGACCTACTTTCTCACCTTTCTCTGTAGTTTTAGGTAGGGACTTCCCAGAGCCTGTTCTGGGGGTTCGTAGCTTAGGGGACTCTTTTTCATAGCAGTTTGGAGCTCGTAGGATCGCAATTCTTCGGAGATTGACAACCTTCGGTAACATTGTATCTTACAGTTTATTCTACTTATTTTTTATATCTTTCAACATGTTTTCTTCTATGATTTCTGTTGATTGCATGCCTATTATGAGTAGCTAAACTTATCGTTGGTGGTAGTATGTGAATTCTTAGCGAAGGGAAGATAATCATGCTAATGGCTATATCGGGCATTATACTCCGTGTTATTGCTTTATTTCGTTGATCAGGCTCAGCCTAAATTCTCGTATGTTGTATTAATTATTATGCACAATTGGACCCTCGTCGACCTGTACGCGAGTTTATCTTCGTAGTGTTGAATAATTACGGAACACAATAGGACAATAGTGCTTGACTTGTCAGAATCGTTATCTTCGTAGTGCTTAATAATTGCAACAAGACATTAGATTGATCAAAGATCTCCATGCAAGACCGAGGAATTTAAGCATGATTATCGACCCGTTATGCTTTGAAGGATCATACTATTACCAATCTCCATTATCTGTTAGAAACACCCTTTGCTATTACGTCTGCTGTTTTTATATTCTAAATTAGATTTGATAAAGCTAGTTATAGTCCTGAGAGAACGACACTCGAGTCATTCTACTGCTACACTACGGTTTTCGTTGTAGTTGTGGATTGCCTTTGGCTAAATAACAAATTTATTTGCTGAACCGAGACCCGACAAATCTCCGTTCATCACCTTCCTCAATGGAAACCTTGAGGAAGAGGTCTATATGGTACAACCGGAAGGTTTTATCAGTAAAACCAGGCCAACTGCTGTATGCAAATTACAAAGATCCATCTATGGGCTAAAGCAAGCGTCAAGGAGCTGGAATATCCGCTTTGATGAAGCTGTCAAATCGTTTGACTTCATCAGAAGCAAGGAAGATCCCTGTGTCTACGCGAGACACAGCGACAAAGGAGTTGTTTTTATGATCATTTATGTAGATGACATTTTGATCATGGGAAACAATGTCTCTATGCTAGAAGAGACTAAAGTTTGGTTATCAAGTACCTTCTCGATGAAGGACTTGGGTGAAGCGAACTACATCCTAGGGATCAAGATCTTTAGAGATAGATCCAAGAGGATGTTAGGAATGACACAGTCCACCTACATCGACAAAATACTGAAGCGTTATAAGATGGACGACTCAAAGAGAGGCTTTCTCCCAGCTAGGCATGGGATTGTCTTATCAGTTAAGGATGGTCCTAAAACTGATGAAGAAAGAAATGCAATGAGTCGTGTGCCCTATGCTTCGGCAGTAGGGTCTCTAATGTATGCAATGAATTGCACAAGGCCCGATGTGGCATATGCGCTTAGTGTCACTTATCGACACCAACAGAATCCAGGAGTACCTCACTGGACTGTTGTGAAGAACATTCTTAAGTACCTTAGACGGACTAAAGAGATGTTCTTGGTGTTTGGTGGAGAACCAGAATTAAAGATGTCTATATCGACGCTGGATTTGAATCAGATCCTGATGACTTTAAGTCACAGACAGGATAAGTATTCAAATTGAACGGATGAGCTGTCTGTTGGAAGAGTTCTAAGCAAGCCACGGTTGCTGACTCATCCACAGAAGCCGAGTACATTGCTGCATCAGAAGCATCGAAAGAAGCTGTCTGGATTTCAGAGTTCTTGAAGGAATTGAGGGTTGTTCCTGCTCCCAGTCCAATAACGATTTATTGTGACAATACGGGCGCCGTCGCTCAAGCTAGGGAGCCTAGATCTACAAACAAGAACAAACATGTACTTAGAAAATATCACGTTATACGTGAGATTATGGATAGAGGAGAAGTTAGTATAGAACGTGTCTCTACCACGAACAACGTGGCAGATCCTTTCACCAAGGTCTTATCAGTGGAAGTCCACTTAAGACATTATGCTAATCTGGGCATTAGGCATAAAAGTGACTGGCTCTAGTCCAAGTGGGAGATTGATAGTGTATATGTCCTAGAGACAGTCCTTACTAAGGGCATGGTGCCCTTATAGACGGCATATATGTACTATTACACAGGTCAACGTAATATAATATATGTTTGTTGCATTTTACTGTTGAGTATCGCTTTCATATTTATATTACACCGGGCATGCAGCATGTCATATCTCTATTACTGTCTGTATTGATATTAAACATGTCCCCTCGGATAGATGACCGATCACACATAGTTGTTCGAAGAAGCTTTATCGAACAATGGAAGTACCCACCGGACACTCCCATCGATGTATACTCTACACCGAAGTGTCTATGGGAACCGGTGAGTTGTCAAAGTGATGCCAGTCGTCCTTTGTACTTACAGGACTTTACCATCACATTTGTTGCCCCATATCCTTGGTGGACCCGTCGATGTCAGCTCTGAATAAGCAGCTGACCTAAGACACGATCCAGGATTATGGTTATATACAAATGGGGGTGATAAGTGATTCTGTGAAGGATTCATCTCTCAAGTGTAGCACAGGAGAGCACTGCTCATAGTCTGCATAGTTGTGTTGGTAAAGTCACTGGCCAGTGCAAATGATATATTATGATGGTCATAAGTATATCTTAACCAAGCAACTCCCTGAGACCCCCGTGGATGTATTATTGGGATAGATACTTCATCGATCCTAGCTACATTCGAGCAAGTCAGATGAAGGGACGTTACCATCGCCGCGTTGAGCGCAACAGGCTTCGCAACGAAAGGGTTAGCTTTGAGAAACCTCTCAAACGTCCTCACGTATTAATATTGTAAATGGAACCGTCTAGGAATTCCATGTTGCCTAGTCTAGGACTTGCTTAATACGATGAGGCCATATGGGTCACACTATGTGGTGATTCAGCCTATCAGAATATCCTTGAAGATGGAATCGCAATTAATTTGGAATTAATTGTGATTGATGGATTATAATTGATTTGGAATTAATTATGATATTTGGTGGCTCAATTAATGATTTGGAATTATTAATTGAATTGGCTAATTAATTGTATTTTATGTAAATACAATTAAAGATTGTATTTTGGAAATATAATGGAGGTTTGATTAGAAAGGATATGTTAATTTAGAATTAACATATGCACTTGGGCAAAATCTACTTGGAGTTTGAATTGCCTTAGAACTATAAGTGGGTTCCAAAATTGGGACCCACCTAATGTCCCTGGGAGGCGCGCGTGCGCGCATGGATGAGTAGGGGAAGGAGTTCGACTCCTTCCTCTATTAGAAGTCCAAGGGATAAGTTAGATTTTCCTGATTGAGTTTTAATTTGATTGGGAATGAATCTAGACTTGATATTGGTTTCCTTGTGCGATAAGAATTAGATTCTTATTCCTTTACGAAGTCTAATTGCTTATGCTTTAGACTTCTATAGACTACTATATATTGTAGACTATTAGAGAGCTTTACATACAATTTTGCACACAGTGATTTTACCCAGTTTTCTTAGAGAAAATAAAAGCTCTCCCCTCCTCCCTTAGCCACACGCGCGCGCCACCTCACCGGAGGAATCGCCGCCCCGTCTTCTTGGTCACACAAAGAATATCCTAGCATTCTTCCGATACGCTGTTCATCCGTGGATACAAGGTTGAGGTTCTAGGAGCTGGAAACTAACTCTTATTATCTTGCAGATATACATAGTATTGTAGATATCTTCGACTTCGACGAAGGAGAAGATACACCGGAATATTATGAAGATTTGGAAGCTGCTTTGGAAGTAAGGTTAGTCTTCTAATTGACGTGTTTATATATATATGACATATGCATAATCAATTAACCTGTATGTTAAGAAAATTTTTGAAATTCCGTTGCGTACCCTAGGGGTAACTCTGACCATATTTTCTTTCAGCTCTCCCTTCTCATTCTCTTCTACCGTAATCCCCGATTTATTAGGCACAACGTGTACGGGGCTTACCCACCTACTATCAGGAATGTGATAGATCATATCGGCATCTAGCAACTTAATCACCTCCTTCTTCACGACTTCTTGCATGGCTGGGTTTATCCTACGCTGAGGTTGCCTAACGGGTTTGGCATCTTGTTCTAGAGTGATATTGTGCACACACCGTGTATGGCTTATCCCCTTAATGTCACTAATTCCCCATCCTATGGCTGCAGAATTTTCCTTCAGGACTTGGACTAGCCTGCCTTCTTCTATGCTAGATAGGTGTGAAGAAATTATTACAGGCTTTTTCTCATTTTCCCCTAAGTACACATACTTAAGGTGCCCAGGAAGGGGTTTTAGTTCTAAGCTAGGCTCTTCTGGAAGTCGGTTATCTCCCTCTTCTTCCTCTATGGGTTCAAGGACTTCTTCTCCGAATGGGATTTCGGGTGTGCTATCCATTATCTCGACTAGTTACCTTGCTTCCTCAGACATGTAACAAGTCTCCACATGCATGGTTAGTGCCTCTTCAAGATGTTCAATATTATCATGGCAATGGTGAAATTCAGAAATCACAGAATCATAGCAATCAATAAACTTCAATTCTTCTATAACTTCATTATCAACTATACTACATCCTACCAATTCAATTTCTCACCCATTACCTTCATGGTGATTTTATTGCCTTTTAGTTCAAGGCATGTATTGGTAGTGGCCATGAATGGTCTTCCAAGAAGTACCACGTGTTCGCGGACATGGCTCTTTCCTTCGTCGGCTGACTTCATCACTACAAAATCTGCAGGAATTATTAGTTTGTCTACCTTTACGAGGACATCCTCAATTATTCCTTCAGGACGTTTCACGCTTTGGTCTGCCACCTGTACAACCATCTCGGTTGGATGCATTTCCCCAAGGTCTAGGGCTTTGTATACTGAGAAGGGCATCAGGTTGATGTTAGCGCCTAAGTCGAGCATGGCCTTGGTGGACCTTCCATTCCCCATGGTAATATCTATGATGAAGCTCCCTGGGTCTCTTTGCTTCGCGGGAAGCCCCGCTATAGAATTTACTGTCTCCATACTGATGACAGTGTTTTTTACACTATCATTCGAGTCTTTTTTCACGAATTTAGCTATCCTCTTGCATGCATTTTAGTGCATTTTGTTAGAATAGTGTCACGTTTCCATTTCTTTTGTTATTTTCAGGTTTTAGGTGGAAATCGCGTTTTTGGATGTAATTCATGGCGAAACGATGATGTTTTGGTGCAACAAGATCACCCGTGGTGTGTCAAGGAGTACCGAGACGAGTTTCAAGGCCAAGAGATCAAGTTTCGGAGCTAAAAACCGTACAAGGGGCCGAATTCGAGGATCCAAAGGAGAAATTTGTAACTTAGCGATTTTGGAGCTAGAGGAGAGATTTGGACACCGTTTAATCTCACCTTGCTAGATCTTTGTGAGTTTTAGCAATTCACCGGAGATTGACAAGCTTTGGTGGTAACCTTGTATCTCACAATTCTGCTATTTATCTTTCAATTAAACATGTTTTCTTTCATTATTGCTTCAATTATGATTGTTGATTGTGTTATTGATATGAGTAGCTAAGCATCTAGTTGGTGATAGTCTGTGAATTCGTAGCTAGGGTTCGTATTATGCATGATTGAGTTTCTGAGTCTTTTACTTGTTTAATTATCTTAATTCGATTCTTTGATCTGACTAAGCCACATATCTTCGTAGAAAGGTGTTAGAAACACTAGGACAATTCAAGATCATCGATTCAATTATATATAATTTGCAAGTACTGCTTGAACTAAGATTGACAACCTTAGCCAAGTATTAGTATAGATAGTAAGCTTTCAAAATACACGTCTACAAATCTGTCTTTGGTGTTTGTAAATCAAATTACTTTTAAGGCAGTACGAGTTGCACTTTCATGCATAATTAGAACTTGATGCTTAGAACGAGCATACTATCACCAGCTTTCTCCATATATTGTTAAGTTAAGTTAGAGATAAATTTGTTTTCTGAAATTATATATAGTTATTTAGTTAAAGCTAGTTTAGTCCCTAAAGATCGACACTCGAGGTCATCTTACCTCTGCACTACGTGTTTTGTGTAGTTGTGAGTTGCCCTTTGGCTTAAAACAAATTTATTTGATTGTTCGAGTCTGACAATCTCGTTCATCAAATTGGCGCCGCTGCCGGGGACTATAACTCCTTTTTACTCTTTAGCTTGTTTATTTTCGGCATTTAATTTCCAGAATTTAGTAGTTTAAGTTTTTTTCCATTTGATACTCACTTGATTCGTTTCAGATAGTTTATGCGGAGCACGAGATCTAGTGGAATTCCTCTTGTTGAACCTATTGCGGAGATTGATAGGGTATATCAGCAAAAGAAGCAAGTGAGTGCTAGCGTTGAGGTAGTGGAGGAAGATTTCTCTAATTCTCTGCAGGAGATTTTTAAGCAACCGGATTCTTGGGAAGGTTTTGTGATGTCTCGCCCACTCTTGAAATAATGGGTTCAACCCAACCAGGAACGGATGAGGGGTCCGACTATTGTTCTCTATGCTGCAACTCGTGATTTAGAGATCAAGAATCACATGTTCCAGCAACTCCCGAGGTTCTATGGTTTGCCAAGCGAGGATGTTATGGGGTACCTGAATGATATTGGGGATTTCATCAGCAATCTTCCAAGGCCTGGAGCTGGGATTACGGATGATGAGCTAAGGATGAAGGTCTTTGCTATGGGTCTTGGAGATAAGGCAAAGGCATGGTTAGGCTCTCTGGAAGCCGGATCACTTGACACCTGGGCTAAGGTGTTTTCAGCTTGTATAGTGAAGTATTTTCCCCATACTCTTTCTACCGCGCTGAAGGCGCAAATCAGTGGTTTCAGGCAAGACTACGATGAAAACCATCTATACTGCTCTCGAGAGGTACAAGGACCTCATGAACAAGTGCCCACACCATGGGATGGAACTCTCCGACCTTGTCCAGCACTTCTACAATGGGCTCACATATGAGAGCCAACAGGTTGTGGATTTCCAATGCCGAGGAAATATCTGGGAGGAAACTGTCGAAGATGTGCGGGCGTGTTTCGAAAGGCTCGCGAAGGGATCTCAGTTCAAGGACCCTAGGGGTATGAACATGAGGCGTGTTGTTGAAGCTCCAACGAAACCCGAGGTGCAGTTGAACAGTGTGAGTGGGGATAGGTTTCATGGCTTCGCCCATGAGATGAGGCAGGCTCTTAAGAGCTCGATGGGGCAACCTCTTTCCAATGAAGTTTGTAGGGTGTGCAAGAACTATGGGCATGTGGCTCATATGTGTAGGTCCGATTTGGCCAATGATGGGGTTTATTGGGTGGAAGCAGGAGAAGGAGAGGTGTTTGCTGCTGAACTTGGCGAAGCAAGCTATGGGCAAGATGGTAGGAATCCTCGAGGTCGTTATTGGAAGAAGGGGTTCCGAAGCAACCAAGGGTATGCACCTCAAAACCAGACCTATGGACCCAACCAAGACCGTAGTAATCTCAACTACGGTAATGATCATTGTGAGAACCCTCCACCTAGGACCGAAGTACCAAAATCCAAATCAGCTGCTCTCTTGGACACTTTGCAGAAGATGGTTGATAATACTCGGGGGTTTATGAAGAGGTTTGAGGAAGATTCGGAGAAGACGAGGATCGGATCGATCAATTGGAGGCAAGTACTAGGCTTGCTCACCAAAAACTGCAAGAGCTAATAAACCGAGGAGCGAGTAGGGAGCAGGGGAAGTTGCCTAGCAATACTGAGAAGTCGATGTCCATCACTTTGGTGGGAGATCTCCCTGTGGAGGTTACTATTAAGAAGGTTGTAGAGTGCAAGTGTTGCGAAAACGGTGAGCCTCCACTCGCTAAGGAGGATGATAAGGGCCTCGGTTTTGATGTGAGTGATGAGGAGCAAGAGGATCCTGAGCCAATTCCAGACAGCTTCGATGTCAAAATTGGGGTTGGTAGTCTCAATGATGTCCGGGCTACACTAGATACGGGGTCATACTCTAATGTGCTCCCCATGAATGTGTTTGCGAAGAGTGGCCTAGGAGAACTTGAGAAGCACAAAGCCATTGTGAAACTAGCGGATGGATCTTTTGTACGACCAGAGGGCATTGTGAAGAATGTATTGGTCAAAATTGGTGAAGCTTCTGTCCATACAAATTTTGTTGTGATGCCGGAGTCTACGCCTAGGATTAGTGATGTTGTTCTCTTGGGGCGAACATTCTTAACCAAATTACGCTCCGTAATCGACATCTACAGGAGAACTTGCACCATTGAGGTGGACGACAAGCAACATGTGTGGCAAGCCATATCTGATCCTAGTCCTCGCTTTAATGTTTCTCATACTATTAATTTTTTTGGTCCTGCTGCGTATGTTATCTCTCATGCTCAGGTACTAGGTATGAGGAAGAGCTCGATGAAGGGGAAGTCTAGTACCCGTAAGGACAAGAATTAAAGAGCGAGAAGAAGTCGAGTCAAAGACTTTTTAAACAATGGCGCTTTCCGGGAGGCAACCCGGACTTTTATCGCTCTCTTGCATTGCATACATACATCGAACACTTGTCTTTTTATAAGTTTTTGTGGTTTGTGTTTTGTTTTGTGCTCATTATATATGTTTAAGTGAAGTTTTTCGAGTGTTTAAGTGAGGAAAATGTTTTGGAGCGACAATTTTGCGCGAGGGGCTGAAAATTTCGGCCCCCACCCTCTGCAAGTGGGAGGCGCACCGCCCCCCACTTCCAGAGAGCTTTGGGGCGCACCGCCCCACATGGGGGGCGGTCCGCCCCCCAGCTCCAGAGAACCGCAACTCTCTGGAGCTGTGGGGTGCACCGCCCCACACCCGGGGCGGTCCTCCCCACACCAACTGAAGACTAGAAAACGTTTTTTCCCCTCTTTTCATCTCATTCTTCCTCCTTCTTCTCCCTTTTACTCCCAAAATCAAAATTTCTTCAAAAACCTTCAATCTTCCATAACTCAACCAATTCTCCACCAAATTTTGTGTTCTTTAGCTTAAATCGAAGCTCATTACGTGCTCTTCATCTTCATCCAAAAAAACTCTTTACTTCATCCGATTTCCAGATCTGAGGTAACCCCTCAAGAACCCTAATTTTCGAAATTGGGGGTTTCTTGATTTTTGCTTCAATTAAGCTTATATGATGTATGGGTTACTTGTTTGTGTGATTATTACATGATTTCTCTATCAATTGCATGCTCAATTTGATTGGAATGGTTGAATTGGGGCTTTTGCTCAATTAGGATTTCTAAGTCTTGATTCCATTGTTTTGATTAATTCATGCCTATTTCAATACGAGCAATTTGATATGATGACTATAGACTATTGGGTAGAACACTTGATTGGGTAGATTGTGAGATTCTTGGTGAATTTTGATACTATGGTATGCATGTTGCCTTATGAATTGAGGTTATCGTTGTCTAGCATGAGCTTTGATTATGATATAGTACATGATTGTAATGAATTGCATGATTCTTCTTAGCGTAGATAGCTAGACTAGAACATGGGGTAAGAGAGTAGAGTTGGTCGAAGTTGACACTCGTTTGCTTGTACACACTTGCATTTGCATAGCATGTCGTTTCTGTTGAGTACAAGGTACTAATTGCTGCGTTTTAGGCATAATGGTTCGAGAGAAGAAGAAAGCAGGCTCATCTAAGAGCAAGAAGGGCAAGGGAGCAGCCTCGAGCTGCCGAGCTAGTGGAGCCTATGAACCGTCGCTGCATGCACTCTCTATTAAGCTGGGCCTTGAGGAGGAAGCTTCCTCAGCCAAGCCCCGCTCCATAGTCCGAGACCAAAAAATCCAAATCCCAGCAAGCTATGCTAACACACCGGCATGCCGGATGCTCTACAGCTTGGAGGGAAGAAGGAACTGGAAATGGTACACCTCTAACCGGTTCCAAGGGTATGATGTATCGCTCCTCCAAGAATTCTACGTGGGATACACAGACCGCAGGGACATGGGGGGTATTCCGGTATGGGGCACACTAGTGCCGTGGACCCCGCAGGCGATTTCAAACTTCATCCATTTGGGGGAATGGGAGTTCACCGGGAGTGCACATGCCTAAAGGTACTCGAGAGCTAGGCGGGTGATTGACGACAGTGTTACACAGGTGATTTGCCACCGGAACTATGTGTACCCATATGGCAACAGACCGGAGCGACTGAACAGAAGGGACCTCAACCTTGAGGCTAGGACTGCTATGAAATTCATCATAGCCAATCTCATTCCTCGGTCCAATGACACTTCGATTCAGCCATGGTATGCAGAGCTTATCTACTGTGATGAACGTATTTTTGACGCGTTCATCTTGTCTTTTTTACCTTCTTTTGCAATATTTTAGCCTTGTTTTTTGGTTAGTTTTGTAGAATAGTGTCACGTTTTGTGTTTTCTGCATTTTCAGGCACTTAGGTACGAAACGACGTTTTTGGAGCTAAAAACGAGCCTTTTTTATGGAAAAGATGACCCCGTTGAAGTTTCCCAATCTCCGTGGCTTGTTCGTGAGTGTCTGAGCCCCAATAAGTGCCAAGAAGGACGAGCCCAAGGCACCCGAGGGCCGTTCGTGGGCAAAAGATCGAGTTTCGAGGCCAAAATCTGCCCAGGAGGCAAGCCCTTCGCTTGGAATTGGAGAAGCGGGACGCTTGGAATTTCAGGAGATTTCAAAAGAGGAACAGGAAGCAAGCGCTTCGCTTGGCTCTGCCCAAGCGCTTCGCTTGGCTCTACCCAAGCGAAGCGCTTGGCAGCCGTTACAGATCCAGATTTTGCCTTCATTACTTGATTTTGGAGTTACTTTTTGATATACAGAACATTGGAGACGAGTTTTGGACAGCCCTAAGCCCCAAAAACTCAGAGAAACTCATAGATTCATTGTAATTTAGGTTGGGATTCGAGATTTTGATTGGAATTCATCCTTTGTAATCATCTACGGAGAGGTTTTCTTTGCTTTCCACCGATTAGTGACAGCTTTGGTGGTAACTTGTATCACTCTCTTGTCTTGTAGTTTGATTTGATGTATTCTGATTATTATTCATATGAATTGATGTCTATGTTGATGAATATGAGTAGCTAAATCCTTTGTGTTGGTGGTAGAATGTAGAATTATGCATGTTATGGATTATGCTTATGCTTACATGAGGTTGTGAGTCAATCTTGCTGCAAATTACTTCATATGATTCGTAGTTGCCTATAAAATATATTCGAATAGAGTATGTGACAAACTCGTTGGTCAATGAAAGCTATAGGATTGTATGTTAGTGATTTGCAGCATGCTAGATAAATGGTGTTGGTAACAAACACCTCTAAATTATTGATAGTGGCCTTTCATGATGTGTGTCTTGAAAGTTACCTAGACAAGTTGCTTAACAGACTTAGTTGAAGGTTTTACGCACTGAACTTGTGAGCATATTCGTAATCCATGCATGTGTATTCGATTTCTACCACCGACCGTTTTCCAAACTTGTTTACAAAAACTCTTGATTTCTCACTTCCTTTGTTCAAACATCTTTCTCAAAAATCATCATCTAGTTGACTGAAATTAGCTAGCAAAAACCTTGATCAAAGCCACGTTAGGTCCCGAGAGAACGACACTCGGGGACAACTTGCCATTGCACTCTGCTTGTGTAGTGAAAGGTGTTCTTTGGCTTTTTAAACAAATTTAATTGGTGAAAAACGACATCATCTAGTCTTTTGGGTCGGCATAACATATACATCGGCACCATCATCTACGAGGAGTATGAGAGGCATTGGGACAAAAAGCGGAAGCCCTTTGTCTTTCCCTGCTTGATCACCGCCTACTGTAGATACCACCGGGTAGAGGGTATTGACGAGACCGGCTCAATCGTCTCGACCTTGACTCCAACATCTATCACAGAGCAGGAGCATAGGTTCCGACAGACCGTACCTTCAGCTGCTGCCGCCGATGACTCACCACCGCTTTCCTCATCGAGTGATGAGGATGACATGGAGACAGATGATCGGGACCGTATTCCGGACCATATTCCAGACACCGCCGCTCCTAGTGGGTCACAACAGCCACCTCGGGCCACACGTGGTTCCCGTGGGTTTGATTTTTTTGAGCTCAGGACCTACCTAGATGACAGATTCCGTGGGTTCGATGCCAATGTTGCAAACCTGACCTCCACTGTACAAGGTTTGCAGCATACACTCGACGGATATGTTGCCCAGCGCAACAGTGATTGGGAGCTCGCGGAGGAGCATCGCCGGAATGATAGGCAGCTCATATTGCAGCAGCAGCAGCTCTTGGACCGATAGCAGGAGACCCTACAACAGTCCCATGATCTTCTCTCTGACATTTGGAATGACTATTACGGGGATTATGACCCGGATTACTAGTCTTTTCACATGTCCATTCTGGTATACTCAGTCGACCGAGGCCACATATTCGGTAACATCTAGTATCACTTTGTATTCCTCATTCTCTTTTGCTGGGGACCAGCTTGAGCTTCATGTGGGGGGGGGTGTGTTGTGTGAACTATGATGTTAGTATTGTATGACTTATGTCGTTGAGTATGGTATCTTGTACCTTTGCATTGCACGTTTACTGCTTTCCTAGGATTTAGTTTGCATTCATCCTTAGTACAGTTTTGCATGATTTTTGTGTGGAGTTTATTGCCAAATTTTTTGAAATTTTTTATTGTATAGACTAAGTGTTTATGACCATTGCCCATGCATTGCATCTCTATGGAATAGTTTGAGGTTTGTCTCGCTTGGCTTGTCATATTTGTATGTGCACTAGTTAAACTTGGTAGTCTCGACATCACTATGTGGTGTTTTCTCTACTGCGGTTCGCGAAGTCCTTATAAAATGTTGCATGTTAGACTTTGGTTGTATTCCCGTGTAATTATGTACGTAAGAGGCAACAAGTCTTCACCTTGCTTATTGAGATTGCTAAATGCCTAGGAAGGGTTACTATCATTATGACTTGTTCTTCGTCTTTGTGATTCATGTTGAATTTGTTTTTATTTTTTCTTGTGAGTTTGTGCTCCAACCTATTCTTTCGAATAGGTTTGGGGAGGTCGTTGTAGTGTCGTTGTTATTTTCTTTCATTATACTTTCATTGTGCTACTGCAGGCTATATAAAAAAAAAAAAAAGGAAAAAAAAAGAAAAAAAAATTCCAGAATCTCGAAAAGAAAAAAAGAAAAAAAGAAAAAGAAGAAAAAGAATAAGACCCAAAAAAAGCAAAAGAAGGGTCAAGCAAGCCAAAAGCAGTTTTAGCAAAGTGTTGCATTATGTTTTCAGCTTTTGTAATAGTTCGTAATCGAGTTGTATATTCTATCTTTTGTTTTGTGTCTTATGTTCTAGACCACCCTCGTCCTGCCATTCAGGAAGTGGTGAATAGTCTTTGCTTTGAGAGTTGGGTAGAATAGGGGAGTGTTGTCTATTAGGGAACCCTCCTTCGTTTCATGAGAGCCAGTATTGGTTCGACCTCTCTTGAGGGAAAGTCTCAACTTGGTGAATAGTAGTAAGCCCTAAGTTTCATAGGCACGGGGCAACCATTTGTATTCTAACATGTTTCATTGTGTCGTCACTGACCAGGTCCAGGTAGAGAATGTTACGAGAGACTCTCTTGTTTAACAAAGTGCATATGTGAATATGTATAGGTTCAATAGAGACATTCTTCAACCTACTTCCATGTTATGATTTGTATGGTCTTTGTTCATGAGTACTTGGTAGATACAATCGATTATTTCTTCTTGTTTGGCATGAGACTCCTGTTTGTGTTACATGTAGGTTGCATAGAGTCTAGCTAGTTGCTTGAGGACAAGTAAATGTTCGGTTTGGGGAGTTTGATGACAGTGTTTTTTACACTATCTTTCGAGTCTTTTTTCACCAATTTAGCTATCCTCTTGCATGCATTTTAGTGCATTTTGTTAGAATAGTGTCACGTTTCCATTTCTTTTGTTATTTTTAGGTTTTAGGTGGAAATCACGTTTTTGGATGTAATTCATGGCGAAACGATGATGTTTTGGTGCAACGAGATCACCCGTGGTGTGTCAAGGAGTACCGAGACGAGTTTCAAGGCCAAGATATCAAGTTTCGGAGCTCAAAACCGTGCAGGGGGCCGAATTCGAGGATCCAAAGGAGGAATTCCGCACGGGCCGCGTTCTGCCCGTGCGGGGCGCACCGCCGCGTGGCGAGTGCACCACCGCGTACGGGGCGGTGCACCGTGGAGCTTCCAACAGCTCTATATATATATCCCAAAATCTGCGAATTTTCATATCTTTTTTCATATTTTTCCATCATAAACCCTAGAGCTTGTTCTGGGGATATTTTCTCTTAGAATCTTTGTAAGTTAGCGATTTTGGAGCTAGAGGAGAGATTTGGACACCGTTTAATCTCACCTTGCTAGATCTTTGTGAGTTTTAGCCATTCACCGGAGATTGACAAGCTTTGGTGGTAACCTTGTATCTCACAATTCTGCTATTTATCTTTCAATTAAACATGTTTTCTTTCATTATTGCTTCAATTATGATTGTTGATTGTGTTATTGATATGAGTAGCTAAGCATCTAGTTGGTGATAGTATGTGAATTCGTAGATAGGGTTCGTATTATGCATGATTGAGTTTCTGAGTCTTTTACTTGTTTAATTATCTAAATTTGATTCTTTGATCCGACTAAGCCACATATCTTCGTAGAAAGGTGTTAGAAACACTAGGACAATTCAAGATCATCGATTCAATTATATATAATTTGCAAGTACTGCTTGAACTAAAATTGACAACCTTAGCCAAGTATTAGTATAGATAGGAAGCTTTCAAAATACACGTTTACAAATCTGTCTTTGGTGTTTGTAAATCGAATTACTTTTAAGGCAGTACGAGTTGCACTTTCATGCATAATTAGAACTTGATGCTTAGAACGAGCATACTATCACCAGCTTTCTCCATATATTGTTAAGTTAAGTTAGAGATAAATTTCTTTTCTGAAATTATATATAGTTATTTAGTTAAAACTAGTTTAGTCCCTAGAGATCGACACTCGAGGTCATCTTACCTCTGCACTACGTGTTTTGTGTAGTTAGTGAGTTGCCCTTTGGCTTAAAACAAATTTATTTGATTGTTCGAGTCTGACAATCTCGTTCATCACATACCGGTCCCGTCTCCCCCTAGTGCAATCGTTTTGTTGCTCTTCACCTCCCGAAAGAACTTCGTATAGGCTGGAGCATTCTGGATGAGCTCCAATAGGGGAATATTAACTTCGACTTTAGAGAGGCGCTTGAATAGCGGTGACTCCTGTATATCTCTCTTGGCTGGCGTGATCCTACCAGGGAATGGCATGTGAGGTTTCGGGGGCACATAAGGGTTGGGAGACTTATGAAGTCCCTCCTCGATATTTGGTGTGTACCCCTTCTCCCCATCGTTGTCGCCGTCTTCAGATGTGCGAGGTGCATTGTCTGCACTTGAGGGTCTGTTGATCCTTCACCTACTTCATTCTCCTTGCTTGTCCCTGCATTGTTAGTCACAGTAGATTTAACATGTCTAGGACGTACAAAATTAGGAATTTTCGTTACCTTCTCACTACGGAGGAGTAGGTTTACTTTCTCGAACTTAGGGACCTCGGTAGTAACCGCTGGAACGGGCTCCGAATCATGAAAGTCATCGATGACGGGTGAAATCAGAGAGCTGGGGTCGTCCAGCTCCCTGGTGGTCCGCGGCGGACCGCCCCCCACGCCCGGCGAACCGCCTGGGGGTGGCAGTGGGGGTCTTTCTGCACTGCTGGTATGCGACGGACCGCCTCCCACGCCCGACGGTGCACCTGGGAGTGGCAGGGGGTTCTCCTGCATTCTGCCTGTGGGGGGCGCACCGCCCCCCACACCAGGCGGACCGCCCCTCACTTCCAGTGAGGCGTCCCCTGGATTTTTGTCTCCGAATTCTTGTGCATTGATTTCTTCCACCTTTTCACACTCTAACGAACTGACTTCCTCCATTAGTCGCTCAGTTACTGCTACCACCTCAAAAACCTGTGCTATACGGAGGTTCTGTTCAACTTGTCTTGCATGTGTGATTTCAAATACACTCTCAGTGGCTTTAATTCCTGCATAAATTGCAAGTTCATCCTCCTCACTAATATCATCTTCTCGAAACTCCTCAGATAAGCTTTCAGTTCCACCTCGGTCTAGCCTCTCACTGGCGATGTGACTTGGTGTTAGTCTCTCAGACTGTGCGGATCCTCTAGCGTACTTACGGAAGACTTTTTCTGCCTCTTCAACCGTGCAATCTTCCAATCCTCCGCACAACCCATCCACTCTAAGCCTAACCTCATCGCGTTACCCACCAACAAAAATCCAAATCAACTCCCCATCATCGAAACGGTGATGGGGCACTCTCGTTTATACTTCTCAAACCGATCGTAGATGTCACAAAATCGCTCATCTTCTCCTTGATTGAAGTGTTCAATCCTTCCTCGCAAGGCCATTGTCTCTTGGTAGGGCATAAATCGCGCCAAGAACTCCTCCACTACTTGGTCCCAAGTCCTCAGTGATCCCGGTGCCAACCTTGTAATCCAAAGTCTTGGTTCATACCCCAAGGCGAAGGAAAATAATTTCATGCATATTTGGTCCTCCGTAAACCCCTTAGCTGGAATTCGGGCTATTTCTTCCTCATATGATCGAATAAAACTCAGTGGATTCTGATAGTGTATATGTCCTAGAGACAGTCCTTATTAAGGTCATGCAGCCCTTATAGAGGGCATATATGTACTATTACACAGGTCAACGTAATATGATATATGTTTGTCGTTTTACTATTGAGTATCGCTTTCGTATTTATATTACACGAGGCATGCAACATGTCATATCTCTATTTCTGTCTGTATTGGTATTAAACATGTCCCCTCGGAGTGATGACCGATCACACATATAGTGGGAGCTATGTGAGTTATCATCTATCCCTATCTCTCCCTAGTCGAGGTTCATCTCGGATGTAGGGGTCTGAATGAACCAGATAAGACTAGTATGCGTGGAGGTTATACTTGTTGGAGCAAGTGTGAGCCGATCCCACGGCCACGGAACGGATTGTTGGACAATCGAGAAACGTTCCCATAACTGCGCATAGTTGTTCGAAGAAGGATTATCGAACAATGTAAGTACCCACCGGACACTCCCATCGATGTATACTCTACACCGAAGTGTCTATGGGAACCGGTGAGTTGTCGAAGTGATGCCAGTCGTCCTTTGGACTTACAGGACTTTATCATCACATTTGTTGCCCCATATCCTTGGTGGACCCGTCGATGTCAGCTCTGAATAAGCAGTTGACCTAAGACACGATCCAGGATTATGGCTACATACAAATGGAGATGATAAGTGATTCTGTGAAGGATTCATCTCTCAAGTGTAGCACAAGAGAGCACTGCTCATAGTCGTTCATAGTTGTGATGGTAAATGTTAGAAAACTTGTAATTTTGATGAGCAATTAACCATGCTAAATTAAGAACAGTCCAGTAACTAGTACTCTTAAGGTCCATAGGAATTTAGAATTTTAAGGACATTGTAAAAGAGGAACGTTTGCTGATGACTTAGTTAGGTGTTGATAAGTTATTTCTTTAGTGTATGACGTATTTTATTTTCTGAGAAGAAAATAATTTATTGACACTTTAGTGTATGACGTATTTTATTTTCTGAGAAGAAAATAATTTATTGACACTTTAGCGTATGATGTATTTTATTTTCTGAAAAGAAAATATCTTATTGATGCTTAGCTTTAATTAATCGTATTTTCTGAAAAGAAAATGACCTATTGAAGCATTTGCTGAAGATATATTTTGTTTATTACAAACAAATTATTGAAGCAAATAAGAAACCGGTCAGAATCTTGAAGACTTTTGAAGATCTGAAGACTTGAAGATTGCTGAAGACTGGTAAGGCACGTGTTGCTCAGAAAGTGAAATTTTCAGCAACAGCATTGCATAAGTGAAAATCTGAAAGACAGAGTAGGTTGTGCTTGCTGAAACTGAGAATGAACACTTGCTGATGAACATATGTGACCTCTTGCTGAATGTACGTGATTTTGCGCTCCAATGTTACTGTTTGAATTCTATTCAAATGTGCATTTAATGCAAAGCTTACACGCGAAGGACATGAAGACTAGAAGACAAACAAAGGTTGCTGCTGACAGTACAAAAGCAAGATAGTGACATGTTAAGGAACAAAAGTCTTAGGATTTGAAATTCAAACGGCTCCTTACTTGCACTATAAATAGAGGTCATCCGGCAAAGAGTTGAAGTGTGTCAACAACGTGATCAAACTCTCACTTGTGCTTAAAAACTCACAAACCTTCAAACACTCTTACTGCCATTGATCCGTTCCAAGACTTAAAGCTTGAAAAAGCTACTTGTGAAGAAGTAGAACAAACTCGGCTAAGAAATTAGTTAAGTGTTCTTTCTTTCGAACAAGAACAAGTCTTGACACCAGAAACAATCAAACTTGTTTACTGCAAAGTATTCCAAGTTGTGTTTCTTAGATTACTTGTTGTAACTGAATAAGTTATAATTAAGTTATCTCACCCCAAAACTCTCTAACTGAAATACACCCTTTCAGGCGTGATATTCAGGGGGAACTTAATCGAGCAAGGTTTTGCTGATTAAAAGTACCAAGTTTGGTGGAGAACAAGGTTGAGTTCTCTAGTTTAGGATGGAGACAAAGCAAGTGTGCTTTGGTTTCTGTTGAATCGCTTTAGATAGGAGATTGTAAGGAACCTCAATCATATCTTAGTGGATTCAGTCCTAGAAAGGACAAAGTGGATTAGTTGAGAGATTACGCCACTCTCAGATACCACTTTAAAAGCGTTTGTGTGATTTATTTACTGTATTTTGCTTTCAGCAAATTTTATCTGTTTGTACACAGTCACTCACTTCACTTGCTGAAACCCTTTACTTGCTGAAAGAGCACTTATTGTTTCAAAGACTTCCGCTCTCTGATTTAAGTACCAGCAAACCAAGTTACTGGAAAGTAACTTACGCTTGCTGAGAAAGTTAAGTATCAGCAATCTCATTACTGAAAAGTAATAAGTACTTGCTGAGAAAGTTTTTAAACGACAAAAGTTTGAAAAGACTATTCACCCCCCCCCCCCCTCTAGTCTTTTCTTGTTGTTTAAAGGGACCAACAAGTGGTATCAGAGCAGGAGGTTCTATTATAATGAAGGAATGCCAGACATTACACCAACAGAGTTGTTCTCTTATCTTGCTACTTGTCAATTATGAGACAAAGCAAAGAGAAAATGTGTTTGCTGAAAAATCGCAAAATATTGCTCTTGCTGCAAAGCCGTCATCTTCTGAAAAGAAGAATGATAAAGAGCCTGCTGATGAAAATGCTTTAGTTGTTAAAAACATGAAGAAATTCATCAGTAAGGAACTTGAAAGGCGAAAAGCAAAAGAGAAGCTGAAAAAGCATCTTGGTAATAACTACCATAAGTACAAGAATGATACTAGCTCGCTGAACAAGCAAGCTCAGCAAGCTACATCATCAGAAGAACCAGCAGTTGGAAATGATCTATGTTTTTACTGCACAAAGCCTGGAAACTTCAAAGCTAATTGCCCTTTGCTGAAAGGCAAATCTGCTGAAAAGAAGAAGAAGTTCAAAAGAGCTTTCATTGCTGAAGAAAAAAAGAAGCTTCAAGCAAAAATCGATGCATTGTGCATTGAGACAAGCTCCGAAGACAGTGAGGATGAAAGTTCAGACACCGACGATGAAGAAGCCACTCTAGACGTGGAGATTGGCAAAGAAGTGTGTGGAATAGTTATGGAAGCTTATCCAGATGTGTCGAACTACGAATTCTGCCTCATGGCCGGTCAGGTAAATAATTCTACCTCTGACTCAGATTCAGAAAGTGAAGACGAGATTGACCTTGACAAGATTCAAGGAGAAATCGAAAGATTTGACAAAACTCTCAGCAAAAAGCAAGAAAAACTTCAACTTGCTGAAACTCTGACCAAGCAAACTACTGAAAAGTATGTTTTGGATGGTTTCCTTTCCAGCTTCAGTGGTTCTATGAGGGAAACTCCTTACAACCTTGGTGATTTTGATAGGTCCATCATTAATGACGGTGACCATCTCATCACTAATGGCCTCAAGATGTAACATCATGTTGTTTCGCCATTTCTCGTAATTTTCCAGCTTCAGCAAGGGAGCATCTCCTAAGGACATCCTGTCAGCAAAGCACTACCAAACTTGATCAAATGAAAGTGATTTAAGGAAAGCACTTAAGGGGATCTAGGTTCAGTGCAGAAGGCTAAAGAACCTCCTGCTCTGATACCACTTGTTGGTCCCTTTAAACAACAAGAAAAGACTAGAGGGGGGGGGGGTGAATAGTCTTTTCAAACTTTTGTCGCTTAAAACTTTCTCAGCAAGTACTTATTACTTTTCAGTAATGAGGTTGCTGATACTTAACTTTCTCAGCAAGCGTAAGTTACTTTACAGTAGCTTGGTTTGCTGATACTTAAAATCAGAGAGCGGAAGTCTTTGAAACGATAAGTGCTTTTTCAGCAAGTAAAGGGTTTCAGCAAGTGATGTGAGTGACTGTGTACAAACAGAAATAATTTGCTGAAAGCTAAATGCAGTAAGTAAATCACACAAACGAATTTAGAGTGGTATCTGAGAGTGGTGTAATCTCCCAACTAATCCACTTTGTCCTTTCTAGGACTGAATCCACTAAGATATGATTGAGGTTCCTTACAATCTCCTATCTAAAGCGATTCAACAGAAACCAAAGCACACTTGCTTTGTTTCCAACCTAAACTAGAGAACCCAACCTTGTTCTCCACCAAACTTTGGTACTTTTAATCAGCAAAACTATGCTCGATTAAGTTCCCCCTGAATATCACGCCTGAAAGGGTGTATTTTCAGTTAGAGAGTTTTGGGGTGAGATAACTTAATTATAACTTATTCAGTTACAACAAGTAATCTAAGAAACACAACTTGGAATACTTTGCAGTAAACAAGTTTGATTGTTTCTGGTGTCAAGACTTGTTCTTGTTCGAAAGAAAGAACACTTAACTAATTTCTTAGCCGAGTTTGTTCTACTTCTTCACAAGTAGCTTTTTCAAGCTTTAAGTCTTGGAACGGATCAATGGCAATAAGAGAGTTTGAAGGTTTGTGAGTTTTAAGCACAAGTGAGAGTTTGATCACGTTGTTGACACACTTCAACTCTTTGCCGGATGACCTCTATTTATAGTGCAAGTAAGGAGCCGTTTGAATTTCAAATCCTAAGGCTTTTGTTCCTTAACATGTCACTATCTTGCTTTTGTACTTTCAGCAGCAACCTTTGTTTGTCTTCTAGTCTTCATGTCCTTTGTGTAAGCTTTGCATTAAATGCACCTTTGAAAAGAATTCAAACAGTAACATTGGAGCGCAAAAACACGTACATTCAGCAAGAGGTCGCATGTGTTCATCAGCAAGTGTTCATTCTCAGTTTCAGCAAGCACAACCTACTCTGTCTTTCAGATTTTCACTTATGCAATGCTGTTGCTGAAAATTTCACTTTCTGAGCAACACGTGCCTTACCAGTCTTCAGCAATCTTCAAGTCTTCAAGTCTTCAAGTCTTCAGATCTTCAAAAGTCTTCAAGATTCTGACCGGTTTCTTATTTGCTTCAATAATTTGTTTGTAATAAACAAAATACATCTTCAGCAAATGCTTCAATAGGTCATTTTCTTTTCAGAAAATCAAAGCTAAGCATCAATAAGATATTTTCTTTTCAGAAAATAAAATACATCATACGCTAAAGTGTCAATAGATTAATTTCTTTTCAGAAATTAAAGTACGTCATCCACCAAGATAAAAACTTATCTAACACCTATCTAAGTCATCAGCAAACGTTCCTCTTTTACAATGTCCTTTAAAAATTCTAAAATCCTATGGACCTTAAGAGTACTAGTTACTGGACTGTTCTTAATTTAGCATGGTTAATTGCTCATCAAAATTACAAGTTTCCTAACAAATTTCCCCCTTTTTGATGTTAGCAATCCATGGCTAAATTAATTGTTACCCTTTTAGAGGTTTCTGATGTTGAATAAATCAGATGATTAATGCAAGCATACTTGAATTAATAAACAGTAAGCATAAGTAAGTTGCATAATCAAAAACCAATAAGAGTAAAAAAGAGTTCATTGCTGAAAGTTATCATTCAAGAGTTTACAAGAAAGCATAGATAACAAAGAATCAGCAAACAAAAACTTTTAACAAGAAACTATTGCAGGTACTTAAACTCTTCCAGAGGATTTTCTCAAAATCTCTTTTACACTCTTCTCAGCAAGAGCAGTGAATTCAACACAATCCTTCTCGTAGTTTTCCAGTAGCCTACGGACTTGTAGTTGAAGAATTCTTGCATTTTTGCAGGCAGTATGATGATGCTTTTCAGCATTCATTTCCATGTAGTTAATTACCCACAAATGCATGCCCCAATTGCTGGCATGGAGAAGCTGTATATCTGAAATGTTTCTCGGATGAATCTTTCTTAACCAGAGAAGATCATCTTCTTGATCCTGAGCAGTCAGATAGAAGTACTCATAAGGAATCAATCCAAGTTTCTTCTTAGGTTTCTTTGTTACCGGGTCAGCATAGAAAGCGATGCCAGGTGGTTTGATTAGATCTGGTTCTTGTCTAAATGTCTTACCAATGACAACTCTTCTTACATAAACCTCAAGATTCAACCATTTCCTAGCAATATTTCTTGGGAGGGATTCTTCCCTTTGCTTCTTTTGGACCTTGAGTTCAATCCATTTGAACATCTGATTCAAACAGGCTGTAGGAAAGAACTCATTTACCAACAAATCTTCCAGCTTTAGGATCCAGCAACCATGAATGTTTCTGATCACATTCTGAGTGGTTTCATCATTGCTGGTCTTTGTATATTCAATCCCGGAGCCAATAGCAATGTTGGCCAGCCTTTTCTCTTCCTGTCTTTGCCTTCTTCTTCTTGTTTTAGCATTGTCTTGATCTCTTGCTGAAGAGTCAGACGAAAAATTCCTTGAGTGGCCAGACGGAGTTATGGATGTTAAGGGTCTAGCTCTTATGGCTTGAGCTATTGTTTGATTGTCATCATCTTCATCATCTTCATTCAGATTGTGATGACTTTCAATGTGACAGAAATCTTGAGTTTCAGCAGCGGTTTTTCTCTTTTTGGTACTTGCTGAATTTAACTCAGTTTCTGCTTGTCTTTTAGAACTTTGCTCTCTTTCAGCAAGAGGTTCTAGTGGCACATCCACAGCAGGAGTAGGAGGGGTTTGATTGCTTTTTCTAGTCTTCTTTCCCCCCTTAGACATGGATTGCAACATCGGAGTGATGTGCAGAGAATAAAACTCATTGCAATTTTCAGCAAGAGTGTTGAGACTGTTATATTTCATGATGATTTCTTGTTGGTCAGAGTTCATTGTTGCTAACTCTTTTTGAATATTCATCATGTTCTCTTCATGTCTTTTCTGTGTTGCGGCCTTCTCATCCATAATAGTCTGAGCTTTGACAAGAGCACTTTTTGCCAGTAAGAGAGCTTGACTTACATCTTCTTCATAGCTCTTGTGAAAAAGACTTATGTCTTTCTGAGCTATGGTTAAAGTTGTAGTGCGTCTCAGCACCGTAGCCAATATTTTTCCAATGTCAAGTGGGCTCTCAGCAAGCAATGCCTCATCTTCAGCTTTGCAGGCTTCATGGACTTTCTTTAGTGCGAGAATTCTGGGAGTAAACTCCTCAACTCTTGGGAACGGCACTAAATTAGGTGTCAAGGAGTGAGCCTTAAGTTCAGTAGCAAACTGATCATCTTGTAAAAGCAACTCAGCCCTTAATGAATCTCCTTCATAGCTTAGATAATTAGGAGGAGGAATCTGAACGACTTTTGGGTCTCGCTTGGATTGTTCATCTTCATTTTCAGACAAGTCGTCATCATCCTCAGATTCATCAAGTTGAGCGACTTTTAAGCCTTTGTCAGTAGCTTCACGTCCTTGTTGTTGAGTGGTTGCTGATGGCAACGCTTCAGACTCAACGACTGGAGTTTCACCAGTAGATAGTTGTTTCAATTGAGTTTGGGGCTCAATTACTGGAGTTTCGCCAGTAGTTAGTTTTAATTGAGTAGTTGCTGAAGGCAACGTTTGTGACTCAATAACTGGAGTTTCGCCAGTAGTAGGTGGAAGGGATGGAACTTCCTTTGATTTTGGTCTTGAAGATTCACCAATTTCCAGATCCTGCGTATGCCTTGCATGGATCACGAGACTATTTTGTAAAGCTCGTTGGTAATCTTCATCTTCTTCATCCTCATCTTCAAGGTTTTCTTCAGTAACCTTGGCATCAGAAACTGGACTTTTGCCATTTTTCAAGGCAGCCCTTTTTCTGGCGTATTCTTCTTCAGTATCAGCACCTTGTACAGGTGCTTGATTTTCAGCAGCAGCAGGAGGAGGTTGAGATTCTTGCTGAGATTGTTGTTGATCAGCTTGCTGATTGTCAGAGGGATTAGTTTCAGCAGCTGTCAACTTTAATCCACCAGCACCAGGACTTGGACCTTGATTGTCATCATCTTCATCCTTTTTGTCCTTAGAATCTTTCCCTTCATCATCACTGGGATCAGTGGGAATGTTCTCATCTTCTTCTTCTTCTTCATCATCAGTCAAGATGACTAGCTCAACGTGCTTATATAAAGCAACACTTGTCACTTCCTCTTCCTCAGTTAATTTGTGGGGATCAGCCACCACAGGAACGAACGAGCCTTTGAGCATCACAGCTTGTTCAGCTGGAGAGGCACTCTTAAATTTGGCCTTCATATTCTCTCTGATTTGAGCAATCAGATTTGAACTCATTTGCTGAGAATATGTCATTTCGTCAGGAAGTATGGAGTGGACAAATGTTTCGAGCTTCAGCAGTGAAGATCTCTTTTTCTCATTTGAGAGATGAAGGTGAAGATCTGAGAAGTCCATTCTCCTATATCTTTGCCAGTTGCTGACGGACTTAGCAACTCTAGACAAAGTTGTCCTCTTGAAGCTCAAGTAAAGTTCTTCAGAACTTACTTGCTGATCTTCAGTGATGAGTACCATTTCAGTGGTCTCCTTTTGAGCCTGAAAAAGAATTTTATTTAGATCAGGATTGGTTTGGAGAATTGTTTTAGAGTTTAAATCTGACACATGATTTACCTGCTGAGAGTCAGCAAGCTCATGTAGTACAATTTCCATTCCATGAGGAGCTGGGGTAGCATCCTCCATTTGTTCATCCTGAAATAAATTAAAATTAGACACAAGTACTAAGCTGTCAAACTTAGTTTTTATACCAAAATTATTAACTACCTGCTGAGCAGGGAGTGTTGGTTCTGGTTCAGAGGCTTCAGCAACCATCTGACTTGTATCTTGAGAAGTCTGTAGAGATAGTATAATATTAGCAAAAGAATAAGTTTCAGAATTTGAAGTTTTACTGATGGTTGAATTAACTACCTGCTGAGGAAGGACAGGTTGTGGCTCAGTCCTTTCAGCATTAACAGTTTCTTCAGCTTCTTGGACTGTTTCTTCAGCAGACTTCTGAGTTTGCTCTAACTGAGAAAGCTGTGCGGTTTCAGCAATCTCCCTTGTCTCTGAATTGACAAGTTGAGCAGAAGCAACTTGACCTTTAAGCTCACTGCTTGTCATGAAGAGTTCAATTGACTTGTTGGATGATTCTTCAATCTCCAACTCCATTTGTTTGCTTAAATCTTCCAGTACAAGCTGGACTTTGTCAATTGAAGTCTTGGGTGAACTTGGGCCAGCATTCTCAGCATCAAGAGATGCGTCTTTGAATGATGCTTCTTGAGTTTCAGCAACTTCAGGAACTGGTACCATTGCTATCTCAGCAACTGGTCCATCAGCAAGCTGGGTTTCAGCAACTTGATGAGTTGCTTGTTCAGCAACCATCTGTTCAGCAGCATCAGCAAGTGCCGCTCTTTGCATATCAGCAGCAATGTTGCTTACTGGTTCCATGGTTTGATCATCTAGATTATCTACAAAGTAGATATCTGGGACTTGGGCAGGAATTTCATTTCCACTGCCTTGTGGTCTATTCTCAGTAGAGTTATCAACGTTAAGTTGATTGTTGAAGGCTTCCGCAAACACTTCAACATTGCTGATGTATGTTTCAGTAATTATCTCAGCAACATCTACTGGCAAATGCGTTTCAGCATTTGTCTGGGAATTGACTGAGAAGTCTTGGACGTTGGGGACTGACTGAGAAGCCAGTGTCTTCTTTCTTTTGTTACTTGTCCGTTTCCTCTTAGGTACGGGATTTGCTGATGACGCTGCAGTCTGAGTGTCATCATCAGCTTTCCTCTTTCTTCTTTTAGATTTCTCCGGTTTCCCAGAGTCATGTATTGTTGCATTTTCAGCAACGGCTCTTGTACACGTACCTTGTTGATTTTCTACAGCAGTTTCATTTGTGTTACCACCACCAACAGTAGTTTCATCTCTAAGTTGCTGAGTGGTAACATCTGCAGCTGTTGTATACCTTTCTTGCTGGCTTGTGCTGACAACATTTGCAGTTGTTGTCTTCTTGGATTTCTTTCCAGCAATCTTAGGTACATTCTGCTTGTAGAAAGGCCTTCCCACATTGCACACAGATTTCTTGATTGGCAATGGGTTTCTTAGCTGAATCCTGAAATGTTCAAGGATATAGCATATCTTGATTCCATACATAACTGGAAAGGAAGGTGAGACCTTGTTGTCTTCTACCTTTACCTTAAACTTAGTAACACAATCAACAAGCCTGTTGAAAATGTACTTAGCCCAGTTAAGTTCCGATTTATTCTCATGGATATGCATCAGCAATGGCCATCTTCTCAGGCCTACTTGGTCAATTCCTCCGACTTGGGAGTCAAGAACTTTAATCAGTAGCAGAGCTACTAGACCAAGTGAAGGACAGAGATGCTTTCTCTTAACGTGCTTTGTCCAAGTCACGGGAGCTATCTCGCCTTTCTTCATTTTTGCATTTCTGACGTCACTGTAGAAAGCTTCAATTTCTTCGTCAGTGGCAGTGACGTCGTCTTCAGTTCCATTGGTTGGAATCTGAAAAATCTCCGCTAAATCAGTCCATTTCAGGACGATTTGCGTGTTCTGAACATAAGTAAGAATCACTTTTTCAGTGACTCCATTACTGTCTGTAAGGGACTGGATTTCTGCATTGTTGTAGAACTCCATAGTATCAATCATGCTCACTTGCTTAGTGCGAGCAGAGATAAAGTTCATGAGGCCTTGCTGCTTGATGAACTCAAGCGCCTCTTCATTTTGGTCATCAAGTTCTTGTTCATAAAAGTACCGAATGTACTTTTCTTTTGCAAATCCTCCCCATTGCATCAACATCTCACACTTTGCAGTGTCAAGATATGACGGAGGCATAGGTTTTTCAGTGATTCGGTCGTTTTTCAACACAACTTTCGCTGTGTTTTGGGTCAGAGAAGTCACCGGAGCAGTCACCGGAGCAATGCCTGTTTCAGCACTGTCAACCTTTGACGATTTTGAGGACTTAGATGACTGTCTCTTGGGAGCCATTTCTTTATATAGAACAAGAAGTTGTACGAAAAAGATAGTTTGCTTTTTGACATTAATGGACATCCATCATTGGATAATTAACTTGTTTGCTCTTGATTGTGCAGACTGCAGCCACGGAGACAAAGGATGCAATCTGGCACTTTGATAGTGGTTGTGGAAAGCACATGACGGGCAACAAGAATAACCTTATAAACTATAGACGGTGGTCTAAAGGTCCAACAATAAGGTTTGCTGGTGGAGGCTCCGGATCTACAAAAGGCTATGGTGATGTGAAGTTGGGATGCATAACCATTTCTGGAGTTCTTTATGTCAAAAATCTTAAGTTTAACCTTTTCAGAATGAGTCAATTTGCTGACAAAGGATACTTCGTCGAAATTAAAAGTGATGAACGTAAACTTGTAGATTTTGAGACTAAAAAGGTTATAATGATTGCAAGAAGATCAGGAGGCTTGTACACCGTTGATTGGTCTTCAGCAAACGTTGAAAAATGCCTTGTCTCAGATCATGATTGCCTTGCTGAAAAAGCATGGTTATGGCATAAACGAACAAGTCATCTAAACTTCAAGACGCTGAATAAGCTATCTAAATAGGCACTTGTAGTTGGATTACCTAGGGTTACTTTTAAGAAGGATGGTGTTTGCAATGCATGTCAGCAAGGAAAGCAAACCAAATCTTCTTTCAAGAACAAGGCAGTACCGTCAACTACAAAACCTTTACAACTCTTACACATGGACTTGTTTGAATCTTCTTCAACAAGCTATGCTGGTAAGAAGTATGGTCTAGTCGTGGTAGATGACTATTCAAGATTCACTTGGGTAGTATTCATCAAGCACAAATCTGAAACCAAGACTGAAATACCTAACTTGCTGAATAAGCTTGAAGTCATGAAAAATGACAAGGTAAGAGTCATAAGGACAGACCATGGTACTGAGTTTGTAAACCAGTACATAACTGAATATTGTACCTCCAAAGGTATTCAACATCAGTTATCCTCAGTAAGGACACCACAGCAAAATGGTGTTGCTAAACGGAACAATCGTACCCTGAAAGAAGCCGCAAGAACAATGCTTGCTGACACTGAGATAAGTGAGGCTTACTGGGTTGAAGCGATTAATACCGCCTGCTATACTCAGAATAGATGTTTGATTACTAAGGAATACAACAAAACTCCTTATGAATTGTTTGTTGGAAGACCTCCTAACATCACTCATCTAAGAGTATTTGGTTGCAAGTGTTTCGTTCTTAACAATGGTAGAGAATACC
Source organism: Plantago ovata (assembly GCA_028274465.1). Classification (NCBI taxonomy): domain Eukaryota; kingdom Viridiplantae; phylum Streptophyta; class Magnoliopsida; order Lamiales; family Plantaginaceae; genus Plantago; species Plantago ovata. The sequence continues at coordinate 23,377,050 of CM051458.1, forward strand.
TAAGAACATTTCAACCAAAGGCAGACGAAGCGATATTTCTTGGCTACTCCTTTCATAGTAAAGCTTACAGAGTTTACAACAAAAAGGCACAAAAGATTGAAGAATCTGTGCATGTTGTATTCTACGAAAAGACACAAGGTGTGCCTGCTGAAGAAGAAATATCAGAATGTATGAAAAAGCTAATCATACATGAGCAAAGAACTGAATCTAATGCTAGGCAAATCAAGTCAATTGAACTAAATGATGATTCTGACAATGATTCTCCTCCCCCGAGTCATGACAAGATAAATATAGTTCACGACAAAGAATTTCCAGCAAAAGATGCGGTTGCTCCGGAAGTTGCTGAAATTACGCAATCTCCAGTGCCTGCTGATGAAGTACCTCAACCCAGCAATGCTGAGCAAGCAGTTGCTGACGATCAAATCTCAACAGAGACACAAATTCCCAGTAGTACTGAACAAGTACATACTGAAGAGTCACATGCTGATGAGCAAACGTATCCTGATCCAACAAACAGGAAACCTGTTAATAAATGGATTAGAGATCATCCCTCTACGGATATGATTGGCGATATTAATAAACGCCAAGTGACTAGATCCAAAGCTACTCAAGGACTTGCTGAAGAAGCAACTGTCGTAGAAGTAGAATCTTTATTCTCTTGCTTTGTTTCAGAAATTGAACCTAAAACCATAGAAGAAGCTTTGAAGCATTCTGAATGGATAAAGGCAATGCAAGAAGAATTGGATCAATTTGAAAGAAACAAAGTCTGGAAACTTGTGCCACTTGCTGAAAATAAGAAAGCTATTGGTACAAAGTGGGTGTTCAGAAACAAGCTGAGCGAGTCTGGTGAAGTAACAAGAAACAAAGCACGCTTAGTTGCTCAAGGTTACTATCAGACTGAAGGATTGGACTATGATGAGTCTTACGCTCCAGTTGCAAGATTGGATGCAATTAGGCTTTTCTTGGCCTTTGCTGCTCACAATGACTTCATTGTTTACCAAATGGATGTTAAGAGTGCATTCTTAAATGGTGAACTTGCTGAAGAAGTCTACCTAGAACAACCCCCTGGCTTTGAACTTCCCTTAGAAACCAAGATGGTATATAAGCTTCAGAAAGCTGTATATGGTCTAAAGCAAGCACCAAGAGCATGGTATGATACCTTAGCTAAGTTCTTGCTGGAAAATGGTTTCAAGAAAGGTGAAGTTGACAAAACTCTTTTTACCATGAACCATGATGGTAAATTAATCTTAGTTCAAATTTATGTGGATGACATAATTTTTGGATCTAAGGACAAGCAACTTTGTGATGATTTTGCCAAACTCATGACAAATAAGTTTGAAATGAGTATGATGGGAAAATTGAATTATTTCCTAGGGTTGCAAGTCAAGCAACTCAAAGATGGAATATTCATAAATCAAGCAAAGTATGCGAAAGAAATGCTCATAAGTTTAGGATCAAAGAGGATGAAAAACCTGAAAAGATCCCTATGAGTGTTGGTACCAATTGGGCTATACTAAAGAAGACAAAAGTGTTGAAGAACACAAGTATAGGAAGCTCATTGGTTCCTTGTAGTATTTAACAGCAAGTAGACCTGACATTCAGTATGTTGTTTGTGTGTGTGCAAGATTCCAATCGGATCCAAGAGAATCACACTACAAAAAGGCAATTAAAATACTGAAATATGTTAAAGGTACAGTCAATGTTGGATTATGGTATCCAAAGATTCTGGACTTGAATTGGTTGGCTATTCTGATGCTGATCATGGTGGATCAACTCTTGATAGAAAAGTACCTCTGGAACTTGTCAGTTTTTGGGTACTAGATTAATATCATGGTTCAGCAAGAAGCAAACGTGTGTCGCCAATTCATCTACTGAATCTGAATACATTGCAGCTGGTTGTTGCACAGCTCAAATCCTATGAATTCAGCAACAATTAAGAGATTATGGTATTTCTGCAAAGAAAACACCAATCTTTTGTGATAATACAAGTGCTATTGCAATTACGCAAAATCCTAAGTTTCACTCTAGGACCAAGCACATTGATATTAGACATCATTTCATTAGAGATCATGTGGAAAAAGGTGATATTGAGGTTGTGAAAGTAGGTACTGAAGATCAGCTTGCTGACATCTTTACCAAGCCCCTACCGGATAATAGGTTCGCAATGCTAAGGTATAACCTTGGATTGATTGAACTACCTTAATAAAGGATACACTTGGCAGAATGCTGAAACAAGGTATTCAGCAAGCCAAAGTATTCCTGTCCAAAAGACCAAGTCACTGATTTCTTCTAAGAAATGATAAGTCACAACATGATTGCTGAAACAGGCATTCAGCAAGTAATTCCTTCAAAACAGGTATTTGTTAGGAAACTTGATCACTTGCTGAGACAGGAACTCAGTAAGTGAAAGAACTTAAGGATTGCTGAGACGGGTACTTAGACAATCAAAGATACTGAAACAGGTATTCAAGTATCAAAGGAATTTTCTGAAACGGGAATTCAGAAAAAGAGCAAAATCTCATCTCTCAGATTTTACCAAAGGATGTCTCAAAGTGCAAAAAGAATTTACTGATACGGGAAATCAGAAATATCTTTTAAACTTAGAAAATATGAGATATCTAAGTAAGGGGGAACTTTCAGCAAGTATCTAGATTGTTAATTCAAACTCGCTGAAAAGATTCTTGTCTATTTCAGCAAGCAATCTATCCCTTATTACTCGGTAAAATCAATTTGTGACGTTAAGCTGGCACAGATAAACTCGCAATAAATCATGACATGAAATTCAATCGTGGCCATTGATTAAAAGGAGTTATTAATCTAACGGCTAACAAAACAAGAGAGAGAGTGCTCTGACGGTTTTAGTTAGTGGGCCACTACGCATTCAATGCAAAGGCTCCACTATCTCCAGTGTTTCTCTGTTTTACCCTTGCTGAAAGCTCAAATCGATTGAGTTCTCACACACCAGAGACACTATATAAAGAAGGAGTTAGAGAAATGACAAAATTCTTTAACTCACATTTCCTTTCTCTGCAATTTCTAGCCTGAAACTACTGTAACCTCCGGTCAAAAAGCAAACTATCTTTTTCGTACAATTTCTTGCTCTATATAAGAAATGGCTCCCAAGAGACAGTCATCTAAGTCCTCAAAATCGTCAAAGGTTGACAGTGCTGAAACACGCATTGCTCCGGTGACTGCTCCGGTGACTTCTCTGACCAAGACACAGCGAAAGTTGTGTTGAAAAACGACCGAATCACTGTAAAACCTATGCCTCCGTCATATCTTGACACTGCAAAGTGTGAGATGTTGATGCAATGGGGGGTTTGCAAAAGAAAAGTACATTAGGTACTTTTATGAACAAGAACTTGATGACCAAAATGAAGAGGCGCTTGAGTTCATCAAGCAGCAAGGCCTCATGAACTTTATCTCTGCTCGCACTAAGCAAGTGAGCATGATTGATACTATGGAGTTCTACAATAATGCAGAAATCCAGTCCCTTACAGACAGGTAATGGAGTCACTGAAAAAGTGATCTTTACTACAGTTCAGAACACGCAAATCGTCCTGAAATGGACTGATTTAGCGGAGATTTTTCAGATTCCAACCACTGGAACTGAAGATGACGTCACTGCACTGACGAAGAAATTGAAGCTTCTACAGTGACGTCAGAAATGCAAAAATGAAGAAAGGCGAGATAGCTCCCGTGACTTGGACAAAGCACGTTAAGAGAAAGCATCTCTGCCATTCACTTGGTCTAGTAGCTCTGCTACTGATTAAAGTTCTTGACTCCCAAGTTGGAGGAATTGACCAAGTAGGCCTGAGAAGATGGCCATTGCTGATGCATATCTATGAAAATAAATCGGAACTTAACTGGGCTAAGTACATTTTCAACAGGCTTGTTGATTGTGTTACTAAGTTTAAGTAAAGGTAGAAGACAACAAGGTCTCACCTTCCTTTCCAGTTATGTATGGAATCAAGATATGCTATATCCTTGAACATTTCAGGATTCAGCTAAGAAACCCATTGCCAATCAAGAAATCTGTGTGCAATGTGGGAAGATCTTTCTACAAGCAGAATGTACCTAAGATTGCTGGTAAGAAAACCAAGAAGACAACAACTGCAAATGTTGTCAGCACAAGCCAGCAAGAAAGGTATACAACAGCTGCAGATGTTACCACTCAGCAACTTAGAGATGAAACTGCTGTTGGAGGTGGTAACACAAATGAAACTGCTGTAGAAAATCAACAAGGTACGTGTACAAGCAGCCGTTGCTGAAAATGCAACAATAGATGACTCTGGGAAACTGGAGAAATCTAAAAGAAAAAGAGGAAAGCTGATGATGACACTCAGACTGCAGCGTCATCAGCAAATCCCGTACCTAAGAGGAAACGGACAAGTAACAAAAGAAAGAAGACACTGGCTTCTCAGTCAGTCCCCAATGTCCAAGACTCCTCAGTCAATTCCCAGACAAATGCTGAAACGCATTTGCCAGTAGATGTTGCTGAAATAATTACTGAACATACATCAGCAATGTTGAAGTGTTTGCGGAAGCCTTCAACAATCAACTTAACGTTGATAACTCTACTGAGAATAGACCACAAGGCAGTGGAAATGAAATTCCTGCCCAAGTCCCAGATATCTACATTTTAGATAATCTAGATGATCAAACCATGGAACCAGTAAGCGACATTGCTGCTGATCTGCAAAGAGCGGCATTGCTGATGCTGAACAGATGGTTGCTGAACAAGCAACTCATCAAGTTGCTGAAACCCAGCTTGCTGATGGACCAGTTGCTGAGATAGCAATGGTTCCTGTTCCTGAAGTTGCTGAAACTCAAGAAGCATTATTCAAAGACGCATCTCTTGATGCTGAGAATACTGGCCCCAGTTCACCCAAGACTTCAATTGACAAAGTCCAGCTTGTACTGGATGACTTAAGCAAACAAATGGAGTTGGAGATTGAAGAATCATCCAACAAGTCAATTCTCTTCATGACAAGCAGTGAGCTTAAAGGTCAAGATGCTTCTGCTCAACTTGTCAATTCAGAGACAAGGGAGATTGCTGAAACCGCACAGCTTTCTCAGTTAGAGCAAAATCAGAAGTCTGCTGAAGAAACACGTCCAAGAAGCTGAAGAAATGTTAATGCTGAAAGGACTGAGCCACACCTGTCCTCCTCAGCAGGTAGTTAATTCAACCATCAGTAAAACTTCAAATTCTGAAATTGTCTTTTGCTAAATTATCTTTTCTACAGACTCTCAAGACAAGTCAGATGGTTGCTGAAGCCTCTGCCCAGAACCAAACTCCTGCTCAGCAGGTAGTTAATAATTTTTGGTATAAGTTTGACAGCTTACTTGTGTCTAATTTAATTTATTTCAGGATGAACAAATGGAGGATGCTACTCAAGCTCCTCATGGAATGGAAATTGTCACTCATGAGCTTGCTGACTCTCAGCAGGTAAATCATGTTTCAGATTTAAACTCTAAAACAATTTCTCCAAACCAATTCCTGATCTAAATAAACTTCTTTTCAGGCTCAAACAAGGAGACCACTGAGTGGTACTCATCACTGAAGATCAGCAAGTACGTTCTGAAGACTTTACTTGAGCTTCAAGAGGACAACTTGTCAGAGTTGCTAAGTCCGTCAGCAAACTGGCAAAGATATAGGAGAAGGACTTTTCAGATCTTCACCTTCATCTCTTCAAATGAGAAAAAGAGATTTTCATGCTGAAGCTCGAACATTTGTCCACTCCATCCTTCCTGAAGAAAGAATATTCTCAGCAAATGAGTTCAAATCTGATTGCTCAAATCAGAGAGAATAGAGGGAAAATTTAAGAGTGCCTCTCCAGCTGAACAAGCTGTGATGCTCAAAGGTTCCTTTGTTCCTTGTGGTGGCTGATCCCCACAAACTAACTGAGGAAGAGGAAGTGACAAGTGTTTGTTGTATAAGCACGTTGAGCTAGTCATTTGCTGATGATGAAGAAGAAGAAGAAGAAGAAGATGAGAACATTCCCACTGATCCTCATGCTGATGAGGGAAAGATTCTAAGGACAAGAAGGATGCGCTGATGACAATCAAGGTCCAGTCCTGGTGCTGGTGGATTAAAGTTGACAGCTGTGCTGAAACTAATCCCTCTGACAATCAGCAAGCTGATCAACACAATCTCAGCAAGAATCCCAACCTCCTCCTGCTGCTGATGAAAATCAAGCACCTGTACAGGTGCTGATACTGAAGCAGAATACGCCAGAAAAAGGGCTGCCTTGAAAAAATGGCAAGAGTCCAGTTTCTGATGCCAAGGTTACTGAAGAAAACCTTGAAGATGAGGATGAAGACGATGAAGATTACCAACAAGCTCTACAGATACGTCCTCGTGATCCATGCAAGGCATACGCAGGATCTGGAAATTGGTGGTGAATCTTCAAGACCCAAAATCAAAGGGGAAGTTCCATCCCTTCACTTACTACTGGCGCAACTCAGTTATTGAGTTCTCAAACGTTGCCTTCAGCAACTACTCATTACAACTAACTACTGGTGAAACTCCAGTGTTGAGTCTGAACGTGTTGCCATCAGCA